>JAIOJX010000003.1:144378772-144978772 GCA_022376925.1 Tragulus kanchil
CAATCCCTGGACCACAGAGCATGATACCATGAACTTAGCCAAAGACTGAGATATGCCTTGTAATGCTCTCACCCCAAACCAGGATATGTGAACCTAGGAGTCACAGCTCCAAAGAGATTCTGCCTCTGCCACTGCTGATAAAGCCAGGTGTCACACCAAGAAAGATGACCTTCCTGAGTGACAACAGACACCTCCATGGCACCTGCCTGTGAGGTTGGTCATTGCCCCTTGTTCACAGTCTATCTACTCCTCCATAAACTGCGCGAGATGCTTTATACTAGCAGCGGAGTCATGATGCTAAGAGACTCAATGATTAAATGCCAGTCTGCCAGCCTGAGTACATTTGTTTTCTGCTTGAAAAAACCACTTTCATTTTGTATGACAGCTTTCTTAACTGCAGCATAGCTCAGAAAATGACAGAGAGCGAATGAGAATAAGTGATTGTAAACTGGCAAACAACTATTTGCTACTATTTGAACTACCATTAAACTGTTCATTCAATTTCTAGTCAGAAGTCATCATTCAGCTGTGGAAGCAGAATGTAAGCATTATTTATTTGGTGGCATTATAATACCATCTAATCTTGGGGAAAATCTGAGACCAAAATCAGAATATCCAAAAGTTGCCTTGACATTTAGTGGCAAAATACAATGCTTAACCGTGGCTTTTCTTTTTACTTCTCTCTGTTCTTTTTCTCATTGTTACAACTGAAATACTTGAATTCCATTCTCATTCTACATCCTCAATAATGATTTTTTTCCCACTATCTATCCGGCTGGTTATTATTAGCACTGGGCAGAGCTGCAGTTTTGTAAGATGGGCGTGGACTAGTCCTGGCTTCCATTTAGTACCGTGAATTTCTGTTGTGAGTATGCAGTTTCATAATCTGTAGGTTCTCTGAGATACAGTTGCTCTGCATTGAAGAGCTAGGAGTTCCCAAAAAATGAGGTCAAGCACTACGTGCTCTGCATATTTTATGTTATTTACATTTCTTAACAACCATAATGGCTTCCCAGGTGTCTTAGTGGTACAGAATGTGCCTGCCAGGGCAAGAGACACAGGTTCCATCCCTGGGTCAGGAAGATCCCTCTGGAATAGGAAATGGTGATCTACTCCAGTATTTGTGCCTGAGAAATCCTGTGGACAGAGGGGCCTGGAAGAGGCCTACAATCCATGGGGCTGCCAGGAGTTGGACACCATTTCACAGCTGAGCACAGACACATAGCACAGCAAACTTAATGAAGTAGATAATTTGCTTCTGTTAGAAAGCAGTTGAGGTTTATCTAGGTTAAAGGATTTCCTAGAGTTAGAATTTGACCCCGCTGACCCTAGGCCCACTGGTAAGCCCCTTCCACTGGAAGGAAAGAAATTCACATATTCAAAGGGAGTCAGTTGGCACTTCCTCTTTAGGTGTACATTTAAGTAACTGGCAATGAAGCAACTATTGCTAAACTTTCATTTTGTATGACAGCTTTCTTAACTGCAGCATAGCTCAGAAAATGACAGAGAGCGAATGAGAATAAGTGATTGTAAACTGGCAAACAACTATTTGCTACTATTTGAACTACCATTAAACTGTTCATTCAATTTCTAGTCAGAAGTCATCATTCAGCTGTGGAAGCAGAATGTAAGCATTATTTATTTGGTGGCATTATAATACCATCTAATCTTGGGGAAAATCTGAGACCAAAATCAGAATATCCAAAAGTTGCCTTGACATTTAGTGGCAAAATACAATGCTTAACCGTGGCTTTTCTTTTTACTTCTCTCTGTTCTTTTTCTCATTGTTACAACTGAAATACTTGAATTCCATTCTCATTCTACATCCTCAATAATGATTTTTTTCCCACTATCTATCCGGCTGGTTATTATTAGCACTGGGCAGAGCTGCAGTTTTGTAAGATGGGCGTGGACTAGTCCTGGCTTCCATTTAGTACCGTGAATTTCTGTTGTGAGTATGCAGTTTCATAATCTGTAGGTTCTCTGAGATACAGTTGCTCTGCATTGAAGAGCTAGGAGTTCCCAAAAAATGAGGTCAAGCACTACGTGCTCTGCATATTTTATGTTATTTACATTTCTTAACAACCATAATGGCTTCCCAGGTGTCTTAGTGGTACAGAATGTGCCTGCCAGGGCAAGAGACACAGGTTCCATCCCTGGGTCAGGAAGATCCCTCTGGAATAGGAAATGGTGATCTACTCCAGTATTTGTGCCTGAGAAATCCTGTGGACAGAGGGGCCTGGAAGAGGCCTACAATCCATGGGGCTGCCAGGAGTTGGACACCATTTCACAGCTGAGCACAGACACATAGCACAGCAAACTTAATGAAGTAGATAATTTGCTTCTGTTAGAAAGCAGTTGAGGTTTATCTAGGTTAAAGGATTTCCTAGAGTTAGAATTTGACCCCGCTGACCCTAGGCCCACTGGTAAGCCCCTTCCACTGGAAGGAAAGAAATTCACATATTCAAAGGGAGTCAGTTGGCACTTCCTCTTTATGCAGGTGTACATTTGAAGTAAGTGGGCAGGGAATTTTCAGGCAACAATTCCAGAGTTAGAGTTTTATCAGGAGTTGGGTTCTTGCTTGTGAATATGGGAAGATCATGTTTGTACTGGTCTAGGTTATTGACTAGATTGAAAGTATCTTTTAGGGCATCTTCTAAGACCTCCTTCATATGTGGAGTCATAGGCTTTTGTTCGTTTGCTTACTTTCTTGCTTTTAATGTTAACTATTTTTTCCCCAACTTTTTATCCTCTGTGTATTTGGTGTTTGATCACAAACCATGTTAATCTGGAGTCAGGCTTAGTGTTCATGAATAGATGAAGTGATTGAATGTCATTCTGTGTCTAAAAAGAATTGGTCATACACTAAATGGATATGAGTTAGTGTATCTTATAAAATGAAATGTTTGAGTGTTTATAACACCGCCATAATAGTTTCCTAAAGGTGTTAGTGAGAAGAAAAAATGTGTCTGGAGGATGTTTTGGCAATATGTATCAAGAGCTCTCCAATTTTCTCTTTTGTGCTAACGAGTAATCAAAAATGGATGTTAGAATGTTTTCTGAGATACTCATCAATATGTTATTTGAAAGCTACAAGAATTAATATATCTAACATGGGGAAATAATCAAATTACTATACAACTATAAGGTAGAATACTAAAGCCTTTATTTAAAACATTGTTATAAAACAATGTTTAGAGTGAACTTGCAAACATTTTCTGTAGAAGGCCACACAGTAACTATTTCTGGCTTTGATACAACTGCTAAGCTCTGTAATGTGAAAGCAACCATAAGAAAGATGCAAACAAATGTGTGTGGCTATATTCGCATGAAATATTATTGTCCAAAGCAAGTAGTTCACTAAGCCTTCATTTAAAACAAGGCCAGGGATATGGCATTGTGAGCATTAAGTAGGTCTGTACCAAGGCTTTGAAGTAGGGGGAGGAGCTCTGCTGTCAGGTGAATGGGGCTGTAAGGAAAGACGGAGAAGGCAATTTTTTCTACAAAGGAAATTGAACAGGGCCTCTCTACATTTACTGGGGTCTCCGAACCATTGAGTTAGGTTCTAGGAAATTGCAGAGAAGTATTACTTCTCCCTAATAATACCTTCAGAAGTATGATTTATTTTCTAGAAACTATCTAATCCTTCAAAGAAAAAACAGTGGTTGAAAACGCTAAGGGGGTAACAAACCTTCTTTTCCTGTCTCAGGGTCTTCTCAGAAGACAACTTGGAATGAGAACAACAACAAAAACATCCCTCCTGGATCACCAGCTTCCCTCAGAATTTCAAAAGAGGTACACTTCTAAGACCTCCTTCATATGTGGAGTCATAGGCTTTTGTTCGTTTGCTTACTTTCTTGCTTTTAATGTTAACTATTTTTTCCCCAACTTTTTATCCTCTGTGTATTTGGTGTTTGATCACAAACCATGTTAATCTGGAGTCAGGCTTAGTGTTCATGAATAGATGAAGTGATTGAATGTCATTCTGTGTCTAAAAAGAATTGGTCATACACTAAATGGATATGAGTTAGTGTATCTTATAAAATGAAATGTTTGAGTGTTTATAACACCGCCATAATAGTTTCCTAAAGGTGTTAGTGAGAAGAAAAATGTGTCTGGAGGATGTTTTGGCAATATGTATCAAGAGCTCTCCAATTTTCTCTTTTGTGCTAACGAGTAATCAAAAATGGATGTTAGAATGTTTTCTGAGATACTCATCAATATGTTATTTGAAAGCTACAAGAATTAATATATCTAACATGGGGAAATAATCAAATTACTATACAACTATAAGGTAGAATACTAAAGCCTTTATTTAAAACATTGTTATAAAACAATGTTTAGAGTGAACTTGCAAACATTTTCTGTAGAAGGCCACACAGTAACTATTTCTGGCTTTGATACAACTGCTAAGCTCTGTAATGTGAAAGCAACCATAAGAAAGATGCAAACAAATGTGTGTGGCTATATTCGCATGAAATATTATTGTCCAAAGCAAGTAGTTCACTAAGCCTTCATTTAAAACAAGGCCAGGGATATGGCATTGTGAGCATTAAGTAGGTCTGTACCAAGGCTTTGAAGTAGGGGGAGGAGCTCTGCTGTCAGGTGAATGGGGCTGTAAGGAAAGACGGAGAAGGCAATTTTTTCTACAAAGGAAATTGAACAGGGCCTCTCTACATTTACTGGGGTCTCCGAACCATTGAGTTAGGTTCTAGGAAATTGCAGAGAAGTATTACTTCTCCCTAATAATACCTTCAGAAGTATGATTTATTTTCTAGGAACTATCTAATCCTTCAAAGAAAAAACAGTGGTTGAAAACGCTAAGGGGGTAACAAACCTTCTTTTCCTGTCTCAGGGTCTTCTCAGAAGACAACTTGGAATGAGAACAACAACAAAAACATCCCTCCTGGATCACCAGCTTCCCAGAATTCAGCTACCTCAGTGTCTTTCACAGGAAGAAGGAAGGTCTGTAAGTAGACATTTCTCTCTGTCTGAGAAATCATTACCTACATCAAAACTCAAAGCCTTTCTTTTTACCAGTAAGAGGAGATAGGCCAGAGTCATGCCTAAAGTCAAAGAAGAACATATTTAAAATCAAAACTGCAGTGGATTATATGGCACAGTTATGTAAACTCTGCTGATACTGGATGAAATTGACCTCATAGTACCTTTCCAGTTTGTATTGCCTCAACTTTTTATAATCCTTTGAAGATGACCTGGTAGAAAATCCCTTTCATAGAATTGTTATATTAGATGAGATGTAAGTCATCTTGTTAAACCTCAGAAATGTACAACTAAACAACTTTGGAAAGAAGTCAGTGTACATAAATCATGGTAGCTTTTGGCTCTGTTCTTTCAATAGACATGAAAATGAAATGCATTCTCAGTTATGTGTTTGAAGTTTGCTCTTTTTTTTCCCGGTTGTCTTAAACAACCAAGATATAAACCTAAAAAGATAAAAATTAGAATAACAAAAATGTAGAACAAAAGACTCATGGTGCTATATTAGACATAAATGCCCAATGAAAAGACAGAAATTTTTAAAAATAGATTGAATTATATCATTAAATATATTTCTACATATCAAAATGTGTCTACTAAGACATAAGTAGAATGACAATTGGATTAAGATTTATTTGAATGGTCTCTCTTCTAGTATTTCTACATTTTTGTGTATGATAGCTTGCCTATATTGATGACAAATCAATGGAAAGTTGAACTCAGCTGGTATGGTACCACCTTGTTATGAGTCCCTGGTCAAGGATATCTTTATGGCAGGGAATGTATGGATGAGGTCTTTTTGTCTCATGTACAACATGGGTTCTACTTTGGTGTCCGTGGACTAGAGTCGTGTGGTTCTGTTCTCAGAGCTCCATCTGCCCAGCTCCCCAGCTCTGATCTGTAGAATACAGAGAGAAAAAAATCTCTCTGTATGGAACGAACTTGCCTTTGTGGATTTCAAGAGCTTGACAGATACTGGAGATATAGTTAGTACTTTGAACAAGTTGTCAACATTCTGCATCATAATTAATGTAGACCTGTGCCCTCTGCATACATCTTTACTCAGATTTCTCATTTTCTGCGTGTACTGGGCATCTCCAATGTATCAGGTGCACTACTGAGTATACTCGGATGCACAAGACATGGTTTCCATGTCAAGTGAGACCCTTAACACTCCCTGTGAGAAGAGATCTTGTTTAGGTTTATAGCGTTATTCTGCACAGCAGGAAGCAAGGGGGAAATGATTCCTTATTATATCCATTACTTCTGAGAATCTGAACTGTGGCATGAAGTAGTCCCATTTCGATGTGTAGGTGGTATATTCCTGGTCAAAGAAGAAATTTAATTTCATGAAGTTTCAGTCCTTCTACTCTGCTTGGTATTTTTTTAAAATAAGAATAATCAGAAAACAGAAATGGTTTAAAATAAAATGAAGGATTCAGCTTCATTGCTGTGTGTATATCTATATATATATGTATATATACATATGTATATATACACATACATATACATGCATACATACACATATATATTCATATATATGGAAATACATATGGATATATTAATGCTTTATGAAATGAAAAGATTAATGTATGTCTAGGCAAGGATAAAATCCATATATTTTTATTAAGAGAGAGGTTAATGAAAGGATAACTACCATAATCTTGGTGATTATTTTAGGAGTGTGGGACTTAAGGTGAGATTTTCTTTCTGTGTTGTTGGAGCATGTTACAGTAACTGTGTGCTATTTATATATTTCAAACAAAAGCAAAGCTGATTTCATTGTGAAGAGGGTCTATACAATGCTAAATACTTGCATTCCAAATTCTGTCAAAGACTATATACTCAGACCTACCACCACCAGAATGTTTTAAGTGTTCCGTCTAAAGAAATAGTCCTTAAAATAATCATTTGAAGAATGTGCAGTTCATTCCCTTCTGAGGCCTTGTGTTCAGTCCGAGTAGCCCAGAGTGTGTCCATTTTGATACTTAGTAGATCAGAAAAATCTCTCTGTATGGAACGAAGTTTTTTCAAGAGCTTGACAGATACTGGAGATATAGTTAGTACTTTGAACAAGTTGTCAACATTCTGCATCATAATTAATGTAGACCTGTGCCCTCTGCATACATCTTTACTCAGATTTCTCATTTTCTGCGTGTACTGGGCATCTCCAATGTATCAGGTGCACTACTGAGTATACTCGGATGCACAAGACATGGTTTCCATGTCAAGTGAGACCCTTAACACTCCCTGTGAGAAGAGATCTTGTTTAGGTTTATAGCGTTATTCTGCACAGCAGGAAGCAAGGGGGAAATGATTCCTTATTATATCCATTACTTCTGAGAATCTGAACTGTGGCATGAAGTAGTCCCATTTCGATGTGTAGGTGGTATATTCCTGGTCAAAGAAGAAATTTAATTTCATGAAGTTTCAGTCCTTCTACTCTGCTTGGTATTTTTTTAAAATAAGAATAATCAGAAAACAGAAATGGTTTAAAATAAAATGAAGGATTCAGCTTCATTGCTGTGTGTATATCTATATATATATGTATATATACATATGTATATATACACATACATATACATGCATACATACACATATATATTCATATATATGGAAATACATATGGATATATTAATGCTTTATGAAATGAAAAGATTAATGTATGTCTAGGCAAGGATAAAATCCATATATTTTTATTAAGAGAGAGGTTAATGAAAGGATAACTACCATAATCTTGGTGATTATTTTAGGAGTGTGGGACTTAAGGTGAGATTTTCTTTCTGTGTTGTTGGAGCATGTTACAGTAACTGTGTGCTATTTATATATTTCAAACAAAAGCAAAGCTGATTTCATTGTGAAGAGGGTCTATACAATGCTAAATACTTGCATTCCAAATTCTGTCAAAGACTATATACTCAGACCTACCACCACCAGAATGTTTTAAGTGTTCCGTCTAAAGAAATAGTCCTTAAAAATAATCATTTGAAGAATGTGCAGTTCATTCCCTTCTGAGGCCTTGTGTTCAGTCCGAGTAGCCCAGAGTGTGTCCTTGGATTGTCTTGCCCTATATTCATGTCCTCCGGGCTCGTATATCCTCTATTGGCCTTTCGACATTGTATTAATGATAGCAAACATAGAAAATGTGCTGAAAATCTTAACTCAGCCAAAGTCTGCTATTAATACATGATGACACACAAAAGAACCTTCAGACATACAAAATTAGAAAAAAAGTTGTTCTTACTCACAGAACTAGGCATGCTCATGAACTGTGTCTATTTTGATATTCATAGCATTTTCTATTTTTCTTTGGCTGACAGGAAGGTTTTAGTACAGATTTTGCAGCCCAACCTTAATTGCTATTCACTAATGTTTTTCAATCATTTCCCCCATCATGGGTGCTTCCCAAAGGAGCCTTTTAAGGTATATTTCTTTCTAATCATCTAATTAGTCCCCCTTCTATGAAGTTTTAAAACCACTGATATACTTTGTATCTGTTTGTGTATCATATGTATATTTGTGCTTTATATAGAAAAATGTAAATTTCTTTTTTTTTAACCTGCTGATAGTTTCTTAATGCCCCATTGAGAATGTGTGGTATATAGTAACTAATGGCTATGTATCCTAGTAACATTCCTCTGTCTAAACTTGCTCTTTTAATTTGATTTTCCTTGATTCATATCAGTATGCAGAAGTGCGCACACACACATATAGTCAAATATACCTGCTGAATGCATCTTTGTAAAAGGTAATTTGATATATCATTAGATGTAAATTGAAAGACTATAATCAATGCTAAGCTTTGATCATGATGCTTATCAAGGTGTAAGTCTCCAGCAGAATGCATAAATGTGACCTAGGAAAGAAGACAGAGAGACCATTTATTGAAGAGGTTGGCTATACATTTTTGGGGCTTAAGGTGAGATTTTCTTTCTGTGTTGTTGGAGCATGTTACAGTAACTGTGTGCTATTTATATATTTCAAACAAAAGCAAAGCTGATTTCATTGTGAAGAGGGTCTATACAATGCTAAATACTTGCATTCCAAATTCTGTCAAAGACTATATACTCAGACCTACCACCACCAGAATGTTTTAAGTGTTCCGTCTAAAGAAATAGTCCTTAAAAATAATCATTTGAAGAATGTGCAGTTCATTCCCTTCTGAGGCCTTGTGTTCAGTCCGAGTAGCCCAGAGTGTGTCCTTGGATTGTCTTGCCCTATATTCATGTCCTCCGGGCTCGTATATCCTCTATTGGCCTTTCGACATTGTATTAATGATAGCAAACATAGAAAATGTGCTGAAAATCTTAACTCAGCCAAAGTCTGCTATTAATACATGATGACACACAAAAGAACCTTCAGACATACAAAATTAGAAAAAAAGTTGTTCTTACTCACAGAACTAGGCATGCTCATGAACTGTGTCTATTTTGATATTCATAGCATTTTCTATTTTTCTTTGGCTGACAGGAAGGTTTTAGTACAGATTTTGCAGCCCAACCTTAATTGCTATTCACTAATGTTTTTCAATCATTTCCCCCATCATGGGTGCTTCCCAAAGGAGCCTTTTAAGGTATATTTCTTTCTAATCATCTAATTAGTCCCCCTTCTATGAAGTTTTAAAACCACTGATATACTTTGTATCTGTTTGTGTATCATATGTATATTTGTGCTTTATATAGAAAAATGTAAATTTCTTTTTTTTTAACCTGCTGATAGTTTCTTAATGCCCCATTGAGAATGTGTGGTATATAGTAACTAATGGCTATGTATCCTAGTAACATTCCTCTGTCTAAACTTGCTCTTTTAATTTGATTTTCCTTGATTCATATCAGTATGCAGAAGTGCGCACACACACATATAGTCAAATATACCTGCTGAATGCATCTTTGTAAAAGGTAATTTGATATATCATTAGATGTAAATTGAAAGACTATAATCAATGCTAAGCTTTGATCATGATGCTTATCAAGGTGTAAGTCTCCAGCAGAATGCATAAATGTGACCTAGGGAAAGAAGACAGAGAGACCATTTTGAGTAGGCTTGTGCAGCAGAAGATATCTGCCAATCATGAATGCAGGGGAGAAGGAAATGATGACCCTCTCCAGTATTCTTGCCTGGAAAATTCCATGGTCAGAGAAGCCTGGCAAGCTACATACAGTCCATGGGGTCTCAGATATATATATATATATATATATGAGTTTAGACAGAGGAATGTGACTAGAAGGATACACAGGCCATTAGTTACTATGTACCACACATTCTCAATGGGGCATTAAGAAACTATCAGCAGGTTAAAAAAAAAGAATATATATATATATATATATTCTTTTATATATATATATATGTATGTATATATATATATATATATACATACATATATATATATATATATATATCTAGCTTCCCTGGTGGCTCAGTGGTAAGGAATCCACCTGCAATGCAGGAGACCCGGTTATGTCCTTGGGTTGGGAAGATCCCCCTGGAGGAGGGCATGGCAACCCACTCCAGTATTCCCGCCTGGAGAATTGCATGCACTAAGGAGCCTTCTGGGTTGCAGTCCATGGGGTCACACAGAGGTGGACACGACTGAAGTGATTTAGCAGCCACTTAAATACAGAATGGAGGAAGACATTTTAAAGTAGAATATTCTAAGCACATTTTTTTGGTCAAAAGTGATTCTTTTAAAAATATATTCATTTCCTCTAGTTTATGTTCCTATTTTACCAAAGTCCCCATACATATGTACGTGTGTGTGTGTGTGTGTGTGTACACACATAGTTTATGTTCTATTCTCCATCCCTAACAGTTTTCATTGCTCTGTTCTAGACCCTTTTGATCCTATCTCTCTTGAAAGGACCCAACCTGCAGTACAAAGAGTCACAAATAAAAATGAGTGCCATGTTACAGAACATATTTTCTGTTTTGTTGCACCCAGACATACAGTGACCTAAACCATCTTCAAGATGGATGTGCACAGTCATTTCCAAGCACAAGTGAACTGTCAACCTTGCTGAAATTATTTAAAGCCTACATTTTTGATATGCATTTGTAAATTTGTTCATTAAAAAAACCTAGGGAAAGGAAGACAGAAAAAGCCCAAAAAAAATTTTGAGTAGGCTTGTGCAGCAGAAGATATCTGCCAATCATGAATGCAGGGGAGAAGGAAATGATGACCCTCTCCAGTATTCTTGCCTGGAAAATTCCATGGTCAGAGAAGCCTGGCAAGCTACATACAGTCCATGGGGTCTCAGATATATATATATATATATATATGAGTTTAGACAGAGGAATGTGACTAGAAGGATACACAGGCCATTAGTTACTATGTACCACACATTCTCAATGGGGCATTAAGAAACTATCAGCAGGTTAAAAAAAAAGAATATATATATATATATATATATATATATATATATGTATGTATATATATATATATATATATACATATATATATATATATGTATATATAGATTCCTGGTGGCTCAGTGGTAAGGAATCCACCTGCAATGCAGGAGACCCGGTTATGTCCTTGGGTTGGGAAGATCCCCCTGGAGGAGGGCATGGCAACCCACTCCAGTATTCCCGCCTGGAGAATTGCATGCACTAAGGAGCCTTCTGGGTTGCAGTCCATGGGGTCACACAGAGGTGGACACGACTGAAGTGATTTAGCAGCCACTTAAATACAGAATGGAGGAAGACATTTTAAAGTAGAATATTCTAAGCACATTTTTTTGGTCAAAAGTGATTCTTTTAAAAATATATTCATTTCCTCTAGTTTATGTTCCTATTTTACCAAAGTCCCCATACATATGTACGTGTGTGTGTGTGTGTGTGTGTACACACATAGTTTATGTTCTATTCTCCATCCCTAACAGTTTTCATTGCTCTGTTCTAGACCCTTTTGATCCTATCTCTCTTGAAAGGACCCAACCTGCAGTACAAAGAGTCACAAATAAAAATGAGTGCCATGTTACAGAACATATTTTCTGTTTTGTTGCACCCAGACATACAGTGACCTAAACCATCTTCAAGATGGATGTGCACAGTCATTTCCAAGCACAAGTGAACTGTCAACCTTGCTGAAATTATTTAAAGCCTACATTTTTGATATGGATTGTTGTTGGACCCACCTCTCCAAAGCATAGTAATAAATGGATTCAAAAGGCATGGATAGGTTCAGGTGACTTTTCAAAGCAGGGTGCTTGCTTGGCTGTTTTGCTTCGATTGTGTCTGACTGTGTGTGACCCCATGAACTGTAGCCCACCAGTCTCCTCTGTCTATGGGATTCCCCAAGCAAGAATACCAGAGTGGGGTGTCATGCCCTCCTCCAGGGGATCTTCCCAACCCAGAGGCCTAATCCAGGTTTCTTACATCTCCTGCATTGGCAGATTCTTTACTAGTAGCACCACTTGGGAAGCCCTCAGTGCAGAATAGTATTGGCTTATGGTGGCAAATGAGCCCACAAAAGTATAACGGTTTTGAAGGTAATTGTTTTGGAAGTGTTAATGATCTTGAAATGTTTGTCATAAGAAAACATTTTTTTCAAAATTCATGTATTAGGTAGATTTCAGATTTTAAGAAATATGTGTGTCCTACTGGAGATGAATTGCAGTATCATGAGGATAGAGATGGTTGAGAAAAGTCACGCTTGTTATAGAAAGAACAAGAAAAGAACATTTCACTGGAATTTGTGTGATAGTCACTCTCTTTCCTAATTGATTATAAAAGAAAACTTGAACTGTTTTATTATATGGCCACATAGCTTAATGCAGGCATGTAAAATATTTCTGAGAATAAATGAGGGGAAATTGGAATGCCAAATTTTAGGAGAGAAAAGCACTTGTTTATGTTCATCAGGACTGCAATGGTATTGCTGGGGCTTAGTCACTCCAGTCATGTCTGACTCTGTGACCCCATGAACTGTAGCCTGTAGGCTCCTCTGTCTATGGAATTTTCCAGGCAGGAATACTGGAGTGGGTTACCATTTTCTTCTCCAGTGATGGTTTAGGCTAAAAGTAAAGAAAAATTCATTTATTTAATTCAGCAATTATTTACTGAGTCTCTGCTATGGGCCACACATTGCTCTAGGTAGATGCAGTACAAAGAGTCACAAATAAATGAGCGCCATGTTACAGAACATATTTTCTGTTTTGTTGCACCCAGACATACAGTGACCTAAACCATCTTCAAGATGGATGTGCACAGTCATTTCCAAGCACAAGTGAACTGTCAACCTTGCTGAAATTATTTAAAGCCTACATTTTTGATATGGATTGTTGTTGGACCCACCTCTCCAAAGCATAGTAATAAATGGATTCAAAAGGCATGGATAGGTTCAGGTGACTTTTCAAAGCAGGGTGCTTGCTTGGCTGTTTTGCTTCGATTGTGTCTGACTGTGTGTGACCCCATGAACTGTAGCCCACCAGTCTCCTCTGTCTATGGGATTCCCCAAGCAAGAATACCAGAGTGGGGTGTCATGCCCTCCTCCAGGGGATCTTCCCAACCCAGAGGCCTAATCCAGGTTTCTTACATCTCCTGCATTGGCAGATTCTTTACTAGTAGCACCACTTGGGAAGCCCTCAGTGCAGAATAGTATTGGCTTATGGTGGCAAATGAGCCCACAAAAGTATAACGGTTTTGAAGGTAATTGTTTTGGAAGTGTTAATGATCTTGAAATGTTTGTCATAAGAAAACATTTTTTTCAAAATTCATGTATTAGGTAGATTTCAGATTTTAAGAAATATGTGTGTCCTACTGGAGATGAATTGCAGTATCATGAGGATAGAGATGGTTGAGAAAAGTCACGCTTGTTATAGAAAGAACAAGAAAAGAACATTTCACTGGAATTTGTGTGATAGTCACTCTCTTTCCTAATTGATTATAAAAGAAAACTTGAACTGTTTTATTATATGGCCACATAGCTTAATGCAGGCATGTAAAATATTTCTGAGAATAAATGAGGGGAAATTGGAATGCCAAATTTTAGGAGAGAAAAGCACTTGTTTATGTTCATCAGGACTGCAATGGTATTGCTGGGGCTTAGTCACTCCAGTCATGTCTGACTCTGTGACCCCATGAACTGTAGCCTGTCAGGCTCCTCTGTCTATGGAATTTTCCAGGCAGGAATACTGGAGTGGGTTACCATTTTCTTCTCCAGTGATGGTTTAGGCTAAAAGTAAAGAAAAATTCATTTATTTAATTCAGCAATTATTTACTGAGTCTCTGCTATGGGCCACACATTGCTCTAGGTAGATGAGTTTTTCATATGAAGATTCTTGCTGTCGTAGGCATTGTTTTCACAATGAAAGTCACAGGGATGCGGCTCTGGAGCCTGAAATCAAAGCATCACAGGGCTGGTTCCCTCTAGAGATTCCGAGGGAGGCTCAGTTCCAGTCTGCTCCTAAATTCTTTGGGCTGTAGGAAGTCTTGAGCTTTCTTTGGCTAGTGGAAGTGTGAATCTAATCTCTGCCTTCATTTTCTCATGCCTTTTTCCCAGTGTCTTCTCATGGCCTGCCTCTCTCTCTGTTTCTGATTTCCTACTCTTTTCTCTTATAAGGACACCTCATCTCAAGAGCCATAACGTTATTACCTTTGCAAAGATCCTATTTCCGAGTAAGTTCACAGTCAGGGGTTGGGACTTAGATGCATATTTTATGGAGATTCAAAGTAGCCTCCCTACATTGATATTTTTTTCTGGAAGAGAGGTGACTCCAGGTTTGTTTGGATCTTGATTATGTCATGGAGGACTCAGTTTCTTGCCATTTTTCTCTCTCACCATTGCTCTGGGTGTCTGGTTTTTTTCATTGTCAGTCTTCAGGTTGGCTGCCGCTATTTTGAGGGTCAGATCAGCCTCCTCCTCATCTGTAAGACAGACATCTTTGCTTTGCTCCCTGAGGGCAGGGGTGTGGCACTTTTATTCACTGCTGTGCCCTGTTCCCAGGGAAGTGGGTGGAACACTGCAGTGTCAGCAAATACAGACTGAACTAATCATTCGGTGAGGATGTCATGTGTTCATGCCTCCAGCAAATCATGATGGGAACAGGTTGTTGGGGCTTTGAACAATCACCAAATTCCTAAGGCCAAGAATGGTTTAGTGTGAAAAGGGCAAGAACTAAAAATGATTCTAAAAATGATATGCTATATGATGTGCTAAAAATGATTCTAGTTAGAAAGGAGAAAAGGGCAGTGTAAATGTTTAGTGGACAAGCAGTTTCAGTGTTTTAGAAACGGTGTGTCAGATAAGTTATGGTATATGCTGAATTGAATCGTTTCAGGTCACTGTCATAAAAAAAAGTCAGTGACATTTTAAGACGTTTAAGTCTTAGAGACACAGGCTATTTCTTAGAGACTTTCGGTGACTCTGGATCATCGAGCCTTCAGCCTGGACATGAATACAATCTTGCTTCTCATGACATTCTTGTGTGAAACCTTCCCTTGTGTCATTAGTGTACACTGTATGTTTGTACACAAACCACTTTCATGATGGAATTATGTATTAGTTTAATAAATCAATATTAAATGATTTAGTGTTGCCAGGCCAATTCTGTTAAAACCATGGGACCAGTGACTATGAACAGTCAAAAGCTGAGACCGTAATATTTTTTTATAAAGTATTTTAAGAAAAAAAAAAAAAGATCTCCTAAAGATTTTCTAGGTTTTCTATTATCTGATGTTACACAATATGTTAAAGTAATGAAATGAGAGCATTTATTTTCTAAATTAGTACCTTTGGAATTCATCTTGTTTTCTTCAGTATTCATGTCAAGATTAATTGCAAAACGGCTATTGTACAAAAATTTCTCAGTATGTGTATGCATGGCTATATATGAATCTAATTGCATGTATTTTACATTGTGCATTATTTGCTTAGACAGATTTATTAACACACTCAAAGACTTAACAACAACAAAACTAAAAACTAACCATTGTCTTCATTGTATCCAAGGGCTGCAGAAGGAAATGGGGTGTAAAGTAATACCTCTGTGTGGTGAGCAGATTGCCTTTTCAGGATTATTGATTGTTCCACTAAGTGGGCAATTAAAAATGAAAACCGAAGAGCTGAATATCCAGGTGTATACAAACACTTCTTTGAAACTTTACAAAGCGAAGACATTAAAGGCACCAATTGTTGAGCATTCTCCTTGAAGGTGAAACAGGGATTCTGCAACTGGCTACATTCAGCTCATCAGAATTTACAAATAATCACTACCCCCTGGGGAGAGAAAAGCAACAGGACAGGAGGAACTAAGACAAATGTGTTCAAATCCAAATTGTGGGATCAAGTGGGCTTCCATCCCAGACTTCTTAAGAGATTGGCTTGCTGTCTTGTTGCAACTGTCACAAAGAATTGATGTTGAACTTGCACAGTTCCTGAAGGATTAAAAATATTGAGTCTTTAAATTAAACAAGATGGGTGAAGCTGAGGACTAATGAATTTTGAACAGGAAGTGGTAACCGTAGGTGAGCTATATTGAACATAACCTGGGAATGCAGTTGAGAGGACCAAGCAGAATCATCTATGTTTCTCAAAAGAGTGTCTGTACCTGGAATTAACCCACACTGTTTTGTAAAGAACAGATGCTTCAAGAGTCTGTGACAAGCTGGAGAAAACAGCAGATTTAAAATAGAGCTTCTTTAAACCATAAGTACCAGCCATTATAGAAAGGATGATGCCACAGTTTTGTGTGTGTCTAGGTCAGCATTGGGACACATCCAGCAAACATTACTGACAGTGACTGTGGCTAAGGATAGTCTGGCTGGAAGATGCCATTAGTTGTTATATTGCTTTCATTGTATCTAAATAGCTAGTGTTTATAGCTAATACTAACAGTCTTTAGGTTTTTTTGATGGGGGAAGCATTTGTTTCATTGCTTGGGTGGCTATAAGTCACCTAGTTGGAGCAGGTTTCTACTAAACAGGTGACATATGGAAAGCTCTGTGGTAAATGTTAGGGAGGAATGAAGAAATAGACCAACATTCCTCGAACACACCCTGACCTCTTACTGTGAGCAAGGCTCTTGCTGTATGCTGGGAGGCAAGGCTGGGTTGAATTAAGAAAAAGACATAGTTTTGGCCTCAAGAAACATCCAGTGTAGAAGCTAAGATAGCTAGCAAAGGTTTTGTCTTTAGGGAATAATTTTGAACATCTACTGTATATACTAAGGAGTTTATGATCTGGCAGTATGGTTTCTAAATACAGACAAGGTTGACCAGAAGTACGCAGGACGGATATTAAAGGTGTAAGGTAACACTCAGAATTTGAGGCAGGATTCTGCAACTGGCTACATTCAGCTCATCAGAATTTACAAATAATCACTACCCCCTGGGGAGAGAAAAGCAACAGGACAGGAGGAACTAAGACAAATGTGTTCAAATCCAAATTGTGGGATCAAGTGGGCTTCCATCCCAGACTTCTTAAGAGATTGGCTTGCTGTCTTGTTGCAACTGTCACAAAGAATTGATGTTGAACTTGCACAGTTCCTGAAGGATTAAAAATATTGAGTCTTTAAATTAAACAAGATGGGTGAAGCTGAGGACTAATGAATTTTGAACAGGAAGTGGTAACCGTAGGTGAGCTATATTGAACATAACCTGGGAATGCAGTTGAGAGGACCAAGCAGAATCATCTATGTTTCTCAAAAGAGTGTCTGTACCTGGAATTAACCCACACTGTTTTGTAAAGAACAGATGCTTCAAGAGTCTGTGACAAGCTGGAGAAAACAGCAGATTTAAAATAGAGCTTCTTTAAACCATAAGTACCAGCCATTATAGAAAGGATGATGCCACAGTTTTGTGTGTGTCTAGGTCAGCATTGGGACACATCCAGCAAACATTACTGACAGTGACTGTGGCTAAGGATAGTCTGGCTGGAAGATGCCATTAGTTGTTATATTGCTTTCATTGTATCTAAATAGCTAGTGTTTATAGCTAATACTAACAGTCTTTAGGTTTTTTTGATGGGGGAAGCATTTGTTTCATTGCTTGGGTGGCTATAAGTCACCTAGTTGGAGCAGGTTTCTACTAAACAGGTGACATATGGAAAGCTCTGTGGTAAATGTTAGGGGAGGAATGAAGAAATAGACCAACATTCCTCGAACACACCCTGACCTCTTACTGTGAGCAAGGCTCTTGCTGTATGCTGGGAGGCAAGGCTGGGTTGAATTAAGAAAAAGACATAGTTTTGGCCTCAAGAAACATCCAGTGTAGAAGCTAAGATAGCTAGCAAAGGTTTTGTCTTTAGGGAATAATTTTGAACATCTACTGTATATACTAAGGAGTTTATGATCTGGCAGTATGGTTTCTAAATACAGACAAGGTTGACCAGAAGTACGCAGGGAGGATATTAAAGGTGTAAGGTAAGGTATTCAGTGGTTACGGAAGAAGGGAAGGGTTTCAGTAGGTGGGAACCTGTGACGAGTATTTCAAGCAGTAGGAAGGGTATGAGAGGTGATATGGAGATGCTGATGCCAGAGTTAGGTTCTGACAACCAGACAATGGATTTTGGCTGGGGAGTAAATAATGTGGAAAGGAATACAAATAACATGAAAACATGGAGGCGAGTATCCGACTCTTCACAGTTCCATGGACTGTAGCCTGCCACGTTCCTCTGTCCATGAAATTCTCCAAGCAAGAATACTGGAGTGAGTAGCTATTCCCTTCTCCAAGGAATCTTCCCAACCCCCCAAGTATCAAACTCAGGTCTTCCACATTGCAGGCAGATTCTTTACCGTATGAGCTACCTGGGAAGCCCTAACTTAATTCTGGTAACAATAAAATATTAAGAGATATCTAAGAGGGAAGCTAGGATCATAGGTAGGTTTTTGAAATACTAACATGAGTGCTGTATGTGAAGTTGATTAAAAGAGAGTGTATTTTAGGGCTTCCCCTGGTGGTCCAGTGGGTAAGGACACCGCCTTGCAGTGCAAGGGGCGCCAGTTCGATCCCTGGCCTGGGAAGATCCCACGTGCCCCGCAGCGGCTGGACGGATGTGTCCAGTTACTGAGCCGGAGCTCTGGAGCGCATGCACCCAGAGCCGGTGCTCTGCGACAACAGAGGCCGCCGCGATGGGAGGCCCACAGGAGCCAAAGAACAAAGATGGGTGAAAATAGAGAAATGAAAGACCAATAGAAGTGGCCCGCCTGCTCCCCTCACCCCCCACCTCACCCCCCAAAAGATAAATAAATAAAATTTAAAAAAAAAGAAGGGAGTGTATTTTAGGGCTTCCCTGGTGGTCCAGTGGGTAAGGACACTGCCTTGCAGTGCAAGCGGCGCTGGTTCGATCCCTGGCCTGGGGAGATCCCACCTGCTGCGGAGCGGCCGGACGGATGTGTCCAGTTACTGAGCCGGAGCTCTGGAGCGCATGCGCCCAGAGCCGGTGCTCTGCGACAACAGAGGCCGCCGCGATGGGAGGCCCACAGGAGCCAAAGAACAAAGATGGGTGAAAATAGAGAAATGAAAGACCAATAGAAGTGGCCCGCCCATCCCCCTCCCTCCCCACCCTACCCCCCAAAAGATAAATAAATAAAATTTAAAAAAAAAAAAGGGAGTGTATTTTAGGGCTTCCCTGGTGGTCCAGTGGGTAAGGACACAGCCTTGCAGTGCAAGGGGTGCCAGTTCAATCCCTGGCCTGGGAAGATCCCACATGCCCCACAGTGGCTGGACGGATGTGTCCAACTACCGAGCTGGAGCTCTGGAGTGCGTGCTCCCAGAGCCGGTGCTCTGCAACGAGAGAGGCCACGGCAGTGGGAGGCCCACACAGGGCAAAAGAACAAAGATAAATAAATGAAAGATCAATATAAGTGGCCAAAGAAAAAGGGGGAGTGTATTATAAAAGCAGGAGGTGAGTTTTAGTAAGTTATTTGTTCATATTGGAGCCAAGGAAGGGCCTTTGACGGTGCCTATTGAAGCAAGAACAAAAAGATGGACAGTGAAAATTTGTGCAAGTAATATCAACAACGAAGGGCTGAGTACTGAATTATTTGATACTCTAAGTGCAATAACATTTCAGAAAATGAAGAAATCAATAAGACTGCTACTAACTTTTTTTTTTTTTTTTGCCCACTCACCCACACTTAATATCTTCAGTGCAGCATTAATCTCATTGTAGTATGCATTTTCCACTGAACCAGCCCTGGTCTTCCATGTTGGGTCTGTTGCTTATGTTCATAGTTGATTTATCCTCTGTGTCAGTTTTTCAGATGCATGGGATTCCTTGAGTCTTACCCGTGTGTCCTGGGGCACTGATGCCAATGTCCTCACTGTTGCTGGGCAATACAAAAGGGAAGTGCTGTCAGGTTCTAAGCATTTCTTCCTCTGAACAGTTGCGATTGGGAGCACTTGAGTCTAACAATGCAAAGATCTCTTCACATAAAGGACAGTTGGTGGGCATAATTCCTGGTGTGCAGCCCATATGCAGTTTTGGATCACAAGACATCAGCCAGTGAGCTCTATACCCCCAGGAACCTCTGGGATGACCCCCAGAGGTTTAGGGTGAGGACTTCTCCCAGACCTTCTTAATGGGGCCTCTAGAATTCACAGCCCCTGCTTGCTTCTCCCATGCTCCTAGGCTCATCCCTATACTGCTTCTACAGCCTTGTGTTCTTGGCATCAGAAGCCTGATTCTGTTTCTCTCACAGTCACCCCTCTTGGCACAAGAAGAGGTGTCTCAGCTGCGCTTTGGAAGCCAAATCTTTAGTAATAAGGAAAACAGTTCCCCTCAAAGATAAAGACTGTTAAAATCTAAAGCTTCTGTTCAGACCCGGTTGTGGGGTCGTTCATACTTGGCACCAGCAGGGGTTGGGTACCTCTAATGCAACAGATCACAGAGCAAAGCAATTTGAACTTCATGTTATTCTACTACATGAATGAGACTTTCTCAAGGAGACCTGCATATTGTAGAAGATGTTTTGTACATGCTGCCTCACGTGATGATTATCAAAAGGGGAGTGTATTATAAAAGCAGGAGGTGAGTTTTAGTAAGTTATTTGTTCATATTGGAGCCAAGGAAGGGCCTTTGACGGTGCCTATTGAAGCAAGAACAAAAAGATGGACAGTGAAAATTTGTGCAAGTAATATCAACAACGAAGGGCTGAGTACTGAATTATTTGATACTCTAAGTGCAATAACATTTCAGAAAATGAAGAAATCAATAAGACTGCTACTAACTTTTTTTTTTTTTTTTGCCCACTCACCCACACTTAATATCTTCAGTGCAGCATTAATCTCATTGTAGTATGCATTTTCCACTGAACCAGCCCTGGTCTTCCATGTTGGGTCTGTTGCTTATGTTCATAGTTGATTTATCCTCTGTGTCAGTTTTTCAGATGCATGGGATTCCTTGAGTCTTACCCGTGTGTCCTGGGGCACTGATGCCAATGTCCTCACTGTTGCTGGGCAATACAAAAGGGAAGTGCTGTCAGGTTCTAAGCATTTCTTCCTCTGAACAGTTGCGATTGGGAGCACTTGAGTCTAACAATGCAAAGATCTCTTCACATAAAGGACAGTTGGTGGGCATAATTCCTGGTGTGCAGCCCATATGCAGTTTTGGATCACAAGACATCAGCCAGTGAGCTCTATACCCCCAGGAACCTCTGGGATGACCCCCAGAGGTTTAGGGTGAGGACTTCTCCCAGACCTTCTTAATGGGGCCTCTAGAATTCACAGCCCCTGCTTGCTTCTCCCATGCTCCTAGGCTCATCCCTATACTGCTTCTACAGCCTTGTGTTCTTGGCATCAGAAGCCTGATTCTGTTTCTCTCACAGTCACCCCTCTTGGCACAAGAAGAGGTGTCTCAGCTGCGCTTTGGAAGCCAAATCTTTAGTAATAAGGAAAACAGTTCCCCTCAAAGATAAAGACTGTTAAAATCTAAAGCTTCTGTTCAGACCCGGTTGTGGGGTCGTTCATACTTGGCACCAGCAGGGGTTGGGTACCTCTAATGCAACAGATCACAGAGCAAAGCAATTTGAACTTCATGTTATTCTACTACATGAATGAGACTTTCTCAAGGAGACCTGCATATTGTAGAAGATGTTTTGTACATGCTGCCTCACGTGATGATTATCAGAGCCCTGGAGGTCATCATTCCTTTCTGCCAACTGGGAATCTGAGAGCCAAAATGCTGCACATCTGAAAGTGACAGAGTTGTCATGAGAATTTAAGGCTGATCCTACAACCACCTTGTTCACTATATTGGCTCTTGATCACAGCATTGGAAAAGTGTATTATATGCTATGGTTTCCCTTTTTTATTCTATTATTAGAATACTTACTGTATATATAGTATTTTCCCCTAATGACCAATAGAAGGAACTGATAAAATTTCAAATAGTCTTTTTGAATTGGTCAGTGTATGATTTCTCTTATTTTTTATATTTTAATTATTTTTAAGTTATTATTTTTTTAAATTGAAGTATAGTTAATTCACAATGTTTTGTTAGTTTCAAATGTATAGTAAAATGGTTTAGTTATAGATATATAAAATTATATATATATATATATATATATATACACACACATACATATGTACATATGTGTACATATGTTCTTTTTTGTATTCTGTTTCCTTGTAGGTCATTATAATATATTGAGTACAATTGCCTGTGCTATATAGTACATCCTTGTTTACTTATTTTATATATAGTAGTCTATTTTAATCTGAAACTCTTCATTTATCTCTTCTCCCCATTCCTGCTATGCTCTGTGAGTATATTTCTGTTTTGTAAATAAGTTCATTTATATAATTTTTTAAGATTCCACATATAAATTATACCATATGATATTTATCTTTGCCTGACAATATGATTATTTTTAGGTACATCATATTGATGCAAATAGCATTATTTCATTCTTATGACTTAGTAATATTTCATTGTATGTATGTGTATTGTGTACACATATGTATATACATGTGTGTCTATTATATACCACATCGTCTTTATCCATTCATCTCTCAGTGGACATTTAGGTTGCTTCTGTGTCTTGGCTGGTGTAGATTTCCCTCTGTTTTTGATTCAACATTCATTTAAGCTCTTTGTTGTTATTATTCCTGGTGTTGCAAATACTGTTCTTGGTTCTACGGTTATGATGATAAAAAAGTCGTGATGAAATATAATTTAATATACAGACAGGGCAACATCAATAGCCACTACACTGTAGAGTAAGTATTTAATAATAGCTGTCAGGGGTTTCCCCTGGTGGTCCAGTGGGTAAGGACACCACCTTGCAGTGCAAGGGGCGCCAGTTCGATCCCTGGCCTGGGAGGATCCCATGTGCCGCGGAGCGGCTGGACTGATGTGTCCAATCACCGAGCCGGAGCTCTGGAGCGCATGCGCCCAGAGCCGGTGCTCTGCGACAGCAGAGGCCACCGCGATGGGAGGCCCACAGGAGCCAAAGAACAAAGACAGATGAAAATAGAGAAATGAAAGACCAATAGAAGTGGCCCGCCCGCTCCCCTCTCTCCCCAACCTGACCCCCGCCCAAAATAAATAAATAAATAAATCTTTAAAAAATAATAATAATAGCTGTCAGGACAATGTTGGGTATTAAGCCCCTTTTTATGCCATCTTTACACCCCTCACAGATACTTGGCCCACCGAGGTATTTTCTGTCTCTAGTCTGCCTCCCACAAAATAATGGTTTTCGTTATTTGCCTTATTCCACTATTTTTTCAAGACGGCTGTTGACTCATACATTTACACAACTGCATCTAAAGGAATGAGGGAGAAATTCCTTCCCAAACTTCTTGCAGATTTCTCCTGACGCATTTATTTGGTATTTTGCCTATGCTTTGACTGCAAGAGAAGCAGATGACTTTTCATCTCAGCCCTTGTATTGGAAGCAGGCCCTGCCTGCTATGAAGAAGAGGTTGTCATGAGGAAGAACAGCTATTGAGTACATAGCCACCAGTCAGACACAGTAAACCACAATAAAATTATTACGCTTAGTTTTTGAATGGCTTGATATGATCATTTCTCAGTGATGATGAGGTCTCAATATTGTGTGGAAGAACTTAGAAGGGTGTATACATGATTTATAATACTTTGTCACTGTGATGATACCTGAGGATAATAAATAATATCTCTATACTACAAATAAAAAGTTGCCTCTAATTCTCAAATCATGGACAATTCAAATTTACCATTGTTATTACAGTGATCTGCATCAGTCACATTTGGTTATGATAAAAAAGTCGTGATGAAATATAATTTAATATACAGACAGGGCAACATCAATAGCCACTACACTGTAGAGTAAGTATTTAATAATAGCTGTCAGGGGTTTCCCCTGGTGGTCCAGTGGGTAAGGACACCACCTTGCAGTGCAAGGGGCGCCAGTTCGATCCCTGGCCTGGGAGGATCCCATGTGCCGCGGAGCGGCTGGACTGATGTGTCCAATCACCGAGCCGGAGCTCTGGAGCGCATGCGCCCAGAGCCGGTGCTCTGCGACAGCAGAGGCCACCGCGATGGGAGGCCCACAGGAGCCAAAGAACAAAGACAGATGAAAATAGAGAAATGAAAGACCAATAGAAGTGGCCCGCCCGCTCCCCTCTCTCCCCAACCTGACCCCCGCCCAAAATAAATAAATAAATAAATCTTTAAAAAATAATAATAATAGCTGTCAGGACAATGTTGGGTATTAAGCCCCTTTTTATGCCATCTTTACACCCCTCACAGATACTTGGCCCACCGAGGTATTTTCTGTCTCTCTAGTCTGCCTCCCACAAAATAATGGTTTTCGTTATTTGCCTTATTCCACTATTTTTTCAAGACGGCTGTTGACTCATACATTTACACAACTGCATCTAAAGGAATGAGGGAGAAATTCCTTCCCAAACTTCTTGCAGATTTCTCCTGACGCATTTATTTGGTATTTTGCCTATGCTTTGACTGCAAGAGAAGCAGATGACTTTTCATCTCAGCCCTTGTATTGGAAGCAGGCCCTGCCTGCTATGAAGAAGAGGTTGTCATGAGGAAGAACAGCTATTGAGTACATAGCCACCAGTCAGACACAGTAAACCACAATAAAATTATTACGCTTAGTTTTTGAATGGCTTGATATGATCATTTCTCAGTGATGATGAGGTCTCAATATTGTGTGGAAGAACTTAGAAGGGTGTATACATGATTTATAATACTTTGTCACTGTGATGATACCTGAGGATAATAAATAATATCTCTATACTACAAATAAAAAGTTGCCTCTAATTCTCAAATCATGGACAATTCACATTTACCATTGTTATTACAGTGATCTGCATCAGTACTGTGAATCATTCTCATCAAAGAGTATTCATTTAGTCTTCTGCTTGTACCAGATGTGGCATTATCTTTCTTTTTTTCTCTCAAAAAAGTGGAAAATAATGCTTTCAGAGAAATTGGGTATTGGGAGAATAAAGGAGCTCTTGCAGGTATATTCCATTGTATGTAATAGATGAGATCCTAAAAAGTCAAATCTACATTGAAGTTTTGTAAATTGAATCAGTTTTGAATGTGGTAGGGGAGGCTGGTATTTCACGCAGCTCTGTAGTGAATATGTATTGCCAGGACTCCACTTAAAACGCAGATACTCAATTTCAAGTTGAGCAGTTTTCTAAACTTGAATTATTTCCCATGTTGGGCTGTTCTTAATTTGGTTATATGCTTTGTACTTTTTCAGGGAAATCATTATAATCCAAGATTGTCTTTACTCATAGGAACATAATATCTAGTTATTTCCAATAATGTCTTAGAATTATTCTCTTTATTATTGTTCACATTTTAAATTAAGTTTTATTTTGAACTATCCATTTTGGAAGGTTCAAACAGTACAATCTCAAAAATGGGAAAAGCTCAGGAGTCACACATCTAGTGGTCTATGGAAACTCTAGTTCAGTGAATGAGGCTCAGCACACAGTCACATGGAACCTTGGGAGGAGATGAAACAGCTGGAGATGAAGCAGAGGTGAGGGCAGTACCTCTTCCAACTTGATCCGTTTCTGGGTTCCCCCTCTTTGGGGAGGGCATGCTCACGTCAGCTTCTTGTGCAGGCTCTGAAATCAGACCTCCTTGTCCTGTTGTTGCCAACCATGAGGTGTAGGCAAACTTGGTACCTGCTTATCTTCTCTGCATCCTTGTCTTCTTATCAGGCTGTAAGTGGTGGGTAATAATAGTCACTAGATCAGTGTGTTGTGGAGGTGGGAAGAGCTAGGACCTGAAAAGTGCCTAGAACAGTTCCTGAAGCAGATACTCAGGAAAGTTTTTTGAGCCTGCGTACATTAGAAGAACTTAGAAGGGTGTATACATGATTTATAATACTTTGTCACTGTGATGATACCTGAGGATAATAAATAATATCTCTATACTACAAATAAAAAGTTGCCTCTAATTCTCAAATCATGGACAATTCACATTTACCATTGTTATTACAGTGATCTGCATCAGTACTGTGAATCATTCTCATCAAAGAGTATTCATTTAGTCTTCTGCTTGTACCAGATGTGGCATTATCTTTCTTTTTTTCTCTCAAAAATGTGGAAAATAATGCTTTCAGAGAAATTGGGTATTGGGAGAATAAAGGAGCTCTTGCAGGTATATTCCATTGTATGTAATAGATGAGATCCTAAAAAGTCAAATCTACATTGAAGTTTTGTAAATTGAATCAGTTTTGAATGTGGTAGGGGAGGCTGGTATTTCACGCAGCTCTGTAGTGAATATGTATTGCCAGGACTCCACTTAAAACGCAGATACTCAATTTCAAGTTGAGCAGTTTTCTAAACTTGAATTATTTCCCATGTTGGGCTGTTCTTAATTTGGTTATATGCTTTGTACTTTTTCAGGGAAATCATTATAATCCAAGATTGTCTTTACTCATAGGAACATAATATCTAGTTATTTCCAATAATGTCTTAGAATTATTCTCTTTATTATTGTTCACATTTTAAATTAAGTTTTATTTTGAACTATCCATTTTGGAAGGTTCAAACAGTACAATCTCAAAAATGGGAAAAGCTCAGGAGTCACACATCTAGTGGTCTATGGAAACTCTAGTTCAGTGAATGAGGCTCAGCACACAGTCACATGGAACCTTGGGAGGAGATGAAACAGCTGGAGATGAAGCAGAGGTGAGGGCAGTACCTCTTCCAACTTGATCCGTTTCTGGGTTCCCCCTCTTTGGGGAGGGCATGCTCACGTCAGCTTCTTGTGCAGGCTCTGAAATCAGACCTCCTTGTCCTGTTGTTGCCAACCATGAGGTGTAGGCAAACTTGGTACCTGCTTATCTTCTCTGCATCCTTGTCTTCTTATCAGGCTGTAAGTGGTGGGTAATAATAGTCACTAGATCAGTGTGTTGTGGAGGTGGGAAGAGCTAGGACCTGAAAAGTGCCTAGAACAGTTCCTGAAGCAGATACTCAGGAAAGTCGACTCTTAACATTATCCTCCATGGAGTATTCACATCTGAACAACGTCATCTTCTATAGAGTATTCACAAAATACATGGAAGGACTTTTTCAATTTACCCCTCTAATTCCAAATCCTCATTTTATCAATCAGTGAGCAGAGGCCTTGAGGGGTAAAGTTGTTTTCTTAATGTCAGGAAGGGAGGTGGTGACCGCAAAGAAGAATAGCTTCAGGCTGTGGAGGCCTCTTAGGATTTTGTCACTGGGGCTTCACTCAACTCTAGAGCTTGGAAGCACTTTATTACAGGAACAAAAAGGCCTTATGTGTCAAAGATCCATTTAGAGCAGAGTTTTTCAAACTGGGCAGTACTGATACTTTGAGCGAGATAATTCCTTTTTTTGGTGGGGGCTGTCATAAGCGTTGTAGGATGTTTGACAGCAACCCTGCATTTCAGGAGCACAGAAATACCTTTAGACGTGGCAGAATGTCCTTTGGGGAACAAAACTACATGTCTATGAGAACTGCTTTGTTAGTGCAGGAGATCCTGCCAGGAACCCTAATGAATAGGCATACGGCCCCACAGGGTGCTGAGACCTCACACAGTGAGCCCTGTGGGACTTCCCTGAGATACCAGTTGCACTCCTATTGCATGCACATGCAGCAGTCTGCCTCAAGATCTCTGAAATATTAATAGAAGGGCATTTGCTTGGGGTGTGAACTATGTGTTTATATTAGTAATCACGCCTCAAAATGAGTTTGAGTTTCAGACTCTGAATAAATAAAAGTGACACTAGATTCCAGTTATAAAACATGTGAATGAGAACCTCTGGAGTTGAGGAGTCAAGCAAAGTTTTGGACTTCTTCAACCACATGCTTGTGCGTTCCTCACGCCAGCGCTAGCAGTCCTCAGAGCCCAGGTTTTTCCCGAGCCTCCATACTGTTGCCAACCATGAGGTGTAGGCAAACTTGGTACCTGCTTATCTTCTCTGCATCCTTGTCTTCTTATCAGGCTGTAAGTGGTGGGTAATAATAGTCACTAGATCAGTGTGTTGTGGAGGTGGGAAGAGCTAGGACCTGAAAAGTGCCTAGAACAGTTCCTGAAGCAGATACTCAGGAAAGTCGACTCTTAACATTATCCTCCATGGAGTATTCACATCTGAACAACGTCATCTTCTATAGAGTATTCACAAAATACATGGAAGGACTTTTTTTTCAATTTACCCGTCTAATTCCAAATCCTCATTTTATCAATCAGTGAGCAGAGGCCTTGAGGGGTAAAGTTGTTTTCTTAATGTCAGGAAGGGAGGTGGTGACCGCAAAGAAGAATAGCTTCAGGCTGTGGAGGCCTCTTAGGATTTTGTCACTGGGGCTTCACTCAACTCTAGAGCTTGGAAGCACTTTATTACAGGAACAAAAAGGCCTTATGTGTCAAAGATCCATTTAGAGCAGAGTTTTTCAAACTGGGCAGTACTGATACTTTGAGCGAGATAATTCCTTTTTTTGGTGGGGGCTGTCATAAGCGTTGTAGGATGTTTGACAGCAACCCTGCATTTCAGGAACACAGAAATACCTTTAGACGTGGCAGAATGTCCTTTGGGGAACAAAACTACATGTCTATGAGAACTGCTTTGTTAGTGCAGGAGATCCTGCCAGGAACCCTAATGAATAGGCATACGGCCCCACAGGGTGCTGAGACCTCACACAGTGAGCCCTGTGGGACTTCCCTGAGATACCAGTTGCACTCCTATTGCATGCACATGCAGCAGTCTGCCTCAAGATCTCTGAAATATTAATAGAAGGGCATTTGCTTGGGGTGTGAACTATGTGTTTATATTAGTAATCACGCCTCAAAATGAGTTTGAGTTTCAGACTCTGAATAAATAAAAGTGACACTAGATTCCAGTTATAAAACATGTGAATGAGAACCTCTGGAGTTGAGGAGTCAAGCAAAGTTTTGGACTTCTTCAACCACATGCTTGTGCGTTCCTCACGCCAGCGCTAGCAGTCCTCAGAGCCCAGGTCCTTCTTTAATCTGAGCCTCCATTCTTCCCTTACATCCTCTCCCTCCTTCTATCCTATGGAGGAACTTCTCAGTCAAACTCCATTTTATATGAAAAAGAACACCTCTTGGAGAACAAACTCAGTTTATGGAATATAACAATTGAAAAGGTGATGGATTGTTTTCCATCAAATATACTGTTGCTTATCCACTCCCATGGGTGCTATATCCTTAACATTTTTTTATTAACACTATGTCATAATTTTTATTAGTACTATAATTTTTCAGATAGTAAACAATCTTCCTGAAATGTGAGAGACTTGGGTTTGATCTCTGGGTCGGGAAGATCCCTGGAGAAATGAATGGCAACTCACTCCAGTATTCTTGCTTGGAGAATTCCATAAACTGAGGAGCCTCGCAGGCTACTGTCTATGGGGTTGCAAAAAGTTGGACATGACTGAATGACTCACACTTTTCACTTTCACTGTAATTTTAACTTTCGAAATGTCTTCATATATATTACAATCTCCCTTTCAGCAGTGTTTAAGGGAAAATCAATTCCAAGGGAATGAGTATGATTTGAGATTATCCCATCAGTAACAAAGAGACCATTATACCAATTAGATCCTCTAAAGCCAAATCTGTGTGCTTTCCACATGATATTTTCATTGAAATAAAGCTCCTGTGGTTTTTTTATAGCCATTATTCATAACTGTTTAGAAACTACCTTTGGAGACTGCCTTCAGGCCTATGGGAAGTAGAAGCTCCCTTTAGGGAATGAGAGTCACACCTGTCTCCCTAAAGCATTTATTCATCCACTTGGAAAGTCAATGTCAATTTTAGGTAGAGTCTAGCTTCAATATCTCAGAAATAACTTAGGATATATTTACCAACTCACTTGTTTTTTGATCAACTTGTTTTGATCAAGCAAGTGAACCACTCTTTACTAAGCCTCTGTTTGGGAATATGTATAAAAAGATGATGTATACTAGGTTTCCCAGGTGGCACTAGTGGTAAAGAACCCACCGGCCAGTGCAGGAGACTTAAGTGACACAGATTTGATCCCTGGGTTGGGAAGATCCCCTGGAGGAGGAAATGGCAACCCACTCCAGTATTCTTGCCTGGAGAATCCCATGGGCAGAGGAGCCTGGTGGGCTACAGTTCATGGAGTCGCAAAGAGTTGGACATGACTGAACTGACTTAGCACACATTGACAATATCAGAAAAATTTAGAACTGAAATGAGTTATAGAGATTAGTACTTAAGTTCGTGATTTTCAAACACTGGTCAGTGGTCCAATGCGAGATTTCCTTTCTAAAATTTCTTATGAGGCTTTAAAAAAGTGAAGATGCCTGGCCGTCACTCCATGCAGGTAATACATACACACTTATCAAGCAGAGCCCATGAATCTGCATTTGTAACTAACATCTCAGATGGATCTGATGTTCAGCCATGTTCTGGAGCCACTGATGTCATAGCTCTCTCATCTTACGAATGACCCTGTCTGTGGTCAGAGGAGGGCTCAATTCCGAATGTTTAGAATCCCCAGGCTAGCTCCCCTTCTTCTCTCTCAGACTGCATTTCCTTAAAGAAAGCATTCACCAATCAGTGTGGCTTTGTGATATCTCCTTGGCTTTGTGTGACGACACCTCTCCAGCTATTAGAGTTGAAACCATTTAACAACAACTTGAAGTCTAGTCTGGGCCCAACTCTGAAATCAGTTTTTTTCTTAAGGCAGACAGAATATGAAGAGCTCTGATCTAGAGGCTCTGCATGCATTGGGTTGGCCACAAAGTTTATTTGTGTTTTTCCATAATATTATGAAATGAACTCTGTGGCCCACCAAACAGTGCAAGTGCTCATACATTCTACATGTCAAAGTTTTAACTGAATTGACCTGTCAAACTCTAAAAACAGTTTAACGATTATCATAGTATCATTGTGGATTTTTCCCTGTCTCCACATATTTTTAAAGTTTTTAATTTATGTAGTTTGTAAAATAAGACTTTACATACAATGTTCAAGTCTTGTGGCTAGAAGAATTAGAAAATAATTCAAGAGAGAACCAACCGTATGCTCTTCATGTGTGTCTGATTCTGAAGTGTTCATGATGCTGCAGTGTCATTGCCTTCCTACATGGTAAACTTGACTGCCAGCAGGAACTTGGTGATGCCTTCAGCCCTTGCCCTGTGTACCATTTCACAGCATTCTTTATGCATACTAAAAGCTCATGTTATATTTTGGAATGAGGGTGCCATTTCAGAATGTACATTTCAGCTGTGCTAAACAAGTATGTCCTGAACTATTAACAGTGCAGACCTGCTGGCAGAGCTGGGGGTTCGGGGCATCTGTCAGCCAAGAGGCTTCCCCTGTAGGGCAGCTGGCAGGACTTCACTCACGTGGCTCTTTGTAGTGAATTTCACCTCTTGGAATTCCATGCACTTTTTAAATAGTCATGAGTATGGCCTTTAATACTAATGCTGCTTATGTCTAGTTTTTCTGCATCTGGCAAGGAAATGCCATATTGTCCTGGAAACTGCTAAAGACTTGAAAAGTTGAGACTCTTGTTTTTCAAAGAATCCTCACCAGCTCTCATCACAGTGAAATGTTTAGACAATATCGTCAACAAACAAACAAATATGCTGCTGCTGACCTTTTAGAAAGATGGAGCTTCTACCATAAAATATGCAGTTTCTTTCACCTGTGCTTTGGCAGATGCTAGTTCTTCTGCCTGGAACATTCTGGCCCTTTCCTGACACCTGCAATCTATTATTAACCCCCTTACATTCTCACACACACACACACACACACAAACACACAGATACACACACAAATATAAACACGTACATCTTTTTTTCTTTGTTCATCATCATGCAGTAGTTTGGGACTGCTTAACTCTTCCTTTCTTAGGGCAGTGTGCCCTGACCTGGAGTCCAACTCCAGTCTCCATCTTCTGTGACTTCTAACCACCTGATACTGTCCATTGGATAGTACTTATTACACTGAATTGCACTTGTCTGTCTGCTTTACCCTCTAGACTCTAAGCTCTGTAAGGGTCTAGATCATGTTTAAACCACTCATAATCTTATCCTGCAAACCACATGCACCCAGGCTAAGATGATTCATAAGAGAGTTATCTCTTACCCTGTATTTTAAGATATTAAGGGACATCTTTTTCCATTGAAAATGTTAGTTGCTCAGTCATGTCTGACTCTTTGTGACCCCTTGGACTCTAGCTTGCCAGGCGCCTCTGTCCATGGAGTTCTCCAGGCAAGAATACTGGAGTGGGGAACCATTCCCTTCTCCAGGGGATCTTCCCAATCCAGGGCTTGAATCCTGGTCTCTTGCATGGCAGCTGGATTCTTTACCATCGGAGCCACTTAGGAATCCCATTTTTCCCCTATTACTTTAATTGTAAATAATGAAGCACTTTTCAGAAAAAAATTAGGTCTTAGCTAATCTCAATCAATGACAGTTTTGTGTGTTTGAGCCGGTCACTAACATAATAATTTAGCTTGAATTCACCTCTTGGAATTCCATGCACTTTTTAAATAGTCATGAGTATGGCCTTTAATACTAATGCTGCTTATGTCTAGTTTTTCTGCATCTGGCAAGGAAATGCCATATTGTCCTGGAAACTGCTAAAGACTTGAAAAGTTGAGACTCTTGTTTTTCAAAGAATCCTCACCAGCTCTCATCACAGTGAAATGTTTAGACAATATCGTCAACAAACAAACAAATATGCTGCTGCTGACCTTTTAGAAAGATGGAGCTTCTACCATAAAATATGCAGTTTCTTTCACCTGTGCTTTGGCAGATGCTAGTTCTTCTGCCTGGAACATTCTGGCCCTTTCCTGACACCTGCAATCTATTATTAACCCCCTTACATTCTCACACACACACACACACACACAAACACACAGATACACACACAAATATAAACACGTACATCTTTTTTTCTTTGTTCATCATCATGCAGTAGTTTGGGACTGCTTAACTCTTCCTTTCTTAGGGCAGTGTGCCCTGACCTGGAGTCCAACTCCAGTCTCCATCTTCTGTGACTTCTAACCACCTGATACTGTCCATTGGATAGTACTTATTACACTGAATTGCACTTGTCTGTCTGCTTTACCCTCTAGACTCTAAGCTCTGTAAGGGTCTAGATCATGTTTAAACCACTCATAATCTTATCCTGCAAACCACATGCACCCAGGCTAAGATGATTCATAAGAGAGTTATCTCTTACCCTGTATTTTAAGATATTAAGGGACATCTTTTTCCATTGAAAATGTTAGTTGCTCAGTCATGTCTGACTCTTTGTGACCCCTTGGACTCTAGCTTGCCAGGCGCCTCTGTCCATGGAGTTCTCCAGGCAAGAATACTGGAGTGGGGAACCATTCCCTTCTCCAGGGGATCTTCCCAATCCAGGGCTTGAATCCTGGTCTCTTGCATGGCAGCTGGATTCTTTACCATCGGAGCCACTTAGGAATCCCATTTTTCCCCTATTACTTTAATTGTAAATAATGAAGCACTTTTCAGAAAAAAATTAGGTCTTAGCTAATCTCAATCAATGACAGTTTTGTGTGTTTGAGCCGGTCACTAACATAATTAGGGTTTTTTTGAGATTTAAAAAAAATAGCACCAGTGTAAGTAATTATTCCCAAGGATATCACCTCAAGATTGTAAGTATTCAAGATAATCATAAGCAAGCCTTTTAATAATCATTTTGCTGAGAGCAATACCAAAAGCAGTTATATTTTGAAGACACTATTTCTGCAGTTATAGAGTGAATGGAAAAATGAAATTGCCCCTGTGCTATGGGTAATAGTCACTTGTGGGACCCTCTATAGATTCAAATGGCTGCATCTCTACTTAATAGAACTAGAACTGTGATGTGCTCTGAAAAGCAGTGGTAAACATGAGTGAGAATTGACTCTCATAAATCAGATACATGGACACTGTTGTTAAGAATACATGTGAAATGTATAAGTACAATTCCTACATTGTGAGAGTGGATAAAATTATTTCTAAGTGAATGTATCATTCATCCTTTATGTCATTTAAAATATGCTTATGAGTCCAAAATGACAAATTTATGTAAGTAGAATTTAACTATTTTATCAGCATCCCTAAACATTATTTTTATATTCATTAGCCAAAAAATTCATAGGCATCTTGTTGTTGTAAATGTGGAATATGACTTTAGGGAAGTACTGTACATTTGGAGAACATACACAGCTTTGCTGCTTGTTGATACAGTGAGCACTCCTTTGGCTAATACAGGAAGTAGGATTGTGACCTTTGCATTCACATATGTGCCTGAATATGGATTGACTCACAATCTCTCATATTCCCCAGAAAACTCAAACCACACTGTAGTCAGAGCCATAGCTTTTGGCTGTGTCATATGTGTATCACATTCCCTGCCTTCATCATCCAGGAATATGGGGAAAGGGAAATCTAGCCATATTAGTCATGACTACATCACTTCCAAGAAGACCCAAGCCAAATTGAATAACTCAAAAGGTTGTGATAGCTCAAGTAACTGGAAAATGTGGTACTATGATCGCTTTCTGCCTCAACTTTGTTACAGCTATGGATGTGTTGCCAGGACTCTGCTTACTCCCTCCTTCCTCTCTTCTCCCTTGTCTTCAGCCAGACTCCCCCTCCTATTGAAGGAATGGGGACTGAAGCTCCAGATCTAAAGTCTTCGCAACTCAAGTCCAACAGGAACATAGGTCTGTTCTGCCAGAGTCCTGTCACATTCTCTGTGCATTTCCCCCTCTCCAAGCGGATCATGGTCACATTGCTCATCCATCCCCATGGCTGGGAACATGCGTAGGGAGCATCCAGAGATGAGGGTCAGGAAGGTTTGCTCTTCAGAGAGAGCTAGGGGTTCAGCTGTCCAAAGAAGGATGCATGTAGCAAAAGCAACAGGTGCCCACTCCTTTTGCATGCTCCTGATTTTAATGGTAGTCCGTGTCAATTGTGTATCATTCAGAACAATGAAAAGGAAAAAAAAGAAAGTGCCACTCATAACCTTATCTCTCTGGGAACTCTGTGAATAGCATTTTCCCATGCTTCTTCATAATTTGTTCTCTTTGAATAAATTTATTTAGTGCCAATCATGTATAGAATCTTTGGTTTTATGCTAAATAATCAAAATTTTGCCATACTGTGAATAACCTTTTGTGAACAGTTTTGGTGGCTGCATTAAAATACATCTCATTGTCTATAACCACTTCCATTTTTCTTGTGTGGTCCACCCACCTGTAGTGGATCTCAGAGGTTGATTTCTGTTTTCCTGTCCTCCTTTTAATGTTTGGGAACGAGTTTGACCTCACCATGAGCTCCCTTGGTGGCTCAGATGGTAAAGAATTTGTCTGCAATGCAGGAGACTTGGGTTCAATCCCTTGATTGGGATGATCCCCTGGAGAAGGGAATGGCATACCACTGTAGTAGTATTTTTTTCTATTTCAGTATTCTTGCCTGGAGAATTCCATGGACAGAGTAGCCTGGTGCACTACAGTACATGGAGTCACAAAGGCTTGAGAATTCCCATGGACAGAAGAGCCTGATGAGCCACAATCCATGGGATCACAAAGACATGGACATGGCTGAGTGTCTAATGCTTTCACTTGACCTCTCTGTATTTCCTGGTATGAACTGAGCCTTGGTACAGCTGCCCGGTCTTGATGCCAGGACACAACTGCAGCACAGGGTGCTGTCCTAGGCCTGTTCTTGATCAACAACGTAGGCTGTTGTTGTTCCATCACCTGTCTGCTGAGACGAGATGAAAAGGTGGCTGGGCCCCTAAACCCTAGATCATCAGATGCTCTTCAGATCTTCCACAGCTCCTGTGGACATGAGCAGTCTATTCCTTCCTGTAGAAAGTACACACTGAGCACTTGTTATCCGCCAGTTACTCTATCAATGCTGAAATATTGCTGGCAAGCCAAAACATGGGTCTCCATCTTGCTCAAAGCTTTTTGAGAAAGACCGACATTAGTTGACATGAAGTACAAAATGATAAGTTAAATGAAGAAGAGAAACATGGACTGTGAGTCTCTGTCACAGGGCCATTTGATCTATTACAGGATGGATTTTCTGAGGAAGTAATGATGGAGTTGAGATCTAAAGGATGCGTGAGAAAAAGCAGTATGGGGTATAGAAAATAATTGGAGAACACTGAAGAATCTCCTGATGACATGACTTTGTGCTTTAAGTAGCTATGTGTCTGGCACTTCTGTAAGCAAGGTGGTCAAAGAAGGCAACCCTGAGAAAGTGATGTTTGAGCAGAGACCCAAAGAGTTCAGGGAGAAAGCCCCCGGATATCTGAGGAGAAGTGTCACAGAGAGAGGAGATGGTGCAAAGGCCCTGAGGTAGGACAGTGCCCCTGTGTCCCAGCAGAAGCAGCAGGTCAGTGACTGGAGCCCTGGACTTGCTGAAGGGGCCCTGAGGATGTGGCATCAAACTGGAAGAAAGGGGAAAGGTGGGTTCTTTGGGTCTTTTGAGATGGAGTTGGATTTGAGTGAGATGTAGAACCACAGAAAGAGTTTGAGTAGAGTGACTTGATCTGACATATTTAAAATAAATGAGGGCTTCCCTGGTGGTCCAGTGGGTAAGAACACTGCCTTGCAGTGCAAGGGGCGCCAGTTTGATCCCTGGCCTGGGAAGATCCCATGAGCCGTGGAGTGGCTGGACCGATGTGTCCAATTACCGAGCCGGAGCTCTGGAGCGCATGCACCCAGAGCCGCCGCTCTGCAACGACAGATGCCACAGTGATGGGAGGCCCACGGGAGCCAAAGAACAAAGATGGATGAAAATAGAGAAATGAAAGACCAATGGAAGTGGCCCACCCGTCCCCCTCCCTCCCTACCCCGCCCCACAAAAGATAAATAAGTAAAATAATTAAAAAAAAAAAAATAGACTATTACTATAATTCTTTAAAAAAATAAAAATAAAAAAATAAAATAGATGAGAAGAGAGCTTATATTGAGTAAGAGCTATAAACTCAGTGATGCTCAGAGCATATTTATATTTCTATTTTCCAGAGAGGAATTGAAGGCTCAGTCTGGACTCAAGTCTTTTCTTGTCTTCATTTGAATTGAACTTAAGTGTAGCTGATTCCTTTCTACCCTGGTACAATACATGCATATATATATATATTGGGGTCGAATGTGTTATGTGTACTAATTAGAAAAGTAAGATCAGACAATACTTGAAATTTGGATTTAAAAAAAAAAGAACTTTTTCATGTTTGATGTTATAAAGCCTCAGTCATGACTTTAAAATTTTCTTCTATGACACAATCCCTAAGGCTGATACCTTAGCTTGTTGTATAAATGTACTGTCTTAAGAGAACCCATTTCCTCTTATTATTTTTAATCTAAAAGAGTTCAGGACAAAGCCCCGGATATCTGAGGAGAAGTGTCACAGAGAGAGGAGATGGTGCAAAGGCCCTGAGGTAGGACAGTGCCCCTGTGTCCCAGCAGAAGCAGCAGGTCAGTGACTGGAGCCCTGGACTTGCTGAAGGGGCCCTGAGGATGTGGCATCAAACTGGAAGAAAGGGGAAAGGTGGGTTCTTTGGGTCTTTTGAGATGGAGTTGGATTTGAGTGAGATGTAGAACCACAGAAAGAGTTTGAGTAGAGTGACTTGATCTGACATATTTAAAATAAATGAGGGCTTCCCTGGTGGTCCAGTGGGTAAGAACACTGCCTTGCAGTGCAAGGGGCGCCAGTTTGATCCCTGGCCTGGGAAGATCCCATGAGCCGTGGAGTGGCTGGACCGATGTGTCCAATTACCGAGCCGGAGCTCTGGAGCGCATGCACCCAGAGCCGCCGCTCTGCAACGACAGATGCCACAGTGATGGGAGGCCCACGGGAGCCAAAGAACAAAGATGGATGAAAATAGAGAAATGAAAGACCAATGGAAGTGGCCCACCCGTCCCCCTCCCTCCCTACCCCGCCCCACAAAAGATAAATAAGTAAAATAATTAAAAAAAAAAAAATAGACTATTACTATAATTCTTTAAAAAAATAAAAATAAAAAAATAAAATAGATGAGAAGAGAGCTTATATTGAGTAAGAGCTATAAACTCAGTGATGCTCAGAGCATATTTATATTTCTATTTTCCAGAGAGGAATTGAAGGCTCAGTCTGGACTCAAGTCTTTTCTTGTCTTCATTTGAATTGAACTTAAGTGTAGCTGATTCCTTTCTACCCTGGTACAATACATGCATATATATATATATTGGGGTCGAATGTGTTATGTGTACTAATTAGAAAAGTAAGATCAGACAATACTTGAAATTTGGATTTAAAAAAAAAAGAACTTTTTCATGTTTGATGTTATAAAGCCTCAGTCATGACTTTAAAATTTTCTTCTATGACACAATCCCTAAGGCTGATACCTTAGCTTGTTGTATAAATGTACTGTCTTAAGAGAACCCATTTCCTCTTATTATTTTTTAATTAAAATCTAAGAAAATATGTGCATCAAAAATGTTTCCATACCTTTCAGGGAAAAGGTCAACTATCTCAAGGAAAATATTTTGAAGCATGTTTCCTTCTAATAACAAGTGGAGAGGTGAAAAGCTACTTTAAAGATCTAATGCTACAGTGTCTTTTTCACTTTAAATGGCTTAAAACCGTCTCTAAAAAGTCTTACTTTGTGAAATAAGCATGAAAACTACCCCAGACTACCGACTAAGCCCATTTGCAGATGCGGTCCATAGTTTCTGATGAAAGGCAATATTGTGTATAGAAGTTAAAGTGCCTGTATTTCCATATATTAAAAAAAAAAAAATCAATGGGCCAATGTTCCTTCCTCACCCTCTGAAAGATTAGATTTTAATGTTTTCATTGGTTTTGATCATGATGATTGTGTACATTGTTTAGTTCTCCTTTATCCAAATGCCCTTAGGAGTGTGATTTCACCCTTTTGTCTTTTTGATTTCTTTTCTGGGATTTACAGGATCAACTTTTTATGGCTTTCAAGTTTCCTTTGCCTCCTTTACCATCACACCTCAAAAGAAACTTGTCTCCTTTTCCTTAAGAGTCCTCAGTGCTGTGGATTTGTGAGAGCCCACATTACCTAAGAGAAGACATCAGACATTTTCTCAGGATCAAGGCCAGCAGTGGGTCCTTCTGCAACACTTCACACAGTAGAACTAGAAACAGGGAATTATCCAATTAAATCTCTGTGGCTCACCACTGTAGCAACAAATAGGCTATTTCTGCAGCCGTTTTACCAGCCTCAGAAGGAGAATTCCCTCAGTACGGAGGAATAGAGCTGTACCAAAGAACCAATTTTCAAGAGTATTCAACTGCAAAAAATGACACTTTTTCTACTTGCAAAAGAACTTGCCTTTGCTCTTTTCTGAGGTAGAAGGAAAGTTCCTTTCCAATTTTGGAAATTGGTGAGGCTTTTTCCTCCATTGCCATGCGTTATGATAGAAAAATCTATCCGTGTTCCTGAAGATACCTTGTAGAAGACTGCTGTGGAGATGGGGCCTGCTCTGCCTTCTCTGTGGGAAGCCATATAGGGGCTGGAGATTATGGGTTGAAAGGATGGGAAGGATCTCTTCTAATGCTCAGCCATTACAGCCACTTTGAGAAGTTCACTGTAATGCATTTTAAGCCAGCATCTCCCAGAACCAGGGAGCTTCCTTGGTCACCACCAGTAAAAAACCTGCCTCAGTGCAGGAGATGCAAGGCCATGGTTTCAACCCTTGGGTTGAGAGGATCCCCTGGAGGAAGAAATGGCGACCCATGTCAGTATTCTCACCTGGAGAATTCCATGGATGGAGGAGCCTAGTGGGCTACAGTCCATGGGGTTGCAAAGAGTCAGACATAAGAGCAGACATGCACTCCCAGAGCCAAGGCTGGGCTTCCTCATCATCTCTAATAGCAGAACATCATGAGAGCCCATTGAGTACTCAGGTAATTCTCACCTATGACTGCACGATTTTAATGTTTTCATTGGTTTTGATCATGATGATTGTGTACATTGTTTAGTTCTCCTTTATCCAAATGCCCTTAGGAGTGTGATTTCACCCTTTTGTCTTTTGATTTCTTTTCTGGGATTTACAGGATCAACTTTTTATGGCTTTCAAGTTTCCTTTGCCTCCTTTACCATCACACCTCAAAAGAAACTTGTCTCCTTTTCCTTAAGAGTCCTCAGTGCTGTGGATTTGTGAGAGCCCACATTACCTAAGAGAAGACATCAGACATTTTCTCAGGATCAAGGCCAGCAGTGGGTCCTTCTGCAACACTTCACACAGTAGAACTAGAAACAGGGAATTATCCAATTAAATCTCTGTGGCTCACCACTGTAGCAACAAATAGGCTATTTCTGCAGCCGTTTTACCAGCCTCAGAAGGAGAATTCCCTCAGTACGGAGGAATAGAGCTGTACCAAAGAACCAATTTTCAAGAGTATTCAACTGCAAAAAATGACACTTTTTCTACTTGCAAAAGAACTTGCCTTTGCTCTTTTCTGAGGTAGAAGGAAAGTTCCTTTCCAATTTTGGAAATTTGTGAGGCTTTTTCCTCCATTGCCATGCGTTATGATAGAAAAATCTATCCGTGTTCCTGAAGATACCTTGTAGAAGACTGCTGTGGAGATGGGGCCTGCTCTGCCTTCTCTGTGGGAAGCCATATAGGGGCTGGAGATTATGGGTTGAAAGGATGGGAAGGATCTCTTCTAATGCTCAGCCATTACAGCCACTTTGAGAAGTTCACTGTAATGCATTTTAAGCCAGCATCTCCCAGAACCAGGGAGCTTCCTTGGTCACCACCAGTAAAAAACCTGCCTCAGTGCAGGAGATGCAAGGCCATGGTTTCAACCCTTGGGTTGAGAGGATCCCCTGGAGGAAGAAATGGCGACCCATGTCAGTATTCTCACCTGGAGAATTCCATGGATGGAGGAGCCTAGTGGGCTACAGTCCATGGGGTTGCAAAGAGTCAGACATAAGAGCAGACATGCACTCCCAGAGCCAAGGCTGGGCTTCCTCATCATCTCTAATAGCAGAACATCATGAGAGCTTGTTCAGGTCACTCTTCCTGAGTTACTTAACGAGGACTTTACAGGAATGCTTGAGATAACCAAAGATACAACCCAGGCCCAAGGAAGGCCTTACACTTTCCAGAGGAGGTGGTCCCTCACTATGGAGCTAGCCATTATGACAGGCTTACTTCCTGGTACCTGGCTGGGAAGCAGCATGCCCAGCTTGTGGAGCCTGGAAGGGACCCCTCAAGTTTGAGCTCTTATACTTACTAATTGTGTGATGTTGGGCTGGCAGTTTTAACTTATGTAACTTTTGACTCCTCTTCTGTGAATGGGGAAAAACAGTACCTCACAAGGCTCTTATGAGGACTAGATGAGAGGACATTTAAAGTACCTGGCATAAAACCTGGCACATAAGAGGCATATAAATAAAGGTTGCATATTCCTCTTCCAATCAGCATGAAATCCAGCCTCTCTCCATAGAGACACACACAGAGAGTCTCAACCTCTCTTATTCCCATGACGTGACCATAAAAAGCCATTTTCTTAGTTTCTCTGTTCAGATTTAATAGAGTCTATTTGGACGTTAACCACTTGTAATATCAGAATCATTAAATATGTATTAAATGTTATATTATTGTATAATATAGTCCATATATATAGATGAACGTAGATTAAGACAATGTTAAATATATAAATATGGGTATTTGTTGAGACTCATACTAAATTTAAAATCAACAGGCGGCTCCCTCATAAATGAAGACGTGATTTAACAAATAAAAGAGGTAGGGCATACAACACTGGACTGAAGCGTGCTCTGAATAGGGAAACTCTGGATGTTCTGTTGAATGCTCAGCCATTACAGCCACTTTGAGAAGTTCACTGTAATGCATTTTAAGCCAGCATCTCCCAGAACCAGGGAGCTTCCTTGGTCACCACCAGTAAAAAACCTGCCTCAGTGCAGGAGATGCAAGGCCATGGTTTCAACCCTTGGGTTGAGAGGATCCCCTGGAGGAAGAAATGGCGACCCATGTCAGTATTCTCACCTGGAGAATTCCATGGATGGAGGAGCCTAGTGGGCTACAGTCCATGGGGTTGCAAAGAGTCAGACATAAGAGCAGACATGCACTCCCAGAGCCAAGGCTGGGCTTCCTCATCATCTCTAATAGCAGAACATCATGAGAGCTTGTTCAGGTCACTCTTCCTGAGTTACTTAACGAGGACTTTACAGGAATGCTTGAGATAACCAAAGATACAACCCAGGCCCAAGGAAGGCCTTACACTTTCCAGAGGAGAGGTGGTCCCTCACTATGGAGCTAGCCATTATGACAGGCTTACTTCCTGGTACCTGGCTGGGAAGCAGCATGCCCAGCTTGTGGAGCCTGGAAGGGACCCCTCAAGTTTGAGCTCTTATACTTACTAATTGTGTGATGTTGGGCTGGCAGTTTTAACTTATGTAACTTTTGACTCCTCTTCTGTGAATGGGGAAAAACAGTACCTCACAAGGCTCTTATGAGGACTAGATGAGAGGACATTTAAAGTACCTGGCATAAAACCTGGCACATAAGAGGCATATAAATAAAGGTTGCATATTCCTCTTCCAATCAGCATGAAATCCAGCCTCTCTCCATAGAGACACACAGAGAGTCTCAACCTCTCTTATTCCCATGACGTGACCATAAAAAGCCATTTTCTTAGTTTCTCTGTTCAGATTTAATAGAGTCTATTTGGACGTTAACCACTTGTAATATCAGAATCATTAAATATGTATTAAATGTTATATTATTGTATAATATAGTCCATATATATAGATGAACGTAGATTAAGACAATGTTAAATATATAAATATGGGTATTTGTTGAGACTCATACTAAATTTAAAATCAACAGGCGGCTCCCTCATAAATGAAGACGTGATTTAACAAATAAAAGAGGTAGGGCATACAACACTGGACTGAAGCGTGCTCTGAATAGGGAAACTCTGGATGTTCTGTTGAGTGCTGAGCCAAGTGGCACTTACCACCATTACTTAGATGTAGAAGTGCATCTCACGTGATGTCACATGACCCTGGGCTTTTCAGTGAATGTCTCATGCAGTTTTCTTCTTTAAAGCTTAATGTCAATTTGTATGCTTTCTTTTCCTGCTCAGCTGAACTGAAATTGCCTCTTTCCAATCCTTTATTAACAGAATTTGGACTTTTTTTTGGCAGGGAGTGGGAAAGTATGATGGAGTTACTGAGTGGAATCCTTCACAAGTATTCTTTTTATTTTCATTTTTTAGATGAATGTCATTGTTCCATCTTGTTGATATCCTTTTAAATTTTAAATTCATCCACAAATATGTTAGTTATTCCTTCCAGTTCTGCATTGCCAGTTAACTTGTTAGGCCTGTTAATATTTCTATCCAAAGTACCAATTCAACGCATTGACTCTGAGGGCCTCACTGAAATCCAGGTATGATTTTTCTGTGACATTTTCCAGTTGCTTTAATCTGTAATGATTTATTCTAAGTGAACCAGTGTTGGCTTCTAGGGCTCTTATATCTTTTCCTAGGTATTTATAGATCATATATTTAGTGGTTAATTGCTATCTCCTACTTGGAACTGATTTCAGGCTCACTTGCCTTAGTTAGACATAACCATAGCCTTTTTATCTTTTCTTGTAAATCTAGGAAACTTGACTATTTTCAGGCATAAATGTCTCTCCTATTCTTTAAACATTGAAAAAGTGACTAAGCCATGTCTATTTTGCAAGTAATCTTTGCACTTAAACTATTTGAAACCAGAAATTTTGGCTATTCTTTTTTTTTTTTTTTAATCTCATAAGTCCTCTAGGGATCTTTGCTTCTTGAGGATTCTTTGACTCTGCCCTGAATCAAATTACCTGCTCCTACCAGATTGACTTAATTTTAGTTTCCAGAATTTTACTCATCCATAATCTTCTCAAACTCTTTGTTTGGTTAATAGTCCCAGTGAGGTCTTATTCCTTCCAGGAAGTCATCTCTGACCACCTCATTTCCCACTTCATCTAAATTACTACAACAATTTTTTTTTTTTTTTTTTTGCTATTTCATGCATAAGGTTATAAATGCTAGGTTATAAAATACATTTCTCTTCTTTGTTTGGATTGACCCTTGCTTGAAAGCAAGAACTCTTTTTTGTCCTTCCTTTTAATCACTAAGTTATCTTATCTCTGTGGTGGATGTTGAGAACAGTTTGCTGACCTCATCATAACAAGACCTTTTCATTGTCATATCATCACGTGCCTGGAGTTAAACTACTCATGGCCCCTGACAGTCAAAAATGAGTTGAAAATCTGTAACTGAATTAAAATCATAAATCATGGTAGGAGAATGTACTTAATAGATATGAACTGTTTTTAATTGGTAGAGTTAGAATTCTTTATGTTGTTAAAGGGTAGACATCCTTTTTAAACTAATTAATTGTCTCCTGTAACTGAGAAATCCACAGTCCAGGCTGGCTTCACACAAAATGATTTATTAGAATGTCCCCAAGAATTCAGCTTCTTTCCAACTTTTCCCTCTTATTGGACAGTTTCAGCTTCATTCTCAAGTGCTATATTATTGTCTATTGCTTCTCTAAGTAGTCACTACACAGTGTCTTAAAACAGCATACATTTCTTATCCTATGGTTCTGAAGGCCAAAGTTTTGTAAATGGATTTGTATTGCTAAAATGAAGGCATCTAGAGGGTTGAGGTTATCCTGGAGGTTCTAGGGGTGAGTCCCTTCCTTGCCTTTTCCATTGTTTGAGACTACCTGCAATCCAGGCAGACCTCTCCACTATAAGAGGATAAATTTGTGTTGCGAAAGTTTGCCAGATATATGCATTTGTCAAATATATGCATACACATATACACACATACATGGTTTTACAGGGCCATAGTTAGCATCTTTGTTAAAGTATATATGTCTGTGTATCTATATATATATACACACATGTGCACACATGTACATGTATGTGTATGCTCAGTCATTCAGTTGTGTCTGAATCTTTGCAACGCTATAGACGGAACCCTCCAGGCTCCCCTGTCCATGGGATTCTCCTGACAAGAATACTAGAGTGGGTCAACGCTTCCTACTTCAAGGGATCTTCCTGACCCTGGGATCATCCCTGCATCTCTTGCATCTCCTGAATTGGCAGGTGGATTCTTTCACTGTGCCACCTGGAAAGCTCATACACAGACACAGACACACAGACACACAGACACACACACACACACACACACACACACATATATATATATATATATATATATATATATATATATACACATATAAGTATAGTTAATTTACCCTGTTGCATTAGTTTCTGGTATACAGCAAAGTGATTTACTTATACGTATATACCTATTGTTTTTCATATTCTTTTCCATTGTGATTTCTAATGGGATATAGGATCTAGTTCCCTATGCTGTATAGTAGGCTCACATAGTTTATATATTTCATATATAGTATAGTATATGCTATGCTCAAACTCCTAAATTATCCCTAACCCTCCTTTGCCTTAGGTAGGTTTGTTTTCTATGTCTGCAAGTCTGTGTTATGTTTCATAAATAAATTTATTTGTGCCATATTTTGGATTTCACATATAACTGGTATCATATATTTGTCTTTCTCTTTCTGTCTTACTTCACTTAGTACGATAATCTCTAGGTCTATCCATGTTGCTGCAAATGGCATTATTTCTTTTTTAATGACTGCATAGTATTCCATTACATGTATATATATGCATATCTATCTTTATCCCTTCCTCCGCTGATGGACATTTAGGTTGTTTCCATGTCCTGGATATTTTAAATAGTGTTACTATAAACATAGAGGTACATGCATATTTTTGAGTTATGTAATAGTTTTCTCCAGACGTTTGTCCACAAGTAGGTTGTTAGATTATATGAAAACCCTGTTTTTAGGTTTTTTAAGGAGCCTCCATACTGTTATCCATAGTGACTGTACCAGTTTACATTCTCACCTTCAGCAGAGAAGGGTTCTTTTTTATTCATATCCACTCTAGCATTTGTTATTTATTGACTTTTCATTTTCTTTATTATTTTTAGTTGGAGGGTAGTTGCTTTACAATGTTGTGTTGCCTCTTGCCATATATCAACATGAATCAGCCACAGGAATCTTTGCACGCTATAGACGGAACCCTCATCCTGCTTTCTCTGACAAGAATACTAGAGTGGGTCAACGCTTCCTACTTCAAGGGATCTTCCTGACCCTGGGATCATCCCTGCATCTCTTGCATCTCCTGAATTGGCAGGTGGATTCTTTCACTGTGCCACCTGGAAAGCTCATACACAGACACAGACACACAGACACACAGACACACACACACACACACACACACAATATATATATATATATATATATATATATATATATATATATACACATATAAGTATAGTTAATTTACCCTGTTGCATTAGTTTCTGGTATACAGCAAAGTGATTTACTTATACGTATATACCTATTGTTTTTCATATTCTTTTCCATTGTGATTTCTAATGGGATATAGGATCTAGTTCCCTATGCTGTATAGTAGGCTCACATAGTTTATATATTTCATATATAGTATAGTATATGCTATGCTCAAACTCCTAAATTATCCCTAACCCTCCTTTGCCTTAGGTAGGTTTGTTTTCTATGTCTGCAAGTCTGTGTTATGTTTCATAAATAAATTTATTTGTGCCATATTTTGGATTTCACATATAACTGGTATCATATATTTGTCTTTCTCTTTCTGTCTTACTTCACTTAGTACGATAATCTCTAGGTCTATCCATGTTGCTGCAAATGGCATTATTTCTTTTTTAATGACTGCATAGTATTCCATTACATGTATATATATGCATATCTATCTTTATCCCTTCCTCCGCTGATGGACATTTAGGTTGTTTCCATGTCCTGGATATTTTAAATAGTGTTACTATAAACATAGAGGTACATGCATATTTTTGAGTTATGTAATAGTTTTCTCCAGACGTTTGTCCACAAGTAGGTTGTTAGATTATATGAAAACCCTGTTTTTAGGTTTTTTAAGGAGCCTCCATACTGTTATCCATAGTGACTGTACCAGTTTACATTCTCACCTTCAGCAGAGAAGGGTTCTTTTTTATTCATATCCACTCTAGCATTTGTTATTTATTGACTTTTCATTTTCTTTATTATTTTTAGTTGGAGGGTAGTTGCTTTACAATGTTGTGTTGCCTCTTGCCATATATCAACATGAATCAGCCACAGGTATACAGATTTAATGATGGTCATTCTGACTGGTGGACAGGAGAAACTCATGATAGTTTAGATTTGCATTTTTCTAATAATTAAAGCTCACATATTTTAATAAACTAGATGGAAGAGTGATTTCTCCTAGCAGCACCCCAATGTGAGACAGAGAGCTGCTTATTCCAGAATGTTAGAAATGACTCCTTTGCTCTGAGTGGGTGATAGGCTCAGCTCTGAATTTGTCATCTTGATCAGGAAGATAGGTTACTTAGTAAGACTAAAGGGACTAAGGATCCATTTCCTCAACTTTGTAGTTGAGAATGTGGTAAAGTAGCAAAATGTGAGAGTGCTTACCAAAGTAAGGAGGATTGGATTCACAGCAAAAACAAAAACAGCCAACATATGTTAATTAAAATAAATCCCTCCCTCTGATGGCTGTAAATTAGCCAAAGGCAATGACCACAACTTATTTATAGCTGTATATTCTGTATAGATATTACATAGCCCAAATGTTTCATATAATAATTGGTGTTCTTCAATTAATGACTAAATGGTGAATTATTGCACTGTCATGGTTATGATTTGATTTGAAGTATAGTTGAATTCGTAGCCAAACACGGACCATTGGACTAGATACTATTGTTTTGGCAAATACATTTCTAAAGCATGTCATAGAAAGTGTCTTAAAGTTAGGTCATGATGTTGAGAGAAGAATAGAAATAATCTAAGATTATTAATTTTCTGAATTAAGGTTTGCCAAGAAGTGTAGTTGGGCACTGGGGATCCTAAAAGGAATTACTCATTTTTAATTTGATGCATCCTCTTGGGATCATCTTGGATAATTAGTGTCAGATGTCCCCAGACACAAGTATACACACACACACACCACTTAGGCTACCTGTGTTATTTCCCTTTAGAGCACAAAAGTGTGTGCATATCTCTTTTATTATCAGATTATATCCCAGAAAGGGACTCTTAGCACCAGATTCCATAGAGAATATGTGAAGATGTTTAATTATACTAAATTCTTTCCTGTGGTTCCCACTCCCCCTTTTGCTGCTCTGGTCTTTTGGTTTCCCACTCCCTTGCTGCCAATGTTGTGTTGCCTCTTGCCATATATCAACATGAATCAGCCACAGGTATACAGATTTAATGATGGTCATTCTGACTGGTGGACAGGAGAAACTCATGATAGTTTAGATTTGCATTTTTCTAATAATTAAAGCTCACATATTTTAATAAACTAGATGGAAGAGTGATTTCTCCTAGCAGCACCCCAATGTGAGACAGAGAGCTGCTTATTCCAGAATGTTAGAAATGACTCCTTTGCTCTGAGTGGGTGATAGGCTCAGCTCTGAATTTGTCATCTTGATCAGGAAGATAGGTTACTTAGTAAGACTAAAGGGACTAAGGATCCATTTCCTCAACTTTGTAGTTGAGAATGTGGTAAAGTAGCAAAATGTGAGAGTGCTTACCAAAGTAAGGAGGATTGGATTCACAGCAAAAACAAAAACAGCCAACATATGTTAATTAAAATAAATCCCTCCCTCTGATGGCTGTAAATTAGCCAAAGGCAATGACCACAACTTATTTATAGCTGTATATTCTGTATAGATATTACATAGCCCAAATGTTTCATATAATAATTGGTGTTCTTCAATTAATGACTAAATGGTGAATTATTGCACTGTCATGGTTATGATTTGATTTGAAGTATAGTTGAATTCGTAGCCAAACACGGACCATTGGACTAGATACTATTGTTTTGGCAAATACATTTCTAAAGCATGTCATAGAAAGTGTCTTAAAGTTAGGTCATGATGTTGAGAGAAGAATAGAAATAATCTAAGATTATTAATTTTCTGAATTAAGGTTTGCCAAGAAGTGTAGTTGGGCACTGGGGATCCTAAAAGGAATTACTCATTTTTAATTTGATGCATCCTCTTGGGATCATCTTGGATAATTAGTGTCAGATGTCCCCAGACACAAGTATACACACACACACACCACTTAGGCTACCTGTGTTATTTCCCTTTAGAGCACAAAAGTGTGTGCATATCTCTTTTATTATCAGATTATATCCCAGAAAGGGACTCTTAGCACCAGATTCCATAGAGAATATGTGAAGATGTTTAATTATACTAAATTCTTTCCTGTGGTTCCCACTCCCCTCTTTTTGCTGCTCTGGTCTTTTGGTTTCCTTTTTTCTTGGTAAGTGGCCCTCACATGCCTGAGAGGAGTAGTGAAAAGTGTTAGGTTTACGGACTATTAAAGGGTTAATACGGCAGTTGCAAACTCCCCGACCCTAAAGGATCAGCATCATAGGGCCGGTTGCTGATCTGCTGGTGCCTGGGAGTCTCTCAAGGCTGGTGATAAGGAGTTCACTCTGGCCATAAAGATTCTCCACTACATCTGGAAAGTGACAAGAACTGCACACCCCCATGCCCACAGACAACTCAAGGACAGCAGACTCATCACTAATTTCCTGCCTAACTTAAACAAAGACTTTGTCTCTGCACCTGCTCTGAAGAATCCCCCTCCCCTTTTTTCTTCTCCCCTTTCCTCCCTAATAAAACCTCCTTGTCCCATCTCTGGGGTGCGATTTCCCTGGTCCAGCCCACCTCTTGGACCTGTGGATCTCACCCGGGAACTCTTCCCTAATGGGCTCTTTCCCTAACAGCCTACTGTCCGCCCTGTCTTTGCGATTCTTACAAAAAGGTGCTATGATTCCCTAGTATAAATGGTCCTACTGTGAATCAGAAAATATTGAAGTTGTTTTCCAAGACAAGGTACTAAAATCAAGCTGGAGTCATCACTGAAGAAAAAAAGGAAGGCTATTGGGCAAGTGAGTGCAACAACTGTCAGAAGCTCTGAATAATTATGAAACCAACTACATATGTAAGAGGATGAGAATTTGGTGATCTTTTTAGAAGCTCATTGGTTGGTGGGCAGATGACCTCAATAATTCAGGGTATATGAGTCAAGGACTATAGCAAAAAGTAACTTAATTACTGCTAAAGTGTTAGATGGAGAAGTGTAATTTAAAGGAATGTGAACACTGTGGACCATTTTGATTCCTATCCTCCCTGACTTTGTGGACATTCTTTTACTGATGAAGAGAACAGAGGAATTCATGACCTCCTAATGAAGAGATCGGAATTCTTTCCTTGTACTATCCTTTGTAAACCCGTGATTCTTTCCCTTGTTTCAGCAGAGGGCATACTTGAATTCATTTTGTGCATCTAATGTAAGTTAAAGATTCCCTCCTAAAGAAAAAAAGAGCATGAATGCTAAAGTCAGTCATAAAATGTCAGGATGCTCATGAGATCCCTGAAATTTATCAGCAGGAGTCCCTGCTGAGGATCTCTTCATGGGTCCACTTAAGGATCCTTGTTCTCGACCCTGAGCTTTTACCTCCAGGTACCTCATCCTCAGCTAAGGAAATTTAGGGGTCAACCAAGAGTTGCAATCCATTCTGCAGGACCCATTCATGTGCGTTATTTCTGGAGGTTTGATCTGGAAATCAGAAGTGCTGTAAAAGGGATGGACATGGCTCATGATCTAGAAACACTGTTCTCAGGTTCTGGTATCATGGGACTTTCCCTGATGATGCTCATATCCTATATTTTTCATGTTTTCCCCTCTTCTTTTTGAATAGTCACATTTTTCTCCTCTTAAATATTAATGAGTGTGGGAGGTGACAAGAAAATGCAGGGAAGAAAGAATGAATAGACAATGGAATGCAGTGCGGGATGGAGGGAAGAAGTTGCAGCTAAACAGCTCCTTAAAAGACAGAACTTTGACCCAAGTGGCATTTCTGTTTATCATCTTTATGACCATGCCCATTCCTTTGTAAGTTCATTTATTCGGCAAAAGGATATTGGCATGTGCAGTATTCCAAGTCCTGTGCTAGATGTGTGGGCTTCCATGGTGGCTCAGAAGGTAAAGAATCTGCCTGCTTTGCTGGAAACTCAGGTTCTATCCTGGGTTGGGAAGATTCCCCGGGAGAAGGGAATTGCTACCCACTCCAGTATTCTTGCCTGGAGAATTCCATGGACAGAGGAACCTGGTGGTGGGCTACAGTCCAGGGACTCACAAAGAGTCAGACATGACTGAGTGACTAACACTTTGACTTTCCACGCCACGTCTGTAAAGGGTGCAGAGCTGAATTACTGCTAAAGTGTTAGATGGAGAAGTGTAATTTAAAGGAATGTGAACACTGTGGACCATTTTGATTCCTATCCTCCCTGACTTTGTGGACATTCTTTTACTGATGAAGAGAACAGAGGAATTCATGACCTCCTAATGAAGAGATCGGAATTCTTTCCTTGTACTATCCTTTGTAAACCCGTGATTCTTTCCCTTGTTTCAGCAGAGGGCATACTTGAATTCATTTTGTGCATCTAATGTAAGTTAAAGATTCCCTCCTAAAGAAAAAAAAAGAGCATGAATGCTAAAGTCAGTCATAAAATGTCAGGATGCTCATGAGATCCCTGAAATTTATCAGCAGGAGTCCCTGCTGAGGATCTCTTCATGGGTCCACTTAAGGATCCTTGTTCTCGACCCTGAGCTTTTACCTCCAGGTACCTCATCCTCAGCTAAGGAAATTTAGGGGTCAACCAAGAGTTGCAATCCATTCTGCAGGACCCATTCATGTGCGTTATTTCTGGAGGTTTGATCTGGAAATCAGAAGTGCTGTAAAAGGGATGGACATGGCTCATGATCTAGAAACACTGTTCTCAGGTTCTGGTATCATGGGACTTTCCCTGATGATGCTCATATCCTATATTTTTCATGTTTTCCCCTCTTCTTTTTGAATAGTCACATTTTTCTCCTCTTAAATATTAATGAGTGTGGGAGGTGACAAGAAAATGCAGGGAAGAAAGAATGAATAGACAATGGAATGCAGTGCGGGATGGAGGGAAGAAGTTGCAGCTAAACAGCTCCTTAAAAGACAGAACTTTGACCCAAGTGGCATTTCTGTTTATCATCTTTATGACCATGCCCATTCCTTTGTAAGTTCATTTATTCGGCAAAAGGATATTGGCATGTGCAGTATTCCAAGTCCTGTGCTAGATGTGTGGGCTTCCATGGTGGCTCAGAAGGTAAAGAATCTGCCTGCTTTGCTGGAAACTCAGGTTCTATCCTGGGTTGGGAAGATTCCCCTGGAGAAGGGAATTGCTACCCACTCCAGTATTCTTGCCTGGAGAATTCCATGGACAGAGGAACCTGGTGGTGGGCTACAGTCCAGGGACTCACAAAGAGTCAGACATGACTGAGTGACTAACACTTTGACTTTCCACGCCACGTCTGTAAAGGGTGCAGAGCTGAATTACATAAGCCCTTCTTAAAGAAGCTTGAAATCCTGCTGTAGAGATAACTTGCAAAGAAAGTCAGCTTACAGCAGGTCCCTGAAAGGGCTCCGCTGTTCAGTCTTTCTAAATTTCCGTGTGTGTGTGTGTGTGTGTGTATGCATTTGCTTCATTTTATGACTCAGGGACTGGAGAAGTCCCTCTCTTGCTCCCAGATCACTCCTCATTCCACAGCCCATCATATTTATCATCCTGAAGCTGAGTCTTTTTAAACTTTCCATTCATATGTCCTGGAAGCTCAGAGGCACCTGGAACATGGTAGATACTTTACAATTGGTTGAATAAAGCTCCGAATCTCTACTCCAGATGAGAGAACACAGGGGAAAAAAGATGTCTCACAAAAAGAGGACCCTTGCTGCTTTGTCAGGGAAGAGCAGACTGGTATTTGTCCCTTGTATGTCTGGAACTCATTTCCCCCTCACCTGGATCCAGAAGGGAATTGGACTAAGTGATTTTTCCTGATGAAAAATTCTATATATACATAATGCCAAGGGACGAGAAGGAAGGAAACACCCTGCCCCTCTGACTCAGCCTAAATACCTGCCTAGATTTTGCACTCAAAAATAATTTCCTGAAAATCGAATGTCAAAAGAGAGAGCCGCAAACCCCTCCAAACACTCCTGGTATTTGCTGGATCCATTGACAAAAGTGACTTCCCAAGCTTGGCCCACAGAGGGCATCCCTGCTCATTGATATGTAGTCCCAGCAAATGCAGCTGCTGGAAGCCTCCTCCGACCGCTCTTTTTTTTTTTTTTCTCTCCAGCATCTCTCTGCCCCCACCCCCTTTCCCCTGGAATCTTTGCCTGATCCAGTTCGTTTCCCTCCGGTCTCCACATTTTCCCTTCCAGCTCTCCACTTCTCTGGATCAATGGATAGTAAGGCTCCAACTCCCAGCTCACACACCACTGACGGACACCTCAGTAACAAGTGAGAAGCCGCGTTCCACCCCGCAGCCCCCGGCTCCCCTGCCTGGGTCCCCTCCTGGCTTGGAGGGAAGAAAAACAAACAGCATCCCCAGCTTTCGCTCGCGGATTTTTCTCTTCAACTTTAGCCAGCTGAGGACACGGAACCAGCCTCAACCTTGGATGCATAGCCCAGCCACAGGATCGCTTTGCGTCTCCTCTTGGTCCCTCCTGGATATTGTGTATTGATGATTCGCCAGCCCAGTGGAGAGAGCGGTCTTCGCTCCACCGGTTTCCCCTCTGTTTCTTTGAGTTAGTTTTCTGAGGCTTTTCCGGGGCTTGAGCTCTCTTGGACCAAATGGAACTTTTTACTGCCTCTGTTTGCTGCTGATTCTGTCAGTGGACCAGGAACAAGGCTTCGGAGGCAGAAGAGGCACAGGGGAGGTGGAGAAAAAGGTGGAGGAAGAGGAAGAGGAGGAGGAGGAAGCCGAAGGGGCTTGGCGTGTGTGTTTGTGTGTGCATGTGTACATGTCTGTGTGAGTGCATGTGTGTGAGTGTTGCCGCTGCCCAGGACCCCCGGCCCCGAAGGTGTTGGCTGAAATATGGAGAATAGTCTTAGATGTGTTTGGGTACCCAAGCTGGCTTTTGTACTCTTCGGAGCTACCCTGCTCAGCGCACATCTCCAAGTCACCGGTAAGAGGTTCTTTCCTTTCTTCTCATGGCACCCGCCCTTCCTACCCCCTTGCCTTCTCCCCATTCCCTTTGGCGATAGTACCATCGGGGTAGGGGGAAAACTCTCAAGATATTGGGCGCTCGCTCTGTCCCCCCATTTCCTCGTCGATGATAAAAGACAGAAGAGTTTTTTTCCTCCCCTGGGGGCAGAGGATGTTGGCAGCTGGGGAAAGGGGCGCCCCTTTGCTTTTTAAAACAGATCTGTGTTTTTGGCTTCTCTGATTTGGCAAATACTTGGTGTTGGTTGGGAGAGCTGGCGGTCTGGGACTGAGAGGAGGCAGCTGATGGGGTTGGCTTTGAAAGGAACTGGGTTGAATCCTCCGAGAGCCACGAAGGAGGGGGATTGGGGCAATCGGGCCAAGTGGAGGAGGTCCTGCAATGATTGGATAGTAAGGCTCCAACTCCCAGCTCACACACCACTGACGGACACCTCAGTAACAAGTGAGAAGCCGCGTTCCACCCTGCAGCCCCGGCTCCCTGCCTGGGTCCCCTCCTGGCTTGGAGGAAGAAAACAAACAGCATCCCCAGCTTTCGCTCGCGGATTTTCTCTTCAACTTTAGCCAGCTGAGGACACGGAACCAGCCTCAACCTTGGATGCATAGCCCAGCCACAGGATCGCTTTGCGTCTCCTCTTGGTCCCTCCTGGATATTGTGTATTGATGATTCGCCAGCCCAGTGGAGAGAGCGGTCTTCGCTCCACCGGTTTCCCCTCTGTTTCTTTGAGTTAGTTTTCTGAGGCTTTTCCGGGGCTTGAGCTCTCTTGGACCAAATGGAACTTTTTACTGCCTCTGTTTGCTGCTGATTCTGTCAGTGGACCAGGAACAAGGCTTCGGAGGCAGAAGAGGCACAGGGGAGGTGGAGAAAAAGGTGGAGGAAGAGGAAGAGGAGGAGGAGGAAGCCGAAGGGGCTTGGCGTGTGTGTTTGTGTGTGCATGTGTACATGTCTGTGTGAGTGCATGTGTGTGAGTGTTGCCGCTGCCCAGGACCCCCGGCCCCGAAGGTGTTGGCTGAAATATGGAGAATAGTCTTAGATGTGTTTGGGTACCCAAGCTGGCTTTTGTACTCTTCGGAGCTACCCTGCTCAGCGCACATCTCCAAGTCACCGGTAAGAGGTTCTTTCCTTTCTTCTCATGGCACCCGCCCTTCCTACCCCCTTGCCTTCTCCCCATTCCCTTTGGCGATAGTACCATCGGGGTAGGGGGAAAACTCTCAAGATATTGGGCGCTCGCTCTGTCCCCCCATTTCCTCGTCGATGATAAAAGACAGAAGAGTTTTTTTCCTCCCCTGGGGGCAGAGGATGTTGGCAGCTGGGGAAAGGGGCGCCCCTTTGCTTTTTAAAACAGATCTGTGTTTTTGGCTTCTCTGATTTGGCAAATACTTGGTGTTGGTTGGGAGAGCTGGCGGTCTGGGACTGAGAGGAGGCAGCTGATGGGGTTGGCTTTGAAAGGAACTGGGTTGAATCCTCCGAGAGCCACGAAGGAGGGGGATTGGGGCAATCGGGCCAAGTGGAGGAGGTCCTCGCGGGGGATTTGAGGAGGTCCGTGCGGGATGTAGCTGGTGGCGCTAAGGTGTCTGTAGGTGGCTAAATGCGCTTCCGGTGTGGATTTTTAGACTTGCTGATTGCAAATTGAGAAAGGGACAGCTGATGTGTTTTGGTACTTTGGAGGAGGGGACAGTGGTTCAAAGAGGTGGCAGAGTTGCCAGGAGGAAGGAGGCGTGTTTTGTTTTATTTTTTAACGGTGAATGCGGCTCTCAAGCGGTCTCCACCTATCTCCAGGACACTTCAAACTCCAAACGATCGGTATTTCAAGGAACCAGTGCCCCTGACCGTGGTCCTTGGCAGGCGGGGTTCCTAATTTAAAATGGCAAAACTGTGTGGGGACCGGATTGGGTTAGAGCAGGAAGAAGAGATGAGATGCTCAGGGCTGCGGCGGCAGTCCGAATACGGAGCTGGAGGTTTCAATGGCCAGAAAAAAATCGGAAATCAAAAAGAACAAAATGACTCATTAGAGCAGTCCCCTGGTTTGGCCAGCCTCATCACAGGTGTCGATGGACACTGGGGTACCAGGTGTGAGCCTGGCAGGGAAGGAGAGGAGAGCCGCTGGCGAAGCCTTCAACTCCCTTCTGAAAAGACCTTTCCCCAAATCGGAAAGAAAAGGAGCCACTGGCCAGGGCCAGACATTGGGTGGGACCTGCTTAACCTGCGCCTTGGAAAGGAACAGGGAACAGAATGTAAATTGTGCCCTAGCCCCCAGCCTGTTCGCAGCCTGAAGCTGCGGCTGGCCTTCTTGTTCCTGCCAAGTGCAGCGCAGCCCCTTGCGTTGTGATCGCCAGCAGAGAATGCGCTTCTCCAGTTGCTAGGGATTCAGACCGACCAACACTAGGCTCCCCAAATCTGGACGTGGCCACACAGGAGCAGGAATCTGCGCATCCACACCGACTCAACTCTTTACCTCCCTTGGGTCTGACAGCGCTAGCCAGCCAGCGCGCCTGCTAAACGGGTGTGTGTGTGTGTGTGTGTGTGTGGTGTACGCAGTGCAAGCATACCAGCATTTGTGCGCTTGGCGGTCGCTCCCTCCCTCCCTCGCTTTTAGGCAGGTCTCCTCCTCCGGGGTTTCTCTCTCCCGGAGCTTTGTCCTCAGCAATTACTCCCTTGGAAGGTGGGCGGGGAGTATCCCGCGGTAAGGCAGTAAGGGAAGGTGTCTTTAAATTTTCCTACCGCTGCCCGCAGACACAGAGGAGCAGGGTCTTTTCTGCAGAAGGTGGACTTGTACTCTCAGTTCGGGAGACTGAGAGTCTCCCAAGGGGAGTCTCCCAAGGGGAGTCTGCCAAGGGGAGACAAGGGGAAGTTCCGGGGGGCCTCCTTGCTGGGTAGAAAGTCTGTGGAGCCAGGCCTGAAACGTCTGCGCTGAAAATCTTGTATTAGACAAGGGAAGTGTGCAAAAATGGATAATGACATTTTGTCAGTTACACTGACATATTTCAAACCTGTTTCCCAAGCGTCTTTGGTGGAAAGCAGTGATAAAGGAATGGAGGTGGATTTATGTATGTTTTCCTAATAGCAAAATTAATTAAATTTGCCCCTGCCCACTTATGCTTCTTATCTAGAAAGTTAGGGCCATGTATTAACTCAATGGAGAACTCTATGCTTGAAAAGGCAGACAAAAATCTAAATATACAAGGGATATATGCCTTTGGACTTGTGAATCTCCATCTCAAGTGTCTCTCTACTTCTAAACGAATTTCTGTTATTTGCAAATGTGATGTAGTTTGTGCAGGTCCCAGGAAAGTGGATGGTGCAGTTTTGAGATATTGCTCCTTTAATCTGTTTTTTTCCTCTTTCTCTTAGTAGCAGTTTCCCCTCTTTAGGGATATGGAAGGGAACTGAAGATGAAGAAACCACAATTCACTCTCTAAAAGGACCAGTAGGAGGTGCCCTTAATAAGGCCAAGTGTCTAGCTGCCTGGCAATGAAATTCCCATTCAGCAGGATGTTTTTAAAGACTTTGTTGACTGGTGACAAAGGATTATGGAGACTAGCAGGAGAGCACTGGGTATTTCCCCACTTCCTGGATGAAGTCTGGAGCTGCTATAGTGCTTTATGAACATTTTTAGGACACAACAACTGGCACCGCTGAGCAGTGTCCATGTAGGGCTGGGACTTGAGGCTGGAGGAGGAAGAAGCTCGTGGCTTTTTAGTTGGCTTTTGTGAAATGCTAACTTCTATACTTGAGCCCCAAGCAAGGGAACTAAGTAGAGTCGTAGAATCAGATGGGATGAAACTGTTAGGTGTCAGAAGTTAATGAGTGAAATAGCAAGTATACATGTTGATGAATACTTTACATGTATGGTAGGGTTATATTCTAATGAAAAATATCCTTGTGCGTTTGTATTTATGTTGTCAGGACGTGGTAAAAACGACGCTTGCTGCCTCCCTTCCCCACCTCCTTATCATCTCTCCCTCTCCAGCCAAGCAGATCTGTGCCCCCAACTGGGTGTGCTGTTGAGTGGAGCATGGCTAGACCTGGGGGTGCCGGGGCAGTCAGCGGTCCACTGCTCAGTGAGTGCTGCAGCATAAATCACCAGAGACCTGCCAGAGCAGCCATTTCCCACACAGCAGCCATTGCCTCTGAGTTATGAAGCATGTGAAATGACCACCACATGTGTTATATGTGAATATATTAGGCTTAGTGCATTTGCTTTAATGCTCTTAAGAGCTGGGCTGGCTTGAGCTGCTGATAGTTTCTTTTTTTTTCCTGTGGGGAGATTTATCACTTCTCAGCGTGTATGACTTAACCTTTATTCTTGGGCAAGTTAACCTCTCACCAAACTTCCTTATTGTTTTTATTGAAGAGGAAGAGCTTTAATCCTATCTGAATTCCTCAATGAACCCTGCTGAAAGTTTCTCCCAGAGGAAGGGATATTTACAGGTTGTAGTAGGATTTTCTCTGTCAATGAGAAGCTTGACAAGAGGTATGAGGAGGTGATTTGGGGATAGAAGGGGATATTTTTGCCTGTTTCTGGAGAGGAAAAGGATGACATGGTGTCTTCCAAGGAAACTCCAGCACTCTAGTTAGCCTCCCAAACATCTGAGAGGAAAGCTTTCTTCGTCCCTGGCTCACATTTCTTCTTTTGTTCACCCAGTAGTTTGAGATTTTTAAGCTTATGTGGTTTCCTCCTAGAATGTTTGCCACTGCACTCAGAGAGGTCATCCAGTGCTATCTTTTTGCGTGCAAAAGGGTCATCTAGCACTTTCTCCTTTGGAAGCTAACTCTAATTTAAACCTTTACTTCTCAACCCAAACATTTTTACCTTTAGGTGTTGTGGCCTGTTGGCATGTAGTGCTATATTGCTGAACAGAGTATGTCTTTCCACAGAAAACTGGGCCCTGAGATTACATTTTAAAATAAATATTCTTACTATTTCTTTGGAAAACTTGCACCTTCAAATTTGCTTGTGGATTCTTTTTTCCTCATACTTCTGCCAGACATAACAATCCTATTGCAAGAGGTATGCCATTGTTTTTGGCGCTTTCTTAGATTAAAACCCAATCATACACATTCAAGGAAGAGACAATTTTTTCCTCCATGCTACCTCCCCAGAGGTATGACTTTGGCCACTGTCAGGGGGAGGGGCTGCAGCGGCCAGTCAGCGGTCCACTGCTCAGTGAGTGCTGCAGGATAAATCACCAGAGACCTGCCAGAGCAGCCATTTCCCACACAGCAGCCATTGCCTCTGAGTTATGAAGCATGTGAAATGACCACCACATGTGTTATATGTGAATATATTAGGCTTAGTGCATTTGCTTTAATGCTCTTAAGAGCTGGGCTGGCTTGAGCTGCTGATAGTTTCTTTTTTTTTCCTGTGCGGAGATTTATCACTTCTCAGCGTGTATGACTTAACCTTTATTCTTGGGCAAGTTAACCTCTCACCAAACTTCCTTATTGTTTTTATTGAAGAGGAAGAGCTTTAATCCTATCTGAATTCCTCAATGAACCCTGCTGAAAGTTTCTCCCAGAGGAAGGGATATTTACAGGTTGTAGTAGGATTTTCTCTGTCAATGAGAAGCTTGACAAGAGGTATGAGGAGGTGATTTGGGGATAGAAGGGGATATTTTTGCCTGTTTCTGGAGAGGAAAAGGATGACATGGTGTCTTCCAAGGAAACTCCAGCACTCTAGTTAGCCTCCCAAACATCTGAGAGGAAAGCTTTCTTCGTCCCTGGCTCACATTTCTTCTTTTGTTCACCCAGTAGTTTGAGATTTTTAAGCTTATGTGGTTTCCTCCTAGAATGTTTGCCACTGCACTCAGAGAGGTCATCCAGTGCTATCTTTTTGCGTGCAAAAGGGTCATCTAGCACTTTCTCCTTTGGAAGCTAACTCTAATTTAAACCTTTACTTCTCAACCCAAACATTTTTACCTTTAGGTGTTGTGGCCTGTTGGCATGTAGTGCTATATTGCTGAACAGAGTATGTCTTTCCACAGAAAACTGGGCCCTGAGATTACATTTTAAAATAAATATTCTTACTATTTCTTTGGAAAACTTGCACCTTCAAATTTGCTTGTGGATTCTTTTTTCCTCATACTTCTGCCAGACATAACAATCCTATTGCAAGAGGTATGCCATTGTTTTTGGCGCTTTCTTAGATTAAAACCCAATCATACACATTCAAGGAAGAGACAATTTTTTCCTCCATGCTACCTCCCCAGAGGTATGACTTTGGGATCAATTGAGATGGCGCTCATTTCATAAAGATGCTCTGGAACCCGTGTGATATTTCACTGATGAGTGAACTCTTCTGATCTGGCTGTAGATCCTCCCACTTCCCATAGATACGCTCTGTATTCCTCTCTGAATCTTGCACTGATTTAGGAACACATTGCCGTAGGCTATTTGTTACGCATCTATCAGCTCAAATGATCAATTTTTGATAGCATGATCTTCCTCAGATGATAATCCCTTAGATGAAATATATATGCGAATTCAGGAAATCTTTGTTTTGCCTGAGTAAAAAGAAGAGTGGCTTAAGCCTTCCAAGGATTACTTGATTAATGAACAGAAGATAAAAAGTCACTTGGTTCTGGAAACATACTATAGTCCCTCAAATGGAGTAATAAATACTATATACAGTTACAATTCATAAAATGTCAGCAGAAAAGCTGCTTTTTTCCTCTGCTTCTTTATTATGATCCTCCAGTGGAGGACTGAAGAGTTTCATGAATTGTTACCACAGTTACCCCTTAATGAAGTTAGGAACCTGGGATCTCACGAAATCTCACAGAAACTCACTGACTTGAATATCAATGTGATGCAACGCCCTATCCCATTGTTCTGCAACCTGCCAGTGGGCTGCTTGCTCCTCTCCCGCACGTCTACAGATTCACAGCTCTAATGTCTATAAACTCTAGAGCATCAGTCCTGCCTCCTTTGACACCATCCAGGAAAACCTTCTCACTGTGACTCCAAGGTCTGCTTCACAGGCACTGGGTTTAACATGCTGTGATACACTTTGCAAGGTCATGGGGATTTGCCTTCAAAACAAATTTAAAAATTTTGTCATGAGTGTTTCTTTTTCTAGAAATTTCAGTTATACTCTAAAGACAGCTAAGTTATACTCTTACTGGAAGAGACTAACCTGTGGCCTCTCAGCCAGTATTGGTGAAATTCCATTGACCAAGGAGCATCAAAGAGAGAAGGAGAAGTGACTTGTGACTTCTTGGGAAGGGTAGATCATGCCAACTTTAGCACACCTTTTTTTTTTTTTTTTGCAGGAGGGTATTAACCTGGTTGGAATAATAAAACTTTAATTTTCTTCAAAGTAACTACTTTTCAGAGATCAAAGCCCTTCATAATTTTATTATAAAATTAGTAGTAGTCCAGTGACCCCAAAGCATTTAAGATATTCCTTCCAAACAAGACCTCAAGTAAAGCAAATGTTAAACTCATCAATTAAAAAAAATGATGAACCATCCAGATTATTTTCCCCATAGGCCAATTGAAAAAAAAAAGTGCAAAATAAAATGACATGTTACACATACTAAGTGGGTAATAGCAAAAAATACAATGCAAATTATTATATATCTTTATAATTGCAGCACAAAGAGAAATTACAGTAGTAGTTAGTATTCTATCCTTCACTTCCTCTTCCAGTAGATGGTTGATTCCTTCTATTGCTGTGCTTTATAGCTGTGCTAACATACAGAAATACAGGTTGGTTGACTGATGATCAAAATTACTACAGTGCTTTAAAGTTCTTTGACAAATTTAGCCTGAGGTTAAAAAACCAAACCTCTTTAACTCAACTGTTAAATAAATTTTTTTTCTTTTGTTTTAGAAATGCTGGAACTTGTCAATGGGTGGTTTAGAAATACATAATAATGTGATGCAACGCCCTATCCCATTGTTCTGCAACCTGCCAGTGGGCTGCTTGCTCCTCTCCCGCGTCTACAGATTCACAGCTCTAATGTCTATAAACTCTAGAGCATCAGTCCTGCCTCCTTTGACACCATCCAGGAAAACCTTCTCACTGTGACTCCAAGGTCTGCTTCACAGGCACTGGGTTTAACATGCTGTGATACACTTTGCAAGGTCATGGGGATTTGCCTTCAAAACAAATTTAAAAATTTTGTCATGAGTGTTTCTTTTTCTAGAAATTTCAGTTATACTCTAAAGACAGCTAAGTTATACTCTTACTGGAAGAGACTAACCTGTGGCCTCTCAGCCAGTATTGGTGAAATTCCATTGACCAAGGAGCATCAAAGAGAGAAGGAGAAGTGACTTGTGACTTCTTGGGAAGGGTAGATCATGCCAACTTTAGCACACCTTTTTTTTTTTTTTTTGCAGGAGGGTATTAACCTGGTTGGAATAATAAAACTTTAATTTTCTTCAAAGTAACTACTTTTCAGAGATCAAAGCCCTTCATAATTTTATTATAAAATTAGTAGTAGTCCAGTGACCCCAAAGCATTTAAGATATTCCTTCCAAACAAGACCTCAAGTAAAGCAAATGTTAAACTCATCAATTAAAAAAAATGATGAACCATCCAGATTATTTTCCCCATAGGCCAATTGAAAAAAAAAAGTGCAAAATAAAATGACATGTTACACATACTAAGTGGGTAATAGCAAAAAATACAATGCAAATTATTATATATCTTTATAATTGCAGCACAAAGAGAAATTACAGTAGTAGTTAGTATTCTATCCTTCACTTCCTCTTCCAGTAGATGGTTGATTCCTTCTATTGCTGTGCTTTATAGCTGTGCTAACATACAGAAATACAGGTTGGTTGACTGATGATCAAAATTACTACAGTGCTTTAAAGTTCTTTGACAAATTTAGCCTGAGGTTAAAAAACCAAACCTCTTTAACTCAACTGTTAAATAAATTTTTTTTCTTTTGTTTTAGAAATGCTGGAACTTGTCAATGGGTGGTTTAGAAATACATAATAATGTGTATGATTGAATATTGCTTCTTTTTCACTATCGATGGTAATTTGCCACTGGTTATACGAGTACATGTTGCTTTTTATAAATAGTCTGAAGCAACCATATTATTCACAGCTTTCATTTCTTGGGGAAAAAGTTCAACCAGAAAACACACAAATCATTCCATATTTATTGATCATATTTTTAAAGTTTATTGTTATGACATGACCTGGGTGAGGAAATTTCTCTTCTTTGCTAGATTCAGTGAGCCCAGTGCCTATAACCTACTGCTTAGTTTCCTGATATACTTTAGCTTAATTTTGCACACCCGGAATTCTGACTTCTTGCTCACTCAGCCATTTCACAGTTTTAAGAGAAGAAGGCCCTTTTTACCGCTTGTGGTTGTTCTCATGGGACTTGACAGGAGTAGAGGTCCTTTGCTCACCCTTTAAAGATTGGTCCTTAGCAGAAGACGGCTCTTGGCTACATCTAGGACAAAAGTGAATGAGCTGAATCTCCTTGATACGATCTAATGAAAGACCAACTTATTAGTGTATCATGACTTGATAAGACAACTTATCAGTACCAACATGACTCTGCTGTCTCAACTGTTCTTAAATTGGCTTTATCTAAGAGAATAAAGGAATTAACTAGTTAATATAACTGTTATTTATACTCGTCAATCTTCTTAGTAACTGAACGTTCTTGTTAAATACCAATATTTCCAAATCTTATTTATTTTCTAAGTCTTTAAAAAAGTTATCTATTCGCTGCCTTTTAAGTGTGTAGATCATAATTCAACCTGTCCTTAAGAGACCTCAGGCATAACTGTGTCTCAGTTTTTATCTGATATTATAGGGATGATTTCTGAAAATTGTGCAAGATTTCTTGCATCGTACAAGACTATTTATTTTCCATCAAATGGCCACGGTCTATTGCTTTGTTTTCCTAAGGCTTTTATTCCTGGTTTTTAAAATGCATTTTGTCTATTAATACTTTTTCGTATCCAGCTGGAAGTTCTTGCTGTTGTTCTCACACTTTTCTTAATTTTGTGTTCATTAGCCCCTTGCTGCCTTTATAGTTTTGCCATGTATGTTTAAATCCTTATTATATGCTTTTTCTTTGCCTTTACTTGGCCATTATAAAATAAATATGCTGTATGAATTCTTCCCTGATTTGCTGTTTGGCTAAACATTAAATATTTGAGATTCACCTATGAGAGTGCATATTGCTTCACTTTCTCTGTTGTATAATATTTCATGACATTAATTAGCCACACATGGTCCAGTCTACCACTGTTGAGTTTCTGGGTGAGGAAATTTCTCTTCTTTGCTAGATTCAGTGAGCCCAGTGCCTATAACCTACTGCTTAGTTTCCTGATATACTTTAGCTTAATTTTGCACACCGAATTCTGACTTCTTGCTCACTCAGCCATTTCACAGTTTTAAGAGAAGAAGGCCCTTTTTACCGCTTGTGGTTGTTCTCATGGGACTTGACAGGAGTAGAGGTCCTTTGCTCACCCTTTAAAGATTGGTCCTTAGCAGAAGACGGCTCTTGGCTACATCTAGGACAAAAGTGAATGAGCTGAATCTCCTTGATACGATCTAATGAAAGACCAACTTATTAGTGTATCATGACTTGATAAGACAACTTATCAGTACCAACATGACTCTGCTGTCTCAACTGTTCTTAAATTGGCTTTATCTAAGAGAATAAAGGAATTAACTAGTTAATATAACTGTTATTTATACTCGTCAATCTTCTTAGTAACTGAACGTTCTTGTTAAATACCAATATTTCCAAATCTTATTTATTTTCTAAGTCTTTAAAAATGTTATCTATTCGCTGCCTTTTAAGTGTGTAGATCATAATTCAACCTGTCCTTAAGAGACCTCAGGCATAACTGTGTCTCAGTTTTTATCTGATATTATAGGGATGATTTCTGAAAATTGTGCAAGATTTCTTGCATCGTACAAGACTATTTATTTTCCATCAAATGGCCACGGTCTATTGCTTTGTTTTCCTAAGGCTTTTATTCCTGGTTTTTAAAATGCATTTTGTCTATTAATACTTTTTCGTATCCAGCTGGAAGTTCTTGCTGTTGTTCTCACACTTTTCTTAATTTTGTGTTCATTAGCCCCTTGCTGCCTTTATAGTTTTGCCATGTATGTTTAAATCCTTATTATATGCTTTTTCTTTGCCTTTACTTGGCCATTATAAAATAAATATGCTGTATGAATTCTTCCCTGATTTGCTGTTTGGCTAAACATTAAATATTTGAGATTCACCTATGAGAGTGCATATTGCTTCACTTTCTCTGTTGTATAATATTTCATGACATTAATTAGCCACACATGGTCCAGTCTACCACTGTTGAGTTTCTGGGAAGTCAATATTTTGCTGCTGCCAATAATACCAGTATGAACATTCTGTACACGTCCTGTAGAACAAATTTGCTGTCCTGTGAAGAGTGCGTATCTAGGAGTGAAGTTGCTAAGTCATATAAAGTGCATCTTTATTTTTAGGGGCAATGACAAGTGGCATGCATTGACACTCCCATGCTGTGCGTAGGACAGTCGTCTTTGTTCCATGTCTCTACTGTAAATTGTAATGTCATGTTTGCCCTTGTCTGTTGGTTATGAATTAGCATCTCATTGCAGTTTTAGTTTGCATTTCCTTTATTGTTAATAAGGTTAAATTTTCTTCCCCATAAATTTATTGGCCATCAGCGATTTCAGCAAGATAAATCTGAGTCTGTTTTTCCAACTGAGCAGCCATTTGCTTTGAGGCATCACTTAATAGTTATTCTGTTTTTCCTATAAAACAACACTTGGTTTTAGGTATAGATGCAGTTGGTCATCCAACTTTTAGGAGGTTGTTGCCTGATACAGTATCATCCTACCTTTAGTCCAGACTTTCCCTAAACAGATTTCCAGATTGAACACTAATTTTAAACTCAGAGATAATTAGTCACTGTAGAATGGTTGATTACCTTGAGTAATCCTTGCCTTGTCAATATCTTGCTTTATCCTATTTATTATGTCTGTGCAGTATGTCACTTCCAGGGATCCTGGGGTTCCAGGCTTAACTTGAGGAACCGTACAAATCCTCTATTACAGAGCTCAAAGATGATTGAATCACAGTTATAACGGTAGATACCAATAGTAGTGATTTAAAAATCGTAATCTGACCATTTGAACTTGGGTGTGCTTCCGATATGGTAAAATACATAGACCCAGTATCATTGTTACATACATGACTGTGGGTTTCACATAAAACTCATGCTTGCCCAGAGCCCATGGGCACATCTCGTAATCTGGGGAAGGGAGGTTCCTAATTGTTTCACTCCTTCCTGCAGGACACTCTAATAAAAGAGCCTGGATGGGATACAGCTTTGGATGTGTTGGCAGTGGTTTCTCTGGGGTGTTGCCTCTGTGCTGACTCATTAGAGACTGAACCAAGGCTGAGACATCTAAGCAAACGCCCTGCGCTCAGAGTCCTCGATCCATTGTTCCCATATCTTTGCTCAGCCTCATGGGATCCCTGAAGAATATAAATTAGAGGGAAAATCTGCAAAGCTTTCCTTTTCATGTCTAATGTCTGGGCCGAGCTGTTCCCTGCAGGACAATTTCTAGTTATTTTCTCTTCTGGTTTGAGAGATCTCCTGGGATGATTTGTTCACTGTTTCCCTTGGGAAACTTTTTCAGCAGCATATCAGTTCTTGTTGTTAAAATTTCATTTTGCAGTTCATCTTAGATGGTCCTGTTGTAAATATTCTTCCCAGCACTCCTGCCACCCAGCTCATGTTTCCTGTCCCTCCTCAGTGGCATTCTGTGTCTTCTGTGCTGTTAGACAATTCCAGCCATGAATCATTCTCCCCCCTCACGGAGTCCTCACTTAACCAGACTATAAATATTTAATGCATTTAATCTTTTTGCATCCCCCTCCGGAAGCTTAATCATGTTTATTTTTCTTACCTGAACTCCCTCTAGTTTGTGTATACCGAATTCAATGTGCTCTTATAAGTAAGCTCTCCTAAGTCATATATTAGAAACTATAGATTGAGCATAGTGTTTACCTTATCGTATAGTCATTCATAGGCATGTGTTTTACCTCTCAAAATTTGTGTCCTCGTTTTTCAAGTAGAATTATCAATGCCTAACAAAATCATTGAGGGATCAAATGAGATCACGAATTTTGCTCAAGGTTATAGTTACTGAACATTTACTATGGGTTACAAAGAAACCCACAGTTAAACGAAAGGTTAAATGTGTCTGTACCCTCCAGGCATTTATCATCAAGAGAGGGTGATGGGCACAGACATAACTAAGTAGGTTACAAGGCAGAATGAAGTACTCATTTAAAAAAAAATGCAAACAAAATGGGGTAGACTCTTAAAAAATCAACTACTGTGTTTATTCATTATATCATTAATATATTCATACTAGCCAGATGGGGTAAAAGAGCCAATCGTTCACCCTCATATCCTTCTCCTGACTGACCAAAACAGAACCTAAAGAAGGGAGTTTAATAATCACTGATGGTTTCATTTAAACCAAGCTCAGGTTCAGAAAGAATGAAGATACTGGACTTCCCTGGTGGTCTAGCGTTCCCTGCCAGGTACAATTTTGCTAGCCTCATGGGATCCCTGAAGAATATAAATTAGAGGGAAAATCTGCAAAGCTTTCCTTTTCATGTCTAATGTCTGGGCCGAGCTGTTCCCTGCAGGACAATTTCTAGTTATTTTCTCTTCTGGTTTGAGAGATCTCCTGGGATGATTTGTTCACTGTTTCCCTTGGGAAACTTTTTCAGCAGCATATCAGTTCTTGTTGTTAAAATTTCATTTTGCAGTTCATCTTAGATGGTCCTGTTGTAAATATTCTTCCCAGCACTCCTGCCACCCAGCTCATGTTTCCTGTCCCTCCTCAGTGGCATTCTGTGTCTTCTGTGCTGTTAGACAATTCCAGCCATGAATCATTCTCCCCCCTCACGGAGTCCTCACTTAACCAGACTATAAATATTTAATGCATTTAATCTTTTTGCATCCCCCTCCGGAAGCTTAATCATGTTTATTTTTCTTACCTGAACTCCCTCTAGTTTGTGTATACCGAATTCAATGTGCTCTTATAAGTAAGCTCTCCTAAGTCATATATTAGAAACTATAGATTGAGCATAGTGTTTACCTTATCGTATAGTCATTCATAGGCATGTGTTTTACCTCTCAAAATTTGTGTCCTCGTTTTTCAAGTAGAATTATCAATGCCTAACAAAATCATTGAGGGATCAAATGAGATCACGAATTTTGCTCAAGGTTATAGTTACTGAACATTTACTATGGGTTACAAAGAAACCCACAGTTAAACAAAAGGTTAAATGTGTCTGTACCCTCCAGGCATTTATCATCAAGAGAGGGTGATGGGCACAGACATAACTAAGTAGGTTACAAGGCAGAATGAAGTACTCATTTAAAAAAAAATGCAAACAAAATGGGGTAGACTCTTAAAAAATCAACTACTGTGTTTATTCATTATATCATTAATATATTCATACTAGCCAGATGGGGTAAAAGAGCCAATCGTTCACCCTCATATCCTTCTCCTGACTGACCAAAACAGAACCTAAAGAAGGGAGTTTAATAATCACTGATGGTTTCATTTAAACCAAGCTCAGGTTCAGAAAGAATGAAGATACTGCGGACTTCCCTGGTGGTCTAGTGGTTAAAACACCACACTTTCAATGAAGAGGACACAGATTCAATCCAAGGCTGGGGAAACTAAGATCCCACTTGCTGTTTGGTGTGGTCAATAAGTAAATTAACCTGCAACAACTTGAAGCGGGCCTTGGGTGCCTAGTCAGGGATTGGGGCTGAGTAAAGGCACCAGATCCTAGCCACTGGACTAGTGGTCAGTGTCAAGGTCCTGGATTTTCACAAAACAATCCCCACAAAGATGGAAAGTAGTGAAACAAGCAAAGAATTTATTAAGAAGAAAAAGAGTACAGTCCTTGTGGATAGACATATGGATGTACTCAAGAGAAAGTCACTGGGTCGCACGCTTGTGGCAGTTTGAATTACTTTTATGGGACATTTCTTCCTGGTTTCCTTTGGCCAATCATTTTGATTTGCCTGGTCAACACTCCATATTTGGTTTATCTCAGGATTCTTCCATGTATGCACATGCATTCCTTAGCCAAGATGGGTTATGCTGCAAAGGCCTGTGGGTAGAAGATCCCTTGACATCACTCCCCTTGGACCTCCAAGGAGCCTTTCTGCATGCGTGTGGTAGAGGTCTCTAGACTTCCAGAAAGAGAAATACTTGATCTGGGCCGGGCTGCCTCCTCCATCAGTTGTCCTGTTCCTCTTGTCTGAGAGCTTCAGTCCACAGGGAACAAATCTCCCAATTACTTTGCCCTGGGGAGAGGGGGCCTATCTATGTCTTGCCTCCTAGTGGGCAGCATAGTGAACTTCCCAGAGTAAGCATGAGTAAACTGACTGCATCAAGAGAGGGTGATGGGCACAGACATAACTAAGTAGGTTACAAGGCAGAATGAAGTACTCATTTAAAAAAATGCAAACAAAATGGGGTAGACTCTTAAAAAATCAACTACTGTGTTTATTCATTATATCATTAATATATTCATACTAGCCAGATGGGGTAAAAGAGCCAATCGTTCACCCTCATATCCTTCTCCTGACTGACCAAAACAGAACCTAAAGAAGGGAGTTTAATAATCACTGATGGTTTCATTTAAACCAAGCTCAGGTTCAGAAAGAATGAAGATACTGGGACTTCCCTGGTGGTCTAGTGGTTAAAACACCACACTTTCAATGAAGAGGACACAGATTCAATCCAAGGCTGGGGAAACTAAGATCCCACTTGCTGTTTGGTGTGGTCAATAAGTAAATTAACCTGCAACAACTTGAAGCGGGCCTTGGGTGCCTAGTCAGGGATTGGGGCTGAGTAAAGGCACCAGATCCTAGCCACTGGACTAGTGGTCAGTGTCAAGGTCCTGGATTTTCACAAAACAATCCCCACAAAGATGGAAAGTAGTGAAACAAGCAAAGAATTTATTAAGAAGAAAAAGAGTACAGTCCTTGTGGATAGACATATGGATGTACTCAAGAGAAAGTCACTGGGTCGCACGCTTGTGGCAGTTTGAATTACTTTTATGGGACATTTCTTCCTGGTTTCCTTTGGCCAATCATTTTGATTTGCCTGGTCAACACTCCATATTTGGTTTATCTCAGGATTCTTCCATGTATGCACATGCATTCCTTAGCCAAGATGGGTTATGCTGCAAAGGCCTGTGGGTAGAAGATCCCTTGACATCACTCCCCTTGGACCTCCAAGGAGCCTTTCTGCATGCGTGTGGTAGAGGTCTCTAGACTTCCAGAAAGAGAAATACTTGATCTGGGCCGGGCTGCCTCCTCCATCAGTTGTCCTGTTCCTCTTGTCTGAGAGCTTCAGTCCACAGGGAACAAATCTCCCAATTACTTTGCCCTGGGGGAGAGGAGTGGGCCTATCTATGTCTTGCCTCCTAGTGGGCAGCAGCATAGTGAATCCAAAGAGGAGTGTAGCCAGAGCCTGGAGAGCTAAGCATGGTCATGATTTGGCTAAAGCTGGAGAAGACGCTTGGATCCTCCCATGAAGACAGTAGCTAAGAAATGTTGGTTGAAAGAAATGAAATGAATTCAAAGCAAAGACCTTTTTCTAGTGTCTAGGACAGTTGTTTAAAAATTTAAGCAGATGACCCAGGTAATCCTGGCCCTGATTTTCCTATTAACGATCAGATGTGAATTTAAGAGATTGCTTATCCTGTATGTTTAGAAATACCTTTTGAGGTTGTGTGGGTACAATGGAAGGGAAGGAAAAAAAAAAAGTGTAAAGAGCTAGGTCAATGCAAGTGATTAATTAAACAAATGTGAACAGGCTACTTCCACTTTGAAAGCTATCAGTGAGCAGAGAAACAAAACTTTACCTTTTCTATTCTAATAAGATTGGCATGGGGACATTTCTTTTCTCTGTGACCTGCTTTGAAATGTGTGCCTGATAACTCCAGGTGAATTTTTTAAAAGAAAAACCTAAACCTAAGATTTAAAAATCTTTGCAGATTATTTTCTCAATACACTCCTGTTATATACATTTTGTCTTTGTTATGGTTTCTTAAAAAAAAAAAAAAAAAAAAGCATGAGTGTTCTCTTAGCTTTAAGTTACAGCTCATTTAGAAGTTATTGAGCTTGAAGCCTTTCCTCCACTGCTGCCAAGTTACAGGGGACCTGACTGCACAGTCCTGTGGTAGCTGGTCATGATGAGAAAGGTGTGGGGAGCGTATCAGCTATGGGACTTGACCTCAAGTTCCCTATCTGTAAAATGGAGACAAAATTGACTTTTCTTTCCCATCTCTAAAATGGAGATAAATTCACTCCAACAGTTAGATAAACAATAACCATTCCAATGCCTGACACTGAGGTGTTCTCTAAATGCTAACTATATTTAGTATTATCCTGAGATGGACTGGATTTATACCGGTGTAATCTACAATGGCAAATTTCACTCTAGAACCCTCCTCGATTTCATCATGGGGCTTGATTTTAAAGACTTAGGAATAAAATAAGATGTCAGACTCTAATAGCAGTTTTGAAATCAAGCACGTACTTTATTTAGTGAGTCACGTTTTGGGGGCTATGGCCCATACCTCCTAGATTCAGAGGCTAACAGATTTAGCTAAGTTAGACCTGACACAGTACATTATTGATCAGACTTGACACTGTATGACATCCTCCTGTGGATCTTCATCCGAATTAACCTCCATTAACTTCTCTTTGGTTAACCATATCCATTTCCTGCAGACCCATTGATTCCAGCATCTACTCAGCATTAACACCTAGAAGCTAGTGCATGCTTGGTTCGTGTGCAGTGCCAGGTATAATTTGTCCTGAGAATCTTCTCTTTGGAGAACAGACTCACACCTGAGCTGGGTATTAACGCCCACTTCTATCCTGTAAAGATCAATTTAGAATCTCTGTAATGAGGCCCAGCACATGTAGTTATTAGACCTCCATGGCTTCTTTGAAAGCACAGCCAGGTTTGAGAACCGGTGTCCTAGACCCTTGCTATTCAAAGTATGGCCCATGGAGCAGCAGCATTTGCATCTCCTGAGATCATTTTACGAAAACAGAAACTGAGTTCAGACCCAGACTTCCTGAATGAGAATCCCAGGTGACTAAGAAGTAATGTCCTAGGAAATGGAAAACCCACTGATGGAAGTGATTTCTTTGTAGAGACCTAGTCAGTGGGAAGAGACTGCATCTTTACGTGCTTAGTCTTAGCTTGAAGCCTCTATGTGATCTTTACCTTTAGGAGCTGGTCTTGCATTGGCGAATTCTGCCAACATCCGAGTGTTCTAGTGTGTAGTTTAGCAACTAACGCATTTCTTGCAGGCCTTGACATGTTTCACTTTCCTTGAGATTAAAGGCTCTTGAAAATGCTCTGAAAATGCTTTCTGGGGTTTTTTTCTCAAGGGAAGAAGGCACATTTTAAGGTCATCTGTTTTCCTTCACACTGAGGTGTTCTCTAAATGCTAACTATATTTAGTATTATCCTGAGATGGACTGGATTTATACCGGTGTAATCTACAATGGCAAATTTCACTCTAGAACCCTCCTCGATTTCATCATGGGGCTTGATTTTAAAGACTTAGGAATAAAATAAGATGTCAGACTCTAATAGCAGTTTTGAAATCAAGCACGTACTTTATTTAGTGAGTCACGTTTTGGGGGCTATGGCCCATACCTCCTAGATTCAGAGGCTAACAGATTTAGCTAAGTTAGACCTGACACAGTACATTATTGATCAGACTTGACACTGTATGACATCCTCCTGTGGATCTTCATCCGAATTAACCTCCATTAACTTCTCTTTGGTTAACCATATCCATTTCCTGCAGACCCATTGATTCCAGCATCTACTCAGCATTAACACCTAGAAGCTAGTGCATGCTTGGTTCGTGTGCAGTGCCAGGTATAATTTGTCCTGAGAATCTTCTCTTTGGAGAACAGACTCACACCTGAGCTGGGTATTAACGCCCACTTCTATCCTGTAAAGATCAATTTAGAATCTCTGTAATGAGGCCCAGCACATGTAGTTATTAGACCTCCATGGCTTCTTTGAAAGCACAGCCAGGTTTGAGAACCGGTGTCCTAGACCCTTGCTATTCAAAGTATGGCCCATGGAGCAGCAGCATTTGCATCTCCTGAGATCATTTTACGAAAACAGAAACTGAGTTCAGACCCAGACTTCCTGAATGAGAATCCCAGGTGACTAAGAAGTAATGTCCTAGGAAATGGAAAACCCACTGATGGAAGTGATTTCTTTGTAGAGACCTAGTCAGTGGGAAGAGACTGCATCTTTACGTGCTTAGTCTTAGCTTGAAGCCTCTATGTGATCTTTACCTTTAGGAGCTGGTCTTGCATTGGCGAATTCTGCCAACATCCGAGTGTTCTAGTGTGTAGTTTAGCAACTAACGCATTTCTTGCAGGCCTTGACATGTTTCACTTTCCTTGAGATTAAAGGCTCTTGAAAATGCTCTGAAAATGCTTTCTGGGTGTCCCATCTGTTTTTCCCCTTCTTTTCAATGCTCAAGGGAAGAAGGCACATTTTAAGGTCAGTGGGTTTTCATTCCATAGTTTCTCCTCCCTCTATCCCCTTGCCTCCTTAAAAATTCTCAGAGGCAGGGAAAAGGCAGACACTTGAAAGGGACACTGAGCTCTGGGTCCTTCCCTATCCTCCCTCCTCTGCCTCTCAGGTCTGATGCTAAAAGCTCACTAGTGCTCAAAGTGAAGAGACCCTGACAGCAACTCCATGCTGACTCTCGCCTTTTGATGGGGAATTTGGTCTGAAGCAGACCAAATGCTCATTTGCCTGGACTTCTGTGGCAGGGGAGAAGGGGTGTAACTGAGGTTTTTGAAGAAGAGTAGAGTTTTACAGACAGAAAGCACAGTGCGAGGTTTTGAAGCTTTTGCTCTGCAGGGCCTGGCAGAGAGACGAGCTTTAACTGGCATGCTCCACATCAGACTCGACAAGAGGAGAACGTGGGGGCTCAGCTGTGCAGATTGGAACAATCTGAATGAAAATCACTAGTGTTCCTCCTGGTGAGAGACGTTTTCTGCTTCACCCGTGAACTGTAGGCCCTTTTCAGGTCCTGGTAGAGAATGAGTAGGGCTTTTGTGAAAGGTTATGTAAGGCTGCTGAATTTTTTTCCTTGTAGAGTAAGATTCTATTTAAAGAGGGGTGAAACTGCCTCTCAGGGAAGAAATACATTTCATAGGCTATCGCTTAGGAGAAATAATTTAGTCAGTCTTCAAGGAAGAATTAAAGAAAGGGGGGAGAACAAGCTCATAGGAAGAAGCTGGACATAAAGAGAAGACTAGGCCTGTGGGAGGGCTTAGTGGCACAGGTGCCGCAGCAATAGGGGGCAGCCAACTGCTCCTGTTTGCTCTGGACGGAGAGGTTTTCCAGGAAGCAGGACTTTCAGTGTTAAAGAGTAGGACAGCCTCAGGTAAGCTGGAGTGCTTGGTCACCCTAAATTAGGTACTCATGGTGGGACTGGGGATGGGAAAAATTCTCATGGATTTTAAGGAGTGTCATGGTATTTTAGACAAATGGTGTTATTAGCAAGGTGGAAGAACAACTGGGGGAGGTAGCCAGGCCTGTAAAGGTAGGATTGTTTCAACAGAGAAGATGGTGACCATCTGATAAAAGCTTGGACCTTGGCCATTGTATCTGGGTCATAGAAGTCCTTAGCCCCTAAACCTATGCCATCATAAAATTTGATGTTCAAACTGAGTTTTTTTTTTTTTTTCCTAACTCCCTGGTCTACAAAACTATCAGAAACAGCTTGTTTTCAATATCAGGATATGTTGGCTGCAGTAGGATAATATATTGAAGAAGTATGTCTAATACTTTTCTGTTGCACTGTGCCTTGTATGATGCTGGGTGCCTATTAATTATTTAATAAATACTTATTAACTAATTAGATTCCACAGAACAGTTTTTCTCAAGTTTGCACAGAATCTGAAGTTACTCTTATGCATACAGCATATGAAGTTCAGTTAAGGATAGGGTACATTTCATATTTGTATCAGCTTTTTCCAGAGAAGTTTATTTTTCTTTTTGCTTTAGTCCTCTTTTTGCTTGATTTTTTTTGTGTGTGTGACACTCTTAAGAATTTTACTGGCAACTTTCCAGGGTCTTGGGAAAAGTTCAAAATCAAAGAAGTACTGCAAGGACTAAAATGCAAATGTGTGAAGAATTCTGTAGAATTTTCTATCTTTAAACCCTCTTACTAATGCATTCAGGGTATTTGTCAGCTCACAGATATGAAAATGGAACAAGATAAAATAGGTGTATAATTACTTCCTACATAATAATCCCAGGGATCGACTCTGTTTTCCTTAGGAGAAGCATTCCTGATGACTGGAATGAGTCAAAAAATTTGAATACTATTTTTGTAGAAGTCAGTGGGAGCCAAGTCAAGATGATGGATACACGAGGGACACCCAGAATGAAAAGGTCAATCCCACATTTGTTTCAGTGCATTTGTCAAGCAGGAAAAGATCTCAGCAGTTGTTTGAGGGGACTGTCTTGTCATGATGATGATATAGGGTTTTAGAGAAATTAACTGAGCTCCCAAAGCATGAAGCTGAGAATGAGTGGCATGAAACATTTCTTCACACATGGATTTTAAGGAGTGTCATGGTATTTTAGACAAATGGTGTTATTAGCAAGGTGGAAGAACAACTGGGGGAGGTAGCCAGGCCTGTAAAGGTAGGATTGTTTCAACAGAGAAGATGGTGACCATCTGATAAAAGCTTGGACCTTGGCCATTGTATCTGGGTCATAGAAGTCCTTAGCCCCTAAACCTATGCCATCATAAAATTTGATGTTCAAACTGAGTTTTTTTTTTTTTTTCCTAACTCCCTGGTCTACAAAACTATCAGAAACAGCTTGTTTTCAATATCAGGATATGTTGGCTGCAGTAGGATAATATATTGAAGAAGTATGTCTAATACTTTTCTGTTGCACTGTGCCTTGTATGATGCTGGGTGCCTATTAATTATTTAATAAATACTTATTAACTAATTAGATTCCACAGAACAGTTTTTCTCAAGTTTGCACAGAATCTGAAGTTACTCTTATGCATACAGCATATGAAGTTCAGTTAAGGATAGGGTACATTTCATATTTGTATCAGCTTTTTCCAGAGAAGTTTATTTTTCTTTTTGCTTTAGTCCTCTTTTTGCTTGATTTTTTTTGTGTGTGTGACACTCTTAAGAATTTTACTGGCAACTTTCCAGGGTCTTGGGAAAAGTTCAAAATCAAAGAAGTACTGCAAGGACTAAAATGCAAATGTGTGAAGAATTCTGTAGAATTTTCTATCTTTAAACCCTCTTACTAATGCATTCAGGGTATTTGTCAGCTCACAGATATGAAAATGGAACAAGATAAAATAGGTGTATAATTACTTCCTACATAATAATCCCAGGGATCGACTCTGTTTTCCTTAGGAGAAGCATTCCTGATGACTGGAATGAGTCAAAAAATTTGAATACTATTTTTGTAGAAGTCAGTGGGAGCCAAGTCAAGATGATGGATACACGAGGGACACCCAGAATGAAAAGGTCAATCCCACATTTGTTTCAGTGCATTTGTCAAGCAGGAAAAGATCTCAGCAGTTGTTTGAGGGGACTGTCTTGTCATGATGATGATATAGGGTTTTAGAGAAATTAACTGAGCTCCCAAAGCATGAAGCTGAGAATGAGTGGCATGAAACATTTCTTCACACATGGAATTAAATCTTGGCCTGACATGACTTAACTCTGTGACTCTCATTATGATTCCTGAGGCTTTCATCCCTAAAACTGGGAAAACCACAGCCGGATGGGTTAATTAAACACGAAAAATTACATTAAAGCATTAGCACAGTCCTTGGTACATAATAAGCACTAAGCCATTTCTATTTTTATCTTTTCATTCAATAAATGTTGAGATCTTGTTTCATTTATCATATTCATTGACTCTTAGGCTGGATATAAAAAGCATCATGCATACTGTGCTCTTCTCATAGAGTGAATAGAATGCTTGGAGAAATAAAACCTAAGCAGTTTAAATATAAAAAATGACAGAGCTATAAGACAACATATTATTAAGAATCAAATGAGTAAGAAGTGCAGATAGAGGAGAGGAAGAGAGAGGAATATGGTCAGAAGGGCTTTGCAATTAAAGAAGGATTGAATCTGGTGGGCGAAGTGTTTGGGAAGAGACAATTTTCCTATATTGGACATTTCTGTACATGTCCAGGCTCTGAAAGACAAGGGGAAAGATGGTGAATACTTCACTGCCTAGAGTTGGCCACACACTGACCATGGCCACCACTTCCCATCACCAGCAATGGCTTTCATGGTCATTAGCCACTTCCCAAGCAGATCTGGGACAGCCAAGGAGAAAAGGAAGAGAGAAATGGCAAGGTCACCTGAGAAGCAGCTTTGGCAACACAAATAATTTAGAATGAAGAGGTTTTTTATCTGCAAGGCTTTTCCTAATAATTTTAGGAAGATCTCAGAAGGGCAGATTGCTCTGGATATGCCATTATGCACCATGTTTCAAACTCCGAGACCTAGTAGCTGAGAAAGTTAATTTAGGCCTGTGTGTTGCTGGAATATGTCTGTGCTGAAAATTGATGTTTCCATCTTTTTCTTTTCAGGAGAGCTTCAAAATGTATAGAAAACTGTGGTCTAGGATGCCAAAATTCTTTTGTTAATAATGGATGAGCGGTGTTAGCCAGCCCATGAAAGATTTTCTGTACATTTTACAGCCAAAGGGCATGTAGCCCAGCACAGAATTTTCATCTTAAATAGCTCTTCCTTTGTTCTTTCTTACAAAATATTCAGTTATGTAAGGTTATGATAGTTAATAATTGATGAATAATGATGGTGATGCTGCTGCTGGTATGTTTGTCTGATATTTTGTATTTTCCAATGACTTTCATGTCTATTATCTGAATTCCTCTTCTCATATATCTAAAATATGGGCAGAAGAGCTAAGTCTTCTTAAATGTTTTGTGAATGAGGTTATATGAAAACTGATTGTCCATTACTTGTTTGCTGTTGTTGTTCAGTCACTAAGTTGTGTCTACTTACCTGTTTAAGAGCATGAATAAGTTACCAGTTATATAAGAAAAATGCACATTTTCTGACTTTTAATCCATTTACTCAGCAGTTGTATTTGACACCTTTCAAAAGCAAGGGGAAAATACTAACAAAATGAAACAAAAACACAAGGATGTCCTTTATTTTGGTTTTGCCAAAGTACATGTACTTAAAAAAATGACATCTAACGAGCAAATCTGAGTTTCTAATAGCATTTTCCAGTAAGAGCAATAAGGTTTCCTTGGAGAAATGTCTGATTCTAAGGCCTAGGCTGGAAATATGTGACATAAACCTGGAGCATTTTATAGAGCCAGAAAGCCAGAAAGTTCTTTTAAGAAAAGAAAAAGAAAAGCACATGATGATGGAGTATGTCAAAGGGACACGAGAGCTAATGGAAGCCTCTCAATGGCCAAACCTGGAATACAATTTGAAGAACACAGTAAGTCAAGTAATTTTAAATACAAAATAACTCAAAATACAAAATAAATACTCATGGGTTTATATGGCTATAAATAAATTACTAAATAAATACATGGAAGAGAGGAGACCAATCTCCCATGCAGAAGAGTTCTGAATACACCCTCAAGAAATGGGGTATAATCCCTATTCTTGTGCTCTGTGACTTCATTCCAGAGTATAGGATGCAAGAGGGAGAGGGGAAGTCATTTTAAACAGGGGTGGGGGAGCCTGACAGAGGATCAGGGTCATCCTCAGCAGTGACAAACTGTGGTTCGAGCATGTTCCCCTGGGAGAATGTGTTGAAAATGAGCCTTCATCTCTGAGCTTCCTTTCTCAAACTCGATGTAATTGTGGGACCTTGGAACAGAAAAGGCACTTTGGGTAATAATCAAAGAAATCTGAATAATATCTGGACTCTAGTTAATAGTAATATATCAAAACTGACTCATTAAGTTTAGTAAATGTGCCATATAATGCTTGATTGGACAAAACGTTCATTCAGACTTTTCTGTAACATCTTACAGAAAAACCAGAATGAACATTTTGGCCAGCTCAATATGTTACTAATGATAGGAGAAACTTAGTATGAGTTGTATAGGTACTTTCTGTACTATCGTCACAATTTTTCTGTAAATCTAAAGCTATTCTAAAATTTATTTTTTTAAAAAAATCCTCTTTTGTCAGAGTGGAAGACACAGCAGAATACTTAATCTCTGTAAACTCATTTCTTCTCTAAAACAAAACATGATAGCTTCATTCGTCTGTGGTTATTCTGAGAATTATAGGTGAAACTCCTATAACATTTACTATCCCCATACTTCTGTGCATATTTTAAAATTCAAATTGCTATTGAGTCCTGGATAGGCCAGGGGAGACTAGCCTTCTTTGCACACATTTCAGGTGATTCTTATGCACACTTAACTTTGAAAACCTCTGTATTTTGATGCACATTTCTCTTTAAATCTTAACTATGGTAGTGCTCTATTTACTGAGCCAGTCTCTGTGCTCAGGGGATAATTTTTGAGTCAGGTGCACTAGAACTTTCCAAATGGGAAAAGATACCACCAGTCTGTGCTTTAGTTTCCTCAACTGTTAAAGTCAGTGAATATCACTTAATGCAGAGAGTGTTTATTGACAGTATTTGAGAAAATGCATGTAAATTATTTAGCATATTCTATGACATGCAGTAAGCACTGAATAGAAGGTAACTAGCAAGTCTATACTACATTGCTCATTTTAATGAATGCTCCCCATTCTCTAAAACAGGCCTTGAGCCTTCTGCAGCACCTTCTTTGCTTATTTTTGGAAGTTCTGGGAGGAGGGTCATCAATGTGCTAAGCTCTCATGCATTTGACAGTCCGATGTGCCTGTTAGACTTCTCCAGCGTCATCCTGTAGTTTCCATCTTCTGCAGACATCCTGCCTCCTCTCTTCGATGGTCGTTGTGCTTTGTGTATAGCCCCTGAAGCTCTAGAACCTTTCCAGTGTCTGAGCATTATGTGCAGTGGCCAAGGATCTCCATAGTCTCCTGCCCTCTGTTGAGCTTAATCGAACTGCCTGAGGCCCTTGTTCCATAAATCCCTTTTAGATAATAATTCTTTTAATGAGGGTTTGTAACTTTATGTTTGACTCAGATTCAGTTGAAGGGCTGATTTGAGGACCCATGTTCATGTCTTATCTCCCTGTAGGTTTAGCCTTTCTGTCTCCAGGTCACCAGTGGAACTTCTTCAGGTCACATTTGAATCTCTCTTATGTAAGTGAGTTACTACAAAGAAATATCTGAATGTTTGGATGCATATTGCGTGTTTTAGTCTCACTGAAACTGAGGCGTATATAAAGTACAAAAACGTAGAATAATAATGATGACTAGTTTCATGAGACTCTGTAGTTTAAAGTGATATGACAGGTATTGTGAATAAAATATTTATTACCTACCTATTTCTTTAACTAATATAGGTATTTTTCATTCACATCAACAGTATGCCAGCTAAAAGACTGTTTCCCTGACTCGCTTGCAGCCAGGAGTGTCTATGTGCCATAGTTCTTGGAGAATGGTGTGAAATCAGGAGACTCCTTGGAATTTTGAAGAAAGTTTACTCTCTGGACCTTAGAACTACCCTCTTTCTCTTTGTTGTTTTCTCTTGTCTTTCTGAAAAATGACATTGAGGCCTCAAGTCATAGTCATTCTGCATTACTTCACCTGCTAAGGACAATAAGAAGGAAATGGGAAGAAATTTGAGTCCATCACTACTTTCTTGAACAGCAATACCTTCTTGGGACTGCAACTTTTTTCAGTAAGCACTGAATAGAAGGTAATGCAAGTCTATACTACATTGCTCATTTTAATGAATGCTCCCCATTCTCTAAAACAGGCCTTGAGCCTTCTGCAGCACCTTCTTTGCTTATTTTTGGAAGTTCTGGGAGGAGGGTCATCAATGTGCTAAGCTCTCATGCATTTGACAGTCCGATGTGCCTGTTAGACTTCTCCAGCGTCATCCTGTAGTTTCCATCTTCTGCAGACATCCTGCCTCCTCTCTTCGATGGTCGTTGTGCTTTGTGTATAGCCCCTGAAGCTCTAGAACCTTTCCAGTGTCTGAGCATTATGTGCAGTGGCCAAGGATCTCCATAGTCTCCTGCCCTCTGTTGAGCTTAATCGAACTGCCTGAGGCCCTTGTTCCATAAATCCCTTTTAGATAATAATTCTTTTAATGAGGGTTTGTAACTTTATGTTTGACTCAGATTCAGTTGAAGGGCTGATTTGAGGACCCATGTTCATGTCTTATCTCCCTGTAGGTTTAGCCTTTCTGTCTCCAGGTCACCAGTGGAACTTCTTCAGGTCACATTTGAATCTCTCTTATGTAAGTGAGTTACTACAAAGAAATATCTGAATGTTTGGATGCATATTGCGTGTTTTAGTCTCACTGAAACTGAGGCGTATATAAAGTACAAAACGTAAAATAATAATGATGCCTAGTTTCATGAGACTCTGTAGTTTAAAGTGATATGACAGGTATTGTGAATAAAATATTTATTACCTACCTATTTCTTTAACTAATATAGGTATTTTTCATTCACATCAACAGTATGCCAGCTAAAAGACTGTTTCCCTGACTCGCTTGCAGCCAGGAGTGTCTATGTGCCATAGTTCTTGGAGAATGGTGTGAAATCAGGAGACTCCTTGGAATTTTGAAGAAAGTTTACTCTCTGGACCTTAGAACTACCCTCTTTCTCTTTGTTGTTTTCTCTTGTCTTTCTGAAAAATGACATTGAGGCCTCAAGTCATAGTCATTCTGCATTACTTCACCTGCTAAGGACAATAAGAAGGAAATGGGAAGAAATTTGAGTCCATCACTACTTTCTTGAACAGCAATACCTTCTTGGGACTGCAACTTTTAATATTTCCTGTTTTGTAGGAAATAATACTTTACTTGTTTCTTTTTAATTTATTGAAATATTATTGATTTATTTGTTGTTGTTTACTCAGTTATGTCCCTCTCTCACTGAGATCCCCTGATCTGTAATCTAACAGGCTTCTATGTCCATGGAATTCTCCAGACAAGAATGTTGGAGTGGGCTAGCGTTTCCTTCTCCATGGAATCTTCCTGATTCAGGAAGAGTTACATATCATAACCTGTCATGTTAATTCTGCTAAACAGCAAAGTGATTCAGTTATGTGTGTGTGTGTGTGTATTATACATTATATCCTATATATGTGTGTGTGTGTATACATATATATTCTTTTCCAGGTTCTTTCCCTTTATGCTTTATTATAGGGCACTGAACATAGCTCTCTGTGCTATGCAGTAGGATCTTGTTGCTTTGTTTGGTTTTTAAATCATTGTAGTGGGATTTCTGTCATTTGCTTTCCTATATGAAACTGTTTACTCACAGTAAAACAATGAGAGAGGACCTAATAATATGCCCTTTTACAGGTGGAAAAGTGAAATGCCAAAATCTTAGCTGATTTTCTTATGACTCCATATCAGTACATTTCAAACCTATGATTCAAATCCTGGCTGCAAAACACATGTTCTTGAATTCATGCTATGATTCTTAGATAAATAGTGCATGCATGCTCAGTCATATCCTACTCTTTGCAATCCCATAGACTGTAGTCCACCAGGCTTCTCTGTCCATGGAATTTCCTAGGTAAGAATACTGGAGTGGGTTGCCATTTCCTCCTCTAGGGCATCTTCCCCACCCAAAGAGTGAACCCGTGTCTCCTGCATTGGCAGGCAGATTCTTTACCACTGAGCCACTTGGGAATCACAGATAAATAGTAGATATTATTATTATTATTATTATATTCATTTATTCTCTCCAAATTGGTGTTATTTTCTTATGAGCTCTTTATTATTTAGACTCGTCTAGATTATTGAGTATCTAAATAAAAACTCAGTTTTCTGTTAATTGTTTTCAAATGTCACAGTTTTCACTAACAACTTATAAGACAGCTTCATGCACTTTAATTTCCTCTGAAAAGAAATCCACTGCCACCTTTATAAAGACTAACATTCCAAGTACAGCTTTCGAATGCTAATACCCTACCTTAACAACTGGGCTTAGCTCTGTAATTCACATGTGTTGTAATTTCTCTCCCATTGTAGTGTACAGGCATTTCACATGGTTTTGTAGGAAATAATACTTTACTTGTTTCTTTTTAATTTATTGAAATATTATTGATTTATTTGTTGTTGTTTACTCAGTTATGTCCCTCTCTCACTGAGATCCCCTGATCTGTAATCTAACAGGCTTCTATGTCCATGGAATTCTCCAGACAAGAATGTTGGAGTGGGCTAGCGTTTCCTTCTCCATGGAATCTTCCTGATTCAGGAAGAGTTACATATCATAACCTGTCATGTTAATTCTGCTAAACAGCAAAGTGATTCAGTTATGTGTGTGTGTGTGTATTATACATTATATCCTATATATGTGTGTGTGTGTATACATATATATTCTTTTCCAGGTTCTTTCCCTTTATGCTTTATTATAGGGCACTGAACATAGCTCTCTGTGCTATGCAGTAGGATCTTGTTGCTTTGTTTGGTTTTTAAATCATTGTAGTGGGATTTCTGTCATTTGCTTTCCTATATGAAACTGTTTACTCACAGTAAAACAATGAGAGAGGACCTAATAATATGCCCTTTTACAGGTGGAAAAGTGAAATGCCAAAATCTTAGCTGATTTTCTTATGACTCCATATCAGTACATTTCAAACCTATGATTCAAATCCTGGCTGCAAAACACATGTTCTTGAATTCATGCTATGATTCTTAGATAAATAGTGCATGCATGCTCAGTCATATCCTACTCTTTGCAATCCCATAGACTGTAGTCCACCAGGCTTCTCTGTCCATGGAATTTCCTAGGTAAGAATACTGGAGTGGGTTGCCATTTCCTCCTCTAGGGCATCTTCCCCACCCAAAGAGTGAACCCGTGTCTCCTGCATTGGCAGGCAGATTCTTTACCACTGAGCCACTTGGGAATCACAGATAAATAGTAGATATTATTATTATTATTATTATATTCATTTATTCTCTCCAAATTGGTGTTATTTTCTTATGAGCTCTTTATTATTTAGACTCGTCTAGATTATTGAGTATCTAAATAAAAACTCAGTTTTCTGTTAATTGTTTTCAAATGTCACAGTTTTCACTAACAACTTATAAGACAGCTTCATGCACTTTAATTTCCTCTGAAAAGAAATCCACTGCCACCTTTATAAAAGACTAACATTCCAAGTACAGCTTTCGAATGCTAATACCCTACCTTAACAACTGGGCTTAGCTCTGTAATTCACATGTGTTGTAATTTCTCTCCCATTGTAGTGTACAGGCATTTCACATGGTTTTGATATATTGTATAAATTAGGCCAACAAAATGCTGTGCTATGTCTTCATTAAAATAGGAGATGGTAATAATGCAACCATGTAACGTGGTCTTGCAGCCTTTGAGTTATGAACATTCAATAGCGTCTCCTCACTTGTGCTTAAGTTGGCATTTGTGAGAAGCATATAATCAATTAATCAATAACCCAATTTTCCGTTAAAGAGATGGTGCATCATTTTTTTAAAAAATGGGGATCATTGTATGATTTTATGAAAAAGAGCCTTGTCAGCAAGGAAACTTGTTTGAAAAACACTGAAAGCCTGTATTTGGGGATGATGATTTTGCTTAACTAAGCCAAAAGTGAAATTAGATATAGATGCTCAGTTCTTGGACCCTTTTATTATTTTGCTGCTGCTAGGAATGAAAGCATCCACTTGGAATTCTTAGGAAGAAAGCATTTTTTTCACTCATTATTAGATATGGGTAAATGGATCCATATATGAAATGCAGAGTGAAAATAAACTAATCCTGAAACTTGAAAGTTTAAAACTGATTAAGTTCTGTTTCTTACAAATGTTGAAGAATATACACAGTTGCCCAGTTTATCTCATATAAGGTCACAGCAACACAAAGTAATGCTAATACCATAGCAGAGCTGACAACCATGGAGAGATGGCAGCCTGGCCTTCCCCAAGTGTTGTGGCTATTTCTGTCCTTATCTTTATTATAATTTCTGCCTAAAAGGACATCAATGCTTATAATGAAAATTCAAATATTATGTAAATACTGGAGTTGAAAAGAGGAAACTTCCTCATAATTCCATACCTCTGGGATAAACCACTGTTGATTAGTTTTGATTGGTTTTTTATTTTTGCTTTTCTACCTGCTGCACAAGTACTATGAAACTTGGGGAAAGTTATGTTCATTTTTGCATCTCATTAAAATTTTGAGCTCTGCTTTTTTTTTTTTTACCAAAGAAGCAAATAGGTAAACCCCAAAACAACAACAAAACAAAACTCTCAAATATTTACTTTGTCATTGAGAGAGCGAAAGATATGATGAAGATGAAAATGATCTCCACAAACTGCTTACCTTCTCATTTATTATTTAGACTCTTCTAGATTATTGAGTATTGAAATAAAAACTCAGTTTTCTGTTAGTCATTTTCAAATGTCAGATGTCACCATCATCTTTTTGCCCCAAGGAAGAGTTAGCTCCAAGGCCTCAGAAATACCCAACTCTCCTCTAATGTCCTGTCTCTCAAGAATGTGGGCAGTGGACCTACAGCATCGGCATCACATAGGAGATTCTTAGAAATGCATTCTTCTATCTCATTATATTTCAAGACACTCTTTCTATTCTTAGAAATAGATCTGTCTCTACACTTTCACAGAATTCCCTGGTGATGTGTACACATGTTAGAATTTTAGAAGTTCCAATTCTAGCGTCCTTCTACTCAAATCTCTACCATATTCTAAGAACTGGGTTTGGCCATGAATTAGCCAGGTTGTTAGAGAAACAACCAGTGTCACTGCAGCTCTTTCGTGTGACTTCCAAATCTGCTCAAAGTGATTCTGCCTGTTGTGCTAATTAATCAGCGTCCAATTCAGGAAAAAAAAAAAAAAAAAAATCCAGAGGTTGCCTTACACGGAGCCTCTTCATTGACGTCACCCTACAAGTTTCACACTTACCCCTCTAACATTCCAATGTACTCCAGCCCATGGTGCCTTAATGAATTTTGCTTCCTATCCTCCATTTTTTAAACCCAATCACGGGCAGTTTTGTGTTATTTTGCTAATGTGTACAAAGACTCTCTGCAGTGAGACCATTAGCTGCATAAGGACAAATACTAGGTATATTTTTTTCTTTATTCCTTATGTAATGTTTAATTATGATAATGATGATGGATTCATGTAAAAAAAAAAAACTTCCTCATAATTCCATACCTCTGGGATAAACCACTGTTGATTAGTTTTGATTGGTTTTTTATTTTTGCTTTTCTACCTGCTGCACAAGTACTATGAAACTTGGGGAAAGTTATGTTCATTTTTGCATCTCATTAAAATTTTGAGCTCTGCTTTTTTTTTTTTTTACCAAAGAAGCAAATAGGTAAACCCCAAAACAACAACAAAACAAAACTCTCAAATATTTACTTTGTCATTGAGAGAGCGAAAGATATGATGAAGATGAAAATGATCTCCACAAACTGCTTACCTTCTCATTTATTATTTAGACTCTTCTAGATTATTGAGTATTGAAATAAAAACTCAGTTTTCTGTTAGTCATTTTCAAATGTCAGATGTCACCATCATCTTTTTGCCCCAAGGAAGAGTTAGCTCCAAGGCCTCAGAAATACCCAACTCTCCTCTAATGTCCTGTCTCTCAAGAATGTGGGCAGTGGACCTACAGCATCGGCATCACATAGGAGATTCTTAGAAATGCATTCTTCTATCTCATTATATTTCAAGACACTCTTTCTATTCTTAGAAATAGATCTGTCTCTACACTTTCACAGAATTCCCTGGTGATGTGTACACATGTTAGAATTTTAGAAGTTCCAATTCTAGCGTCCTTCTACTCAAATCTCTACCATATTCTAAGAACTGGGTTTGGCCATGAATTAGCCAGGTTGTTAGAGAAACAACCAGTGTCACTGCAGCTCTTTCGTGTGACTTCCAAATCTGCTCAAAGTGATTCTGCCTGTTGTGCTAATTAATCAGCGTCCAATTCAGGAAAAAAAAAAAAAAAAAAATCCAGAGGTTGCCTTACACGGAGCCTCTTCATTGACGTCACCCTACAAGTTTCACACTTACCCCTCTAACATTCCAATGTACTCCAGCCCATGGTGCCTTAATGAATTTTGCTTCCTATCCTCCATTTTTAACCTAATCACGGGGCAGTTTTGTGTTATTTTGCTAATGTGTACAAAGACTCTCTGCAGTGAGACCATTAGCTGCATAAGGACAAATACTAGGTATATTTTTTTCTTTATTCCTTATGTAATGTTTAATTATGATAATGATGATGGATTCATGTAGAAAGCATGAGTGATTGATATCCTTTCTTGGGAATGTGTGTGCGAGTGTGTGTGTGCATTAAGTTACTTCAGTCCTGTCTAAGCCTTTGTGACACTATGGACTGCTGCCAGTCCTCTGTTAATGGATTCTCCAGGCAAGAATGCTAGAGTGGGTTGCGATGTCCTCCTCTAGGGGATCTTCCCAGCCCAGGGATCGAACCTGCCTCTCTTATGTCTCCTACATTGGCAGGCAGGTTCTTTACCACCAGTTCCATCTGGGAAGCCCTGGGAATGTAGGTTGAAGTAAATATAGGTTGGATTTTTCTGCTGTGATAACTTCACAAGAAGCGTGTATCATGTCTAAGGATTCTGTCAGCTCTCAGCAGGCAGGAAAACAAAGGCATCACTAGTTTCCTGTTTATTTTTCCTCATGGTCATGGTACCATTAAAACTTCAACATCTCTAGTTTGTATCAAATAGATCTTCAAATATTAGATTTCTTTCCTTACCACATAGGAGGTCATTGACCTCTTCTATGGTACCTTAACTTTGTCTTATTGGAAATTAGTATCCCAGGGACCCATCAGAATTAAACTGCAAACATCCAGTCTGGGTGACTTAGTGAGAGGTCATGAGAAATAAATTGAGAGATGTTAGAAATCTTACTTCATTAAATTGGACTTCAACATATTCTGTGTATCCAGACCACTTTGTTCCTTTTTGGTTCACCAAGCTATCAGCATTAATCCAGGATTTAAATGGATTAGATGAGTACAAATGTAATCTGGGGCATTATAAATGCAGTGACTTTGAACGATAGGTCATCCTTGGCTTGAGAAATGTGGTTTTCACTTGGCACTTGGATCTCTACTTTTCAAGTAGTCTTGAGGCTTTTTCCTGATTTCAGCCTGTGGGAAACACGAGGTTAACAAAATTTTATCTCTGGTTTGTTGAAGAAATATTGGGGAGGAGGAGAAATGATATCTCACCTTCTGTCATCCCACTGACTTGACCTGTAAAGATGATGAATATCAAGGAGCAAAACTCGAAGGCACTGAATTTTCCTTTTAATGAATCAAAGCTGAGCTTCCTATAAATAATACATTTGGTGGTATTTTTCATGGACTTGTCCACCTTCTAGAAGTTTCAGGCCTTGAGTCACTCTAAGCTTGCGAAGTGCAGTGTGACTGTTCTGTGACAGCATTCTTTCCACGAACAATGTAATTAAGCTCTTGATTGAATGAAGAAACATGCCCTTGGCTGTTATATGGCATTTTGATGTTGAAAGCCTCTCTTAGCTGAAGCAGATCAGTTTCAGGATGGAAAGTGGCATCACAAAAGCTGAAACCATTAGACCCAATCTTTTAGCTACTTTTTGCAAGGATGATTACCCTATTTTAAAAAGCCTTACCATTCCTAAGAATGGGTGAATGGTGGCCATTAGTTGTGCTAACTCTACTTATCCAATCACTTCTTCTTTCCATATATCCACATTTGATGGTTAGCTTTCCTACCAGGAGCTGGGAAGCCATTAATCTTGATGAACAATTAATTTCTTTCTTAAATTTGTGGCAAGATCTCACATATCATGTCTCTCTATGCCCTCATTGCAAGCAATGGCTGGTTATCAGGTTATAAACATTATCAGGGACATTGCTAGGAATTGTTCAACTTACATTGAGTAAGCTTTCATAAATTCCTTATTTGGGGAGCAAGGAAGAGGACATTTGATTTTCACAATAATCTTAGTCTATAGTTTTCCTTTTTTCTGTTAACTGGCTAAAAATCTATGAGTTTTTGTTTTTGGTGTGTGTTGACTCTGCAACCTAAGAATTTCAGAACCTAAAAGGAAAATGGAATTTTGTGATTTTTTTTTATCAAATTCTATGGGAGAAAAGCTAAGTCTTTCCTTAAGATGCTTGGTGTGACCAGGTTGGGGAGTGGAGACAGAATCAAACCAAACCTTTTCTTTTCCATTTAACTGCCTATTTTAAAAAGGAGCATTGACTTTCTTAGTTTCTTTTTTTGGGTGGTTCTCTAGGGAAGCTGGTTTATGGTCCAATAGGAGACTCACCTTCTGTCATCCCACTGACTTGACCTGTAAAGATGATGAATATCAAGGAGCAAAACTCGAAGGCACTGAATTTTCCTTTTAATGAATCAAAGCTGAGCTTCCTATAAATAATACATTTGGTGGTATTTTTCATGGACTTGTCCACCTTCTAGAAGTTTCAGGCCTTGAGTCACTCTAAGCTTGCGAAGTGCAGTGTGACTGTTCTGTGACAGCATTCTTTCCACGAACAATGTAATTAAGCTCTTGATTGAATGAAGAAACATGCCCTTGGCTGTTATATGGCATTTTGATGTTGAAAGCCTCTCTTAGCTGAAGCAGATCAGTTTCAGGATGGAAAGTGGCATCACAAAAGCTGAAACCATTAGACCCAATCTTTTAGCTACTTTTTGCAAGGATGATTACCCTATTTTAAAAAGCCTTACCATTCCTAAGAATGGGTGAATGGTGGCCATTAGTTGTGCTAACTCTACTTATCCAATCACTTCTTCTTTCCATATATCCACATTTGATGGTTAGCTTTCCTACCAGGAGCTGGGAAGCCATTAATCTTGATGAACAATTAATTTCTTTCTTAAATTTGTGGCAAGATCTCACATATCATGTCTCTCTATGCCCTCATTGCAAGCAATGGCTGGTTATCAGGTTATAAACATTATCAGGGACATTGCTAGGAATTGTTCAACTTACATTGAGTAAGCTTTCATAAATTCCTTATTTGGGGAGCAAGGAAGAGGACATTTGATTTTCACAATAATCTTAGTCTATAGTTTTCCTTTTTTCTGTTAACTGGCTAAAAATCTATGAGTTTTTGTTTTTGGTGTGTGTTGACTCTGCAACCTAAGAATTTCAGAACCTAAAAGGAAAATGGAATTTTGTGATTTTTTTTTATCAAATTCTATGGGAGAAAAGCTAAGTCTTTCCTTAAGATGCTTGGTGTGACCAGGTTGGGGAGTGGAGACAGAATCAAACCAAACCTTTTCTTTTCCATTTAACTGCCTATTTTAAAAAGGAGCATTGACTTTCTTAGTTTCTTTTTTTGGGTGGTTCTCTAGGGAAGCTGGTTTATGGTCCAATAGGAGACTCAGAGCTCATTGTAAAGTCTACATTCAGACCAGGTTCAGCTAAGACTGATTAATGGAATTATGTAATTGATTGGTTCTATTTCTATTTCTGGCCTATATTTTGCGATGAGAACATAGAAATGGCATTCAGGTTCACAAGAGCACCCTTCAGAGTCCCTCCTTTCTCCTTTCTCTTAGATTGCACCACCCATAAAAAATACAGCACATTTTCCTGCCTTGAAAGATTCTTGACAGTTTCTTTTTTTTTATTAGATACAAAAACTCTCTTGTCCATTGCATCAAGTGGTGTCTTCTTTGACTCAAAAGACTGTATTACCAGGAATATTTTTTTAGGTAAAGATGCAATTCAAGACAAGTTCTAGAGCAGAGATGTGATAGCCCTTGAAGATAGGCATGGGGCAAAAGCAGAAAAATTAGATTTTATCAGTGGAATAAACAAATTATTTAAACCATTGTGGTATTTAGCCAGCAGGTGCCAATATCAGATTTCTAAAAATAAAAATCCTTCTTCACTGGGAAATATTTACTGTCCAGGACCTTCCAGAGTGTCCTGGCCCCTCTGTTTTGATTTGCCAATCAGTTCCCAGAAAGCCTTGCTTCTAATATACTAGGAGTAGAATTTCTTCAGTGACTTCGGAAAACCAGATGTACCCTCACCTGCTCCTGGGTCACCTTGGTACCCTCCAGCCTGCCAGATAGTCTGCCCAGCATGGCTCCCCTGAATGCTGGCCTTGCAACAACCCTAACTCCTTGAAATTGTGACACCCACATAAGTTAATATTCCCTGAATTGCTGTCTCATGGATGTCAATGGGAACTTCAGCTCTGAGAGCAGACGAGGCCAGCTGGAAGGCTGTCTCAATTCTGGTTTTGGTTAATTTTTTAATACTATACATCCTTCGACTTAATTTCCTTTGGACACAATGCTGACTGTCCTTGTGTCCTGAGAGGTCTTCATAGAATAAATTATGTAGCACACAGTGATGTCTATAAAGACTTTTAAAACTCTTATTATTTTAATCTCTTTTGCCAATGAAATTGTGTTCAGTGAATAAAGCTTTAAAAAAGATAAATGGGAAAAAATATAAATCACTCATTATTGCATGAGTCAGACACCTACCGTTGGCATTTTGACATTTTATATATGTGAAAAGTAAATGAATAATCTCATATGTACTTGTATAGCTTTTTAATATTTAATGATCTATTGTGAACACAATTCCAAGATTTGTAAGAGTTGAGTGGGAACTTCAACGTCTACTAGTTTATCCTTTTGGCCAAGGGGAAAAGACATCTCTTTATGTGATATCCTTCTCAAATATTCTCCAACTTTCTCCTTGGTATCTCCAGTGACATGGGTCCATGGCTTCTTATTTCTCTCCCTTCACTTTTAGGTCATTAACTATTCTAGAAAGCTCTTTTAATCTAAAGTCTTCTTTCCTAACCTCCACTTACTGATCTTGTTCTTTCCCTTCTTAGTGTACACAGGGGGGTGGACATGGTACAGAAAGGTCAGGCTTTGGGGGCTGTAGTAGCAGACTGAGCTAGGATTACTGAGTAATAATAATTGGTCACAAAATTGCAGGAGTCTCTTGGGTGAGCTTTTTGTCTTAGTGTTTCCACTTTCTCTTTTCTACTGAGACTTATGTTGGGAAACTTATGCCTTTGATGTCAAACTAGAGATGCTGAAAGTTCAAAAGAAAAATTGTATTTCCCAACTTGATAGTTTTTTGACTGGACATATTACATGAAAAAAATAGAATGTGTTTGAAAAGAACTTGAATGGGAAAATATCAAGAGGTTAACTCACTGTCACACGATATGTCGAAGCTTGTCTCTTTGTTAACCTCTTGCAACAACCCTAACTCCTTGAAATTGTGACACCCACATAAGTTAATATTCCCTGAATTGCTGTCTCATGGATGTCAATGGGAACTTCAGCTCTGAGAGCAGACGAGGCCAGCTGGAAGGCTGTCTCAATTCTGGTTTTGGTTAATTTTTTAATACTATACATCCTTCGACTTAATTTCCTTTGGACACAATGCTGACTGTCCTTGTGTCCTGAGAGGTCTTCATAGAATAAATTATGTAGCACACAGTGATGTCTATAAAGACTTTTAAAACTCTTATTATTTTAATCTCTTTTGCCAATGAAATTGTGTTCAGTGAATAAAGCTTTAAAAAAGATAAATGGGAAAAAATATAAATCACTCATTATTGCATGAGTCAGACACCTACCGTTGGCATTTTGACATTTTATATATGTGAAAAGTAAATGAATAATCTCATATGTACTTGTATAGCTTTTTAATATTTAATGATCTATTGTGAACACAATTCCAAGATTTGTAAGAGTTGAGTGGGAACTTCAACGTCTACTAGTTTATCCTTTTGGCCAAGGGGAAAAGACATCTCTTTATGTGATATCCTTCTCAAATATTCTCCAACTTTCTCCTTGGTATCTCCAGTGACATGGGTCCATGGCTTCTTATTTCTCTCCCTTCACTTTTAGGTCATTAACTATTCTAGAAAGCTCTTTTAATCTAAAGTCTTCTTTCCTAACCTCCACTTACTGATCTTGTTCTTTCCCTTCTTAGTGTACACAGGGGGGTGGACATGGTACAGAAAGGTCAGGCTTTGGGGGCTGTAGTAGCAGACTGAGCTAGGATTACTGAGTAATAATAATTGGTCACAAAATTGCAGGAGTCTCTTGGGTGAGCTTTTTGTCTTAGTGTTTCCACTTTCTCTTTTCTACTGAGACTTATGTTGGGAAACTTATGCCTTTGATGTCAAACTAGAGATGCTGAAAGTTCAAAAGAAAAATTGTATTTCCCAACTTGATAGTTTTTTGACTGGACATATTACATGAAAAAAATAGAATGTGTTTGAAAAGAACTTGAATGGGAAAATATCAAGAGGTTAACTCACTGTCACACGATATGTCGAAGCTTGTCTCTTTGTTAACCTCTTGCTCTCTGGACTTGAGAAAACTCATAAGAGAATGATGATCAGTGCATGAATCTTTGGAAGAGAAGTGCTATGCAAAGGTCAAGTGTGAGGGTAATCCTGTGCAGGAGTTACTGACCAGAATGTATGTTACTGTATTCCAATGACTAATTCACTCATTTATCAAGCATTGAGGCAGGGAGGGGTATTGTGGGTAGCAGACAAATTCCTTGATTACTGTTTAGTGGAAAAGATAAACAACATATGATTTCTTATTAAGTAAAATTTAATTAAAATCATGCTAATAACTTTGAAAGTAAAGGATTGTTTTTAGTATCTTAAAGCATCCAGAAATGAGGATCTGGGTGTGGGGAGGACTGAGGACCAGAGCAATTATAGCTTGGGATATCTATGGATCATGGTTGCCTGGGTGGAATTAATGGTCTGAGGCATTAGAGGAGAGCATGTTAGTGAAGGAACTATGGCCAAGAAGAAAAATGAGTTGGGGAGGCATGATATAGCATGCTATTTAAATTGGTTTGGAAGTAAGTCCTCCTTCTCCATTTCACTCAGCTATTACTCAGTGAGAAACTGCTAATTTTTCAATGTGAATAGCACTCTTCTAGATGTGGGATCAAGAGGTTCATTCCATCAAGGGCCTGAAAGTGAATATTTTAAGCTTCAGAGGCCATGAAGTCTCTGGAGCAACTATTCAAGTCTGGCATGGTAGCACAGACTCAGCTGCTTACAATAAGTAAGCAAACAAGTGTGACTTTGTTCTAAGAAAGCTTTATTTATCAAAATGGTCCCCATTTAGCCTGTGGGCCAAAGTTTGCTTACTGCCCTTCAAGTCTGTCGTCTTTCAATCACAGACCAAAATATTGAACGTAAGGTATCACTTCATTGGATGGTTCTGTTTAGAATACAGCTTCTTACAAACCTTTGTATGACTTACATTTTCTACATTATCACACCTTTCTTTTGTAGTGTTCATCATTTGTGGCTATGTGGGGCAGAAGGGAGAGATTTTGACTTGTGATTAATCTGCTATTTGACTTGTGACTTTTCCACCTGTTAAGCTTTCTTTACCATTTTGCTGTTAATTATAAGATAATGACTTCTTCTCCTTCAAGGGTACCTGGGACATGTTTCCCATTTTGTCTCCTCTGGAGGTAGATCCCAAATCCCAGTCACCACGTGGTCCTCTTATTCACTTGGCTCTTCTAAGAAGAGCCAATATTCTTTTTTTCCTGGCTCAGTACCCACAGTGCTGGACCCTTCATGGGTTGGCTTAGCAAATCCAGAGCCTAAGTCTGGCAGCTTCTCCCAGCTCACAGGCACCGTCTCTAATGGGTATGGCGAAACTTAAGAGGCCCTTTGAATTCAAAGCAGTGAGAAGTTTGCACTGAGGGAAAGAATTGACATTGGCTGTACAGAAGAGGCTGTGTGAGGGTGAGGTTATTAAGAAAAACATCAACTTTGAAAGTAAAGGATGAGCTGATCTGGGTGGTGGGGAGGACTGAGGACCAGAGCAATTATAGCTTGGGATATCTATGGATCATGGTTGCCTGGGTGGAATTAATGGTCTGAGGCATTAGAGGAGAGCATGTTAGTGAAGGAACTATGGCCAAGAAGAAAAATGAGTTGGGGAGGCATGATATAGCATGCTATTTAAATTGGTTTGGAAGTAAGTCCTCCTTCTCCATTTCACTCAGCTATTACTCAGTGAGAAACTGCTAATTTTTCAATGTGAATAGCACTCTTCTAGATGTGGGATCAAGAGGTTCATTCCATCAAGGGCCTGAAAGTGAATATTTTAAGCTTCAGAGGCCATGAAGTCTCTGGAGCAACTATTCAAGTCTGGCATGGTAGCACAGACTCAGCTGCTTACAATAAGTAAGCAAACAAGTGTGACTTTGTTCTAAGAAAGCTTTATTTATCAAAATGGTCCCCATTTAGCCTGTGGGCCAAAGTTTGCTTACTGCCCTTCAAGTCTGTCGTCTTTCAATCACAGACCAAAATATTGAACGTAAGGTATCACTTCATTGGATGGTTCTGTTTAGAATACAGCTTCTTACAAACCTTTGTATGACTTACATTTTCTACATTATCACACCTTTCTTTTGTAGTGTTCATCATTTGTGGCTATGTGGGGCAGAAGGGAGAGATTTTGACTTGTGATTAATCTGCTATTTGACTTGTGACTTTTCCACCTGTTAAGCTTTCTTTACCATTTTGCTGTTAATTATAAGATAATGACTTCTTCTCCTTCAAGGGTACCTGGGACATGTTTCCCATTTTGTCTCCTCTGGAGGTAGATCCCAAATCCCAGTCACCACGTGGTCCTCTTATTCACTTGGCTCTTCTAAGAAGAGCCAATATTCTTTTTTTCCTGGCTCAGTACCCACAGTGCTGGACCCTTCATGGGTTGGCTTAGCAAATCCAGAGCCTAAGTCTGGCAGCTTCTCCCAGCTCACAGGCACCGTCTCTAATGGGTATGGCGAAACTTAAGAGGCCCTTTGAATTCAAAGCAGTGAGAAGTTTGCACTGAGGGAAAGAATTGACATTGGCTGTACAGAAGAGGCTGTGTGTGAGGGTGTAATGTGGGAACTCAATCTCTGAGCCCCATGAGGGAGGCCCTCCATGCTGCTCAGAGCCACAGAGGTATTGATCAGACAGGCTTTGTTCCTCCCTCCCTTTTCTTTGGAGAGATTGTTACAGTCCAGATGGTGGACATCTGTGAACTTGCTAATAAGTGAGTGGGCTGCAGCAGTTAGGGGAACTTTGTGGTTCCCAGACCAATTTTACTCAGAAAGACCCTGCTGTTTGAGGTTGAATTAAATCTGCTCTTGAATAGAGGCAGAGAAGAGGAATTTATGACAGCTTATGAGACAGCACACCCTGTGGCTAGGTTAAAAGATACATATATAATATATAATGTATTATATATAAAAATATATACTATATAATGTATTGTGCTTAAGTGCTCCATTTCTCAGTCATGTCCAACTCTGTGCACACACATATGTGTGTGTGTATATATACACACATACACATATATAAATAAGTACACATATATGTATTATATACACACAGACATATATACACATTATATATATATGATATATAAAAATTTATATTTGCTTTGAAGAAATAGTCATGAAGTGCAATCTCTGTTATTTCTAAAATTGTTTTGAGTATCTTGAGTTATTTATCCCTATTATTCTGTTCTATGTGGACCTGCCCTTTATACTCTGAACATGTTAGTCACTCTTTGCATGTCTGACTCTGCAACCCAAGGACAGTAGGGCCCATGTTTATTATACTTCCTTTAGAGTTTGTTAGCCATAGTTTTGCAGACTGGAGGCCATTGGGACATATGTATGGAGAAAAAGAAAACAAATTTTAATCTAAAAACCCACTCTCAGTGCTGTGACCTGTGTGTCTCTCCACCCTGGGAAAAATGGACAGGTTTTATTCTGTCTATCCTTAGGTCTCTGGATGTCTTTCTGTAGGAAATAGGGTTCTTTGACACTTCCATGTCCCACAAAGAGAATTCTGATAAAGTGCTATGTTATCAGGTCAGGGTCTCTGAGAATTACATGTGGCCTCTGGAGAGTGTTGACCAGTAACTTCTTCCCACTGTTTTGAATGTGCTGACCGGGTTGCTGAAGAATATATGATTGTTGTGTTCTATTAATACATCTGCCCACATGGAGAAGTGGGTGAGAGAGGCAAATAAGATAATGTATGGAAAGGGCCCAGAAAAATGAACATCCTCATGCAGATATGAGTTAATTCTTACCATTGCTGGTGGGCTTTCCTGGTGGCTCAAATTGTAAAGAATCCCCCTGCAATGCAAGAGACCGGGGTTCGATTCCTGGGTTGGGAAGATTCCCTGGAGAAGGGAATGACTACTCATTCTAGTATACTTGCCTGGAAAATCCCACGGACAGAGGAGACTGGTAGGCTACCGTCCTTAGGATCGCACACTCCCTGTGATGCTAGTCCATGGGATTATTGTCACAGAATTGTGTTGCTAATGGAGTTTAACTTCAATTCCATCAGTTTACTCCAAGACACTGCAATAATTGTGAAAGCAAATGCTACCAAACATGAAAGATTCAAAATATAATGGGTAAGACTCAAACTAGAAATGGACTCAGAAAACAATAATGGAAGGAGTAGTAATTACTGAAATCACCGAAGAGTGAAGGATGTTCATTGCCCATTTTAAAAATTACTTTTTTAGGGTGAGGAAAGAAAGACATCATAAGGTCTCAATATGGGCTTCCCTGGTGACCCAGCTTGTAAAGAATGCACATGCATTGCAGGAGACGCTGCTTCAAACCTGTCTTGAGAAGATCTCCTGAAGAAGGGATAGCCTACCCATTCCAGTGTTTTTGCCTGGAGAATTCCATGACTCGTCCATGGGTCGCCAAGAGTCAGATACAACTGAGCGGCTTCACTTTTGCTTTCAAGGTCTCAAGAAAGCAACTGCTTGTGTTCTTTTGAGATTTTTGCTTCCAAACTGCTGGTTGAAGCGACAGTATCAGACATAGTGGAATACAAAATGTGCTCCAGAGTTTGCTAGAAGGAGGCATTCAGAACTCAATGGAACATTTTTACTCAAATATGAACTGTTACCAAGAGAAGTCTTCAACAGATGACTGACCACTTTCTCCCTGGTTGCCACATCCTTAGGGTCCTGGAGAAAACACCGGCAGTGTTGAAAAGGCCATGTTCTTGATGACTTGCTTTTCATCTGACTAGACTGTCATGAGTTGACACTGGCATTTTGACTTATTTTTTATATCCCCAGCAGTGAGAGAGGAAACTGGGTAGGCAAAAAAAAGGGGCCCAGAAAATGAACATCCTCATGCAGATATGAGTTAATTCTTACCATTGCTGGTGGGCTTTCCTGGTGGCTCAAATTGTAAAGAATCCCCCTGCAATGCAAGAGACCGGGGTTCGATTCCTGGGTTGGGAAGATTCCCTGGAGAAGGGAATGACTACTCATTCTAGTATACTTGCCTGGAAAATCCCACGGACAGAGGAGACTGGTAGGCTACCGTCCTTAGGATCGCACACTCCCTGTGATGCTAGTCCATGGGATTATTGTCACAGAATTGTGTTGCTAATGGAGTTTAACTTCAATTCCATCAGTTTACTCCAAGACACTGCAATAATTGTGAAAGCAAATGCTACCAAACATGAAAGATTCAAAATATAATGGGTAAGACTCAAACTAGAAATGGACTCAGAAAACAATAATGGAAGGAGTAGTAATTACTGAAATCACCGAAGAGTGAAGGATGTTCATTGCCCATTTTAAAAATTACTTTTTGAGGGTGAGGAAAGAAAGACATCATAAGGTCTCAATATGGGCTTCCCTGGTGACCCAGCTTGTAAAGAATGCACATGCATTGCAGGAGACGCTGCTTCAAACCTGTCTTGAGAAGATCTCCTGAAGAAGGGATAGCCTACCCATTCCAGTGTTTTTGCCTGGAGAATTCCATGACTCGTCCATGGGTCGCCAAGAGTCAGATACAACTGAGCGGCTTCACTTTTGCTTTCAAGGTCTCAAGAAAGCAACTGCTTGTGTTCTTTTGAGATTTTTGCTTCCAAACTGCTGGTTGAAGCGACAGTATCAGACATAGTGGAATACAAAATGTGCTCCAGAGTTTGCTAGAAGGAGGCATTCAGAACTCAATGGAACATTTTTACTCAAATATGAACTGTTACCAAGAGAAGTCTTCAACAGATGACTGACCACTTTCTCCCTGGTTGCCACATCCTTAGGGTCCTGGAGAAAACACCGGCAGTGTTGAAAAGGCCATGTTCTTGATGACTTGCTTTTCATCTGACTAGACTGTCATGAGTTGACACTGGCATTTTGACTTATTTTTTATATCCCCAGCAATTCAAACAAAGCCTTGATGCTCGGTAGTTTGTGCAATTTGTCTGTATGTCTTAAAGAATGGATGAGTAGAGTCAGCAAAATGCCAAAGTAAAAATAGTGCTGCAGCGTCTAGATCAAAGGCATTCAAAGTGTTATTTAAATTGTGTGACTTTTATTCAGTGTACCAGAAGTCATTTATATTTTGTGAAATCTGTTTGTCAGGAAGAACCCTGGGCATCTCTTAAAACGTACTCTAATTCTTTTTTTTTTTTTTTTTTTTATGAGAAGTTTAGTTGGTTGGTGGTTGCTAAAAGTTTTGAGGAAGAAAAGTACTCTTTAATTGCTAATGGTTTTAATTGTCTGCTATTTCACTTTCTTAAATTCATGACATTCAACAGGCCATGGAAGATAGCTTCCTAACTAGCTCCCCTTCCTTGTCCCACTCCTCTCTGGGTGTTTACAAAGATGTATGGAGTTCACTATTGTGTGTGGAATCACAGGAAAGTAGGATTGACCTGAGATGTACTGTTTGAATGAATCACACAGATGTCTCTTGGCTTTGTGCTATGTTCCTCATAGTGTTGTATTTTGGACCTGATGGAGTTTCAGGACTCAGGCGATGAGAATCTCCCGAAATATTTCATCCTAGGTCTGTTGCTTACCTCAATGTAACCCTGCTTTATGTGTGAGTCAGGCATTCCATTTGATGACAGAGTAGATCAGACTGTAGATTATGTAAGCAGATACTTGCCTGGAAGACCTTCACTTAGACTATTTTACACCCTGATCATTCATGTCTCCCTTCTAATCACCTACTCACCTACTCATTTGGGAGCTTTTTTTTTTTTTTTTCATTTTACTAAATCCTGCACTAAGGGACAGAAACCTTATAACATGTCTCACACAAATTCCCAAACTCTGAGCCAGTAAGCACTAGGTTGTGTAGTATTTACTTTAGTTATACTCAATAGTTTTGTTGCCAGTCACCAAGAGGGCTCCCTATTTAGCAGACCACTGGACACATTCCTAATTGAGCCTTCTCACTGTCCCATAAAGTAAGGGGTCCATAGTACTAGACTCTGTTTGTCTCCTGTGCTAAAGAAACCCTCTGAGTACTGGTTGTGCAGTTGGCTCATAACCGTTGACTGGGGGGGATTCCCTTGAGGAACACAAGTGCACTCTTTGAGAGTCCATGCTTTGGCAGGGTTACTAGGACAGTGCTTTAGTCTAACTCGTTTCTCAGGACTCTCACTATACATGGAGGGGTGGCTGGATCCTTTGGACCTTTAGAGTCGATAGCAGCCATTACACACAGAGGTGTGACCTGTTATTTAACAATTAATTATATGGTGTTATATATACTTAATTATATCCTGGAGAAAAATATGGCAGCCTATTCAAGTATTCTTGCCTGGAGAGGTCCATGGACAGAGGAGCCTAGGGTGCTACTGTCCATGGGGTCACAGAGAGTCAGACACGACTGAGACGAGACACCTGCATGCTTTATAATATGGCAGTGAGCCTGAAAATGTTTGTGTATCTATAGATCTACATGGCAGAAAACTTTTTGGCATTTGTGAACATGAGTATATTTGCATTATTTAGCTGTGAATACATGTGCACAATAATATGAATATGCTTATTGTGTGGAATCACAGGAAAGTAGGATTGACCTGAGATGTACTGTTTGAATGAATCACACAGATGTCTCTTGGCTTTGTGCTATGTTCCTCATAGTGTTGTATTTTGGACCTGATGGAGTTTCAGGACTCAGGCGATGAGAATCTCCCGAAATATTTCATCCTAGGTCTGTTGCTTACCTCAATGTAACCCTGCTTTATGTGTGAGTCAGGCATTCCATTTGATGACAGAGTAGATCAGACTGTAGATTATGTAAGCAGATACTTGCCTGGAAGACCTTCACTTAGACTATTTTACACCCTGATCATTCATGTCTCCCTTCTAATCACCTACTCACCTACTCATTTGGGAGCTTTTTTTTTTTTTTTTCATTTTACTAAATCCTGCACTAAGGGACAGAAACCTTATAACATGTCTCACACAAATTCCCAAACTCTGAGCCAGTAAGCACTAGGTTGTGTAGTATTTACTTTAGTTATACTCAATAGTTTTGTTGCCAGTCACCAAGAGGGCTTCCTATTTAGCAGACCACTGGACACATTCCTAATTGAGCCTTCTCACTGTCCCATAAAGTAAGGGGTCCATAGTACTAGACTCTGTTTGTCTCCTGTGCTAAAGAAACCCTCTGAGTACTGGTTGTGCAGTTGGCTCATAACCGTTGACTGGGGATTCCTTGAGGAACACAAGTGCACTCTTTGAGAGTCCATGCTTTGGCAGGGTTACTAGGACAGTGCTTTAGTCTAACTCGTTTCTCAGGACTCTCACTATACATGGAGGGGTGGCTGGATCCTTTGGACCTTTAGAGTCGATAGCAGCCATTACACACAGAGGTGTGACCTGTTATTTAACAATTAATTATATGGTGTTATATATACTTAATTATATCCTGGAGAAAAATATGGCAGCCTATTCAAGTATTCTTGCCTGGAGAGGTCCATGGACAGAGGAGCCTAGGGTGCTACTGTCCATGGGGTCACAGAGAGTCAGACACGACTGAGACGAGACACCTGCATGCTTTATAATATGGCAGTGAGCCTGAAAATGTTTGTGTATCTATAGATCTACATGGCAGAAAACTTTTTGGCATTTGTGAACATGAGTATATTTGCATTATTTAGCTGTGAATACATGTGCACAATAATATGAATATGCTTATTTGATCTGCCCCCTTCCCATCCCTGGTTCTAATCTCCTGGTTTAGACATCAAAGTGTTTGACAATGCAGAACCACAAAAAGCCGTGTGGTTGCTGCACATGCACTGAATTTCATTTATATCATTCAGGGCAGCTCTGGGATCTCTTAGAGAATGGAATGACAAAAAACTGAGATGATAAAAGCAGCAGCTGCCATCAGAAATAATTTGTTGTTCTTTGGGAAAAGCAGCACATTTTCCTAAAAACCTGTGCTTAACGCTATTATCGTGTTAGGGACGTAGGAACATCTATTTGCACACTGGTTTGAGTGTGTTAACAGCACACCTGTGGCTCACAATCAATGACCCAGCACTCTGGCAGTGGAGAAAACTTTTCAGAGAGAGAAAGAAATGTAGGATTTTAAAAAGGTAAACACAGCCAGAGGAAGAGTTTCATGAGAGAAGATTACAGGAACCCACTGTCTGCACAGAAGGTGGATCGAGGCATCCTAGGGACCAAGAATTTCTCTTTTTTCAAAAATTGTGCAAGTTACCCTTTCCCACTCCCTACTGAGTATAATCTTGAACAAAAGTTCACTACTGGAGTGGATGAACAATTTTATGACGTCTAAAATAAATGTGAGAATGTGTGGTGTGGGTCCCAAGGACCCTATTTTCTGTGCTGTTCCACTTTTGAGGGGGCCTTCACAAACAGTCTACAAATCAGCAATTTTTTTTCCATCTGTGTCTTAGCAACAATAGTGTGGCTTTGAAATAAAGAGATGACTATAGAGAACGACGTGGATTGCTTCAGTGGTGTACTCTGACTCTAGTTTCATAGTTATGTGCTTCTGTGATATGTATATGAACAATTAGATTTAACTTCATGATGCAAACATCTGTTATTCTCTTTTGTTCTGTGCCTTTTTTTTTTTTTTTTTTTGGCCTCTTTCATCAGTTTTTGATTTTTATTTTACTTTCTTTCATTTTTACTCTTTGACCTGTGTGAGCCTCCCATCGCAGTGGCCTCTCTCCTTGCAGAGCACCGGCTCTGGGCACATGCACTCCAGAACGCTGGCTCGCAATTGGACACACCAGTCCAGCCGCTCCATGGCACGTGGAATCTTCCCGATTGGACACACTGATCCAGCTGCTCCGTAGCATGTGGAATCTTCCTGGGCCAGGGATTGAACCAGTGCCCTCTGCACTGCAAGGTGCACTCGTTACCCACCGGACCACCAGGGAAACCCATGTTCCGTGCCTTTTAGGGAAGCACACCATGTTGGATTTTATCATGTGAATAATGCCTTCAATTAGTTTCCTTCTCTAGCCTTCGCTTTCACAGGTTACGTGAGGCTAACACCCTAGTCATGCTCACCCTCAAACATTTCTTTTTCTGTCTACTCAGATAGGTGATGGGTTTTCCAATTAACAGCCAATCATCTGGGACCAATGAGGCACGTGTGGTTGCATCCGATTTCCTAATTTAGATCATTCTTTAGAAACTTGTCAAGTTTCCAGAATAGAGCTTCGGGAGAGTGAAAGCATATGTTCACGTGAATTTTTTATTTCTAATGAAGATATTTATGATTGGGATTGTCTTCCTTTTTCATATTCCGGGCTAAAAATTATTGAGTTCTTTGCTATAAACCCCGGAAGCTCCTCGAGGACAGAGATCACGTTTAGTTCATTTTCTATCCTATTTAGTATGTAAGACTATTGAGAAAGGACTGGATACTTATGGCATGCCTACTTGAGTAGATATAAATGTAGTATGTATTCATGCACCTTAATCAGGCATTATTAATGATAGGGTGTGGGTCCCAAGGACCCTATTTTCTGTGCTGTTCCACTTTTGAGGGGGCCTTCACAAACAGTCTACAAATCAGCAATTTTTTTTCCATCTGTGTCTTAGCAACAATAGTGTGGCTTTGAAATAAAGAGATGACTATAGAGAACGACGTGGATTGCTTCAGTGGTGTACTCTGACTCTAGTTTCATAGTTATGTGCTTCTGTGATATGTATATGAACAATTAGATTTAACTTCATGATGCAAACATCTGTTATTCTCTTTTGTTCTGTGCCTTTTTTTTTTTTTTTTTTTTTGGCCTCTTTCATCAGTTTTTGATTTTTATTTTACTTTCTTTCATTTTTACTCTTTGACCTGTGTGAGCCTCCCATCGCAGTGGCCTCTCTCCTTGCAGAGCACCGGCTCTGGGCACATGCACTCCAGAACGCTGGCTCGCAATTGGACACACCAGTCCAGCCGCTCCATGGCACGTGGAATCTTCCCGATTGGACACACTGATCCAGCTGCTCCGTAGCATGTGGAATCTTCCTGGGCCAGGGATTGAACCAGTGCCCTCTGCACTGCAAGGTGCACTCGTTACCCACCGGACCACCAGGGAAACCCATGTTCCGTGCCTTTTAGGGAAGCACACCATGTTGGATTTTATCATGTGAATAATGCCTTCAATTAGTTTCCTTCTCTAGCCTTCGCTTTCACAGGTTACGTGAGGCTAACACCCTAGTCATGCTCACCCTCAAACATTTCTTTTTCTGTCTACTCAGATAGGTGATGGGTTTTCCAATTAACAGCCAATCATCTGGGACCAATGAGGCACGTGTGGTTGCATCCGATTTCCTAATTTAGATCATTCTTTAGAAACTTGTCAAGTTTCCAGAATAGAGCTTCGGGAGAGTGAAAGCATATGTTCACGTGAATTTTTTATTTCTAATGAAGATATTTATGATTGGGATTGTCTTCCTTTTTCATATTCCGGGCTAAAAATTATTGAGTTCTTTGCTATAAACCCCGGAAGCTCCTCGAGGACAGAGATCACGTTTAGTTCATTTTCTATCCTATTTAGTATGTAAGACTATTGAGAAAGGACTGGATACTTATGGCATGCCTACTTGAGTAGATATAAATGTAGTATGTATTCATGCACCTTAATCAGGCATTATTAATGATAGGGATAAGACAAGGGAGAGAAAGTGATTATGTAAAGGGCTAGCATTAGAACAACTCAACTTGTTGTTTTGAAACCAAGGAAAGGAAATGGTTTGCCTGTGGTGTAGACAAAAAAACCAGAAAACAGACAACAGCACCATATCACCTGTGAATTAGCGTTAATCAGTTGCCTTCTTGATTAAAGAGCCTGACTCTTGAACTCAGGAGTGTTGACTGAGTCCTAGTGCTTTGATGTGGTCTAAACAGATGAATACCTAAAGAATCATGTTACCTACAATGCTAATTTACACAGGTTTGTGTGAGAGAAAGAAATTTGAGAGACAGAAACAAATCTGTATTACTCTTTCCATTTTCTCCTTACCCTGTTGGTTTATCAACCTCTAGGGACACTAAATGTCATGGCCCCCTCGTGTTAACAATTTGATACAAGGCTGAAGCGGGACCTTGGGGCTTTCAGCTCTAACTATCCTCTTTGTGGTTGCCTTTGGACAGAAGTATGTGTTAGGTCCTTGATTAAAATTAAATCCATTTTTTAGCTCTAGACAGCCCTACATTCTGTATAAATTAAGAATTATGTGTCAGTGGCATAAGGACTGTGATTCTCCTTACTATGAGAAAACCTGGATATCAAAGACAGTCAATAGAAGGGCTAAAGTAGAAGCTGACTTGGAATTTAAGAAAAGTGAAACCACAGCACACACTTTAAAGATTTGTCCAATGTTAAATGAATTAGCAGACCAAACCTGCTCCATAATTTTTATTGATAAAATAGAAAAGTAATGAAATGCCAATTTCGTGAGGTAACACCTAGTCATGCTACCCTCAAACATTTCTTTTCTGTACCATGTTTTCAATTTCTGGAATGAAGTGGTTGCATCCGATTTCCTAATTTAGATCATTCTTTAGAAACTTGTCAAGTTTCCAGAATAAAACTTCGGAGAGTGAAAGCATTTGTTCACGTGAATTTTGTGTTGCTAATGAAGAGATTTATGATTGGGATTGTCTTCCTTTTTCATATTCCGGGCTAAAAATTATTGAGTTCTTTGCTATAAACCCCGGAAGCTCCTCGAGGACAGAGATCACGTTTAGTTCATTTTCTATCCTATTTAGTATGTAAGACTATTGAGAAAGGACTGGATACTTATGGCATGCCTACTTGAGTAGATATAAATGTAGTATGTATTCATGCACCTTAATCAGGCATTATTAATGATAGGGATAAGACAAGGAGAGAAAGTGATTATGTAAAGGGCTAGCATTAGAACAACTCAACTTGTTGTTTTGAAACCAAGGAAAGGAAATGGTTTGCCTGTGGTGTAGACAAAAAAACCAGAAAACAGACAACAGCACCATATCACCTGTGAATTAGCGTTAATCAGTTGCCTTCTTGATTAAAGAGCCTGACTCTTGAACTCAGGAGTGTTGACTGAGTCCTAGTGCTTTGATGTGGTCTAAACAGATGAATACCTAAAGAATCATGTTACCTACAATGCTAATTTACACAGGTTTGTGTGAGAGAAAGAAATTTGAGAGACAGAAACAAATCTGTATTACTCTTTCCATTTTCTCCTTACCCTGTTGGTTTATCAACCTCTAGGGACACTAAATGTCATGGCCCCCTCGTGTTAACAATTTGATACAAGGCTGAAGCGGGACCTTGGGGCTTTCAGCTCTAACTATCCTCTTTGTGGTTGCCTTTGGACAGAAGTATGTGTTAGGTCCTTGATTAAAATTAAATACATTTTTTAGCTCTAGACAGCCCTACATTCTGTATAAATTAAGAATTATGTGTCAGTGGCATAAGGACTGTGATTCTCCTTACTATGAGAAAACCTGGATATCAAAGACAGTCAATAGAAGGGCTAAAGTAGAAGCTGACTTGGAATTTAAGAAAAGTGAAACCACAGCACACACTTTAAAGATTTGTCCAATGTTAAATGAATTAGCAGACCAAACCTGCTCCATAATTTTTTATTGATAAAATAGAAAAGTAATGAAATGCCAGTCCTGGTTTAGCTCTTTTGAGACATTACTAATCATATCATATAATTAATCTTTATCGTGCATTATGAAGTTTCAAATAACTCTTCAGAATAAGATTGTAAGAGCAAATCTTGTCTTGCAGCTAAGTGATTAACACAACAGTATCATTTCTCAGTGGAACGACTGTGGAAGACCTGAAACTTCACTCAGCATTCTCTGCCTGGTTCAAAATGTGACTTTGAGAAGTTGGTGCGTAGAAATGTTGTCTCTTAGTTTTAAATGAAATTGGAATGGTCAGACATCTACTAACCTAGCCTGTTTTGAACAATTTAGGGCAGTGTGGAAAGATCCAGTGGCTAAACTCAGTTTATTAGAGAGACAGTTGAGACATTCTTGGGGGGAGGGTTACCTAAAATATTCCTGGGGAGGCCCAGTCAGATCCAAAACCCAACCTGGCACACACTTGATAAGGTCAGGGTGACCATTAATTGTTAAATCTGTAGCAGAGATGGTAAAGGCTATTAGTGCTAGAGAATTTTCCAGAAAAGTTTAGATGTCTTAGTTCTTTGGAGGCTCTTAGTATGGAAATAGCGCTGTAATTTTGGTCCAGAAAATATAGATCCTAGAGCCCATTGGATTTTTTAGTTATGACTTTGGGAAAGTTATTCTCTCCTGAGTTTCCTTTTTCCATCTCTAGGAAGATGACTTGGATTAAATTTATAGATGTTTTTATATAAGAAATTTGAGAGACAGAAACAAATCTGTATTACTCTTTCCATTTTCTCCTTACCCTGTTGGTTTATCAACCTCTAGGGACACTAAATGTCATGGCCCCCTCGTGTTAACAATTTGATACAAGGCTGAAGCGGGACCTTGGGGCTTTCAGCTCTAACTATCCTCTTTGTGGTTGCCTTTGGACAGAAGTATGTGTTAGGTCCTTGATTAAAATTAAATACATTTTTTAGCTCTAGACAGCCCTACATTCTGTATAAATTAAGAATTATGTGTCAGTGGCATAAGGACTGTGATTCTCCTTACTATGAGAAAAACCTGGATATCAAAGACAGTCAATAGAAGGGCTAAAGTAGAAGCTGACTTGGAATTTAAGAAAAGTGAAACCACAGCACACACTTTAAAGATTTGTCCAATGTTAAATGAATTAGCAGACCAAACCTGCTCCATAATTTTTTATTGATAAAATAGAAAAGTAATGAAATGCCAGTCCTGGTTTAGCTCTTTTGAGACATTACTAATCATATCATATAATTAATCTTTATCGTGCATTATGAAGTTTCAAATAACTCTTCAGAATAAGATTGTAAGAGCAAATCTTGTCTTGCAGCTAAGTGATTAACACAACAGTATCATTTCTCAGTGGAACGACTGTGGAAGACCTGAAACTTCACTCAGCATTCTCTGCCTGGTTCAAAATGTGACTTTGAGAAGTTGGTGCGTAGAAATGTTGTCTCTTAGTTTTAAATGAAATTGGAATGGTCAGACATCTACTAACCTAGCCTGTTTTGAACAATTTAGGGCAGTGTGGAAAGATCCAGTGGCTAAACTCAGTTTATTAGAGAGACAGTTGAGACATTCTTGGGGGGAGGGTTACCTAAAATATTCCTGGGGAGGCCCAGTCAGATCCAAAACCCAACCTGGCACACACTTGATAAGGTCAGGGTGACCATTAATTGTTAAATCTGTAGCAGAGATGGTAAAGGCTATTAGTGCTAGAGAATTTTCCAGAAAAGTTTAGATGTCTTAGTTCTTTGGAGGCTCTTAGTATGGAAATAGCGCTGTAATTTTGGTCCAGAAAATATAGATCCTAGAGCCCATTGGATTTTTTAGTTATGACTTTGGGAAAGTTATTCTCTCTCCTGAGTTTCCTTTTTTCCATCTCTAGGAAGATGACTTGGATTAAATTTATAAATTGCTATAGGGTGCTATATATAAAATAACTCTGGATTATAAGTCACAATCTAATGCCTTATCCCAGATTTATCATTTACTCAGAAGGAACATTCTCGTTCTCAATTGGAAGAGCATTCTGTGCAATGGTATGTGATAAAACTCTAATTTAAAAATGTAGAAGTCACATTCTGGTGCTAAATATGAATAACTGAAACCAACCTGACTCATCAAGGATGATGAGCTGTCCCCCAAATAGGCAAATTATCTAAAATCCCAATGGAGAATGAGGGAGGGCTTGATTCCTTTGTCTCCCAAGGTTTTTGTCGTATAGTCAGGACTATGAAAGATGGGCTTGAATTTCTCTCTCTCTCTGTCTCTGTCTCTCTGTCTCTGTCTCTCTCTGTCTCTGTCTCTCTCTGTGTTTCTCTGTCTCTGTCTCTGTCTCTCTCTGTCTCTCTCTGTCTCTCTCTCTCTCTGTGTCTCTCTCTCTATCTCTGTCTCTCTCTCTCTCTGTCTATCTCTCTGTCTCTCTCTCTCTCTCTGTTTCTCTCTGTCTCTCTCTCTCTCTCTCTCTCTCTCTCTGTCTGTCTCTCTCTCTGTCTCTGTGTGTGTGTGTGTGTGTGTGTGTGTGTGTGTGTGCACACATGCTGTCAGCAATTTTACCCTAGAGGAAGCTCTGTGCTCCAAACAAACTAAAATGCTTTCACTGCTGAAACATTCCCAACAGTTGTTGATGACCTCTGTGCTTTTGTCTGTGTGACTGGTTCTCAAAGGAGAGGTTGTTTTCTCATCTACTCCAGCAGTCCCCAACCTTTTGGTTATCAGGAACCAGTTTTGTGGAAGACAATATTTCTATGGGCGAGGCAGGAGAGGGTTTCTGGATGATTCAAGCATAGAAAATACCTGGAGGCCAATCCAAAACCCAACCTGGCACACACTTGATAAGGTCAGGGTGACCATTAATTGTTAAATCTGTAGCAGAGATGGTAAAGGCTATTAGTGCTAGAGAATTTTCCAGAAAAGTTTAGATGTCTTAGTTCTTTGGAGGCTCTTAGTATGGAAATAGCGCTGTAATTTTGGTCCAGAAAATATAGATCCTAGAGCCCATTGGATTTTTTAGTTATGACTTTGGGAAAGTTATTCTCTCTCCTGAGTTTCCTTTTTTCCATCTCTAGGAAGATGACTTGGATTAAATTTATAAATTGCTATAGGGTGCTATATATAAAATAACTCTGGATTATAAGTCACAATCTAATGCCTTATCCCAGATTTATCATTTACTCAGAAGGAACATTCTCGTTCTCAATTGGAAGAGCATTCTGTGCAATGGTATGTGATAAAACTCTAATTTAAAAATGTAGAAGTCACATTCTGGTGCTAAATATGAATAACTGAAACCAACCTGACTCATCAAGGATGATGAGCTGTCCCCCAAATAGGCAAATTATCTAAAATCCCAATGGAGAATGAGGGAGGGCTTGATTCCTTTGTCTCCCAAGGTTTTTGTCGTATAGTCAGGACTATGAAAGATGGGCTTGAATTTCTCTCTCTCTCTGTCTCTGTCTCTCTGTCTCTGTCTCTCTCTGTCTCTGTCTCTCTCTGTGTTTCTCTGTCTCTGTCTCTGTCTCTCTCTGTCTCTCTCTGTCTCTCTCTCTCTCTGTGTCTCTCTCTCTATCTCTGTCTCTCTCTCTCTCTGTCTATCTCTCTGTCTCTCTCTCTCTCTCTGTTTCTCTCTGTCTCTCTCTCTCTGTCTCTCTCTCTCTCTCTCTCTGTCTGTCTCTCTCTCTGTCTCTGTGTGTGTGTGTGTGTGTGTGTGTGTGTGTGTGTGCACACATGCTGTCAGCAATTTTACCCTAGAGGAAGCTCTGTGCTCCAAACAAACTAAAATGCTTTCACTGCTGAAACATTCCCAACAGTTGTTGATGACCTCTGTGCTTTTGTCTGTGTGACTGGTTCTCAAAGGAGAGGTTGTTTTCTCATCTACTCCAGCAGTCCCCAACCTTTTGGTTATCAGGAACCAGTTTTGTGGAAGACAATATTTCTATGGGCGAGGGCAGGGGAGAGGGTTTCTGGATGATTCAAGCACATTGCACTTACTGTGCACTTCATTTCTGTTATTATAGAATCAACTATGCCTCAGATCGTCAGGCATTAGGTCCTGGAGCCCAGGGATCCCCATACTGTTCCATTCATGTATCCATTCACTCCATGAATTATGCATCTAGCTATCCCTTTCAGTAGTTAGCACATATCTCAGATAGATATATATTCAGTTAATATTTATTAGAGTAAATGAAGTAGTAAGTAAAGCAACATACAAGATGCAAACATGTAAAAGTTAAGGAGAGGAAGACAGAAGAGTAGGGTGAACATAAAGTCCATGTAAAGCCATCAAAGCAATGCCTGGTGTACCAGTTCAGTTGTTCACTCAGTTGTGTCCGACTCTTTGTGACCTCATGGACTGCAGTCCGCCAGGCTTCCCTGTCCTTCACCATCTCTCGGTGCTTGCCCAGACTCATGCTCATTGACTCAGTGATGCCATCTGAACATCTCACTCTCTGTCATCTCCTTCTCCTTTTGCCTTTTATTTTTCCCAACATCAGATTCTTTCTTTTCCAATGAGTCATCTCATTGCATCAGGTGGCCAAAGCATTGTAGCTTTAGTTTCAGTTATCATTCCTTCCAATGAATATTCAGGGTTGATTTCCTTTAAGATTGACTGGTTTTATCTCTTTTCAGTCCAAGCCTGGCATATATTGGTGGATAAGACAGATCTGCAGGCAGCAGCCATATCTGGCTCTGCCTAACTTGCCTCCAGTTCTCCTCTGCAGGTGTTATTAGCATAAAATAATCTCTGTCTTTGGGTTTCCCAGTGGTGCAGTGGTAAAGAATTAGCTGCCAATGAAGAAAACACAAGAGACATGGGTTTGATCCCTGGGTCAGGGAGGTTTTCCATGGGGGAAACAGCAATCCACTCCCATATTCTTGCCTGGAAAATCCCATGGACAAAAGGGTTAGACATGACTGAGTATGCACACACACAATCTCTGTCTCTGGGTATAAAGTCCTTCTGAGAAAAGAGTTGTTATTGCAAAGCTCTTTGACTGAGCAATTTTACTTAAGGACATTTTATAAACAAGTGCTTAACTTCAGTTTTTTTCCCTCTTCTCTAATTGGTCTAAATGTGAAATTAAATTAGCTGCTGATGAATAGTTCCTGTGGTGTTAAAATTAGGATTTTTTTCCAGAAGAGAGGAACCAGCAAAAATTACTATCCTGAGAATTTTCCATTCAGAACTTTAATGGATCACGTAAAGAAATGCCTAGTTTCTCTTTTCTTAATGACAGCTAATATCCACATCAAGTTGTGATCTGAGGTTAATGAAGCTTCTACAGGTTTACCTGTCCTTAAGTAATTTTTCCTGTGAATCCTCAGCAATGACCTTGAACTGCCACATGACTATCTTGTTCATTATTGGTTAAGCAAGGTCTTGAATAAGCCAGAGCAGTCATAGGGATCTAACAGCTACCATTTAGATCTTGCTACCCTTTATCTTAAACCACTAAAGACTGAGTCAAGCCTCCCTTTACATAATAATAATTGTTTAGTAGTAGTAATGCTTACCTTCCTTTAGACCTTGCAGCCCAGGCTTCCTGTCCTTCACCATCTCGGTGCTTGCCCAGACTCATGCTCATTGACTCAGTGATGCCATCTGAACATCTCACTCTCTGTCATCTCCTTCTCCTTTTGCCTTTTATTTTTCCCAACATCAGATTCTTTCTTTTCCAATGAGTCATCTCATTGCATCAGGTGGCCAAAGCATTGTAGCTTTAGTTTCAGTTATCATTCCTTCCAATGAATATTCAGGGTTGATTTCCTTTAAGATTGACTGGTTTTATCTCTTTTCAGTCCAAGCCTGGCATATATTGGTGGATAAGACAGATCTGCAGGCAGCAGCCATATCTGGCTCTGCCTAACTTGCCTCCAGTTCTCCTCTGCAGGTGTTATTAGCATAAAATAATCTCTGTCTTTGGGTTTCCCAGTGGTGCAGTGGTAAAGAATTAGCTGCCAATGAAGAAAACACAAGAGACATGGGTTTGATCCCTGGGTCAGGGAGGTTTTCCATGGGGGAAACAGCAATCCACTCCCATATTCTTGCCTGGAAAATCCCATGGACAAAAGGGTTAGACATGACTGAGTATGCACACACACAATCTCTGTCTCTGGGTATAAAGTCCTTCTGAGAAAAGAGTTGTTATTGCAAAGCTCTTTGACTGAGCAATTTTACTTAAGGACATTTTATAAACAAGTGCTTAACTTCAGTTTTTTTCCCTCTTCTCTAATTGGTCTAAATGTGAAATTAAATTAGCTGCTGATGAATAGTTCCTGTGGTGTTAAAATTAGGATTTTTTTCCAGAAGAGAGGAACCAGCAAAAATTACTATCCTGAGAATTTTCCATTCAGAACTTTAATGGATCACGTAAAGAAATGCCTAGTTTCTCTTTTCTTAATGACAGCTAATATCCACATCAAGTTGTGATCTGAGGTTAATGAAGCTTCTACAGGTTTACCTGTCCTTAAGTAATTTTTCCTGTGAATCCTCAGCAATGACCTTGAACTGCCACATGACTATCTTGTTCATTATTGGTTAAGCAAGGTCTTGAATAAGCCAGAGCAGTCATAGGGATCTAACAGCTACCATTTAGATCTTGCTACCCTTTATCTTAAACCACTAAAGACTGAGTCAAGCCTCCCTTTACATAATAATAATTGTTTAGTAGTAGTAATGCTTACCTTCCTTTAAATAATAGTAAAAGTGGAATTTCTGCCAGACCCATGTTTTTTTTTTTTTTTCTTTGTAGAAACTGCAGAAACCAAGTACTGCAGTAGAGCAAAGCACAAGCACTATGGCCATGTCCTTTTCTTCTCCTAGTTATCTGGAATTCCACACAGTTTGATTCTGAAAATTCTGGCACATTGGGATTTTCATAGAGTCTATAGAGTTTCATACAGACCGTTTGTGAAGCAAGTTTCCAAAAATACCATAATAAATGTCAAATAAGAAATAGGTTAACTAAGGACTCCAAATGAATTTAGAAGGGTAGAGTTAAGCTATTCATTCTTATTGGGGAAGGTGAATGTATTTATGTTCACAATTATTTGGAAATAATTACCTAAATTTATTTAGAAATTACAAACACTATAAACTGTAGAACTCTAACTCATAGACCACCATATGAAAAGAAAAAAAATGTAGAGGATGGTTTATAATATATGTATGAATTTAATGTTATAAGATGATCTTTCTTTAAAAAGTAGTTGTTTCCTCTTCAAAAAGAACACGAAACTTTGCTTCCTATCTCTGGTTTCTGTCACCTACAGTTGTAGCAAAGCTAAAATGCATATACACAAAGTATAAAAGTGAATAACAGTGCTGAAAGCCTCTTGTGGTCTCATATTGTCATCAGATACTGTATGGCAACCGTTTCTTGGGTGCCAGGGGAATGTGATATTTCTTGTAAATGTATCTTAGTCCTAGATTTTTTTCAATAGTGTTTTGAATAAATGCACATTGTCTAGTGAGTAATCAAAGTGTTGTAGATAGATATGAAGCTTTGTCATTTACAAGATTTGGTTTTAAACCTTGGCTCAACATTTTATTATCTGTGTTGCTCTTAGTAAGGGTTATTTGATCTAGAGACTCTTGCGCATTGAGATAGTTCCCTAGTAGAAACTATCTAATGAATTTAATAGAAATGACTTAATGAATTTACTGTTGTTCACTCTCATCTCTGCTGTCATGTTTATTATAACTGTTTTCAGCTAAACTGATTATTACCAGTAGTAGTAGTAGTAGTACTAGTTGTAGAATTAGTCGCTCAGTCATGACTGAGTCTTTGCCACCCCATAGACCATCCTGCCAGGCCTCTCTGTCCATGGGATTTCCCAGCCAAGAAAATGCAAATGAGTTACCATTCCCTTCTCCAGAGGAATCGTCCCAACCTTGCGATTGAAGCTGGGTCTCCTACTTTATAGGCAGATCCTTTATTGTCTGAGCCACCAGGAGAGCCATTAGTAGCAATAATGGCCTTTTAAATTCACTTCCCAGCTGCAGACTTCACTTAATATTTGTGCATCACTTAGTGGCAAAAGTCTTTCTGGAAATTTTACTTTTCTTCCACCACTATAGAGACCTTCTTCAAATCATGTCAATTATAAAGAAGGGTAGAGTTAAGCTATTCATTCTTATTGGGGAAGGTGAATGTATTTATGTTCACAATTATTTGGAAATAATTACCTAAATTTATTTAGAAATTACAAACACTATAAACTGTAGAACTCTAACTCATAGACCACCATATGAAAAGAAAAAAAATGTAGAGGATGGTTTATAATATATGTATGAATTTAATGTTATAAGATGATCTTTCTTTAAAAAGTAGTTGTTTCCTCTTCAAAAAGAACACGAAACTTTGCTTCCTATCTCTGGTTTCTGTCACCTACAGTTGTAGCAAAGCTAAAATGCATATACACAAAGTATAAAAGTGAATAACAGTGCTGAAAGCCTCTTGTGGTCTCATATTGTCATCAGATACTGTATGGCAACCGTTTCTTGGGTGCCAGGGGAATGTGATATTTCTTGTAAATGTATCTTAGTCCTAGATTTTTTTCAATAGTGTTTTGAATAAATGCACATTGTCTAGTGAGTAATCAAAGTGTTGTAGATAGATATGAAGCTTTGTCATTTACAAGATTTGGTTTTAAACCTTGGCTCAACATTTTATTATCTGTGTTGCTCTTAGTAAGGGTTATTTGATCTAGAGACTCTTGCGCATTGAGATAGTTCCCTAGTAGAAACTATCTAATGAATTTAATAGAAATGACTTAATGAATTTACTGTTGTTCACTCTCATCTCTGCTGTCATGTTTATTATAACTGTTTTCAGCTAAACTGATTATTACCAGTAGTAGTAGTAGTAGTACTAGTTGTAGAATTAGTCGCTCAGTCATGACTGAGTCTTTGCCACCCCATAGACCATCCTGCCAGGCCTCTCTGTCCATGGGATTTCCCAGCCAAGAAAATGCAAATGAGTTACCATTCCCTTCTCCAGAGGAATCGTCCCAACCTTGCGATTGAAGCTGGGTCTCCTACTTTATAGGCAGATCCTTTATTGTCTGAGCCACCAGGAGAGCCATTAGTAGCAATAATGGCCTTTTAAATTCACTTCCCAGCTGCAGACTTCACTTAATATTTGTGCATCACTTAGTGGCAAAAGTCTTTCTGGAAATTTTACTTTTCTTCCACCACTTGGGGTATAGGGAATGAGCCCTGACCTGGGAATGAAAAGAGTTGATTTCTTATTCTGGCTCAGTTACTGGATCCCTGAATAATCTTGGAATAGGGACAGATATGCTTATCCCTTGGGATCAATTTCTTTTTATTTTTTTAAATTAAGACACTTAAATTAATTGGCCACCCAGTGTGTGGCATCTTAGTTTCTTGAGCAGAGATTGAACCCTCAACCCCTGGATTGGAAGGGTGGAGTATTAACCGCTAGTCTTCCAAGAAATACCTAGGGCCAGTTTCTTTAAATAGAAAATGAGAGTCTTAGATTGGGGCATTTGCTGCACATGCTTGTGAGACCCCAAACTTGAGATTCTCTTTAGCTTTGAAATCTTTCATGGCCAGATGCCATGTGTGCACGTGTCTCTGGGCATGTGTGGGAGTTGTGGTGGTGTAGGCTTGGGTGCTGCTGAGAATCTTGGAAGGAACATGGCGCAATGAGGAACAAGGCTTTGATAAATAAGTCAGCTGTGGCTTTGAACCACAACCTGGGACAGAGGACTTCACCATTCTGAGATTTAATTTTCTTTTCCATGACATATGAATAAGTAGGAGCATCTCCATCCCAAATCTGGAGACTGCCTTTGTCTATGACATTCATGTGAGATATTTGCACCCTGTTTGGCAATAGAACACACTCAGACTATGACTGCTTCTGTACTTATGAAAAAGGAAATAGGACACAGATTGGGGTGGGGTACTGAGCCGAACATTTTGAAGAGCGCAACGCAAGGGGTCTCCCTGGGAGCTCTCTTATCTCCTCTGAGACTTCTTGACTAATCCTGAAGAAGGAGAATGAAAATATGTATAAAAGTGTGAAGCAGCTTAGAAATCTGGTCCTTCATCTTGGAGCTCACCCGGAGTACCTGAACCTTTCTCAAGTACTTTGGGCTAGAGACCTTCTTGAGAGCTTTGAATTTTGGGATGATATAAGGATGACATAAATGAAATGTTGTTTAAAACCATCTAACAAAGTTATAGGAGAATATGCAATTATATTTCAAGTTGTGCATCATCTCGCTCGTTGAACCAAGTGGGCTCTTTAAATTGTGTGTGCCTGCTGTTGCTTCAGTCATGTCTGACTCTGTGTGACCCTATGGATCATAAGGAGCCTGTCAGGCTCCTCTGTCCATGGACTTTCCCAGGCAAGGATACTGGAGTGGGTTGCCATGCCCTCTTCCGGGGGATCTTTCCAATCCCAGGGATTGAACCTGCATCTCTTAGGTTTCCTGCATTGGCAAATGTATTCCTGACCGCTAGCAGCACCTGGGAAGACTGTATCTTTAAATTGTTTCTAACAGTAACCAACACATAAGCAATTAGCAAAGAAAGACCCTGCTTGATTATAAGAACCACTGAAAACACAATTCCCTCTACTCTACGTTTTAGTTTCCAGCTATCCATGGTCATTCTAGATGAACACTTGGAGTCAGTGGAAGAAAACTGGCTTATAATCATAGGTTTTGCATCTATCTCTTATCTTAAATCTAGAAGTTCTGTAGACAATCCTTGGGGCTCAGTTTCCTTCCCTGTGAAATGAGGATATTGAAGTAGTAAAACAGGAACAGTGTATCAGATCCATTTGTGATCTGAAGTTGTGTGAATGTGTGATGTATGTAGCTTTAGTAACCCCCAGAATGGACAGAGGACTTCACCATTCTGAGATTTAATTTTCTTTTCCATGACATATGAATAAGTAGGAGCATCTCCATCCCAAATCTGGAGACTGCCTTTGTCTATGACATTCATGTGAGATATTTGCACCCTGTTTGGCAATAGAACACACTCAGACTATGACTGCTTCTGTACTTATGAAAAAGGAAATAGGACACAGATTGGGGTGGGGTACTGAGCCGAACATTTTGAAGAGCGCAACGCAAGGGGTCTCCCTGGGAGCTCTCTTATCTCCTCTGAGACTTCTTGACTAATCCTGAAGAAGGAGAATGAAAATATGTATAAAAGTGTGAAGCAGCTTAGAAATCTGGTCCTTCATCTTGGAGCTCACCCGGAGTACCTGAACCTTTCTCAAGTACTTTGGGCTAGAGACCTTCTTGAGAGCTTTGAATTTTGGGATGATATAAGGATGACATAAATGAAATGTTGTTTAAAACCATCTAACAAAGTTATAGGAGAATATGCAATTATATTTCAAGTTGTGCATCATCTCGCTCGTTGAACCAAGTGGGCTCTTTAAATTGTGTGTGCCTGCTGTTGCTTCAGTCATGTCTGACTCTGTGTGACCCTATGGATCATAAGGAGCCTGTCAGGCTCCTCTGTCCATGGACTTTCCCAGGCAAGGATACTGGAGTGGGTTGCCATGCCCTCTTCCGGGGGATCTTTCCAATCCCAGGGATTGAACCTGCATCTCTTAGGTTTCCTGCATTGGCAAATGTATTCCTGACCGCTAGCAGCACCTGGGAAGACTGTATCTTTAAATTGTTTCTAACAGTAACCAACACATAAGCAATTAGCAAAGAAAGACCCTGCTTGATTATAAGAACCACTGAAAACACAATTCCCTCTACTCTACGTTTTAGTTTCCAGCTATCCATGGTCATTCTAGATGAACACTTGGAGTCAGTGGAAGAAAACTGGCTTATAATCATAGGTTTTGCATCTATCTCTTATCTTAAATCTAGAAGTTCTGTAGACAATCCTTGGGGCTCAGTTTCCTTCCCTGTGAAATGAGGATATTGAAGTAGTAAAACAGGAACAGTGTATCAGATCCATTTGTGATCTGAAGTTGTGTGAATGTGTGATGTATGTAGCTTCTCACATGCAGTATATGAAAGTTTCTACCTGTTCTTTCTTGCCTGGCTGTTGTATCATAGGGAGTCTGCTACAGAGAAGAAATGAAAGATTTCTCCTTGAATCTTTTTCAACGTAGATAAAATAGTATCAGTGCTGCCAGTCATACAGGGGCTGTTGTGAAACTCTGTACCTGCCATTAGGGAACATAGCTAGATCAGTTTTAAAAAAAAAAAAAAGTCATGAAGAACAACTTGGCATTGTAACCTTTGGTAGCATCTTGAATACAGGGTATTAATTAAACAAGGAGGAAGAGGGAGCACTCATTATTTTTAAGTGGAGTAATTAGTGTTGCTGAATTCAAAAGTTAAAGGGCTTCATTAAGAAAAAAATCAGATCATGCTTGAACTGCAGTGATATCACTGTGAAATTGTAAATTGCTTCTATCTTTTCAAGATTATAAAAAAAAATTTCCTCTGTGCTTGGTCTTCATTGCTGCACATGGGCTTTCTCTAGTTACAGTGAGCCAGGGATATTCTCTAGTTGTGCTGTGGGATCTTCACATTGCAGACTTCTCCCAGTGCAGAACAGATTCTAAGGCATACAGGCTTCAGTAATTGCAGCAAGAGAGCTCAGTAGTCGTGGCACACAGGCTTAGTTGCTCTGCAGCATGTGGAACCTTCCCAGGCCAGAGATCAAATCCATGTCTGGTTGGCAGGCAGATTCGTGTCTCCTGTACCACCAGGGGAATGCATAAATTGCTTCTTGAACACCATACGTTGATCCTACAGTAAGTGAGAAAGTTCTGTTTGAGATAGTTCAGATTTACTCAAGGAGCAGGTAACCAGCGAAGGTGGTATAGCGTTGTAGAAAGGAGGATTTTTCAGGATGTAAGGGTAGAATCTTGTTATGCTGAGATGGAACTTGATTAAGTAACGCACTGTAAGTGTTTGGTAAGCGGAGTCATAGAAAACTGGCTAAATCATAGGTTTTGCATCTATCTCTTATCTTAAATCTAGAAGTTCTGTAGACAATCCTTGGGGCTCAGTTTCCTTCCCTGTGAAATGAGGATATTGAAGTAGTAAAACAGGAACAGTGTATCAGATCCATTTGTGATCTGAAGTTGTGTGAATGTGTGATGTATGTAGCTTCTCACATGCAGTATATGAAAGTTTCTACCTGTTCTTTCTTGCCTGGCTGTTGTATCATAGGAGTCTGCTACAGAGAAGAAATGAAAGATTTCTCCTTGAATCTTTTTCAACGTAGATAAAATAGTATCAGTGCTGCCAGTCATACAGGGGCTGTTGTGAAACTCTGTACCTGCCATTAGGGAACATAGCTAGATCAGTTTTAAAAAAAAAAAAAAGTCATGAAGAACAACTTGGCATTGTAACCTTTGGTAGCATCTTGAATACAGGGTATTAATTAAACAAGGAGGAAGAGGGAGCACTCATTATTTTTAAGTGGAGTAATTAGTGTTGCTGAATTCAAAAGTTAAAGGGCTTCATTAAGAAAAAAATCAGATCATGCTTGAACTGCAGTGATATCACTGTGAAATTGTAAATTGCTTCTATCTTTTCAAGATTATAAAAAAAAATTTCCTCTGTGCTTGGTCTTCATTGCTGCACATGGGCTTTCTCTAGTTACAGTGAGCCAGGGATATTCTCTAGTTGTGCTGTGGGATCTTCACATTGCAGACTTCTCCCAGTGCAGAACAGATTCTAAGGCATACAGGCTTCAGTAATTGCAGCAAGAGAGCTCAGTAGTCGTGGCACACAGGCTTAGTTGCTCTGCAGCATGTGGAACCTTCCCAGGCCAGAGATCAAATCCATGTCTGGTTGGCAGGCAGATTCGTGTCTCCTGTACCACCAGGGGAATGCATAAATTGCTTCTTGAACACCATACGTTGATCCTACAGTAAGTGAGAAAGTTCTGTTTGAGATAGTTCAGATTTACTCAAGGAGCAGGTAACCAGCGAAGGTGGTATAGCGTTGTAGAAAGGAGGATTTTTTCAGGATGTAAGGGTAGAATCTTGTTATGCTGAGATGGAACTTGATTAAGTAACGCACTGTATCCAAGAATAAAGTCTTTGGGCAGCTAAGCTATGTATGTCACTGGGCATAGGGTGCAAAATCAACCTTGAAATGGTTCAAATTGCAGAGCAGGAGTGTACACAGCATTGAAGAGCCTGACCAATGACCTGGGCCTCCTCTGCTTGTTTAGGTACTCAGTATAATTCACATTCCAGTCCTGTCGTTGCTGTGAGGTTAGGGCTGACTTCTCATTCTGTCCCATCACTGAGCGAGGCTTAAACCTGGATGGAGGTGCCAGTGTCCAAACAGAATTTGGGTCAATATTGGCAGATTCTTAATTCCCCTTGCTCCAACTTTAAGATCTGCTTTCTTAAGGCTGTTTCTTCTCTCTCTTTTCTTTTCTGCTCTAGCCAGCTCACCGAAGTACCTATCCTAGCTACATGCAATGAGTGAAATTTTCTGTTCTCTTTCTGTTGTTTTTATACTTAAAATTCATGCTGTGGACCAATAAATTGATTTAATGGTCCTCTACAGGCTCATAGTCTACATCTTAAAAACTGTGGAGGGAAGGGAAGTTGGTCTTTTTAACTCTTCTTGGGAAAAGGGCAGGAAGGATTTTAGTAAGGATGTGTATTTCTTCTTTCCTCTTCAAGTAATGAATCTAATGATATAAATTATTCATATATATTATAGAAAATAGAGAAACTATTGGTTTTGAGGGGATGAGGCTGAAGTGGTAGATAAGCGCCAGAATAACAAAGGCCTTCATTACCAAGTTATACACAGTCTGCACTTAATCTTTTAAAGCAAAATAGAGAAAAACTATTGGTTTTGGGGATGGAGATAAGGCATGGAATTGCAGGCAGTCTACAGGCTTAGTTGCTCTGCAGCATGTGGAACCTTCCCAGGCCAGAGATCAAATCCATGTCTGGTTGGCAGGCAGATTCGTGTCTCCTGTACCACCAGGGGAATGCATAAATTGCTTCTTGAACACCATACGTTGATCCTACAGTAAGTGAGAAAGTTCTGTTTGAGATAGTTCAGATTTACTCAAGGAGCAGGTAACCAGCGAAGGTGGTATAGCGTTGTAGAAAGGAGGATTTTTTCAGGATGTAAGGGTAGAATCTTGTTATGCTGAGATGGAACTTGATTAAGTAACGCACTGTATCCAAGAATAAAGTCTTTGGGCAGCTAAGCTATGTATGTCACTGGGCATAGGGTGCAAAATCAACCTTGAAATGGTTCAAATTGCAGAGCAGGAGTGTACACAGCATTGAAGAGCCTGACCAATGACCTGGGCCTCCTCTGCTTGTTTAGGTACTCAGTATAATTCACATTCCAGTCCTGTCGTTGCTGTGAGGTTAGGGCTGACTTCTCATTCTGTCCCATCACTGAGCGAGGCTTAAACCTGGATGGAGGTGCCAGTGTCCAAACAGAATTTGGGTCAATATTGGCAGATTCTTAATTCCCCTTGCTCCAACTTTAAGATCTGCTTTCTTAAGGCTGTTTCTTCTCTCTCTTTTCTTTTCTGCTCTAGCCAGCTCACCGAAGTACCTATCCTAGCTACATGCAATGAGTGAAATTTTCTGTTCTCTTTCTGTTGTTTTTATACTTAAAATTCATGCTGTGGACCAATAAATTGATTTAATGGTCCTCTACAGGCTCATAGTCTACATCTTAAAAACTGTGGAGGGAAGGGAAGTTGGTCTTTTTAACTCTTCTTGGGAAAAGGGCAGGAAGGATTTTAGTAAGGATGTGTATTTCTTCTTTCCTCTTCAAGTAATGAATCTAATGATATAAATTATTCATATATATTATAGAAAATAGAGAAAAACTATTGGTTTTGAGGGGATGAGGCTGAAGTGGTAGATAAGCGCCAGAATAACAAAGGCCTTCATTACCAAGTTATACACAGTCTGCACTTAATCTTTTAAGCAACAGAAAACTTTTACAAAGCCTTATGCAGGAGAGTGCCATAATCAAATTTCCATTTTACAGAGAACTTGCTGGTAAAATTTATAGAACAGATTTTATGGAGATAAGACTGGAGTCAGATATACAGTTTGAAGTTTGAGGATTATTTCAAGTATTTAGGTTAGAAAATTTTTAGAATGGCAGTGGTGACAAATGCACGAGCTGTTTTGGTGAGAGCCAGCAGTGACCAAGTTGACCTGGGCGATGATCGAAATGAAGGTATTGAGGATGGCATAGAGAATTCTGTCTTTGGTCTGTCGGTTGACTGATGGTAACTCAATGGAGATGGGAACATGAGAAACAGAGCACACTGAAGAGGAAGCAGAGACGAGATTCTGTTTTTATGTAATATGTATTTAGGTACCCATTTAGGAGGCAAATCCAGAGTTGGAAATCAGGCACTTTGACTTATTGGCCTTTATTCTTTACTCTTTTAATACTTGCCATTCATAGCTCTATTAGAACAGTCTCATCTTTAAATGAAATTCGTCACAAATAGAATTTAAATTTTCCTAGAATATGCTACCATTACAGAGAGCTGTGTCATAATTTACTTGTTTATTCCCCTAGTTTTGCATGGTATGTGTTCTTTATTCTTCCTTATCTAGTCTAAGGAATGATCCTGATTCATTCCTTAAAATAGATAAAATTCGTGAGTTAAAAGAGTGAATATGAAAAACTCATAGTAGTTTTCTGTGAATAGTTCTGCAGAAAGGTAGCAACTATTCACCATTTAGTCTAAGTTTATAGGAATTTCCATTTTACCATCTAGTAGTGGGCATTATCTGAAACAGTCTGGTCAGAAATTTTATCATGTTTTAAATTGCATATCTTTAATTGCTGTAGAGATTAGTGCTTTTATATTCCTTGTATGTTTTATATATTTATTAGGCAACTGCATTTCTGTGAATCATCTGTTATATAGTTTTCCTATTTTTTCTATTTGTATCTTTTATTTACTTTAAAATTTTTAGGCTGAAGTGGTAGATAAGCGCCAGAATAACAAAGGCCTTCATTACCAAGTTATACACAGTCTGCACTTAATCTTTTAAGCAACAGAAAACTTTTACAAAGCCTTATGCAGGAGAGTGCCATAATCAAATTTCCATTTTACAGAGAACTTGCTGGTAAAATTTATAGAACAGATTTTATGGAGATAAGACTGGAGTCAGATATACAGTTTGAAGTTTGAGGATTATTTCAAGTATTTAGGTTAGAAAATTTTTAGAATGGCAGTGGTGACAAATGCACGAGCTGTTTTGGTGAGAGCCAGCAGTGACCAAGTTGACCTGGGCGATGATCGAAATGAAGGTATTGAGGATGGCATAGAGAATTCTGTCTTTGGTCTGTCGGTTGACTGATGGTAACTCAATGGAGATGGGAACATGAGAAACAGAGCACACTGAAGAGGAAGCAGAGACGAGATTCTGTTTTTATGTAATATGTATTTAGGTACCCATTTAGGAGGCAAATCCAGAGTTGGAAATCAGGCACTTTGACTTATTGGCCTTTATTCTTTACTCTTTTAATACTTGCCATTCATAGCTCTATTAGAACAGTCTCATCTTTAAATGAAATTCGTCACAAATAGAATTTAAATTTTCCTAGAATATGCTACCATTACAGAGAGCTGTGTCATAATTTACTTGTTTATTCCCCTAGTTTTGCATGGTATGTGTTCTTTATTCTTCCTTATCTAGTCTAAGGAATGATCCTGATTCATTCCTTAAAATAGATAAAATTCGTGAGTTAAAAGAGTGAATATGAAAAACTCATAGTAGTTTTCTGTGAATAGTTCTGCAGAAAGGTAGCAACTATTCACCATTTAGTCTAAGTTTATAGGAATTTCCATTTTACCATCTAGTAGTGGGCATTATCTGAAACAGTCTGGTCAGAAATTTTATCATGTTTTAAATTGCATATCTTTAATTGCTGTAGAGATTAGTGCTTTTATATTCCTTGTATGTTTTATATATTTATTAGGCAACTGCATTTCTGTGAATCATCTGTTATATAGTTTTCCTATTTTTTTTCTATTTGTATCTTTTTATTTACTTCATTGAATTTTACATATGTTTATCAGAAAGCAGTTATTTTTATACATTGAGAGTATTATTTTTGCTATATTGATGTTAAATAGATTTTTTACTTTTCTGGCTAGCTGTTTACTTAGGCCATTTTTGTATCCTAGAATTTTCTGCTTTAATGAGGCAAAAATTTTTGAATTCTGGCAGATCATTGCTGAAGCTTTGGGTATAAAGATGTTTTTCCTTTATCCCAGTCATAAATTAAGTTTGTAGTCGTGCCCAAGAGTCCATTTGCTGGAGAGTGGATGTCAAATATAAATGACGTGGTCTCATAAGTTGCTGTGTTTCTGTGGAGACCACTCTACAGTGTAGAGGAAGGGTAGTTAAAAATGATACAATTCTATAATACAAATGAAGATTACAAAAGCTCTTGTTAAGGTCACTGAGAATGGAAGGGAAGTGGGGAGGAAATTGGGGGCAGGAGGGAAGGTTGAACGTTCAAAAATGATTACATAGATCTGTTTTTAGAATTACCATGTCTTCTTTCATCTCTACTTTTGGCGTGCTTGATTCAGAAATTGACTCACTGAATTTCACTTGGAAAATTAGCAGAATGCAAGGCACTTGCAAAACAAAATGGAAGGTATATATTCAGATCATTTATTCTGACTTCAGAATTACTTTACTGCTTTCCTATTTGACTGAGACTTTTTGCATTTTCCAAGCAAAGGGGTTCACTTTCCTTGTGATAAAGACAGGCAGCAGTAATGCAAAGAGAGACATCTACCAGTGTTGACAATAGCAGGACGAAGTCATTTAATTAATGAATTCTGCAAATAAAAAGTTTGTGGATCGGCTGTCAACAACAATGATTAAGCCCAACTGAAGCTTGGTGTTCTTGATCAAGAGCCAGCAGATTTTTGCAGAAACTCAGATGTCTTCTAAGATGATTGATAGTGTGTAAAACAAAGGAAAATGTAAATGCTAGTTATTCTGAAACAGTCTGGTCAGAAATTTTATCATGTTTTAAATTGCATATCTTTAATTGCTGTAGAGATTAGTGCTTTTATATTCCTTGTATGTTTTATATATTTATTAGGCAACTGCATTTCTGTGAATCATCTGTTATATAGTTTTCCTATTTTTTCTATTTGTATCTTTTTATTTACTTCATTGAATTTTACATATGTTTATCAGAAAGCAGTTATTTTTATACATTGAGAGTATTATTTTTGCTATATTGATGTTAAATAGATTTTTTACTTTTCTGGCTAGCTGTTTACTTAGGCCATTTTTGTATCCTAGAATTTTCTGCTTTAATGAGGCAAAAATTTTTGAATTCTGGCAGATCATTGCTGAAGCTTTGGGTATAAAGATGTTTTTCCTTTATCCCAGTCATAAATTAAGTTTGTAGTCGTGCCCAAGAGTCCATTTGCTGGAGAGTGGATGTCAAATATAAATGACGTGGTCTCATAAGTTGCTGTGTTTCTGTGGAGACCACTCTACAGTGTAGAGGAAGGGTAGTTAAAAATGATACAATTCTATAATACAAATGAAGATTACAAAAGCTCTTGTTAAGGTCACTGAGAATGGAAGGGAAGTGGGGAGGAAATTGGGGGCAGGAGGGAAGGTTGAACGTTCAAAAATGATTACATAGATCTGTTTTTAGAATTACCATGTCTTCTTTCATCTCTACTTTTGGCGTGCTTGATTCAGAAATTGACTCACTGAATTTCACTTGGAAAATTAGCAGAATGCAAGGCACTTGCAAAACAAAATGGAAGGTATATATTCAGATCATTTATTCTGACTTCAGAATTACTTTACTGCTTTCCTATTTGACTGAGACTTTTTGCATTTTCCAAGCAAAGGGGTTCACTTTCCTTGTGATAAAGACAGGCAGCAGTAATGCAAAGAGAGACATCTACCAGTGTTGACAATAGCAGGACGAAGTCATTTAATTAATGAATTCTGCAAATAAAAAGTTTGTGGATCGGCTGTCAACAACAATGATTAAGCCCAACTGAAGCTTGGTGTTCTTGATCAAGAGCCAGCAGATTTTTGCAGAAACTCAGATGTCTTCTAAGATGATTGATAGTGTGTATAACAAAGGAAAATTAAATGTAAATGATTCAGAACCATTACTTAAATTTTCCTGAAAAAGCAAATGTAGAGGTTAAAGAAGAATGCAGTTGTCTGGATTTTCTATTTCCTCGTATCAAGAGAGGAGGCATTACATGAAATAAAGGGCAAGTCTTCATTTTGAAATGAAGCACTCATAGAGCAACTAGCTTCTACAGAAGACCCCATAACAGGGAAGCAATTACATGGGTTAAAAGTAACCAGAGGATGAAGGGGTTGTATGTATGACCTTATTAGCTGCAGCACTAGCAATATTTTCCTGGCTTGTAAACTCTTTAAGCCTAGAAACTTGATTCTGAAGTCAAATTTGACTACTCACCACACAAGTTAATGACATTTTTTTTAAAATGGTAATTCTTATCATTGATAAGATTTTTTATAAACGTTCTTTGTTGCTTTTAGTGTTTGCCAGTTGATATTGCTGCTTTCTTTTTGGCCACTTCTATTAAAGATTTATTTATTTATTTATTTTGGGTGGGAGTCGGGTTGGGGAGGGAGGGGAGCGGGTGGGCCACTTCTATTGATCTTCATTTCTCTATTTTCATCCGTCTTTGTTCTTTGGCTCCTGTGGGCCTCCCATCGCGGTGGCGTGTGTTGTCGCAGAGCGCCAACTCTGGGCGCATGTGCTCCAGAGCTCTGGCTCGGTCCAGACACATCGGTCCAGCTGCTCTGCGGCACGTGGGATCTTCCCAGGCCAGGGATCGAACCGGCGCCCCTTGCACTGCAAGGCTGTGCCCTTATCCACTGGACCACCAGGGGAAGCCCTGGCCACTTCTATTGATTTTCAGTTTTTTGATCTTTGTTCTTTGGCCTTTGTGGGCCACCCATCGCAGTGGCCTCTCGTTGCAGAGCACCTGCTCTGGTAGTTGGACACATCGGTTCAGCCGCTCCGTGGCACGTGGGATCTTCCCAGACCAGGGATCGAACCGGCGTGGCGCTCCTTGCACTGCAAGGTGGTGTCCTTACCCACTGGACCACCAAGGAAGCCCTGGTATTGCCCTTTTTAAAGTAATAGTGTTATTATAATAATATTATTGTAATTGCTATAAGAGCCATTTTATTAATAGGAAAGAATGTTTATTTGATGCACATGTGAGCCAGGGATCATTCTAAGCATAGTATGTAGATATCGATGTATATGTTTATATATGTATATGTGTGTATGTACATATATATATTTATAGACCTATATAGATATGTGTGTATATGCATGTATATATAGATAGATGTAAATATATATCCAATAACATATACAATTTTTTATTCTTTTTTTAATTTCTCATTTTATTTTATTACATAATAAAGGGCAAGTCTTCATTTTGAAATGAAGCACTCATAGAGCAACTAGCTTCTACAGAAGACCCCATAACAGGGAAGCAATTACATGGGTTAAAAGTAACCAGAGGATGAAGGGGTTGTATGTATGACCTTATTAGCTGCAGCACTAGCAATATTTTCCTGGCTTGTAAACTCTTTAAGCCTAGAAACTTGATTCTGAAGTCAAATTTGACTACTCACCACACAAGTTAATGACATTTTTTTTAAAATGGTAATTCTTATCATTGATAAGATTTTTTATAAACGTTCTTTGTTGCTTTTAGTGTTTGCCAGTTGATATTGCTGCTTTCTTTTTGGCCACTTCTATTAAAGATTTATTTATTTATTTATTTTGGGTGGGAGTCGGGTTGGGGAGGGAGGGGAGCGGGTGGGCCACTTCTATTGATCTTCATTTCTCTATTTTCATCCGTCTTTGTTCTTTGGCTCCTGTGGGCCTCCCATCGCGGTGGCGTGTGTTGTCGCAGAGCGCCAACTCTGGGCGCATGTGCTCCAGAGCTCTGGCTCGGTCCAGACACATCGGTCCAGCTGCTCTGCGGCACGTGGGATCTTCCCAGGCCAGGGATCGAACCGGCGCCCCTTGCACTGCAAGGCTGTGCCCTTATCCACTGGACCACCAGGGGAAGCCCTGGCCACTTCTATTGATTTTCAGTTTTTTGATCTTTGTTCTTTGGCCTTTGTGGGCCACCCATCGCAGTGGCCTCTCGTTGCAGAGCACCTGCTCTGGTAGTTGGACACATCGGTTCAGCCGCTCCGTGGCACGTGGGATCTTCCCAGACCAGGGATCGAACCGGCGTGGCGCTCCTTGCACTGCAAGGTGGTGTCCTTACCCACTGGACCACCAAGGAAGCCCTGGTATTGCCCTTTTTAAAGTAATAGTGTTATTATAATAATATTATTGTAATTGCTATAAGAGCCATTTTATTAATAGGAAAGAATGTTTATTTGATGCACATGTGAGCCAGGGATCATTCTAAGCATAGTATGTAGATATCGATGTATATGTTTATATATGTATATGTGTGTATGTACATATATATATTTATAGACCTATATAGATATGTGTGTATATGCATGTATATATAGATAGATGTAAATATATATCCAATAACATATACATATATTCTTGTTTAATCCTCATTACAACTCTTGAGGTTGTTTGAATACCTGGCATATTGGTCAGAACTCAATATTATCTAATGTTAATAATGCCGTTTCACTATTTCACAGATGAGAAAACAGAGGCCATTTCCTAGATGGCAGAACAGCATACAAACCCAACTCTGTCGAAAACAGCTAAGTTAGACTGTCACCTCCCAGGTGAAAAATTATTGAACAACAGTAACAGTTATTCAGGTGTTTTCCATATTCAAACGACCTGTATTCGATTCTGATTCTAGGATCTTAGTAGAAACATAGCTTTCATTTTTACCCTCAGAAATGATTTTAAATTTAGACCCTGTGAGGGAAATTCATTAGGGACTTTGTTAATCCTCATATTAGTTTTTCAGTCAGTAAATGATGTTTTTTTTTTTCCTGAGTAATATTTCCCTAGTCATTTATTTTCATTCTTCTTCTGTTGGTCCATCAGACCTTTTGTGAACATAATGAGTTTTGAAAGAAATGGAGTGATATATTAATTAACCAAGCTAATTAGCTTGAAGAGCCTTGATTTTTTTCCCAAACCCCAAAGTGCATGCATTATTTCTGGAAATGTGTGTTGGGAGATGTTGGTTGAGATGGTTTAGGCTGAGGGAAAGGCAGACATGCAGTAATTAGCAGGACAGGCAAGTCTTGGTTTTAAAAAATTATGGGAGGATATTGTTGGGAATTAGTTCCCTTGGTGCCTAGTTTTGTGTCTCGGGTGCAATTTCTGGTACATTAAAAATGCACACATAGCGAGCTCTATCACATCCCATGTAGCATGGCAAAAGTCACCTTTTCCCATGATTGCACTATCCCTATTGAAACTAACTCTCCACTGGACCACCAAGGAAGCCCTGGTATTGCCCTTTTTAAAGTAATAGTGTTATTATAATAATATTATTGTAATTGCTATAAGAGCCATTTTATTAATAGGAAAGAATGTTTATTTGATGCACATGTGAGCCAGGGATCATTCTAAGCATAGTATGTAGATATCGATGTATATGTTTATATATGTATATGTGTGTATGTACATATATATATTTATAGACCTATATAGATATGTGTGTATATGCACGTATATATAGATAGATGTAAATATATATCCAATAACATATACATATATTCTTGTTTAATCCTCATTACAACTCTTGAGGTTGTTTGAATACCTGGCATATTGGTCAGAACTCAATATTATCTAATGTTAATAATGCCGTTTCACTATTTCACAGATGAGAAAACAGAGGCCATTTCCTAGATGGCAGAACAGCATACAAACCCAACTCTGTCGAAAACAGCTAAGTTAGACTGTCACCTCCCAGGTGAAAAATTATTGAACAACAGTAACAGTTATTCAGGTGTTTTCCATATTCAAACGACCTGTATTCGATTCTGATTCTAGGATCTTAGTAGAAACATAGCTTTCATTTTTACCCTCAGAAATGATTTTAAATTTAGACCCTGTGAGGGAAATTCATTAGGGACTTTGTTAATCCTCATATTAGTTTTTCAGTCAGTAAATGATGTTTTTTTTTTTCCTGAGTAATATTTCCCTAGTCATTTATTTTCATTCTTCTTCTGTTGGTCCATCAGACCTTTTGTGAACATAATGAGTTTTGAAAGAAATGGAGTGATATATTAATTAACCAAGCTAATTAGCTTGAAGAGCCTTGATTTTTTTCCCAAACCCCAAAGTGCATGCATTATTTCTGGAAATGTGTGTTGGGAGATGTTGGTTGAGATGGTTTAGGCTGAGGGAAAGGCAGACATGCAGTAATTAGCAGGACAGGCAAGTCTTGGTTTTAAAAAATTATGGGAGGATATTGTTGGGAATTAGTTCCCTTGGTGCCTAGTTTTGTGTCTCGGGTGCAATTTCTGGTACATTAAAAATGCACACATAGCGAGCTCTATCACATCCCATGTAGCATGGCAAAAGTCACCTTTTCCCATGATTGCACTATCCCTATTGAAACTAACTCTCCAGCCTAGTTCCCTTCACGGGTACCATTTTGGCAATTGCCCTGTTTTGCATGCCATTCTTATAGCCAAATAAAAATTATAATCTTTACCCCTTGAACAGAATGAAGCAGAAAGTGAAGAGTAACTGGGGTCAGAGGTAGGCTGGTCTGTTTCATCAGTAGCAAATTATATCAAATTCCACTGAAACTGTCTAGCCCATATTTTGAAATAGTCCTTTAAATGGATATAAACATGTGGAAGGAAGAGTCTTACACCTCAAGAACTGCTGATAATTTTTCTTTGCTTTCTGATTTAATGTTTTTTAATGTTTTTCAGCAGACTTGGCCCTGCCCATCATTGATCCCCCTTCCAGGATAAGAGTTAATGTTATGGAAATGAAAATAAAATCATGAATATCAGGACAGAGGATGAATGACTATCATGGGAAGGGAGACAGAAACATTTGGGGATTTCCAGGAGACCACAAAGGGTTTCCAAGTGATCACACTCCCCAGGTTCTTCTAGCACAAAAAGGGTGCATTTCAGATTTCACGTATGTCAGAGCTGATGGAGTCGTCTTCTGGAAGTCCTGGATGTATGTGTGAACAGAACCATCACCAGTAGTGGGGACACCAAAAGGTGGAAGTTGCCTTAAGGTCTTTTTAGTACCTAGAAGGCAGAACCATTATGTTCTGGCCTTATACTTGGAGGTCACAGCATACTCACCTCTCTCAAACATTCTGTAGCAGGAGACAGGATCGTTTGGTAAGAGTATGTGAGCAAAGCTTTCATCTGGGTTGTCAAGATTCTGTCAGCATCCTGCAAGATGAAGTGAAGAAAAAAGGGAGGATGTGTCCTTTGGGCTTCTTTTCCTTCAAGGGTCTCATGCTCCTTTTCAGCAGCCTTCCTAAGCACACATTAAACTAGGTAGAGAATAAGAGTATTTTTGAAAACAAGTTTTCCAGGGAATTAGTTCCCTTGGTGCCTAGTTTTGTGTCTCGGGTGCAATTTCTGGTACATTAAAAATGCACACATAGCGAGCTCTATCACATCCCATGTAGCATGGCAAAAGTCACCTTTTCCCATGATTGCACTATCCCTATTGAAACTAACTCTCCAGCCTAGTTCCCTTCACGGGTACCATTTTGGCAATTGCCCTGTTTTGCATGCCATTCTTATAGCCAAATAAAAATTATAATCTTTACCCCTTGAACAGAATGAAGCAGAAAGTGAAGAGTAACTGGGGTCAGAGGTAGGCTGGTCTGTTTCATCAGTAGCAAATTATATCAAATTCCACTGAAACTGTCTAGCCCATATTTTGAAATAGTCCTTTAAATGGATATAAACATGTGGAAGGAAGAGTCTTACACCTCAAGAACTGCTGATAATTTTTCTTTGCTTTCTGATTTAATGTTTTTTAATGTTTTTCAGCAGACTTGGCCCTGCCCATCATTGATCCCCCTTCCAGGATAAGAGTTAATGTTATGGAAATGAAAATAAAATCATGAATATCAGGACAGAGGATGAATGACTATCATGGGAAGGGAGACAGAAACATTTGGGGATTTCCAGGAGACCACAAAGGGTTTCCAAGTGATCACACTCCCCAGGTTCTTCTAGCACAAAAAGGGTGCATTTCAGATTTCACGTATGTCAGAGCTGATGGAGTCGTCTTCTGGAAGTCCTGGATGTATGTGTGAACAGAACCATCACCAGTAGTGGGGACACCAAAAGGTGGAAGTTGCCTTAAGGTCTTTTTAGTACCTAGAAGGCAGAACCATTATGTTCTGGCCTTATACTTGGAGGTCACAGCATACTCACCTCTCTCAAACATTCTGTAGCAGGAGACAGGATCGTTTGGTAAGAGTATGTGAGCAAAGCTTTCATCTGGGTTGTCAAGATTCTGTCAGCATCCTGCAAGATGAAGTGAAGAAAAAAGGGAGGATGTGTCCTTTGGGCTTCTTTTCCTTCAAGGGTCTCATGCTCCTTTTTCAGCAGCCTTCCTAAGCACACATTAAACTAGGTAGAGAATAAGAGTATTTTTGAAAACAAGTTTTCCAAGCATTTTCAGCTTTGTGTTCTTCACTGTGTGACCCATTGGCAAGAGTCAGTGCTGGTGTGGGATAGAAACCCAACGCTCTTTGATCGTCTTTGGGCAAGATTGTTTCTACCCAGTGGAAATTCAGCCAGGCTAAGAGTTACTTAGAGGCCGTTTAGGAGGGAGGACGGCCCTCTCTCCCAAGCTGTGTTATTTCCTGGATGTTAGTTGTACACTTTCTGCTCTGAGTGTATAGAAGAGGATGTTTGTCTGCACCCTGATTCCTGTGTTCTCAGAGGACTACCCTGTCCCTGATTGTGTGCACACAGGGAAGCCCACCTGAAGAGTCCCTCCGTGTTTCCATTTTATCATGTTGATGAGTCCATTTATGCAGTGGTTCAGAATCAGAAGGCAATTTCGCTTCCTGGGGGGCATTTGGTCATGTCTGGAGATATTTTTGGTTGTCACAGTGGGTAAGGTTTTACATTGGCATTGCCAGGAAAATACAGGATATTGTTGTTACAAAAATGAGGGTCTTTAATATAAGTTATATCCCAAATATTGCATGGGAAATATTTTTACTGCTTATATAAAATTTAACTGGCTATTTGTTTTTATTTGCTAAATCTGATAACCCTATGCCCCTGAGATCCAGTGGCTAGGGGCTAGGGGGGCTGATACCTCCTACAGGGGTGGGGGTGAATCCTACAGAGCAGAGGACAACAAAGACTTATTTGGCCCAACCTGTCAGTAATGATAAGACTGAGAACATCTGAACTATTGTAATATGTTAACCCTTTTATGATAATAGAGTAAATACCCATGGAAAGATGTGTAGATTTCACTAAGAAAATGAGTGACTTGTACAAGAAATTGCTGAGGTTGTGGGAGTTTAATTTGCTCCCAGGGAACAGTAATTTGGCAGAGCTTAAATAGTAAGTCAAAAAGAAATTTTCTTGTTGGATCTCTAAATCTTGAAGATCGTGTGTGGCTCCCCCCAATCACTTGATCAGTTTCACAAGGATAGGGGTGTGTGTGTGTGAGTGTGTGTGCGGGCGCGCGCGTGCGTGCATGCGCTTAGTTGCTCAGTCATGTCCATCTCACTGTAGCCTTCCAGCTCCACTGCTTCAGATCCAAACAAGGAAATTGTTACTCCAGTTTGGTTTTTTTTTAATACACGGAGTGACTGAGCCTCAAATGACGATACTGGAGGGGGTGGCCGTTTCACTTCTCCAGGGACTCTTCCCAACCCAGGCATTGAACCTGAATCTCTTGTGTATCCTACATTGGCAAGCAGATTCTCTGTCCCTGGTGCCACCTGGGAAGCCCATAAGGCCAGGGCTGTGCTTACCGTTTATGAAAGTGTCATGTGTGCAATGTAGATCTGATTAGTGATGACTGTGGATTTATTCAGTGAATAACAACATTAACTTCCTTGCATTGAGGAATCAGTAAGTGCTAGTCGTAGTAACTTAGTTGTGTCCAGTTCTTTGCAACCCCATGGACTGTAGCCCGGAGGCTCCTTTATCCATGGAATTCTCCAGGCAAGAATACTGGAGTGGGTTGCCAAGCCCTCTATGAGGGGGCCTTCCTTACCCAGGGCTTGAAAGCAGGTCTCCTGCATTGCAGGCAGATTCTTTAACCACTGAGTCACCAGAAAAGCTAAATGCTATGCTCCATGTAGACCATTTCATACCCACTGCTTCCAATCCAAACAAGGAAATTGTTACTCCAGTTTTTTTTTTTTTTTTTTTTTTTTATACACAGAGTGACTGAGCCTCAAATGACAATATCCCGGAAATCATGACCCTAACAAATGACAGAGGTGGGACTCAGTTACTAGAGGCTTCCAAAGCTTCTTTCTTTTCCTTTTATCCTTGCCAGAAACAGAAAGCCTAGGCAGCACTGTGTCTTTAAGAGGAGGACACATTCCTCTCTCTGAGGTTCCCATGTCAGATTTTCAAGTTGTTGGCTTTGCAGGAGACTTTGCCTCCATGAGTTTATTTCTGTTCCTTCCCAGTTTCTCAGTAATTGCGCAGTGACGGCAGATCACTTTGGAGGTAGGTGGATCTATTTCTAAAACTCTACCTGCTGGGAGACACCCTCTAACTTCTCCTGCTGCTTCTGTAATTTTTCTGATGAGCACACCAGTGGGGGGCGGGGTGGGGACAAGGGAGGAGCAGCCCTGACAGCGTTGGGCTCCCGGGGAGCCAGGCAGTTGCCAGCCCTGCCCACAGGCACTCCAATTAGAGGCAATCCTTGGAAGTTTCTTCCCCAAAGGGATTTTATAATGAAGAAGCTTGCAAATAGTTTATTTGAAATTTGTGGATAAGATTTCCCAGGCATCGTTTGCCTTTGCTAACCAGGGGCCTGGGTTCTGTCGTTCAGGCCATTGGCTCTTCATCCCCTGCGTGATTCCAGCTGTGCATCTGGTTCTCAGTCCGTGGAGGACCGTGCTTTCCGGGGTAGTGGGAAGGGAAGAAAATCAGTGTCTCTAAGCCCCTGATTAGTGCCCGAGAGTCATCATGACTTGTCGCATGAGGCAAGATGTTAGGTATTCTCTGTCTTTCTCTTTTTCCTGACACTCTGAGGTCAGGAATTGTCAAGTTGTTTCCATTATTATTTTCTCTCAGCAGACTACAGTGTCTCTCACATAGTGAACACTCAACGTCTTAGCAATTAGAATATATACAGCCTATTTTCTGAAAGTTTGTCTCCTTCTCTGACAGAAGTGTTACCACCCTGTTGCTTTTCAGTCTGGTATAAAGTTAAAACTTGTCTTACACACACACACACACACACACACGTGCATGCAAACACTGACTGATATTTGAGTTTTCAGTCCTCTACATACATTGAAGCCATTTTTCTATATTCAAACCAATATTATGAAGTCATTTATTTTCATATTGCAGATGACAGAACAAACGCTTGGAGATATTAACTGGCACGTCCCAAGCTTTAGTAGTTGGGTGGCAGGATCAACCTGGAACTCGACCTCATTTCTAGAAAATTTTCTTCTCTGCCACACAGCCACATTCTTGAGTCTTATAGAAACTGAAATGTGAAAGTATTAGCTGCCCAGTCATGTCCAACTGTTTGGAACCCCATGGACTTTAGCCCTCCAGGCTCCTCTGTTCATGGAATTCTCAAGGCAAGATACTGGAGTGGGTTGCCATTCCCTTCTTCGGGGATCTTCCCAATCCAGCCCTTGAACCTGGGTCTCCTGCATTGAAAGTGGATTCTTGACCCTCTGAGCCACTAGGGAAGGACTCTTATAAGAACCCTTCAATGTTGCTTCACTACGATGATTCCCACTTTCTAAAATCAGGTTATACTTATTTTGAAGGGAAGCCAACAAGCACACAGATAGGCAGTAAAGACAGAGCCACACTGCTGACTCTGCAAGTTTTAACTTTAAAGGAGGTTGAACGCATTGAAAGAAAGTTGAAAAAGCTGTTTGAGAGTCAAGAGGTGTTCACATGAGAATAAGGGACTGGACAGAGATAAGGAACTCAGAATTCCTTTGCTTCTGATATGGGAGACAAAGACATTTTTGTCCTTCTTTGACCATTGGTTGTCAGTGATTACTATCATCTGACTGTATTCGGAGTGGCTCTTAGATTCAAATATTGTCCCAATTTGAAAGGACTAGAGGAGAGTAAAATACTTGGATTACTTGCAAAAGAAACTTCTCAAATTTCAGCAGGTGCCATATTGCAACTGTGTGTATTACTGTTTGGATTAAGCAACTCAGCCTTACGTGGGGTTCTCTCTGGATCTGTTGGGGGTGGGGCAACTAGACATCATCTGCTTGTGTCACCATACGGTCATGGTGCTTCGTCACTGTATTTTTGAAAAGTGACTTACAAATGTATGGCTGGGGAAAGTGTCAGGGACTGCTCCGCGGGGACAGCTAATGTCAGACACAGATCTGTGTTTCAGCTTTTAAGCTGCTGACACGGTGCTATGTGTCAACCATTCAACTCCCTGAGTTCTTGGCATAAACACCAGTAAGTCAAAATCCAATCTGCTTTATGAGGTAGACAGATTGCCTGGCTGTTGGAGGACACATGCTCATTCAGTTATGTGTGAATCAGGACGTTCTTGGTCTATTAATTATGCTTCAGAATCAACCTGAAACTCTAGGGAAGTGGCTGGGAGAAGATGAATAGCTGGCTGATGGAATAAAGTCGAGTAATAGTGTTGGGGTTCTTGCTATGGGATTTAATAATCTGAACTGCAGTATTGTTCAGCCTAATAACAGAAACCACTCCATCTGTGCTCTCAGGGTGACAGTTACATGAGTCACTATCATGTTACAAAAAAAAAGTAACTCAGCCAGTTAGGAAGTTTGCGTTGCCCATGCACCCCTGAACTCAGGTGGATTCTTGACCCTCTGAGCCACTAGGGAAGGACTCTTATAAGAACCCTTCAATGTTGCTTCACTACGATGTTTAAAAGGCAGGGGTAAAAGACAGAGCCACACTGCTGACTCTGCAAGTTTTAACTTTAAAGGAGGTTGAACGCATTGAAAGAAAGTTGAAAAAGCTGTTTGAGAGTCAAGAGGTGTTCACATGAGAATAAGGGACTGGACAGAGATAAGGAACTCAGAATTCCTTTGCTTCTGATATGGGAGACAAAGACATTTTTGTCCTTCTTTGACCATTGGTTGTCAGTGATTACTATCATCTGACTGTATTCGGAGTGGCTCTTAGATTCAAATATTGTCCCAATTTGAAAGGACTAGAGGAGAGTAAAATACTTGGATTACTTGCAAAAGAAACTTCTCAAATTTCAGCAGGTGCCATATTGCAACTGTGTGTATTACTGTTTGGATTAAGCAACTCAGCCTTACGTGGGGTTCTCTCTGGATCTGTTGGGGGTGGGGCAACTAGACATCATCTGCTTGTGTCACCATACGGTCATGGTGCTTCGTCACTGTATTTTTGAAAAGTGACTTACAAATGTATGGCTGGGGAAAGTGTCAGGGACTGCTCCGCGGGGACAGCTAATGTCAGACACAGATCTGTGTTTCAGCTTTTAAGCTGCTGACACGGTGCTATGTGTCAACCATTCAACTCCCTGAGTTCTTGGCATAAACACCAGTAAGTCAAAATCCAATCTGCTTTATGAGGTAGACAGATTGCCTGGCTGTTGGAGGACACATGCTCATTCAGTTATGTGTGAATCAGGACGTTCTTGGTCTATTAATTATGCTTCAGAATCAACCTGAAACTCTAGGGAAGTGGCTGGGAGAAGATGAATAGCTGGCTGATGGAATAAAGTCGAGTAATAGTGTTGGGGTTCTTGCTATGGGATTTAATAATCTGAACTGCAGTATTGTTCAGCCTAATAACAGAAACCACTCCATCTGTGCTCTCAGGGTGACAGTTACATGAGTCACTATCATGTTACAAAAAAAAAGTAACTCAGCCAGTTAGGAAGTTTGCGTGTTGCATCTCCACGTGTTGATGCTGTTAACAGGATGGCTGTGCGTGAATTCAGGGGGAAGCCTTGCAGCCAAGTTTAATCACTTCTAGTGGCAGATAGTGACTATGAGTAGTACACAGGGAGTATACCAGGAAGGCCGGTGTTACATGCTGTTTACACACAGTACAAACTGATGGGAGAAGAGGAAAACCTTAGTTCTAGTAGACAATTGATTCCCTGTAATATGCCATCTTTCCTTAATAGCATCAGGGGGTTGAGAATTTTACTGTGTGGGGGAAGCTTTCTACAGTACTCCTGTTAGTACCTCTGTGTGTGACACCATGCCACCCTTGTTGGGGGTACGTTCATTTGATAGGCTCCATTTACTCAAATCGTATAATGATTTTCATTTTTGTTTATAGAAGATAAAGACAGAAAAATGACAAGATGGGAAGACCATAAAGTTCATTTTCTAGTCTTTGAAGGGTTGGAGTCAGACTTTGCAGTATCCAAACCATTTGTGACTGTCTGGTGGGAAGAAAGTCAGATCATTTTCCTTTTAGACTTTTCTTGCAGGCGAATACAGCAGTTATAATTCTATTTGTGATGGAAGCTGTTTGCCTTTCATGCATTTATCCATGGTAAAGTCTGGCCCAGCCTAAGGCAGAACTGAGAAGGGAAGGGATGATGTTAGTCTCTGATCAAGTGTTCTCTCTCTCTTCTGATCCTCAGAATTCTTGTCAGGGCTCCTGCTTGAGACAGGATGCATGGCAGGTACTGACCACAGGTGTGCTGTCAGCATCTGTGCATCACGGTTGAGTTTCTACTCTGAACCTCAATATTCTTATCTATTAAATGAGAAGGATGACATGCCCATTTGTAATTGAGATTTGCTCTATCAGTGATTCTTAACCCAGACCACAGAGAAAGTTGAGGGCAGATGTAGGCTGAAGAAACGCTTCAGATAGTTCTAAAATGTACCTTTCCATCCTTCACTGATATAAATTAGTGGGTTTTTTTAGACTGTGATCCCACCTGGATGTCTGTTTGTTTCCTGAATCAGTAACTCTGGAGATAGGGCTCAGGAATTCACTTTTTAAGCTGTGTATTATTTTTCTTTCCATGCACAAGGAAGTTGGATGATCTCTGAACCAGGTGTGGGCCAAACGTGTGGCCTCCTAACCACCTGGATCAATATCACCAGGGAGCATCTTACAAATGCAAATTTATGAACCCTGTGTAAAATCTACCAAATTAGAATCTTTGAGGCAGAGACCCAGAAATCTGTGTTTCGACCATTTCCCTCCAAAATTTTGAAACATGTGAAAATTGGAGAAAACCATTCTTCTGGATACCTGGACCCCAAGCAAAGATATGTCACCTAGATTCTAGTGTACAGCCAGGATTGGGAGTTCCTGGATTAGATTGCCTTTAAGGTCCCTCCTAGATTCAGAGTCCACGATGTTCACATACTTGTGTTGTGTCCCTAAACATGCAGGTCCATCTACAAACCATTTGTTTATAGAAGATAAAGACAGAAAAATGACAAGATGGGAAGACCATAAAGTTCATTTTCTAGTCTTTGAAGGGTTGGAGTCAGACTTTGCAGTATCCAAACCATTTGTGACTGTCTGGTGGGAAGAAAGTCAGATCATTTTCCTTTTAGACTTTTCTTGCAGGCGAATACAGCAGTTATAATTCTATTTGTGATGGAAGCTGTTTGCCTTTCATGCATTTATCCATGGTAAAGTCTGGCCCAGCCTAAGGCAGAACTGAGAAGGGAAGGGATGATGTTAGTCTCTGATCAAGTGTTCTCTCTCTCTTCTGATCCTCAGAATTCTTGTCAGGGCTCCTGCTTGAGACAGGATGCATGGCAGGTACTGACCACAGGTGTGCTGTCAGCATCTGTGCATCACGGTTGAGTTTCTACTCTGAACCTCAATATTCTTATCTATTAAATGAGAAGGATGACATGCCCATTTGTAATTGAGATTTGCTCTATCAGTGATTCTTAACCCAGACCACAGAGAAAGTTGAGGGCAGATGTAGGCTGAAGAAACGCTTCAGATAGTTCTAAAATGTACCTTTCCATCCTTCACTGATATAAATTAGTGGGTTTTTTTAGACTGTGATCCCACCTGGATGTCTGTTTGTTTCCTGAATCAGTAACTCTGGAGATAGGGCTCAGGAATTCACTTTTTAAGCTGTGTATTATTTTTCTTTCCATGCACAAGGAAGTTGGATGATCTCTGAACCAGGTGTGGGCCAAACGTGTGGCCTCCTAACCACCTGGATCAATATCACCAGGGAGCATCTTACAAATGCAAATTTATGAACCCTGTGTAAAATCTACCAAATTAGAATCTTTGAGGCAGAGACCCAGAAATCTGTGTTTCGACCATTTCCCTCCAAAATTTTGAAACATGTGAAAATTGGAGAAAACCATTCTTCTGGATACCTGGACCCCAAGCAAAGATATGTCACCTAGATTCTAGTGTACAGCCAGGATTGGGAGTTCCTGGATTAGATTGCCTTTAAGGTCCCTCCTAGATTCAGAGTCCACGATGTTCACATACTTGTGTTGTGTCCCTAAACATGCATTTTGGGTTCCAATCTATAACATACTTCTTAATCCACAATCATGTTTGTTTTGTGCCACATGGCCTAGGTCTGTTGTTTATCTCTAAGTAGGCATCTCATGTATCCTCATTGACTGAATCTATCACCTTCTCTAAAACTATGACTAAAAAGCAACAGTGCAGCTTGGAAAGCTCATTTCTAAGCCCAACACTGAGCAAGATTTAATCTTGATAGATTTCTACTCCTATATCCAGGCAATCTGGACTTCATCTTTTTATTGAGGTGTTTAATAACACTAGCTTTGGGACTTCCTTGGTGATCCAGTGGCTAAGACTTCATACTGCCAACACAGGAGACCCTGGTTTGATCCCTGATCAGGAAACTAGATCCCACATGCCACAACTAAAGATCCTGTGTGACACAACTAAGACCCAGCACAGCCAAGTAATAGTAAAATAAATAAATAAATAAATAACTACTAGCCTTCAGGTTTCCCCTACTTGGATATTGTTTGCAACAAATTTGGAAACATTCTCCTTACCACTTCCAATCAAAAAGAAATGTCAGTGGGCAGCTGATTTTGGAGGCCAGGCCTTTAGAAATTGTTTCCAGCAGCTTCCCTGACCTTCATCAAATGATGAACACCTGTGCCAGCTAGGTCACATTGACATTGTTTCCTGGCAAACACTGGTTTTCAGGTAAACTCAAGAGGCCTTAAGAGCACAGATTTTGAACCTAAGGTTTAAAAACTCAAAAAAGGCCAAGATCCATGCACAAGGAAGTTGGATGATCTCTGAACCAGGTGTGGGCCAAACGTGTGGCCTCCTAACCACCTGGATCAATATCACCAGGGAGCATCTTACAAATGCAAATTTATGAACCCTGTGTAAAATCTACCAAATTAGAATCTTTGAGGCAGAGACCCAGAAATCTGTGTTTCGACCATTTCCCTCCAAAATTTTGAAACATGTGAAAATTGGAGAAAACCATTCTTCTGGATACCTGGACCCCAAGCAAAGATATGTCACCTAGATTCTAGTGTACAGCCAGGATTGGGAGTTCCTGGATTAGATTGCCTTTAAGGTCCCTCCTAGATTCAGAGTCCACGATGTTCACATACTTGTGTTGTGTCCCTAAACATGCATTTTGGGTTCCAATCTATAACATACTTCTTAATCCACAATCATGTTTGTTTTGTGCCACATGGCCTAGGTCTGTTGTTTATCTCTAAGTAGGCATCTCATGTATCCTCATTGACTGAATCTATCACCTTCTCTAAAACTATGACTAAAAAGCAACAGTGCAGCTTGGAAAGCTCATTTCTAAGCCCAACACTGAGCAAGATTTAATCTTGATAGATTTCTACTCCTATATCCAGGCAATCTGGACTTCATCTTTTTATTGAGGTGTTTAATAACACTAGCTTTGGGACTTCCTTGGTGATCCAGTGGCTAAGACTTCATACTGCCAACACAGGAGACCCTGGTTTGATCCCTGATCAGGAAACTAGATCCCACATGCCACAACTAAAGATCCTGTGTGACACAACTAAGACCCAGCACAGCCAAGTAATAGTAAAATAAATAAATAAATAAATAACTACTAGCCTTCAGGTTTCCCCTACTTGGATATTGTTTGCAACAAATTTGGAAACATTCTCCTTACCACTTCCAATCAAAAAGAAATGTCAGTGGGCAGCTGATTTTGGAGGCCAGGCCTTTAGAAATTGTTTCCAGCAGCTTCCCTGACCTTCATCAAATGATGAACACCTGTGCCAGCTAGGTCACATTGACATTGTTTCCTGGCAAACACTGGTTTTCAGGTAAACTCAAGAGGCCTTAAGAGCACAGATTTTGAACCTAAGGTTTAGACCGAACCAAGTGACATCAGAAAGCAGCCAAAATGAGCTCTTGCAAGTGAATATTTGTCTGGACAACAGTTAATGAAAAACTTTGAGCTGCAGGGTTCTCTGACAGATTGGCAAATCGCTTTGAGGAAGAGATCATCATCCCTTCCAATTCCCAGATGCAGAGCCTGCGGCTAAGTTGTTGGGAATAAAATAAACAGGAAAGCAGGAGTGGGAAAGACAGCACCCTGCAGCATCCGTCAACAGAGTGAGCCAAAGCTCATGATGCAGTTAAATAGACAACAAATCTTTGTGTTCTGTTTGTTGAAGTTGCCAACTCAAGGTTTCACAGGTCTAATGCCACAATTAAAAAGCAGACAGGTTCTGGGGAAAAAGGAAGAAATCCAGACCAAAACAATATTTTGATGTTTAGATTGAAATCTATTATTGACTGGGAAAGGAATATTTATTGTGTCTGAAGACAATGATTCGATTATCTACCCAGCAATTATGGTCATAAAGCTGTTCAGAGAGCAGTGGGCTGTTTGAAGCAGAGAGAAAGGACCAAGACGTCACCTGCAGTGTTGCTGGGCACGTAGTTTAGTGGGCTGTGAGCTTTTCCTGGTATCATCAGTAATGAACGTGTGTTCAATGATTCCTTCAGGAAAGCCACAGATACTCAGGGAAAGAATGCATCAAGAGAGGACAGCATTTGCCAGATGGGGTGGTTCTGTTACAAGGGCATAGACTCTCCTAGCAATTTCTAAGCTGTCAGCTTTAGGGATACAACGTCCAGTGGAGAAGCTGGGTGATCGGAGACATCCCGGGGGTCTTCACCAAGCTAGATAAATTTCCCAATCTCCCTGGCAAACCAGAACCTTGGATATTGTTTGCAACAAATTTGGAAACATTCTCCTTACCACTTCCAATCAAAAAGAAATGTCAGTGGGCAGCTGATTTTGGAGGCCAGGCCTTTAGAAATTGTTTCCAGCAGCTTCCCTGACCTTCATCAAATGATGAACACCTGTGCCAGCTAGGTCACATTGACATTGTTTCCTGGCAAACACTGGTTTTCAGGTAAACTCAAGAGGCCTTAAGAGCACAGATTTTGAACCTAAGGTTTAGACCGAACCAAGTGACATCAGAAAGCAGCCAAAATGAGCTCTTGCAAGTGAATATTTGTCTGGACAACAGTTAATGAAAAACTTTGAGCTGCAGGGTTCTCTGACAGATTGGCAAATCGCTTTGAGGAAGAGATCATCATCCCTTCCAATTCCCAGATGCAGAGCCTGCGGCTAAGTTGTTGGGAATAAAATAAACAGGAAAGCAGGAGTGGGAAAGACAGCACCCTGCAGCATCCGTCAACAGAGTGAGCCAAAGCTCATGATGCAGTTAAATAGACAACAAATCTTTGTGTTCTGTTTGTTGAAGTTGCCAACTCAAGGTTTCACAGGTCTAATGCCACAATTAAAAAGCAGACAGGTTCTGGGGAAAAAGGAAGAAATCCAGACCAAAACAATATTTTGATGTTTAGATTGAAATCTATTATTGACTGGGAAAGGAATATTTATTGTGTCTGAAGACAATGATTCGATTATCTACCCAGCAATTATGGTCATAAAGCTGTTCAGAGAGCAGTGGGCTGTTTGAAGCAGAGAGAAAGGACCAAGACGTCACCTGCAGTGTTGCTGGGCACGTAGTTTAGTGGGCTGTGAGCTTTTCCTGGTATCATCAGTAATGAACGTGTGTTCAATGATTCCTTCAGGAAAGCCACAGATACTCAGGGAAAGAATGCATCAAGAGAGGACAGCATTTGCCAGATGGGGTGGTTCTGTTACAAGGGCATAGACTCTCCTAGCAATTTCTAAGCTGTCAGCTTTAGGGATACAACGTCCAGTGGAGAAGCTGGGTGATCGGAGACATCCCGGGGGTCTTCACCAAGCTAGATAAGCCCATTCTGAACCCAGGATCTCCCTTCCTGTTCTTTTGGCAAACCAGAACCAAAGTCATTGTCCCACATTCAGGGCATCCCATCTTTTCTGGGTCATAACTCGTTCTGCCCTTTCATTTCCACTGATTTGGTCTGGGTATCTGCTTTTCTCTTTAATGCTGACTGTTCTACAGTCCGGAGCTCTCTAGTCTCTCACACAGAACAGCTAATGTTTATAGACATTTATGCAGATTTATGAGGTCAGGATAGCTCCCTGGGTAGGCCTCACCAGATGGACGGCATAACCGCTCATACAGGCCTAGTGGTTGTCTGTGGCAGCAGGTGATGTCTAATCATGGAGGATGAGGCTGGCTCTCCCTGTGTTCCGAGGAAAGGGCGGGTCCTCTGTAGGCCCAGGAATGCTACCACCTCAAATGTAAGCAGTAGCACTGAAACTGGTGGACTATATGACACCATCCAGACTGTGCACATTTTCTGAGGTTTCCTTTTTAATGACCTTTAAAACAGGTCTTCCCTGCTGGCTCAACTGATAAAGAATCCACCTGCAGTGCAGAAGACCTGGGTTCAAGCCCTGGCTTGGGAAGATCCCCTGCAAAAGGAAATGGCTATGCACTGCAGTATTCTCGCCTGGGAAATCCCATTGACAGAGGAGCCTGGCAGACTATAGTCCATGGGGTCAAGAGTTGGACACAACTGAGCATCTAATGCTCCCAGTTCACTTTCAAAGCAGGAAAGAAAATAAATGCCACCCTAGTCTGCATGTTGCTTGATTTAGCCATGTTACTGTGTTTGGGGCAAAAAAAAATGTGACTGATATGTGAACTTCAGTTGTTGTTTAGTCACTAAGTCATATCTGACTCTTTTGTGACTCCATTGATTGTAGCCCTCCAGGCTCCTCTGTGCATTGGATTTCCCAAGCAAGCATACTGGAGTGGGTCACCGTTTCCTTCTCCAGGGGATCTTCTCAACCTATGGGGTGAACTCACATCTTCTGCATTGGCAGGCAGATTCTTTACCATTGAAACCCATGAACTTTAATACTAATACAATAAACTGCTTCAGACAAAACTACCCCCATGCCCTGAAAAGATACAGAAGAACAAGTTCACATATCATGAGTGTCTTTTCCAAGCTTTCAAATAAAAAAGTTGGAGACCTTCTGGCAAATCAGAAACTTCAATCATAGGAGCTCCTTCCAGTTCTCCTGACAATGAAATTTATCATAAGATATTGATACCCAGTGTTTGGGTCTCCTAAATAGTTCCTTTAAGCCTCTTTTATGACCCCTTTGTAGACGAGGCCTAGAGGTTAACTCATAAACGGTTTCTGGAAGTTGGCATGAGCCAATTGAAAGAAAGTCCTGAGATATTCTGAAGGTCTTTATCCCTTGTTCAGAAAAAGCTCTGTAGTTTGGTTAGGTTAACTTCCTTTGGGATAAATATTTAATCAACAGAGCAGTTGCCTTTTTATTTCAACCGGCTCATACAGGCCTAGTGGTTGTCAGCAGGTGATGTCTAATCATGGAGGATGAGGCTGGCTCTCCTGTGTTCGAGGAAAGGGCGGGTCCTCTGTAGGCCCAGGAATGCTACCACCTCAAATGTAAGCAGTAGCACTGAAACTGGTGGACTATATGACACCATCCAGACTGTGCACATTTTCTGAGGTTTCCTTTTTAATGACCTTTAAAACAGGTCTTCCCTGCTGGCTCAACTGATAAAGAATCCACCTGCAGTGCAGAAGACCTGGGTTCAAGCCCTGGCTTGGGAAGATCCCCTGCAAAAGGAAATGGCTATGCACTGCAGTATTCTCGCCTGGGAAATCCCATTGACAGAGGAGCCTGGCAGACTATAGTCCATGGGGTCAAGAGTTGGACACAACTGAGCATCTAATGCTCCCAGTTCACTTTCAAAGCAGGAAAGAAAATAAATGCCACCCTAGTCTGCATGTTGCTTGATTTAGCCATGTTACTGTGTTTGGGGCAAAAAAAAATGTGACTGATATGTGAACTTCAGTTGTTGTTTAGTCACTAAGTCATATCTGACTCTTTTGTGACTCCATTGATTGTAGCCCTCCAGGCTCCTCTGTGCATTGGATTTCCCAAGCAAGCATACTGGAGTGGGTCACCGTTTCCTTCTCCAGGGGATCTTCTCAACCTATGGGGTGAACTCACATCTTCTGCATTGGCAGGCAGATTCTTTACCATTGAAACCCATGAACTTTAATACTAATACAATAAACTGCTTCAGACAAAACTACCCCCATGCCCTGAAAAGATACAGAAGAACAAGTTCACATATCATGAGTGTCTTTTCCAAGCTTTCAAATAAAAAAGTTGGAGACCTTCTGGCAAATCAGAAACTTCAATCATAGGAGCTCCTTCCAGTTCTCCTGACAATGAAATTTATCATAAGATATTGATACCCAGTGTTTGGGTCTCCTAAATAGTTCCTTTAAGCCTCTTTTATGACCCCTTTGTAGACGAGGCCTAGAGGTTAACTCATAAACGGTTTCTGGAAGTTGGCATGAGCCAATTGAAAGAAAGTCCTGAGATATTCTGAAGGTCTTTATCCCTTGTTCAGAAAAAGCTCTGTAGTTTGGTATTACTTCTGTAGCTCTTACAACTTCCTTTGGGATAAATATTTAATCAACAGAGCAGTTGCCTTTTTATTTCATTAGGGAGAACTTTCAATAAAATGAAATAGTGTATTGTAATGAATGGTGAACATGGTGAATTTTCATTTAAGATCAATAAGTTGAACCAGGCAGTTGTTTTCTAACTCATGGGTCATCTCAATTTAACGAACAGTAACTAAAAACATGTTGTATAAATGCCTGGCATGCAAAAGTCAGGAAGAGCAAAAGGCTAGTTATTGCCCCACTAGGCTTTATCATCCTCAAAGAGAGGGCTGTGCTTTGTTACTTTTTCCCTTGTCCAGTGCCCAGAATAATACTAAGTAGGTAGTGAGTATTCTTGAATGAATGAGTGCTTGCCAGACTGAATTAATTAATAAATCAATGTATACAAGAGTGTTTTCCTTTAGAGAAAAGGATGCAGGACTTTAGTAACTGTAGCCTCCTCTCAGGGGGTGACACTGACCCCAGTGGATTTTATGGACATACTCTTTTCCTTTCCTTAATGCTTGTAACAGTGATTCTTAAATTTGATTTTGCAGTAGGATCATCTGGGGAGTTTACAAAACACAGATTCCTCGGCCCCACTTCCAGTGTTTTCTGATTCAGTTTGTCTGAGGCCCCGAGAAATTGCCTTTCAAAGTTGCCAGGGGAGGTAGCTTCTGTTTTGAATACTCAATTTGTAGTATTCATTGACTTAGTAGATGCATCATGGACTTACAGCATCTACCTGAACTGCCCTGTGGCAGTTTCTATTTGTTCATCTATGGTTTCCATTTGCCTTAGGGGGCCTTTCCTGATAGCTCAGTGGGTAAAGAATCCACCAGAAATGCAGGAGATACAGGAAACATACGTTCATTCCCTGGGTTGGGAAGATCTCCTGGAGAAGGGAATGGCTATCTACTCCAGTATTCTTGCCTGAAAAAGATCCCGTGGACAGAGTAACCTGGGAGATTAGAGTCCAAAAGAGTCATGGAGAGTCGGACATAACTGAGCAACTAAGCACAAGCACATCAACAGGTGACTCCTTCCCTAGAGCACCGATCCTTACACATAGACAGCACCTGACTACGTACATGAGTCCAGCTGGGGTGAGGGAATGTCCATCCCTCTCTCCTTTGTGCCTTAATGGCTTCAGTTCATAGGGACCCATCCCCTGTGCAGGGTAGTATATCCATATTTTTGTTTGTCCTTTTTCTTCTTACTTCATGTGGTGAAGAATTCCCATTAGAGGCCTACTCAGACACAGTAATTTCTTTGGGAATCTGACTTTGGCTGTTACCACATGGCTGTAGCTGTGTGTCTGATTCACCGGCCTTTCATGCAGGGTGGCTGGCAGGGTAATAATAGCACCTGTTGCTGAGAGAGCCTGCCAGCAGTGTGGACTTTCCTTGGCATGTGTTATTTTTGTTCCAATTAAGTCTCCCCGTCTGTATTTGCTTTAGTTACAAAATGTCCATTAATTCTGGGTGACTCTGGATACAAATGATTATGCTGGATGTGGACCTTCTATTCATCTTGTAAAAATATGAAAAATAATCCTTTACTATGAGAACAGTGGATAAAACAGACATGTATTTTGATCGAGTGGTTTGTTTTTCAGTAATAGGGCTGGGCTATGAGGCCTCATCAACAGTGTCTCATCTGGCTTCCTTTCTAGCAAGAGCATGGCTTGTAGAGTAGTATTTTTGTTTGTTTATTTTTTATTGAACTACAATTGATTTGCAATGGTGTGTTAAGTTCTGCTATATAGTAAAGTGATTCAGTTCTGTGTGTGTGTGTATACATACTTTTTATATCTTTTATGGCTTATCACAGGCTATTGAATTCTCTGTGTTATACAGTAGGACATCATTGTTTATTCATTCTCTAAGTACAGTAGTTTGCATCTGCTAATCCCAAACTCTGAATCTGTCCCTCCCCCACCCTCTTTTCCTTTTTATAACCACAAGTCTTTTCTCTCTGAGTCTTTCTGTGAGTCTGTTTCTGTTTCATTGATTGATTCATTTGTGTCATATCAGTTTTTTTCACTTTGAGGGTACATACATGGGCAAGAAAAGAGGATCAAGCTAAGTGATCTAGTTCGGTTAGCAGGGGAGATTACAACCTTAGCCTCGTTACACACACACACAGACACACATACACTCTCTCTCTCTTAGCAAAGTTTTTAAGTTGTGTTAAATTATCCCTGTATTTGGAAGTCTTCATCCTGCTGATCTTTTTTCTCCTTTCAAAATTTGACTTATTTTTCAATAAAGTTTATTTCTCTCCAAAACTATTGATGGCTTACACGGTAAAGAATTCACCTGCAGTGCAGGAGACCTGGGTTTGATCCCTGAGTCAGAATGATCCCCTGGAGAAGGGAATGGCTACCCACTCTAGTATTCTTGCCTGGAGAATCCCATGGACAGAGGAGCCTGGAGGGCTAAGGTCCAGGCGGTTGCAAAGAGTCGGATATGACAGAGTGACTGATGCTTCAGTGACCATTTTGAGCTCTTAGGTATTACTGTCTCAAACATTCATTTGACCCTCCTTTACCCACTGCTATCTGATGTCCTGTGTGTTGTTTTTTAGCTTCTTATATGTATAAATAATGCCACCTCAATTATATGGGAAAATTACTCATTTATTTTTTCTTTTGGAGTGTTATTATTCTGCATTTACTGTGTATAAGGCACCCAAACCGATGCTCGAAGAATGAAAAGCAGTAAATATGGTCTTTTATTCAGACTCCTCAGAAATCTACAATCTAGTCATAGAGTCAAGCTGTATACACCTTTGTTGTTGTTGTTTAGTTGCTCAGTCATGTCCGACTCTTTGCAACCCTATGGACTGTAGCCCTATAGCCTGTCAGGCTCCTCTGTCCATGGGCTTTCCCCCACAAGAATACTAGAATGGATTGCCATTCCCTTCTCCTGGGTATCTTCCCGACCCAGGGATCAAACTGGAATCTCTTGCATTGGCAAGCAGCTTCTTTACCACTGAGCCACCTGGGAAGCCTTCACACACATTTACCTCCACACAAAAATCCATAAAATGGTAACTTTCATTTACAGCAGGATATCAACTGAGAGTCACATAGATTGGGCCTACCTAAATCTTTGTTCTTACACTGGGCTTGCACATTGTTTCAGTTTTTTCACTTTGAGGGTACATACATGGGCAAGAAAAGAGGATCAAGCTAAGTGATCTAGTTCGGTTAGCAGGGGAGATTACAACCTTAGCCTCGTTACACACACACAGACACACATACACTCTCTCTCTTAGCAAAGTTTTTAAGTTGTGTTAAATTATCCCTGTATTTGGAAGTCTTCATCCTGCTGATCTTTTTTCTCCTTTCAAAATTTGACTTATTTTTCAATAAAGTTTATTTCTCTCCAAAACTATTGATGGCTTACACGGTAAAGAATTCACCTGCAGTGCAGGAGACCTGGGTTTGATCCCTGAGTCAGAATGATCCCCTGGAGAAGGGAATGGCTACCCACTCTAGTATTCTTGCCTGGAGAATCCCATGGACAGAGGAGCCTGGAGGGCTAAGGTCCAGGCGGTTGCAAAGAGTCGGATATGACAGAGTGACTGATGCTTCAGTGACCATTTTGAGCTCTTAGGTATTACTGTCTCAAACATTCATTTGACCCTCCTTTACCCACTGCTATCTGATGTCCTGTGTGTTGTTTTTTAGCTTCTTATATGTATAAATAATGCCACCTCAATTATATGGGAAAATTACTCATTTATTTTTTCTTTTGGAGTGTTATTATTCTGCATTTACTGTGTATAAGGCACCCAAACCGATGCTCGAAGAATGAAAAGCAGTAAATATGGTCTTTTATTCAGACTCCTCAGAAATCTACAATCTAGTCATAGAGTCAAGCTGTATACACCTTTGTTGTTGTTGTTTAGTTGCTCAGTCATGTCCGACTCTTTGCAACCCTATGGACTGTAGCCCTATAGCCTGTCAGGCTCCTCTGTCCATGGGCTTTCCCCCACAAGAATACTAGAATGGATTGCCATTCCCTTCTCCTGGGTATCTTCCCGACCCAGGGATCAAACTGGAATCTCTTGCATTGGCAAGCAGCTTCTTTACCACTGAGCCACCTGGGAAGCCTTCACACACATTTACCTCCACACAAAAATCCATAAAATGGTAACTTTCATTTACAGCAGGATATCAACTGAGAGTCACATAGATTGGGCCTACCTAAATCTTTGTTCTTACACTGGGCTTGCACATTGTTTCATAAGTTATAGGCACTAAGCAAGCAATTATTATCTTCATGTCTACATAAAATTGCCTTCTCTTATTAATCATGTTTATACAATTTTCTTTTGGGGGGCTGGGGAGTAGTCAGACCTATCATCATGAAGCCCAACATAGTTTTCTATCTCCCTTCCTGTTTCTTTATCTGGCCACACAGGTCTCATGTGATCCACTCATAATTCCCCAAACATGATTTGAGTCACGGCTGGCTCTTCCTGCCTATTGAATCTTTGCTTCATCTTCAGGGCCCACCTGAAATGCCAGTTCCTCAGAGCAGCCTTCCGAAACATCTAGAAACAGAGATATCTATTCTTGCTTTCTTGTATTCTCATAATCACTTTATGTGATTACACTAATCATACTATTTGTTCATACTATTTTGTCTATATATATATATATAGACACATATATGCTATATGTGTATATGGCAATTATATATGTATACATAAAATTATGGTGGAAATGGTTTATTCACTAAGTTATGCAACCCCATGAACTGTAGCCTTCCAGGCTTCTCTGTCCATGGGATTTCTGAGGCAAGAGTACTGGAGTGGGTTGCCATTTCCTTGTCCAGGGGATCTTGCCAATCCAGGGATCGAACCCATGTCTCCTTTATTGCAGGCAGATTCTTCACTACTGAGACACCAGGGGAGCCCTATATAAGTATATAGGCAGTTATATATCTTATATATGTATATGGAAAATATACATATATAATTACAAAGCAATTACATATGTTGTCTCACTAAACTCTGAGCTCCTCAAGGTTGATGAGCTTGTCTTATTCATATTAATATCTCTAACATTTTGTAAAACAGTGTATCTAGCCCATATTTGACTAGCTCACTATATCTTTGTGGAATGAATGTGTGAATTCATTTATTAAATACATGTTTGAATAGACATCTAGCCTAAAAGCAATAAATCATTCAATATTTCTTGGACAAATGAGTGGATAATAAATAAGTACAGCTATGCCAAGTATCTTGCTACAGACTTTATTCTGATCATATTTTCCTACTGTAATGGAACTATATTTGAAAGTGTCCCATCAGCAGTGTCCCATCAGTTCAGGCTCAAGTCAAATGTGTGACATTTATCTCAAATCCTAACTGTTTTTGTTTTTGATGTTTTTCTATCTGAATAGAGAAAAAGTAACATCAATCCTGGTTCCAGTGTGTAAGAGTAGCAAAAAATAGAAAGTGTAGAACTGTATTGTGCTAAAAATGGTGGTCTTGAAATAAGTAGTAGTGCTGGCAGAAACAGACATGCACACGACTTCTCTAGAACATTAAAAATTCCTAAACAAAATGACTTACAAACAAAGTTGTATTTTAGGGGAAGATAGAATTTAGTCAGTCACAAATTAATGATGTATCATAAGCTTGTTGGTCAAACTAAATAATGCATGTAACTCACAATTGGATAAATTCTGGTGGCTCTTGGAACTCATAAGAAAATGTTATTCTCTGGGATTGGGAAAGTTGAGTAGAATATTGGCAGTATACCTTCCCCAAAGGGGTACTATCACTGTGACCACACTGATGAAGTTATATGACATTAGGCATGGAAGAACCAAGATTCTGCACTTCCCCATTGCTACTAAGTATTTTCATCTTTAGAGAAAGCATTAGTGAAAATGGCCCCTTTCTCTGAATTTGTCTTGTAAAAAGTTTTCTCAGGCCTATTAATGCATATGATTTTATAGTGATCATTTGAGGCTTCAATTCTGAATGCTGCACTGAGTCCCAGGGCCATGAATCATGCCTGTGTACCAGGAAAAGAGTAAGATTTCTCCAATTAAAACTTCACTACATTCGGCTTTAAGAAGGTGAAACAAAACTAGCCCAGCCTAAAGAGCTCCTGAAAGAGGGTACAGCTTTTCTGCAATAAATTATTTTGCCAATTCTGGTCCCTGGTGGCTCAGTGGTAAAGGATCTGCTTGCCAATACAGGAGGCCCACGAGATGTAGGTTCGATCCCTGAGTCATGACGATGCCCTGGAGATGGACGTGGCAACCCATTCCAGTCTTCTTGCCTGGAAAATCCCATGGACAGAGGAGCCCAGGAGGCTACAGTCCATGGGGTCCCAAAGAGTTGGACTTGACTGAGCGACTAAACAACAACAAGGAATGCATCATCTTGTTTGCTTTTCAGTCATTTTCCCAATCAATTTTGTTTCATTTACAGAGTGAAATCTCTTTTCAGGCAGAAAATCTTGGTAACACAATAATTATAGGACGTAAAATTTTCCTTGAAATGGTTGACTTGGAACCATCTTTTGGAAAGCAGGTTCATTCCTTGTCAAAGGTTGCCCATCCAGCTCATGGTATGTGAACATACCTGCCTGGGTACTACGTTAGAAATATTTTTTAGCATTGGGATTTTGTTCTATATTAACTGAAATAACTACTTGACATTAATGGTATATATGACAGACTTTACCTTGGAGATAGGAATGGATGATAACTTACCTTCTGAACGTTTTACGCAGATTTGGAACTGTGTGTCTGGCCTGGTTTGTTTTGGTGATCATAATATTCTATTTCATTGGCTAGAATGCATTTGAGTAGAATATTGGCAGTATACCTTCCCCAAAGGGGTACTATCACTGTGACCACACTGATGAAGTTATATGACATTAGGCATGGAAGAACCAAGATTCTGCACTTCCCCATTGCTACTAAGTATTTTCATCTTTAGAGAAAGCATTAGTGAAAATGGCCCCTTTCTCTGAATTTGTCTTGTAAAAAGTTTTCTCAGGCCTATTAATGCATATGATTTTATAGTGATCATTTGAGGCTTCAATTCTGAATGCTGCACTGAGTCCCAGGGCCATGAATCATGCCTGTGTACCAGGAAAAGAGTAAGATTTCTCCAATTAAAACTTCACTACATTCGGCTTTAAGAAGGTGAAACAAAACTAGCCCAGCCTAAAGAGCTCCTGAAAGAGGGTACAGCTTTTCTGCAATAAATTATTTTGCCAATTCTGGTCCCTGGTGGCTCAGTGGTAAAGGATCTGCTTGCCAATACAGGAGGCCCACGAGATGTAGGTTCGATCCCTGAGTCATGACGATGCCCTGGAGATGGACGTGGCAACCCATTCCAGTCTTCTTGCCTGGAAAATCCCATGGACAGAGGAGCCCAGGAGGCTACAGTCCATGGGGTCCCAAAGAGTTGGACTTGACTGAGCGACTAAACAACAACAAGGAATGCATCATCTTGTTTGCTTTTCAGTCATTTTCCCAATCAATTTTGTTTCATTTACAGAGTGAAATCTCTTTTCAGGCAGAAAATCTTGGTAACACAATAATTATAGGACGTAAAATTTTCCTTGAAATGGTTGACTTGGAACCATCTTTTGGAAAGCAGGTTCATTCCTTGTCAAAGGTTGCCCATCCAGCTCATGGTATGTGAACATACCTGCCTGGGTACTACGTTAGAAATATTTTTTAGCATTGGGATTTTGTTCTATATTAACTGAAATAACTACTTGACATTAATGGTATATATGACAGACTTTACCTTGGAGATAGGAATGGATGATAACTTACCTTCTGAACGTTTTACGCAGATTTGGAACTGTGTGTCTGGCCTGGTTTGTTTTGGTGATCATAATATTCTATTTCATTGGCTAGAATGCATTTGAGTAAGTGATGTGTGGACATCAGCCCCCTTCGCCCATTTTCCACTTCCAGAAGTTCTTTCTGCCATTTGATTTTCCCCATTTTATTTGTTCTCTATGTTGAACTTTCTCTTCTCTCTTTAAGCACCCCAGAGAAGTACACATCAAGCTGTGAGTGACTTGAAAATTTCAAGGAATTATTACTCCACCTCCTCTTTTAAGAGCTGGCTCCAGTCTCGCATCTTCCTACTAAAAGGCTTTTCCTTTATACTTCTGTTTTTTATTAAAAGAAGCCAATTTCCCTCCACCATTGTCTTTTAAATTTAGGGATGTGTAACTAATGAGATCAATTTCCCCATCTCCTTTTCTTTTTGCAGTCCTTTACATACCGTACTTATGGACTAGAATCATTATTTATGTTTGTAAAACATTTTCAAGAAAGAATTTCATGAGAATAGGGAGAGCACAGAATACTTGGGCGGATGGTAGGAGGAATACTAATGAATATTAATCCTGAATGCTCACATAGTGCCTTTTGTCTTCAAAGTAGTTGAAAGAAGTACTAATTAATTATCATTCTATAGGATTATGTTGAAAACAGTATAGTCAGTGTCCAACTGTGCCTGAGCAGACACAAAAGCTCAGTTACTGGTTACAGGCTACACAGATGATGTATGTGCTTCCTGTGCAGAGAATGACATCAGCTGGTGCCATCGAATGGAAAGATTTGCTGAAGGAAACAGACACACTTGATCCTCTGTGGTCATTACTTTGCATACTACTTTGCATCTTGGGGAACTCTCTCCCTCTGAAGGAGGCAGAGCTAAGCAAGAGTAGGTCAACTCTGATGCTCTTTCACTTCATTCTAGTTTTTTCAAATTTTTCACTATTTTCGTCATTCAGAAAGGCAACCTACCGTGGGGCTTCTGGAGAGTCTAGGATAATATTCAAGAAACTGAGTATCATCCCAATTATTTTCCAATTAACCCCTTTTAGGATATATTTTAACTTCTTTCTTAAATTGATCAACACACATGGGACACTCACTTTTTCCGAGAGTAGGTAGTATCCTATTTATTCTTTCCCCCCGCATGGTTTATAGTTGTTCACTAGACTCTTTAAAAGATTTACGAGAAGTAAATGAAACAGAATTCTTCAGGAAAGACCAGCTAATGAGGGAGGGAGAAGGCAAGAGTTTTGTGTTTTTCCCAATGTTCAAAGCATAGCTATTCCCTAAATAATACACTTACTGCTAATTCAGTAACAAAGTTCCCACTTGAGAAGGCCTCCTTGACAACACTGGATGTTCACGTTTGTGCTCTTAAAAATAGGCCTCCTTTAATGCATATTTGATGTCTGTGGTGTGCACTAAGAGACAAGGAATTATTTGGAATTCTCTATGTCACTAGGCATTCCGTGGAGCTTTAGTCATGGACAATTAGTAAGCATTCATCCTTATGTGATTTACATTTTATTCCATGGGCTCCACATAACCATTTTCTGGAAGAACAAAAGTATTGTCCAACAGGTCTGGTTCTCTGAGTAGAGAGAAGATTATCCCTGACTTTGAGGGCTAGGGTGAGATCCTTGAAGGCAGAGATACAATGATGGATGAGCTTATCAGGCGAAAAATATGGTGCCAGTTCATTTTTTCCCTGTGATCTGGAGACATCATTTATCATGTATTAAGGAGGGCAGTGATTACGTTCATCATGTAAAGTGTTAATAAATTGAAAAGACACAGACACCATTAGGCAACTCATCCTTCAGTGGGTCAGGCTGACTGTGTTTTGTTGAAGAGGAAGGGGGTTAGTACCATGAAGAACAGTCATCCTGAGGGGATAGTGAGCATTTGGTCCTTAGCCTGAGAGAGAGTACATGTGATCTATCTTGACCATATCCCTCTTTCCACCTAAAGTGAACACTTTGGTAATTAGAAAAATTATGAGATCATATTTGCATTACCATGAAATTGGTGAAGGGTCTGTCCTAGAGCACATGCAGAAAACCTGTGTTGTTCTATTACTCTTGCCATAATCCAAAGATAAAGAGTGACTCTGCCTGACCCTTGTCTAAACACTCAACTTTTTCAAAATGAGTAAATGGATATATTTTAACTTCTTTCTTAAATTGATCAACACACATGGGACACTCACTTTTCCGAGAGTAGGTAGTATCCTATTTATTCTTTCCCCCCGCATGGTTTATAGTTGTTCACTAGACTCTTTAAAAGATTTACGAGAAGTAAATGAAACAGAATTCTTCAGGAAAGACCAGCTAATGAGGGAGGGAGAAGGCAAGAGTTTTGTGTTTTTCCCAATGTTCAAAGCATAGCTATTCCCTAAATAATACACTTACTGCTAATTCAGTAACAAAGTTCCCACTTGAGAAGGCCTCCTTGACAACACTGGATGTTCACGTTTGTGCTCTTAAAAATAGGCCTCCTTTAATGCATATTTGATGTCTGTGGTGTGCACTAAGAGACAAGGAATTATTTGGAATTCTCTATGTCACTAGGCATTCCGTGGAGCTTTAGTCATGGACAATTAGTAAGCATTCATCCTTATGTGATTTACATTTTATTCCATGGGCTCCACATAACCATTTTCTGGAAGAACAAAAGTATTGTCCAACAGGTCTGGTTCTCTGAGTAGAGAGAAGATTATCCCTGACTTTGAGGGCTAGGGTGAGATCCTTGAAGGCAGAGATACAATGATGGATGAGCTTATCAGGCGAAAAATATGGTGCCAGTTCATTTTTTCCCTGTGATCTGGAGACATCATTTATCATGTATTAAGGAGGGCAGTGATTACGTTCATCATGTAAAGTGTTAATAAATTGAAAAGACACAGACACCATTAGGCAACTCATCCTTCAGTGGGTCAGGCTGACTGTGTTTTGTTGAAGAGGAAGGGGGTTAGTACCATGAAGAACAGTCATCCTGAGGGGATAGTGAGCATTTGGTCCTTAGCCTGAGAGAGAGTACATGTGATCTATCTTGACCATATCCCTCTTTCCACCTAAAGTGAACACTTTGGTAATTAGAAAAATTATGAGATCATATTTGCATTACCATGAAATTGGTGAAGGGTCTGTCCTAGAGCACATGCAGAAAACCTGTGTTGTTCTATTACTCTTGCCATAATCCAAAGATAAAAAGAGTGACTCTGCCTGACCCTTCCGTTGGTTAAAAAAATAGGTTTCAACTTTATAGCCTGCTGTCTAGACTCAGTTGTCTGCTTTCCTCAATGCTGAGAAGGTAGTGAGGCTGCCTGGTTGATAGTCTGTCAATTGTTACCCAGCTCGCATTGATCTTTTACATTGGCTGTATCCTTCTGATGGAAATAAATATGTAAATGCGATAAAGGTGGTAGACAGCCCCGTCACTTTGTACTCTTTTCCTCCTTTACAACTTCTGTGTTTGTAAACATGACATGGTATCTTATAAAGTTAGATCAAATGTAAAACAATGCTTTGCAATTTGAATCACCATGGTTTAATTCCCAAAGCCTTGGAGACCATTAATGACAGAGGCCTGCTGCTGAAATGTTCCTAGGTAGATTCATTGCAATTTAGAAGTCTAAACTAACCATTATATATGTGTGTGTGTGTGTGTGTGTGTGTGTGTGTGTGTGTGTGTATTATATATATTTGTATTTAATAAACTTCTTGTTGAGTCTGTGTTGTGGTTTCACTTTCTGCTAGGTTTTCTTCTTTCTTTTGAATGGATATCTTAATTGGGAATCACCTCAGTCCTTGAAAAATTAGCATGTTGTATTTTTTCTTGATTTCTCCTACTAGATAGCTTACCTTGATTACTGTGGTCTTTCCTAAATACTACTTGCCATAGTTTTTATCTTTTAGGAACTTCTGGTGATATAAGTGCCACTCCTGAAGGTGGTGGCTTATTAGTAGCAATCAGTGTTTTTTGTTTTTTTTTTTTCTGTGTTATTGCTGTCATTTAAATTCCTGGAAGTGGGGACTGATCTGTCCTGATTCTTTCCTGCAGTCAGTGTTTTTTATGGACAAGAGTTAAGAGAAGCTTTATTTGAAAATTAAGAGGTTTCCTGGGGCAAATATGGGATAGTTTTAGTAGAAACATGGCAAAATAAAAAACAAGAGTGAGAGGGCATAATATGAGTCTCAGAAGAGATAAATGTGTGTCAGGTGGTCAGGTGTGTTATTCGTTGTCCTGGTCAAAAAACAATCTGTCCTAGAGCACATGCAGAAAACCTGTGTTGTTCTATTACTCTTGCCATAATCCAAAGATAAAAAGAGTGACTCTGCCTGACCCTTCCGTTGGTTAAAAAAATAGGTTTCAACTTTATAGCCTGCTGTCTAGACTCAGTTGTCTGCTTTCCTCAATGCTGAGAAGGTAGTGAGGCTGCCTGGTTGATAGTCTGTCAATTGTTACCCAGCTCGCATTGATCTTTTACATTGGCTGTATCCTTCTGATGGAAATAAATATGTAAATGCGATAAAGGTGGTAGACAGCCCCGTCACTTTGTACTCTTTTCCTCCTTTACAACTTCTGTGTTTGTAAACATGACATGGTATCTTATAAAGTTAGATCAAATGTAAAACAATGCTTTGCAATTTGAATCACCATGGTTTAATTCCCAAAGCCTTGGAGACCATTAATGACAGAGGCCTGCTGCTGAAATGTTCCTAGGTAGATTCATTGCAATTTAGAAGTCTAAACTAACCATTATATATGTGTGTGTGTGTGTGTGTGTGTGTGTGTGTGTGTGTGTATTATATATATTTGTATTTAATAAACTTCTTGTTGAGTCTGTGTTGTGGTTTCACTTTCTGCTAGGTTTTCTTCTTTCTTTTGAATGGATATCTTAATTGGGAATCACCTCAGTCCTTGAAAAATTAGCATGTTGTATTTTTTCTTGATTTCTCCTACTAGATAGCTTACCTTGATTACTGTGGTCTTTCCTAAATACTACTTGCCATAGTTTTTATCTTTTAGGAACTTCTGGTGATATAAGTGCCACTCCTGAAGGTGGTGGCTTATTAGTAGCAATCAGTGTTTTTTGTTTTTTTTTTTTCTGTGTTATTGCTGTCATTTAAATTCCTGGAAGTGGGGACTGATCTGTCCTGATTCTTTCCTGCAGTCAGTGTTTTTTATGGACAAGAGTTAAGAGAAGCTTTATTTGAAAATTAAGAGGTTTCCTGGGGCAAATATGGGATAGTTTTAGTAGAAACATGGCAAAATAAAAAACAAGAGTGAGAGGGCATAATATGAGTCTCAGAAGAGATAAATGTGTGTCAGGTGGTCAGGTGTGTTATTCGTTGTCCTGGTCAAAAAACAATCTTCGTCTTTAAGATTCAAGTCAAAATGCACCAAGAAGCTGGTCACACTTCAGTTGATGTTGATTTTTTGAATGTCTCCAGACATTCATGTCCTCATTCATGAGACCTGGTTAAGAGAGAGATGTTCTTTAAGGGTTTCAAATTTGTATATTCTCTTTTGATTATATTGAAGGAAAAAAAAAAACTCTTTAGGAGAGAAACTCCTTTTCCTCTTTTGTTCTCTCATCTTCTACTATTTATACAATTCATGATCAGTATACAGCTTGTTGAAGGAATGAATGAATAAGGGAATAAATGAATACTTAGGTATGAAGGCAAGCATTGCAAAGTTTTCTCCATAGTTCAAAAATACACATTTCTAGCAAAGATAGTTATTTATTTCTAATCTAGTAGTGTATTATCTTTACAGCTTCTCCCTTCAGAGTTTTTATACCAAATTTACTAGGGCCTGCATTTCTGTGTAGGCCATATTTGAAAAGCCATAGACAAATTGAAAGAAAATCATTTTGGTTGATTTTGGTCTTTTGCCTTATTCTGTTAAAATCTAGCTTCTGTATTTGCATACTCTCAATGTGGTTAAGATGTAAATCCAACAGACTCATTTAGACAAATGGTTGTATCTCCTTATAAATCTCTGTTCTTTGTGGGGAAATAAATGTTCATTAGTTTTCTGTCTTACAAAAATATATTGTTCATCTGGTAGGCTTATACATAGTACATGAACCACTTAGAATTAATTATAAATTCCATAGTCACCAAACATATATGACATTATAAACATTATACAAATATATTGTGCATATAGTTTAGAAGATCTGTGTGCCATAAGTTTAGACATTTTTAAAAACCTGAGAATTAGATTCAATGCCAGTTGTTTATACTGATAGGTAGAAGGTACTTTAATGTTTATTTTTAAAATTTTTATCATGGGAAAAGCCTTTAGAAGAGAATTTGTGTATTGACTTTTCTTAAGGAGCATCTTTAACCACAAATGCAGACATCAGACTGCATAAAGAATTATGAATTGACATTTTGAATTTTATTCTAGAAATAGGAGATGTCTTTTTATGAGCCCCTTTCAACAATGAGAATTTCAAGTATGGACCATAAAGCAACTGGAGCCTGCAAATTAGTTTATATATAATTATTCCCCAGGTTCAAAGACACTCAGTTCAGGTGAGAAAGTTGACTGAACAGTGATGTTGTTTGGATGTGTGATTTGTTATTTAATATCTCTGCTGAAGCATCAGGCATCTACAGCTTCCATAGAACTCTGGATTTACTGTCATGTGATACTAGTAAAACTGTAGTCTCATACCCTAATCCTTCCTCAGTCGAACTGATCATTGTATCAAGACTTGGATTTCTCTTTATTTCACAAGCTATCATGCATTTTGTGCTGTTTGTAAAATGTTCTGTAAGGAGCCCTTTTCATCTGAAACCTCCAAGTTCTCTTTAAAGGGCAGACACAATTATTTTGGGGAGTTTGGGGACTGTTATTTGTTTTCATTAGTTGTGTTCTAACACTCTTGTCAACCGTATGAGTTAGATCTGAAAACAGCTCATCTTTGTTCATTAAGGTCAAACGAATGTCTTGGGATCCAGCCCCAAAGACAATTCTGAGTTCTTATTGGCAGAAAGCACTTCTTATTACAGAGAGAATTGTTTTGGTTCATTATTTCAGGAAATGGTGCCAGAAAGAGGTAGTCAATTTAGAACAGCAGTTCACACATTTCCTGGGCTGTTGGAATGGGTTGTGTATTTCATTTGCCTTGCACTGCCTCACCTATAGAATATAGCTACGGAAAAGGAAGTGCACACATTGGGAAGCAATAACATGGTGCATGTAGTTTTCCGTGGTGAAACTGTCCCAGATAATTGATTTTGTTGTGACGATAGTGGTTTGCAGCCAATGCTAATCAGCCACAGCCATTGCAATAACTTGTGTATGTATAAACCTTTACACATTTGTAAAATATCAAATTGAACTACATGAAATTGATATTCTACTGCTTTTTCATGAGGGAAAAGCTTTAGAAGAGAATTTGTGTATTGACTTTTCTTAAGGAGCATCTTTAACCACAAATGCAGACATCAGACTGCATAAAGAATTATGAATTGACATTTTGAATTTTATTCTAGAAATAGGAGATGTCTTTTTATGAGCCCCTTTCAACAATGAGAATTTCAAGTATGGACCATAAAGCAACTGGAGCCTGCAAATTAGTTTATATATAATTATTCCCCAGGTTCAAAGACACTCAGTTCAGGTGAGAAAGTTGACTGAACAGTGATGTTGTTTGGATGTGTGATTTGTTATTTAATATCTCTGCTGAAGCATCAGGCATCTACAGCTTCCATAGAACTCTGGATTTACTGTCATGTGATACTAGTAAAACTGTAGTCTCATACCCTAATCCTTCCTCAGTCGAACTGATCATTGTATCAAGACTTGGATTTCTCTTTATTTCGCAAGCTATCATGCATTTTGTGCTGTTTGTAAAATGTTCTGTAAGGAGCCCTTTTCATCTGAAACCTCCAAGTTCTCTTTAAAGGGCAGACACAATTATTTTGGGGAGTTTGGGGACTGTTATTTGTTTTCATTAGTTGTGTTCTAACACTCTTGTCAACCGTATGAGTTAGATCTGAAAACAGCTCATCTTTGTTCATTAAGGTCAAACGAATGTCTTGGGATCCAGCCCCAAAGACAATTCTGAGTTCTTATTGGCAGAAAGCACTTCTTATTACAGAGAGAATTGTTTTGGTTCATTATTTCAGGAAATGGTGCCAGAAAGAGGTAGTCAATTTAGAACAGCAGTTCACACATTTCCTGGGCTGTTGGAATGGGTTGTGTATTTCATTTGCCTTGCACTGCCTCACCTATAGAATATAGCTACGGAAAAGGAAGTGCACACATTGGGAAGCAATAACATGGTGCATGTAGTTTTCCGTGGTGAAACTGTCCCAGATAATTGATTTTGTTGTGAACGATAGTGGTTTGCAGCCAATGCTAATCAGCCACAGCCATTGCAATAACTTGTGTATGTATAAACCTTTACACATTTGTAAAATATCAAATTGAACTACATGAAATTGATATTCTACTGCTTTTTCATGACTTACACACCTGGAATTTCATGTAATTCAATCTAACACTTCCACATTTATTATTCCTCTTTGAAAGGCCACCTGCCATGGTCGATAGCACACTGGATTTAGAGTCATCAGCTTGGGTTCATGTCCCAACAATGTCACTTGTGTGCTGGGCGACCTTTACAAATCCTTCAGAGACTGAACAGTGGCATGTGGGAACAAAGAGAAATCGAATTCATAAGATGTTTAGCAGTGTTTGGACTAATAGTTACTAGATAGGGAGCCTTCTTTATAGTCATATGAAGGCAGGCAGTATTATAATGTATACAAAAAGGCTAATAATTCAGATGTAATTATGAATACTATTCCTGATTATCAGTACGACATTGCCAGGTTGGAAGGACAGGCATCGCTATCCTCATTGCACAGCTGGAAATTCAGTAAAAGTGACTTAGATGATTCAGTGACTCTAAAATAGGGTCTAAGCCTCTAGATGCTGTTGCTCTTTTAAGGGTACCATCTGATGACTGACTTAGTGTTAGATGGCTAGATATTCTTCTCTGACGGTCTATTGAAGAGTTACCAAGACATCTCAGCCAAAAGTCCCAGTTTTATAGCACTACATCTTTGCCTCGTAAAGTCATGAAGATGTGAGCTACCTGAAAACTATTCCTTTCTAAGTCTATTTTTTCCCTCAAAAAATAAAGTGGTAACCACACACTGGAAGAAATAAAGATGACTTTCAGCAGGATAGATAAATAAGCTGGTTCATCTAGACAGCAGAGTGTTATTCAGCACTAAAAAGAAATGAGATATCAATCCATGAAGACCTAGAGGAAACTTAGATGCATACAGTAAGTGAAAGAAGCCAGTTTAAAAACTGTTACATGCTCTGTGAGTCCAACTATATGACAGTCTGGAAAAGAGAAAAATGTGGAGACAGTGGGCACATTAGTGATTGCCAGGGACTGGGGTGGGGCTGAACAGGCAGAGGATGGAATATTTTTAGAGCAGTGAAACTGTTCAATGTGGTACTATCATGGTAGGTCCATGTCATCATGGGGCTTCCCTGGTGGCCCGATGGTAAAGTATCTACTTGCACATGCAGGGAATGCAGGTTTCATCCCCAGTTCAGGAAAGCCCCCTGGAGAAGGAAATGGCAAGCTATTCCAGTATCCCTGTCTGGGAAATCTCCATGGACAGAGGAGCCTGGAGGACTGCAGTCCATGGAGTCACAAGAAATTAGACATGACTTAGCGACTCAACAGCAATAGCAACATGTCATAAATTTGTTCAAACCCATAAAACATACGGCACTGAGAACGTACTCTAAGGTAATGAACCCTAAGTTCACCATGGACTTTGGGTGGCAATGATGTTTCAGTGTAGATTCATGAGTTGTAATGAGTGTGCCACACTGGAGGGGATTTTGGTAACGGGGGAGGCTGTTAAGAGTTGGGAGCGGAGGTATCTGGGAGGAGGTACAGGTTCTCCTGTAGCCCTCACTCAGTTTTGCTATGAACCTAAAACTTCTCCTAATGTTAAAGTCCATGGAAAGTAAAAACTATTGGAAGCTTGAGGCTTTTTCCACAGAAGGAAAGTCTTCACACTGCAGTCATGAGAGCCACCTTGAGGGGTAGGTGCTGTCATTCCTATTCCTTACTGACTGTGAGACAGACTCAGTTAAGCTGGAAGTACCTTCCTTGAGGGCCCACAGATGGGAGCGGGACAGCTTAGAGGAAAGCAGTCCAGCCTGGTCAAGGTCTGTGCTTCTGCTCTGAAGACATTATGTCTATTCATCCTGGAGTTCGTGAAGCTCACAATGCTAGACAGTTGACTTGAGCAATAAAAGTATATACCCATGATACAAAATTTCACTCCGTTATAAATAAAGCAGATGGGAAAGATCAAAACTGAATACGGTGGAATTCAATGTATAATATTGGATGATAGAGCAATTGCTCAGTTGGATAGAGAATACAATTTTCTTAGAGACAGCTCTCAGGAAAAGTCTCAGCTTTAATCTTAGGTCCCCTGCACCTATTTAAATTGTATTCTGACTGGATCTAGGCTATTTTATGGAAAATTTTCCTTGAGATTTCTATATGACATTCCCCATGCTTACCTACTTATAATTTCCTATCTAGCCCCAAAGACAATTTTTAGTGCAGTGAAACTGTTCAATGTGGACTTTCTTGGTAGGTCCATGTCATCATGGGGCTTCCCTGGTGGCCCGATGGTAAAGTATCTACTTGCACATGCAGGGAATGCAGGTTTCATCCCCAGTTCAGGAAAGCCCCCTGGAGAAGGAAATGGCAAGCTATTCCAGTATCCCTGTCTGGGAAATCTCCATGGACAGAGGAGCCTGGAGGACTGCAGTCCATGGAGTCACAAGAAATTAGACATGACTTAGCGACTCAACAGCAATAGCAACATGTCATAAATTTGTTCAAACCCATAAAACATACGGCACTGAGAACGTACTCTAAGGTAATGAACCCTAAGTTCACCATGGACTTTGGGTGGCAATGATGTTTCAGTGTAGATTCATGAGTTGTAATGAGTGTGCCACACTGGAGGGGATTTTGGTAACGGGGGAGGCTGTTAAGAGTTGGGAGCGGAGGTATCTGGGAGGAGGTACAGGTTCTCCTGTAGCCCTCACTCAGTTTTGCTATGAACCTAAAACTTCTCCTAATGTTAAAGTCCATGGAAAGTAAAAACTATTGGAAGCTTGAGGCTTTTTCCACAGAAGGAAAGTCTTCACACTGCAGTCATGAGAGCCACCTTGAGGGGTAGGTGCTGTCATTCCTATTCCTTACTGACTGTGAGACAGACTCAGTTAAGCTGGAAGTACCTTCCTTGAGGGCCCACAGATGGGAGCGGGACAGCTTAGAGGAAAGCAGTCCAGCCTGGTCAAGGTCTGTGCTTCTGCTCTGAAGACATTATGTCTATTCATCCTGGAGTTCGTGAAGCTCACAATGCTAGACAGTTGACTTGAGCAATAAAAGTATATACCCATGATACAAAATTTCACTCCGTTATAAATAAAGCAGATGGGAAAGATCAAAACTGAATACGGTGGAATTCAATGTATAATATTGGATGATAGAGCAATTGCTCAGTTGGATAGAGAATACAATTTTCTTAGAGACAGCTCTCAGGAAAAGTCTCAGCTTTAATCTTAGGTCCCCTGCACCTATTTAAATTGTATTCTGACTGGATCTAGGCTATTTTATAGAAGAATAAAACCATTTTACCTTGAGATTTCTATATGACATTCCCCATGCTTACCTACTTATAATTTCCTATCTAGCCCCAAAGACAATTTTAAGTGCTTACTGGCACAAAGCACTTCTTTTACATAGAGAAATATTTTGGTTCCTTATTTAAGGAAATGGTGCCAAAAAGAACCACCCTGAGCATTAAATTTCCTTTATACATTTTTGAAGCTACTACAATATGCATGGAATGCTCAAGGATTTCATCAGTCTTGTTTTAAGGGAATTCCCATGGATCACCTTGGGACGAATTCCCACTTTTGTTCAATTTTGCTTTCTCTCTGAACCAGGATGGTGAAAGAACATGGTACCTCTCAGGAGGTCTCCATAATGTTATTGTTGCTATTGCTTAGTCACCAAGTTGTGTCTGACCCTTTTGTAACCACATAAACCTAGCTTCTCTTTCCATGAAATTTTCTAGGCAAGAATACTGGAGTGGGTTGTCATTCCCTTCACCAGAAGCTCTTCCTGACACAAGGATCAAACCTACATCCCCTGAATTGCAGGCAAATACTTTACCACTGAACCACCAGGGAAGCCCCTCCATAATGCTACCCCTTCTTTATTTTTGAGTTATTGGTCCTAGGTTGAAGAGGTCTTGATCCAGCACTGGCATGCATAGGACATGTTGGACCCTGCATGAAGTAAAAGCAAATTACTGTGAAACTCTCAATACCTGGATCGACCAGTGCTCTCTGGACCCAAGATTAGAACCTTGTCTAGTTTCCCATTCTTGTTAATGGGAAGATGTTCCCAGGCCTTTGGGCAATTGTTAATTCAAGATGGGGTCTGCCTGTTGACTTGAGGCTGCCTCTGGACATGTTCAGAAGCTATGGGAACTTTCTTTCTGTTGTTGATGATGAACGTGAAAGTACTTAATATTGTAGATCAGGCATCTGATGGTCTCATGTTGAATCCAGAGTCCTCCACATGTTAGTTAAAAGACCACAGGCAACTTTCTGGACATCTGTGTCTCCATCTGTCCAATGGAGATCATAGCTTACCTACTCGATAGGAATTTCATGAAGCTTAGTGTATTCGTAGATGAAAAATGTTTAGAATGGGCTTACTTGGCCAACCTAGTTGACTAACCACTCACAATTGAACACTTTTTCTGTTGCTGCACCAGCCTCTAAATAATCAGGCACTGAGCCTCTGCTTCAAGGGCCCTCTAAGCTTATAATTCCCTCCTCCACCTCGTCTTACTCATACTTCAAGATCTAACACAAATACCACTTCTCCTTTGAAGTACTTCCTCTTCTGTGCACCGCAGACACTTGTATTATAATAGCACTTATATGCTAATGCATTGTATAATGGCACGTATGTATTCCTAAATAATATAAATGTATATAATTACACCTGTATGTGTCTAAGTACGTAATATGTGTTGTATGTGTCATGATTGTGCATTTGTATACATATGTGTATTTATTTGTATACTAACATATTTAGCAATCATTCATTACATGCCTATCATGTGTAATCTTTTAAATAGAGAATTCAAGGTACGTAGTCTCTAACCTCAAGAATTAAATCCTATACAAGGCAAAATTTTTTTAAGATGTAATATATGCTCTGATAAATGTTGAAATAATTTGAATAACACAGAAGGAACATCTATTATTGTATATATACACACATAAATGTGTATATTTATAGAGACATAAATATTTACAAATATGCAACTGAAATTTGATGAAAAGCCAAATTTCTAAGATCGTGTTCAGATACATATATTTTATTTTAGGTTGAAGAGGTTTTGGACCCCCAAGTAAAAGCAAATTACTGTGAAACTCTCAATACCTGGATCGACCAGTGCTCTCTGGACCCAAGATTAGAACCTTGTCTAGTTTCCCATTCTTGTTAATGGGAAGATGTTCCCAGGCCTTTGGGCAATTGTTAATTCAAGATGGGGTCTGCCTGTTGACTTGAGGCTGCCTCTGGACATGTTCAGAAGCTATGGGAACTTTCTTTCTGTTGTTGATGATGAACGTGAAAGTACTTAATATTGTAGATCAGGCATCTGATGGTCTCATGTTGAATCCAGAGTCCTCCACATGTTAGTTAAAAGACCACAGGCAACTTTCTGGACATCTGTGTCTCCATCTGTCCAATGGAGATCATAGCTTACCTACTCGATAGGAATTTCATGAAGCTTAGTGTATTCGTAGATGAAAAATGTTTAGAATGGGCTTACTTGGCCAACCTAGTTGACTAACCACTCACAATTGAACACTTTTTCTGTTGCTGCACCAGCCTCTAAATAATCAGGCACTGAGCCTCTGCTTCAAGGGCCCTCTGCTTATAATTCCCTCCTCCACCTCGTCTTACTCATACTTCAAGATCTAACACAAATACCACTTCTCCTTTGAAGTACTTCCTCTTCTGTGCACCGCAGACACTTGTATTATAATAGCACTTATATGCTAATGCATTGTATAATGGCACGTATGTATTCCTAAATAATATAAATGTATATAATTACACCTGTATGTGTCTAAGTACGTAATATGTGTTGTATGTGTCATGATTGTGCATTTGTATACATATGTGTATTTATTTGTATACTAACATATTTAGCAATCATTCATTACATGCCTATCATGTGTAATCTTTTAAATAGAGAATTCAAGGTACGTAGTCTCTAACCTCAAGAATTAAATCCTATACAAGGCAAAATTTTTTTAAGATGTAATATATGCTCTGATAAATGTTGAAATAATTTGAATAACACAGAAGGAACATCTATTATTGTATATATACACACATAAATGTGTATATTTATAGAGACATAAATATTTACAAATATGCAACTGAAATTTGATGAAAAGCCAAATTTCTAAGATCGTGTTCAGATACATATATTTTATTTTAGAACCAGTCACAGCAGTAGGTTTTAAATAATATATCAGGGAGCCATTTTTACATATTCTAACAGAACCAACCTCTGTGCCCCAAGGTTTTCACTCCTGAGTACTATATGGTTCAAACTTTAAATTTGCTGGCTTTTCCATTCTGATGACATCTCCAGCTTTCTGTCTCCCTACTAAACATTTTACACTCCTCTAAATAACTCTGTCGATTGAAAATACTCTCTATGACTTTTACCATTGTGTTTCTTCAGTGGAATCTTTTTTTGTTTATTTGTTTTGCATTCAGTAGATAATACCTTCATGTCCCCAGTGTATCCAAGAGTACAACTTGTCACCTATTATTTTAGCATACCTTATTCATCCAGGTTTAATGAAACTGAATGGCATTGTTACAATGAATTTATGCACAATTAAACTTATTATACTTACTTTTGAGTAAGCTTCGTAATAGATTTTACCTACTTTGCATTATTTGACACTTACCATAATTGTTGCCTTCCCTAGGTCTTGGCAGGAAAGTTGAGTTTGTTTAGGGTTTTTCATGGAGAAAGAAATGGCAGCCCACTCCAGCATTCTTGCCTGGAAAACTCTGTGGATGGAGGAGCCTGGTGAGCTATAGTCCATGAGGTCTCAAGTATATATGTTTATGGGTCTCCCTGATGGCTCAGTGGTGAGGAATCTGCCTGCAATTCAGGAGACCCGGGGTACATCCCTGGGTTGGGAAGATTCCCCTGGAGAAGAGCAAGGCAACCCACTCCAGTATGCTTGCCCAGGGAGTTCCACGGACAGAGGAGCCTGAAGCGCTGCAGCCCGTAGGGTCACATCGAGGCAGACACGATTGAAGTGATTCAGCAGCTGCAGCAGCAACAAGGTTTTTCATGAAAGACCATTGCCTTGGTTTCTCTGCTTAAAAATGGCACATCTGCATTACCCAGATGATTTAGTAAGGCAATTGAACAGAGAAGTGAAAACAATTCATTCCATAGCTTACTGTAAGAAGTATGCAAAGCTAATGATTTTAAGATGTTACTTCTAGCCTGACTCTTTATACTAAAAACAGAAAGAAAACAGACAACAATTCGTTTAGTGCAAGTTGGATCTTTCATGTTTTCTGGAGCCATGTCTAAAGAACTGTGATCAATTAAGATAAACAGCATGTATATATGATCATATTCTGTAAACTTACTTTGGTCTTTCTCTTTTATCATCTCTTTTGATTGTAAATATGAATAGAGAAGTTTATTTTTATCAAATGATAATAGAAGTTGTTTCTTGGTGTTAGCATATGGATAATTATTTTTAGATCTCTAAATGACCCTCTATTTTCATAGTTCTTTTATATATCTCAAGCATGTTATTTTTGTTTATTTATTCTAACAGAATTTAGTCTATTATATATCTATTTGGGGCTTGTCCTTAATTTGCCTCAAAGGGAAAAAAATGCTCCTTTACAACCTACCACTGTAGATTACAGGCATAACTGTAGCATTTGTAGCATCGGTTTTGATGCAGTCCTGAGGGACGTGTTTGCGAGTTTCAGTGTGTTTTCTTTAGAACATCACTCTGTTACATTATAATCACATAAAAAGGGCTGGATATTTATATACAGACATGCATAGTCTTTGATAGGAAGATGCTCCTCAAATAGAAGGATTTGCCATTACAAACACATGTATCCCTCTGCCTAAAAAAGCCTTTTTTAGCGGCCTGAAGGGGGCCTGGTGAGCTATAGTCCATGAGGTCTCAAGTATATATGTTTATGGGTCTCCCTGATGGCTCAGTGGTGAGGAATCTGCCTGCAATTCAGGAGACCCGGGGTACATCCCTGGGTTGGGAAGATTCCCCTGGAGAAGAGCAAGGCAACCCACTCCAGTATGCTTGCCCAGGGAGTTCCACGGACAGAGGAGCCTGAAGCGCTGCAGCCCGTAGGGTCACATCGAGGCAGACACGATTGAAGTGATTCAGCAGCTGCAGCAGCAACAAGGTTTTTCATGAAAGACCATTGCCTTGGTTTCTCTGCTTAAAAATGGCACATCTGCATTACCCAGATGATTTAGTAAGGCAATTGAACAGAGAAGTGAAAACAATTCATTCCATAGCTTACTGTAAGAAGTATGCAAAGCTAATGATTTTAAGATGTTACTTCTAGCCTGACTCTTTATACTAAAAACAGAAAGAAAACAGACAACAATTCGTTTAGTGCAAGTTGGATCTTTCATGTTTTCTGGAGCCATGTCTAAAGAACTGTGATCAATTAAGATAAACAGCATGTATATATGATCATATTCTGTAAACTTACTTTGGTCTTTCTCTTTTATCATCTCTTTTGATTGTAAATATGAATAGAGAAGTTTATTTTTATCAAATGATAATAGAAGTTGTTTCTTGGTGTTAGCATATGGATAATTATTTTTAGATCTCTAAATGACCCTCTATTTTCATAGTTCTTTTATATATCTCAAGCATGTTATTTTTGTTTATTTATTCTAACAGAATTTAGTCTATTATATATCTATTTGGGGCTTGTCCTTAATTTGCCTCAAAGGGAAAAAAATGCTCCTTTACAACCTACCACTGTAGATTACAGGCATAACTGTAGCATTTGTAGCATCGGTTTTGATGCAGTCCTGAGGGACGTGTTTGCGAGTTTCAGTGTGTTTTCTCTTTAGAACATCACTCTGTTACATTATAATCACATAAAAAGGGCTGGATATTTATATACAGACATGCATAGTCTTTGATAGGAAGATGCTCCTCAAATAGAAGGATTTGCCATTACAAACACATGTATCCCTCTGCCTAAAAATAGCCCTTTGTGTTTATAATATACCTTTCATCTGTTAGATACTTGAAGATACAATTTCCTCCATTTTCAACCCTTTCCTCTGACTTGAAATGGACTTGAAATGAGACTTTAATAGGACTTTTCTTTTCCTTGACTCAAAGCTTTCACTTGCTTTCAGCCTCTTTTATTCCCTATCCCATTGACTTGCTGTTAGTGAGCATACAATTTTCTTTGCCTTCCTGGCTTTCAAATGGCCAGAGCAGGTGTGTCAGCCCATCTCTGTCTTCCAAGTCCAGCAGAACTCTCCCCCATTATCTTTAGTGGGAGAACAGAGTGATGTATGAACTGCCTGGGTAGCTGTGAGAAACAAGGAGACCCAGTTCCCTTGGCATTTCCGGTGAAATCGTAAGGCTCCCACAAGGTGGAGAATAATTTGCACGTATGGTCACAGGAACCTGTGTGACTTACAGGCCTTTGGGGAATTCCATATTCATTTTTATTAACTTTAATTATAGGAGCACTATAAAATTTTCTCATTCTGTGTTGCGTGAAAAATGCAGAAGTTAATTGCTCCTGACATTTAATTGGTTCATGCTTCTCTCTAACAAAATCTTGGGCTGCAAGAGACAGGAAACTAGTTGGCATGTTTCTGTGATTGCTGAGGATTATATACCAAGAAATTAGTCTTTTCGTTAGTTCTAAGCAGTGAATTACAAATGCAGTTTCAGAAGCGTGGGGAGAGAAATAGAATCTGTGCGTCTACATTCTGCATATGCTAAAAGACTGACAGGGGCTTCCCCAAATGCTTTGTCTGATTTTGCCAGAATTGCTGTGTTTTTTCCATCATCATACAAGTTTAAAAGTGACATATTTTTATAAATTTGAGGATGTGTCAAGTTGTTTACAGCCCTGTTACAAACCATCTGGACCCTTCATAACCTTTTCATATATTTCTTCAAATATATGAAAAAGAGATCTGGCATAAAAAAGCATAAGGTGCCTGGTTGTTCCCAATTATAATATGTGATGGCTTGAGGACATTGAATTGTGATATGACACAGTGCCTATGATTTTAGGAGTGGTGAGAATCTCTGGAAAGCATCCATCGACTGTGATGTGTTCTGGGCTTCAAGGGAGAACATGATCAGCAAAGTACCACAAGCTGATGCTAATTTCCATTTGACACACAATTATGGAGCATGTACCATATGCAGGACACAGTGCCAACATCATGGGACATGCCAAGGTGAAGGTAGCAGGCTCCTTGCCATCACGGAGTTTATGATCTAGAGGGAGAGATGTTCTTGAAAATGGTAACTCAGCTCATGGCAGGCCGGTAAGTGCGTAAACTTAAGGCAACACAGAGGGACAGAGGACTGAAAACGTGAAGAGAGGGGTATTTAGGGACGTTGTATCCTTTGGCCACATTGGAAGACAGAACCAGCGGAGTGGGGACAGAGCTTTGAAACGGAGAACCTGGGATGAACAGAAGCATCCTTGTCTGCATCTTCTCTTATTAGTTCTTCCTACCAGTTTTTTACAAGTACGCCAGAAAACTAATAAAGAAAACTGTTGAGGCAGTTTGAGTGCAGGCTGGAAAAGAATTTCCAGACACAGAGCATTTAAGAAAGGGGTGAGTTTGTTAAGAACAAACAGCAGATATAATGTGGGCATGCGAGGGCAGTGGGCTGACCTCCTGACCAGCCAGGGAGAGTGGACACTTTTCAGGGTTACTTGCCAGTTTTTATAGCCCCAGGACAAAGAGAATTCCTGCTGGAAGGTCGACATTAGGTGATTGGTTATGGCACTATAGGCTGAGGCTGGCTACGGGAGTGGGCATCTTGACCTAATTAGCAACCAGAAAATCTGTTGGTAATGATCGGGGGGGTGGAGTTGGCAGTGGTTACAAAAGGGCTCAGTTAGCTTTGAAGGCGACATTGCTTCTGGGCTGTACTTCTGTGGCCTTGGGGCAGGACTCAGCAGACATTATGAACAAAATCAAAAGGTCAGATGCTGTTCTTTTGTCCACTCATTCCAGGTTGTTTAAAAACAAACAAATGGTCAGCAGCTGACTATGAATGTCTGCATCTATTTTGTTTATTTTATTTATTAAGTACTTCTCATATTATCTGTCTTAATACTGCAAGGTGAAGGAAGAAGAGAAAGACCCTAAATTTGACTCCATGCATTCCTTAATAAATAGGAAAATGCCACTGTCTCCTGTGAATATAGTTTTTCTCCATTTTTACGTAGTAGGAGTCATTAGTTCTCATAAATAAAATAGACAAGTAAAACAGTCAATCCCCGAATGCATGCTGCAGGCAGACATGGGAGAGATGATTATGCTAATACAAGGCCTGTCTGTGGGGTCAGAGCAGGCTGGGTTTTGCCTCTCCTGGATCACAAAGAGCAAAGGCCTGTTAGGCTGAGTAGAACAAGGAGAAATGTATGGACAGTTATTTGTGAGGGCATTTCCAAATGGAGCAACAATGCCTGAAACAGGAGGCAGGTCCAGGCTTTGGTCTGGTCAGTGAGAACAGAAGGCTGAGCCAAAGCATCAAAGGGAAGATGTCAGCTAGATTTTGCAGCGTGGCCTACAGATGGGAGTCATGAACAGAGCAAAGCCTAGAACTGGCGTGTGATCAAGGGAACCCAGTTCCCTGAGGTGAGGTGAGTCTGTGGTATTGTTCTTTAGTGCATCCACAATGTGCTTGCCACGGTGTGTGAGGTTTTTAGAGATGCAGCACCAGGCAGACAACTCAGTCATTCTTACAGAGTTTAGGATCTCGATGAGCATTTCTTCAAGTATGGCCCGTGGTCCCCCTGCATTAGAATACCAAGCTGCCTGTGAAGAAATGCCCACCTCCAGGTCTGACCATGGACCTTAGATTGGTGAGGACCAGTTGGACCAGAAAGTAATTCAGTAGGAACTCAGGAGAAACTAAGATGAATTTGAGCTGAAGAGGTCCGAGCACATTTTGAAGGGTGTGAAGAATTTTTATCCAGTGTAGAAGTAAGAGCATTCACGGTAGGAGAAAGGGCCTAAATGAAAATCCTTAAGGAAGTCCCGTGGCTTAATGGAAAAGGCCATGAACTTTGGAGTTGGAATCCCACTCTAGCCATTTCCTATTTATATGACCTTTGACAGCCTTTTTATTAAGGTTTCCACTTTTTCAAAAATTATCAAAATGGTCAGATGCTGTTCTTTTGTCCACTCATTCCAGGTTGTTTAAAAACAAACAAATGGTCAGCAGCTGACTATGAATGTCTGCATCTATTTTGTTTATTTTATTTATTAAGTACTTCTCATATTATCTGTCTTAATACTGCAAGGTGAAGGAAGAAGAGAAAGACCCTAAATTTGACTCCATGCATTCCTTAATAAATAGGAAAATGCCACTGTCTCCTGTGAATATAGTTTTTCTCCATTTTTACGTAGTAGGAGTCATTAGTTCTCATAAATAAAATAGACAAGTAAAACAGTCAATCCCCGAATGCATGCTGCAGGCAGACATGGGAGAGATGATTATGCTAATACAAGGCCTGTCTGTGGGGTCAGAGCAGGCTGGGTTTTGCCTCTCCTGGATCACAAAGAGCAAAGGCCTGTTAGGCTGAGTAGAACAAGGAGAAATGTATGGACAGTTATTTGTGAGGGCATTTCCAAATGGAGCAACAATGCCTGAAACAGGAGGCAGGTCCAGGCTTTGGTCTGGTCAGTGAGAACAGAAGGCTGAGCCAAAGCATCAAAGGGAAGATGTCAGCTAGATTTTGCAGCGTGGCCTACAGATGGGAGTCATGAACAGAGCAAAGCCTAGAACTGGCGTGTGATCAAGGGAACCCAGTTCCCTGAGGTGAGGTGAGTCTGTGGTATTGTTCTTTAGTGCATCCACAATGTGCTTGCCACGGTGTGTGGGGTTTTTTAAAGATGCAGCACCAGTCAGACAACTCAGTCATTCTTACAGAGTTTAGGATCTCGATGAGCATTTCTTCAAGTATGGCCCGTGGTCCCCCTGCATTAGAATACCAAGCTGCCTGTGAAGAAATGCCCACCTCCAGGTCTGACCATGGACCTTAGATTGGTGAGGACCAGTTGGACCAGAAAGTAATTCAGTAGGAACTCAGGAGAAACTAAGATGAATTTGAGCTGAAGAGGTCCGAGCACATTTTGAAGGGTGTGAAGAATTTTTATCCAGTGTAGAAGTAAGAGCATTCACGGTAGGAGAAAGGGCCTAAATGAAAATCCTTAAGGGAAGTCCCCGTGGCTTAATGGAAAAGGCCATGAACTTTGGAGTTGGAATCCCACTCTAGCCATTTCCTATTTATATGACCTTTGACAGCCATTCTGAATCTCCATTTGCTCATTTGGAAAATGGAGTTGAGAAGAGCTATTTTCCAAGGTTATTGTAAGGATTAAATGTAACATGAAAACCATTTAGTTGTTAGTACTCCATATTTGTAATTTCCTGCATACCCGGGGCTAATATTCAGTGAATATATATTTCACTATGGCATTGTTATACCTTCCTGCATTTAACAAGCAAAATATCAGTGACTTGTTAAAGGTGAGGCTCAGTGCGCCAGGACAAAATGGTTACAAATGAAGCTTGCAGAGGCTTGGGGTTAGGAGGGGAAGGTGGAAATCTGGTATGGGCATAACAAGGATAGGGTTTATAAAGTAACCAGGAATTAAGGACTCTGACTCAGATAAATTCACATTTAGTGCTGCAGATTTGTAAGCCCCAAATTAGTGAGTTCAGGATCCTGACGTTGCCACACTTACTGACTTGTGTTTTCATCATTTTGATTAGTAACTCTCTACAGTGCAAGGGATGTGCCTCTAATATGCGTGCTATGATGTGATATAAGAGGAAAAAGCACAATAGTTCTTCAAACTGTATCATTTGTGTGTTGTAAATTTCATCTTCTCGTGAGCTGCCCTAGCTTTTCAGTTTAAATGCCGAAGCAGACCACCTATCAGAGAAAAAGGGAGAGCACAGGTGTTCCCTTCGGGAACAGTGTAATCATGTATTCCAATTGTCTGGATGCACAAAATGGAAGAAACAGCTAATGGTGGATGGCTGCCCTGTTGGGGATGCGGATGGGTTGCTTAAGGGAGAGGGGGAGGCATGGGGCCATTTTCCTTCCTGTTCATAACAAAGCATGAAGAGTGACTCTTGCCTCTCTCTTCCTTTGGAGGTTCCTTCCCTAAATGTGAGTACAGGGGAGGTTTGCAGAGTCCTGGAGCCATAACTCCCTTTGTTGTCTTCCCTGCCCTAACTGCAAGCCTCACGGCTGCTGCTTCCACCCCCAGCCTTGTCAGGGTTGGCCTTTGTCTTGAGGTGCAGAGCGTGGCATCCACTGAGTTTCTTTGGAACAACCTTGACAGAGAGAAGGGAATCAGTGGGTCTTGGCAGTTGATGCTTTATTGAATTTGCCTTGAAGAGTTAACAAGTAGTTCTGGCATAAGAAGCATTCTTGATGAATCCCCTAGACTGATGATCTCATGTGTTTGCCAAGAGGGAGATCATCCGAGTGACAAAGTTTTCTGTTTCACCTTACAGTGCTCTTTTCTTCAACTCTCACCTCCCCCTACCTCCCCAACATCTTGTCTTGTTCTCACACTTACTCCTGATGGTCCAAGGACCCAATGGTGTCCCCACAAGACCCTGCCATCCAACAGTAAGGCCAGGTATTCCAGGCCATTCTAAAATATCTTCTCCCCACCAAATCTTAACAAAATTTTCTTAAGACAGCTTTATTCCATTACAAAGAAACTTTGGAAAACAGAAAAATAGGAAAACCTTCATCAACATATTTATGATACATTTCTTATTTCAAATCTTAATCTTTCTTTGTAAGGTGAAAAGGAAGTAAGAAACAAGAATAAGAGAGAATGAATGAGCACATACATAGACTGACACAGATTACTAAAGAATAGTTGTTGTGATCACCTGAAGGTCCAGCTAAGTGATGAGCTGGCTAATGTGAGAAAAAGAAAGTCACAGCATGATGGCTGACAATTTCTTAATGCATTTTCTCTAAAAGATGAAAAAGTAATACCAAGCCTTGTGATAATGTGAAATTATGTAGAGATAGTCTCATGTTGTTGTAACTTGTTCCCTTAAAATCATATCAGAACCATCTCCTCAGTGTGTTAGCTTAGATGTCCATAACATGGCCCAGAGTAGCAACTTTCCCTTTGCTCTCTGACCTCCTCTTCACATGTCAGCTGAAAGATGGTGGCTGGGAAGGCTCTGAATAGTCCTGCAGTAAGGATAGAGGTTCAGCCTGAAGTGAAGGTTCCTGGTCAGACCACTCCCACTCAGGATGCCAAAGGGATTCTTACCAGACCTAGAGTCCAGCCAAGTGTTGTGTGGAAATGGAAGAGGGTAGTGGGGCCGCAAGCCTTGTCTTCCAGTGGTTGGCCTTTGTCTTGAGGTGCAGAGCGTGGCATCCACTGAGTTTCTTTGGAACAACCTTGACAGAGAGAAGGGAATCAGTGGGTCTTGGCAGTTGATGCTTTATTGAATTTGCCTTGAAGAGTTAACAAGTAGTTCTGGCATAAGAAGCATTCTTGATGAATCCCCTAGACTGATGATCTCATGTGTTTGCCAAGAGGGAGATCATCCGAGTGACAAAGTTTTCTGTTTCACCTTACAGTGCTCTTTTCTTCAACTCTCACCTCCCCCTACCTCCCCAACATCTTGTCTTGTTCTCACACTTACTCCTGATGGTCCAAGGACCCAATGGTGTCCCCACAAGACCCTGCCATCCAACAGTAAGGCCAGGTATTCCAGGCCATTCTAAAATATCTTCTCCCCACCAAATCTTAACAAAATTTTCTTAAGACAGCTTTATTCCATTACAAAGAAACTTTGGAAAACAGAAAAATAGGAAAACCTTCATCAACATATTTATGATACATTTCTTATTTCAAATCTTAATCTTTCTTTGTAAGGTGAAAAGGAAGTAAGAAACAAGAATAAGAGAGAATGAATGAGCACATACATAGACTGACACAGATTACTAAAGAATAGTTGTTGTGATCACCTGAAGGTCCAGCTAAGTGATGAGCTGGCTAATGTGAGAAAAAGAAAGTCACAGCATGATGGCTGACAATTTCTTAATGCATTTTCTCTAAAAGATGAAAAAGTAATACCAAGCCTTGTGATAATGTGAAATTATGTAGAGATAGTCTCATGTTGTTGTAACTTGTTCCCTTAAAATCATATCAGAACCATCTCCTCAGTGTGTTAGCTTAGATGTCCATAACATGGCCCAGAGTAGCAACTTTCCCTTTGCTCTCTGACCTCCTCTTCACATGTCAGCTGAAAGATGGTGGCTGGGAAGGCTCTGAATAGTCCTGCAGTAAGGATAGAGGTTCAGCCTGAAGTGAAGGTTCCTGGTCAGACCACTCCCACTCAGGATGCCAAAGGGATTCTTACCAGACCTAGAGTCCAGCCAAGTGTTGTGTGGAAATGGAAGAGGGTAGTGGGGGCCTAGGCAGAAGAGAGAGGCAGAGGAGTGAGTTAATACCTTAGAGAAGTATAGATATCCCATAAAGTGAAATATGTCAAGAAGGTATAGAGGAATCCAGGAAAGTAAACACATATAGGAGACACGAGAATGAGGAAGGTCAGTCAACAGCCAATTCCAGACCAGAGTGTTTTCTATTTCTTCTCTTAGCCACTGTTAGGAATGTTTGCCCAGGTGGTAATAGGCCTTACCTTTGTGGGTAAGATAAGACAGTTGAACCAAAAGGGTGATCTTCCTACTGACATTACTTTATTAACAAGCTGAGTCAGAAAAGTAAAAGTATATGTTGATTCTTTAACTCCCTTCTTTAGGTCACCTGGATTCATTCCTTCACTTATTCCATTAGGAAATACATATATGATATGTATCATATTCCAGACTCAGCATTAGATTCTATGTGAAAAGTGGGAGTGGGAGGACATAGTCCTGTCTGTGCGTGGTTAACAATTCTTGATGAGAAAAGATAAAAACATGTCCAGATTACCTGTACAGGGCATATAGGCTATGTACCCAGCAGTGCTGAAATTAAGTGCTGGCAGAGCCCATCAGAGAAAGAGATATCTTTAGACTGGGATACCTGGGGACTTTTCACAGAGTGATGGGGTTAAGCCTGGGATCTGACAGATGGGGAGGAATTCTGGGTAGATCTGAGCATTTGTACCACCTGTGCTTGTGTGAAGAGTACATCCATACAGACCTTTAACCCCCGCCAGTGCATGAACACAAAATGAAATCTCCAAGATGAAGTCTGCAGGGCTCTTTCTGTTTCACGTTCCCTCATCATTTTTGAAATAAGAAAAAAAGCCCATTTTGTCTGACAGAGGAAATGAGACAAGAAATTCTAGATTAAAAAAATGACAATTAATTTCTGTTCATACATATGTTCCATGCATTGTTTTTCAACTCAAACTGCTGAGACCTGTCTTCAGCTGTTGTAGTTCATAGCATTGATGAGCAAGAGCTGCTTTTAAAAGGGGCAAAAAAAAATAATGCACAGCAGGAAAGTTAAAGTGAAATGTATTTTGGGACTGAAACACATTTCTTGAGCGTACTTAAATTGAGACTTTCTTTTTTAATCTATAAGAATAAGATAACTTTATGAAGACTGTAATACATCATGAGTTAAAAATAACCCTCTGACATGGCTGTGAATGACAAGAATTTTTTTCTAGGACCCCCTCTCCTCCAAGACTTGTTTCTTACCCTTACTTTGTATAAAGTTCAGGATGTGCAAGGTCAGTAGGCTCTTGTTCTGAGCCCCTTTATATATGTTGATGAACTTCTATGTGCATGCAAAGTTGTTTGCTAATTTTATTCACTTTTTAATTGGATTTGAGTTGTCTTGGAGCCCATTCTAGACAAACTGGATTCACTACTGAGTATTATGTCAAAAGCTACTAAGCCATATACTAAGCACTCACTATGTTATCAGATAGTGTGCTAAATATTATGTAGCTACCCAATGCCATATAAAAATTGTACAGCATTAGATTCTGTGTGAAAAGTGGGAGTGGGAGGACATAGTCCTGTCTGTGCGTGGTTAACAATTCTTGATGAGAAAAGATAAAAACATGTCCAGATTACCTGTACAGGGCATATAGGCTATGTACCCAGCAGTGCTGAAATTAAGTGCTGGCAGAGCCCATCAGAGAAAGAGATATCTTTAGACTGGGATACCTGGGGACTTTTCACAGAGTGATGGGGTTAAGCCTGGGATCTGACAGATGGGGAGGAATTCTGGGTAGATCTGAGCATTTGTACCACCTGTGCTTGTGTGAAGAGTACATCCATACAGACCTTTAACCCCCGCCAGTGCATGAACACAAAATGAAATCTCCAAGATGAAGTCTGCAGGGCTCTTTCTGTTTCACTTTCCCCTCATCATTTTTGAAATAAGAAAAAAAGCCCATTTTGTCTGACAGAGGAAATGAGACAAGAAATTCTAGATTAAAAAAATGACAATTAATTTCTGTTCATACATATGTTCCATGCATTGTTTTTCAACTCAAACTGCTGAGACCTGTCTTCAGCTGTTGTAGTTCATAGCATTGATGAGCAAGAGCTGCTTTTAAAAGGGGCAAAAAAAAATAATGCACAGCAGGAAAGTTAAAGTGAAATGTATTTTGGGACTGAAACACATTTCTTGAGCGTACTTAAATTGAGACTTTCTTTTTTAATCTATAAGAATAAGATAACTTTATGAAGACTGTAATACATCATGAGTTAAAAATAACCCTCTGACATGGCTGTGAATGACAAGAATTTTTTTCTAGGACCCCCTCTCCTCCAAGACTTGTTTCTTACCCTTACTTTGTATAAAGTTCAGGATGTGCAAGGTCAGTAGGCTCTTGTTCTGAGCCCCTTTATATATGTTGATGAACTTCTATGTGCATGCAAAGTTGTTTGCTAATTTTATTCACTTTTTAATTGGATTTGAGTTGTCTTGGAGCCCATTCTAGACAAACTGGATTCACTACTGAGTATTATGTCAAAAGCTACTAAGCCATATACTAAGCACTCACTATGTTATCAGATAGTGTGCTAAATATTATGTAGCTTAACCTTTTGTGCTGGGAGCTCTTAGTGCCAGGTTAGAGTTTAAGCCAGGAGATGAGGGTAGAGGGTGGGGGTTGGAGCTGTGCCATTTGCCTGGGCCCCTGAGCTCATAACACAATTGTGACCAGAATCAATATTCTAATTCTCAAGTTCAGGCTGCCAACCATGAAACCATACTGTCTCCCATTATTCTTCATAATCCCTTATCTCCAGTTCCTAAGGGACAAAATTTATAGGGGAAGCACTCTTGTTAAACAGGAAAAACCATTAGTCATTTTAGTATGTTTAGTGACTCTTTGCAAGAACACCTAGGCAGTGAAGTAGTGCCTGGTTTTACTCTGTATTTCCGGAATTGAGTTATGAGTGACGTGCACGTGTGAGTTGTGAGTTAAGTGACTCACATAGAGTGACTAGGTGGTAGAGCCACGTCAGGCTCTGTCGACTGAAAAAAGTACGCATGTGTGAACTGTGAGTTATGTTTTATCTGGGACAAAATGAAGACTATAGCCCAGGAGACACCACCTTACCTCTGAGAAACTGCTCCAAAGGGGTATGGAGAAAGGCGAGTATATTTGTGATTTTGGTGAAGGGGGAGTGCATACACTTAAGCACAGTTTTTATTTGCAGAAAGTTTTCTGCTAATCTCAAGAAAGTTGCTAGTCATACAGAGCAAACATCAACATGAAGAATTTAAGTCCTTTCTAGATAAGAGGAGACACAAGAATTGGGCTGATAAAATCATCTTCTGAAAAAAAATCTATGTTACAACCTATTCTGCCAGTTTCTCCCAGAGTACGAAGTACCTCGTTCCTAATCTCCACCCTGAAAATTTCAGGGAGTGCTGAAGGTCAGCAGCTGCAGTGGCTTATAATTTGTTCCTTGTAGAGGTAAATGGCAAATGTGGGTTTGTAGGTGACAGCTTTGATGACTTTTTGTTTGTTTTAATTCTTATTGAAGTATGCTCGATTTACAACGTTGTGTTGGTTTTAGGTATACAACAAAGTAATTGTTTTGTATAGCGACATATGTATTTTTTTCAGATTCTTTTCTGCTATAGGTTATTATATAATATTGAGCATAATTCCCTCTGCTAGTTTATATAGAAGTGGATATCTGTTAATCCTAAACTCTTAATATATCCCACCTCTGCTTTCCCTTTGGAAACCATAAGTTTGTTTTCTCTGTGGCTATATTTCTGTTTTGTATATAAATTCATTTGTATTATTTTTTTAGGTTCCACATATAAGAAATATCATGTTTCTCTGACTGGATTGCTTCACTTTCGTGTGATAATCTCTAGGCCCATCTATGTTGCTGCAAATGACGTTATTTCAATCTAACACTCCAGCTCTGCTATTGGATCTACCAACTGCTTCTAAACTGTGCAAAGCCCATCATAGTGACACTTGTCATTTCATAAAGGGAGAGTAGAATAGAGTGGATCATTTTGGTGGAATTCAATCTAGACTTGTGTGCGAAAAGCTTACTTCTATATATCAAACTTAAGATCATTGTCAAAACATAATGTTAATTTTTAAGTTTCTATCTTTTTTCTTATGCATCTCTTATGACCTGACCCCTTTTATTTCCTGTTTTCCTTTTATTTATTTATTTATTTATTTTTCCCTTTTATTTATTATTTTCCCCATCACTTGGATAGTGCTGATAATTTCTATATGTAATAGACCACAGTAGCTTCTACTCTTACAAAACTTATATAGTTCTAATATTATGTGTCACTTCCCTCCCTCTTGGATCTTGTTGAGATAGATAGCCAAGTGTGGCTAAGGTGGTATCTTTGTTTCTGATTCTTTCATCATCATCCTTGGATGGATCTTTGTATGTTACATAGCTGTAAATCCCATTATGATCCGTGTCTCTCTGCATTAAAATGGTCTCTTTCCTAAATCAGAAATAATGCATGAACTGCAGAGTTCCAGTTGACTTCTGGGGTGACTTCAAGTTTGGTGGTATGAAGCAAAGACTTTTAGCCTCAACTACACCATTTAGCATCAAAAGATTCTCTTTTTTCCTTGCATGTACATCTATACACTGAGGATGTTATGACTAAGGATCAGAGACTTTAGAAGTAGGCAGACTGAGTTTGAATTTCGACTCCACTAGATGACAATTATGGACCTCGACTTGTGGTATCTAAAGTCCTTATATTGATATAGGTGTGCTGGCTGTGCTTTTGTATAGCGACATATGTATTTTTTTCAGATTCTTTTCTGCTATAGGTTATTATATAATATTGAGCATAATTCCCTCTGCTAGTTTATATAGAAGTGGATATCTGTTAATCCTAAACTCTTAATATATCCCACCTCTGCTTTCCCTTTGGAAACCATAAGTTTGTTTTCTCTGTGGCTATATTTCTGTTTTGTATATAAATTCATTTGTATTATTTTTTTAGGTTCCACATATAAGAAATATCATGTTTCTCTGACTGGATTGCTTCACTTTCGTGTGATAATCTCTAGGCCCATCTATGTTGCTGCAAATGACGTTATTTCAATCTAACACTCCAGCTCTGCTATTGGATCTACCAACTGCTTCTAAACTGTGCAAAGCCCATCATAGTGACACTTGTCATTTCATAAAGGGAGAGTAGAATAGAGTGGATCATTTTGGTGGAATTCAATCTAGACTTGTGTGCGAAAAGCTTACTTCTATATATCAAACTTAAGATCATTGTCAAAACATAATGTTAATTTTTAAGTTTCTATCTTTTTTCTTATGCATCTCTTATGACCTGACCCCTTTTATTTCCTGTTTTCCTTTTATTTATTTATTTATTTATTTTTCCCTTTTATTTATTATTTTCCCCATCACTTGGATAGTGCTGATAATTTCTATATGTAATAGACCACAGTAGCTTCTACTCTTACAAAACTTATATAGTTCTAATATTATGTGTCACTTCCCTCCCTCTTGGATCTTGTTGAGATAGATAGCCAAGTGTGGCTAAGGTGGTATCTTTGTTTCTGATTCTTTCATCATCATCCTTGGATGGATCTTTGTATGTTACATAGCTGTAAATCCCATTATGATCCGTGTCTCTCTGCATTAAAATGGTCTCTTTCCTAAATCAGAAATAATGCATGAACTGCAGAGTTCCAGTTGACTTCTGGGGTGACTTCAAGTTTGGTGGTATGAAGCAAAGACTTTTAGCCTCAACTACACCATTTAGCATCAAAAGATTCTCTTTTTTCCTTGCATGTACATCTATACACTGAGGATGTTATGACTAAGGATCAGAGACTTTAGAAGTAGGCAGACTGAGTTTGAATTTCGACTCCACTAGATGACAATTATGGACCTCGACTTGTGGTATCTAAAGTCCTTATATTGATATAGGTGTGCTGGCTGTGCTTAGTTGCTCATTTGTGTCCCACTCTTGGCGACTCCATGGACTGTAGCTGGCCAGGCTCCTCTGTTCATGAAGATTCTCCAGGCAAGAATACTGGAGTAGGTTGCCATGTCATCCAACCCAAAGATAGAACCCAGGTCTCTGACGTTGCTGCAGATTCCTTAACATCTGAACCGGGAGAAAAGCTGATATTGACACATAAAGGAGAGAAAATACTTAACTGTTATGGCCTTTGAAAGAATTTAATAAATGTTCATTGCCTGCACACGTCCAGTGTAGTCAGTAAATGTCAATGTTTGCCATCATCTTGTGGTTTCCTTTTCCCCGGTATCAACTGTGAGCCTAAGTGTTGGGTTGAAGATCTCACACTTACTGGAACTTTTTTCTTTAAGTGTTTAAGCCTCACACAGAAGCACTCAGCTCTGTTCCTCAGATTCACTTGAGAGATACCTGGGACTAGACTTGAGTGTAAAGTGTGGTTTTAAAGCAGCTTTTGCTGAGCAATTGTGTCAGCCTGACCATGGCACTTGCATTCCACGATGTGGATAAAAAGCTGTGTTCGCCAGCCCCTCATGCAAACCACATTCTCTTTTCCCTTGAAAGAAAAACAGAGAAGAGAGAATCCAGCTTCCTGCTAAAGCTTGCTCTACTGCCAGTTTTTTTTTTTTTTTTACTTACTTTTTCACTTACTTCAACTTGATAGCTTGAGTGAAAGCTGTGCCCTAGTTGACATCTTTGACGATCTTCCTTCCTCCCTTTGTACACTTGGCCACAAGTCATAGCTGAAGGACCAAACAGGTGCAAAGAACATATTTATGAAATGTGGACTGAGGAACTGCAAAAGTATCCATTTTTCTGACCTAGAAAGAATCTTTTTTCCAGGAAATAAATCCCCAAAGGAAAGTGAATAGCTTTCCAAATGAATCAATAACCACACCAGCAATGATCAACAAAAAATCCACAAGACAAATATCTAATAGACTTGATAAGGTCTAACATTCACTGATAGTTCTGAAAAGGAAGTATTTGATTATCTGTGTTAGTTAGTCTCCTTAGAGGCTCTGTGCTACCAGCATATGAATAGATGGAGATCTGTAAATAACCTGTGCTATTTTATGTTTTTTCAAATAGCATTACTTCTCTGCTTTCAGAGAAACTGAATTTAGTTCATTTTTGCTTATTTGTGTCCCACTCTTGGCCCCCGGGACTCCATGGACTGTAGCTGGCCAGGCTCCTCTGTTCATGAAGATTCTCCAGGCAAGAATACTGGAGTAGGTTGCCATGTCATCCAACCCAAAGATAGAACCCAGGTCTCTGACGTTGCTGCAGATTCCTTAACATCTGAACCGGGAGAAAAGCTGATATTGACACATAAAGGAGAGAAAATACTTAACTGTTATGGCCTTTGAAAGAATTTAATAAATGTTCATTGCCTGCACACGTCCAGTGTAGTCAGTAAATGTCAATGTTTGCCATCATCTTGTGGTTTCCTTTTCCCCGGTATCAACTGTGAGCCTAAGTGTTGGGTTGAAGATCTCACACTTACTGGAACTTTTTTCTTTAAGTGTTTAAGCCTCACACAGAAGCACTCAGCTCTGTTCCTCAGATTCACTTGAGAGATACCTGGGACTAGACTTGAGTGTAAAGTGTGGTTTTAAAGCAGCTTTTGCTGAGCAATTGTGTCAGCCTGACCATGGCACTTGCATTCCACGATGTGGATAAAAAGCTGTGTTCGCCAGCCCCTCATGCAAACCACATTCTCTTTTCCCTTGAAAGAAAAACAGAGAGAGAATCCAGCTTCCTGCTAAAGCTTGCTCTACTGCCAGTTTTTTTTTTTTTTTTACTTACTTTTTCACTTACTTCAACTTGATAGCTTGAGTGAAAGCTGTGCCCTAGTTGACATCTTTGACGATCTTCCTTCCTCCCTTTGTACACTTGGCCACAAGTCATAGCTGAAGGACCAAACAGGTGCAAAGAACATATTTATGAAATGTGGACTGAGGAACTGCAAAAGTATCCATTTTTCTGACCTAGAAAGAATCTTTTTTCCAGGAAATAAATCCCCAAAGGAAAGTGAATAGCTTTCCAAATGAATCAATAACCACACCAGCAATGATCAACAAAAAATCCACAAGACAAATATCTAATAGACTTGATAAGGTCTAACATTCACTGATAGTTCTGAAAAGGAAGTATTTGATTATCTGTGTTAGTTAGTCTCCTTAGAGGCTCTGTGCTACCAGCATATGAATAGATGGAGATCTGTAAATAACCTGTGCTATTTTATGTTTTCAAATGTCTTCTGGAATATAGCATTACTTCTCTGCTTTCAGAGAAACTGAATTTGTAGATGAAGAACTACTGACCATAATAACAAAAAGGAAAAAGGAAATTAAAAATAATATTTGGAGTTTTTTGCGCATTTACTCTATGCCAGACACCATTGTTAATTCTTAACCTGATTGATCTAACTTAATCCTGACAGTAATCTTGTAATGTAGAGGACTTTTTTACTTACCTGTTAAAGATCAGGGAAACTGGGTTCAAAAATTACATAAAATATGTCCCAGATCACGTAGTAAGTTAATAGTGCAGTTGGTATTATAATCCCAATATAAGTTCTTAACCTTTCATTAAGTACTTAAAACTGAAAGAGCAATTAGAATTGATCTGAAGATTTCACCACCTCATTTTAATTAAGAGGCAACTGATGCCCAGAGGTCAAGAGTGATTTGTCCAAGGTCACACAGCTACCAGGTGACAGTTGCTAATGAGAACTCAGATTGTCTCGTGCCCCTTAAAGTCAGTATATCCCTCTCTTGTATTCTCTGTCCAAGGGTATTTCTCCCTGTTTACTTTCCGTTCATTTTTGAGGACAGTATTTTTTCTGAGAAAGAATGGGAAGAAGGGAGACAAGCAGAGGGTGTGGAAGGTGAGAGGGAGAGAAAGAAGGAGAGAGAAAGAAAGGAAGTCAGGAAGAAACAGAAGAAGGGAGCAAATATGGAGGTGGATGGAAGGAGAAACATAGAAGGAAGGAGGAAGGAAGAAAGAAGGGAAGAACAAGAAGAAGGAAAGGTATGTTCAGATTTAAGTCAATCATAGAAGTAAAACGTTGGGTTGACCTGGTGGAGGGCCCGAGTCTGAATTCTTCAGCAGGGCTTCACAGGGAGCCAGAGGAAGTGCGGAGGAGGATACTGAAAAGAAATACACTTTTGTTCTAGGAGATCCCCTGCCCTAGGCCTGATTCCTCTTGTGAGGAACGGTATATATACTTCTTAGTTCCCCTGAGTCAGTTACTTATGTCACAATACGTTCACTCCATTTTTCTTCATCTTCTCATAGGTCACTGCCATTTCTTCCTTCTAGAAATTAGAGGACATTGTTTCACATCTTGTGTAGCCCTCAAAGTATTATCTCACACAAAGTAGCATTATTGATATCTGATGCTGAACCTGAAGGCTAAAGTTCCACCAAGCCAGGTCATATTCATTCTGGTCATGTTTCTAGGACCCAGTTCTCTGGGCTACTTTGTCTACCTCTCCATTCCCCTTGCCAGGAAAATTTGAATACTATGGTCCTTACCACTCTCTTTCAAAAATCTACTTGCCTTTCTTTTTGATCTTTTCTGCACACTCTTTTGGTGTCCCTTACCTGTTAAAGATCAGGAAACTGGGTTCAAAATTACATAAAATATGTCCCAGATCACGTAGTAAGTTAATAGTGCAGTTGGTATTATAATCCCAATATAAGTTCTTAACCTTTCATTAAGTACTTAAAACTGAAAGAGCAATTAGAATTGATCTGAAGATTTCACCACCTCATTTTAATTAAGAGGCAACTGATGCCCAGAGGTCAAGAGTGATTTGTCCAAGGTCACACAGCTACCAGGTGACAGTTGCTAATGAGAACTCAGATTGTCTCGTGCCCCTTAAAGTCAGTATATCCCTCTCTTGTATTCTCTGTCCAAGGGTATTTCTCCCTGTTTACTTTCCGTTCATTTTTGAGGACAGTATTTTTTCTGAGAAAGAATGGGAAGAAGGGAGACAAGCAGAGGGTGTGGAAGGTGAGAGGGAGAGAAAGAAGGAGAGAGAAAGAAAGGAAGTCAGGAAGAAACAGAAGAAGGGAGCAAATATGGAGGTGGATGGAAGGAGAAACATAGAAGGAAGGAGGAAGGAAGAAAGAAGGGAAGAACAAGAAGAAGGAAAGGTATGTTCAGATTTAAGTCAATCATAGAAGTAAAACGTTGGGTTGACCTGGTGGAGGGCCCGAGTCTGAATTCTTCAGCAGGGCTTCACAGGGAGCCAGAGGAAGTGCGGAGGAGGATACTGAAAAGAAATACACTTTTGTTCTAGGAGATCCCCTGCCCTAGGCCTGATTCCTCTTGTGAGGAACGGTATATATACTTCTTAGTTCCCCTGAGTCAGTTACTTATGTCACAATACGTTCACTCCATTTTTCTTCATCTTCTCATAGGTCACTGCCATTTCTTCCTTCTAGAAATTAGAGGACATTGTTTCACATCTTGTGTAGCCCTCAAAGTATTATCTCACACAAAGTAGCATTATTGATATCTGATGCTGAACCTGAAGGCTAAAGTTCCACCAAGCCAGGTCATATTCATTCTGGTCATGTTTCTAGGACCCAGTTCTCTGGGCTACTTTGTCTACCTCTCCATTCCCCTTGCCAGGAAAATTTGAATACTATGGTCCTTACCACTCTCTTTCAAAAATCTACTTGCCTTTCTTTTTGATCTTTTCTGCCCACATCTTCTTCTTCTTTGTGTGCATCCACCAAAATTGGTTCTCTCCATGTTTATCAGCTCTCTGATTTCTTCCTCTCTGAATAGCCATTGCTCTCCTGCTTCATGGCAGGTTGGTGAGCAGAACTGTGTTTAATTCAACTCATTTCTGCAGACCTATTATTTGACTCTTTCAAGTGATGATTTAAGAGAATGTGTTAGCAGTTAATGCAAGAAAGGCAGAAAAATGCATTTCTATTTTTGCACTATAGTAAGATTAGCTGAAAATATAACAAAGTTGTTTATAATTGTTGTTCAGTCACTAAGTCAGTGGTATGTGACCTTATGAAGTGCAGCATGCCAGGATTCCTTTTCCCCAGAGTTTGCTCAGACTCTTGCCTATTGCTTTGGTGATGCCATCCAACCATCTCATTCTCTGTCACCCCATTCTCTTCCTGCCTTCCATCTTTCCCAGCATCTGGGTCTTTCCCAATGAGTCAGCTCTTCGCATAAGGTGACCAAAGCATTGGAGCTTCAACATCAGTTCTTCCATTAAATATTTAGGGTTGATTTCCTTTAGGATTGACAGGCTTGAACTCCTCACTGTTCAAGCGGCTCTCAAGAGTCTTCTTCAGCACCACAATTTGAAAACATCACTTCTTTGGCACTCAGCCTTCTTTATGGTCAAACCCTCGCATCTGTACATGACTACTGGAAAAACATAGTTTTTACTATACAGACCTTAGTTGGCAAAATGAAAATATGACTTAGTTCCCCTGAGTCAGTTACTTATGTCACAATACGTTCACTCCATTTTTCTTCATCTTCTCATAGGTCACTGCCATTTCTTCCTTCTAGAAATTAGAGGACATTGTTTCACATCTTGTGTAGCCCTCAAAGTATTATCTCACACAAAGTAGCATTATTGATATCTGATGCTGAACCTGAAGGCTAAAGTTCCACCAAGCCAGGTCATATTCATTCTGGTCATGTTTCTAGGACCCAGTTCTCTGGGCTACTTTGTCTACCTCTCCATTCCCCTTGCCAGGAAAATTTGAATACTATGGTCCTTACCACTCTCTTTCAAAAATCTACTTGCCTTTCTTTTTGATCTTTTCTGCCCACATCTTCTTCTTCTTTGTGTGCATCCACCAAAATTGGTTCCCCCCATGTTTATCAGCTCTCTGATTTCTTCCTCTCTGAATAGCCATTGCTCTCCTGCTTCATGGCAGGTTGGTGAGCAGAACTGTGTTTAATTCAACTCATTTCTGCAGACCTATTATTTGACTCTTTCAAGTGATGATTTAAGAGAATGTGTTAGCAGTTAATGCAAGAAAGGCAGAAAAATGCATTTCTATTTTTGCACTATAGTAAGATTAGCTGAAAATATAACAAAGTTGTTTATAATTGTTGTTCAGTCACTAAGTCAGTGGTATGTGACCTTATGAAGTGCAGCATGCCAGGATTCCTTTTCCCCAGAGTTTGCTCAGACTCTTGCCTATTGCTTTGGTGATGCCATCCAACCATCTCATTCTCTGTCACCCCATTCTCTTCCTGCCTTCCATCTTTCCCAGCATCTGGGTCTTTCCCAATGAGTCAGCTCTTCGCATAAGGTGACCAAAGCATTGGAGCTTCAACATCAGTTCTTCCATTAAATATTTAGGGTTGATTTCCTTTAGGATTGACAGGCTTGAACTCCTCACTGTTCAAGCGGCTCTCAAGAGTCTTCTTCAGCACCACAATTTGAAAACATCACTTCTTTGGCACTCAGCCTTCTTTATGGTCAAACCCTCGCATCTGTACATGACTACTGGAAAAACATAGTTTTTACTATACAGACCTTAGTTGGCAAAATGAAAATATGACTTACCATGGTTGGGAGGAAAATTCAAAGTTTACTATATACCTAGAAGGAATGAACTCAGACAGAGTCAATGGGAGATGGCCTTGACTCAGAGAAGCTGGTTTTAGTATGGAGGATTGAAGCCTGACAACAATAAACTGCACACCTGTTTTAGAGAGTTTAATAGATGATTTAATCAAATGTGCTTTTAATTGAGCTGTTTCCTGATGTAAATTATTATTGTTATCATTAGCATTATTGTTACTAAACTGTTGCAGAGTATAAACTTGGTATGAGGCATTTTGTGGGAGACAGAGGAAACCGTAATAATTAATTATAATTTAAAACATCTTTATTTCACCGAAATAAAACACCAGACAAAGGGCTCTTGCTCTTTAGTCAGCAGATATGTTATTAATCCAACTGTGTTTTCTTTAACCTCTGGAAACTTTTGGGATGAAAAGCGTGTCATTCTCCAATGGGGGACTGGACACTGTGGTTAGTAAAGCCACACATATTAGCATAGTAGAAGCAATAGGTCCCCTTTGAAATATCACTATCTGAACAGTTCTCATCATTTAGAAGAGACAATTCTGCAGATAGATGAATTCGTTTGTCCAGTCTCTTCCTGACATTATCCCTAACTCCTGTTCTCTCTTTGGTCCTCTCATTATTATCCAAACATTGGCATGCCTTTTCAAAATTGTCATGCATATTTATAAGACACAAAGAATGAATGATTCTTGCCTGTGCTTTCATAACTGAGAGACTCGTTTATTGAATGCCTGATAAGCACTAGACATTGTGTTCAGGGTTTTATACACACTAGTTCATTTACTCTACTCTTCACCTCCTGTGGTAGGTGTTGCGATCTCTATTTTACAGGGGAGAACCTGAGAATCAGACAGGTTAAATAAAGCCTCACAAACACCCAGCTGGTAATTGACAGCACTGGGATTCACACCAGAATATTTGTGAATTTGACCCCCCGCTGGTTAATTGACAGCCACTCAGCCTTCTTTATGGTCAAACCCTCGCATCTGTACATGACTACTGGAAAAACATAGTTTTTACTATACAGACCTTAGTTGGCAAAATGAAAATATGACTTACCATGGTTGGGAGGAAAATTCAAAGTTTACTATATACCTAGAAGGAATGAACTCAGACAGAGTCAATGGGAGATGGCCTTGACTCAGAGAAGCTGGTTTTAGTATGGAGGATTGAAGCCTGACAACAATAAACTGCACACCTGTTTTAGAGAGTTTAATAGATGATTTAATCAAATGTGCTTTTAATTGAGCTGTTTCCTGATGTAAATTATTATTGTTATCATTAGCATTATTGTTACTAAACTGTTGCAGAGTATAAACTTGGTATGAGGCATTTTGTGGGAGACAGAGGAAACCGTAATAATTAATTATAATTTAAAACATCTTTATTTCACCGAAATAAAACACCAGACAAAGGGCTCTTGCTCTTTAGTCAGCAGATATGTTATTAATCCAACTGTGTTTTCTTTAACCTCTGGAAACTTTTGGGATGAAAAGCGTGTCATTCTCCAATGGGGGACTGGACACTGTGGTTAGTAAAGCCACACATATTAGCATAGTAGAAGCAATAGGTCCCCTTTGAAATATCACTATCTGAACAGTTCTCATCATTTAGAAGAGACAATTCTGCAGATAGATGAATTCGTTTGTCCAGTCTCTTCCTGACATTATCCCTAACTCCTGTTCTCTCTTTGGTCCTCTCATTATTATCCAAACATTGGCATGCCTTTTCAAAATTGTCATGCATATTTATAAGACACAAAGAATGAATGATTCTTGCCTGTGCTTTCATAACTGAGAGACTCGTTTATTGAATGCCTGATAAGCACTAGACATTGTGTTCAGGGTTTTATACACACTAGTTCATTTACTCTACTCTTCACCTCCTGTGGTAGGTGTTGCGATCTCTATTTTACAGGGGAGAACCTGAGAATCAGACAGGTTAAATAAAGCCTCACAAACACCCAGCTGGTAATTGACAGCACTGGGATTCACACCAGAATATTTGTGAATTTGAAGCTGGGCCTCTGCTTCACCAGTTTACATGACCCCTTGAATCCTCTAAGACCATTTGCTGCTTTCCAGGATGCTAAAGCACCCAGAGTTTAATGTTAGAGTCATAATAGCCTATTAATGAGTTTTCACCATCAAAGTTTTTTTTTTTTACTTTATCTAGCTATGTGAACACTCTTCAAATAATCAAATGAATCTAACCACTGGTCTCTTTGAATATATGTGTCTGAAATTAACTTAAAGCTCATCTGATCTGTTTTGATCAACGAAGTTTAATCTGAATCACCAGATAGCTATGTTTTAAAATTTCTAATTTGGTCATACTGTCATTCCAGCAGAACACATACCCAGACAGAACCCTGTGCTGGCAAATTTTGATTTGATTCTATCAATTCATTGCCACATTTATTACCAGTAACTGTGGTAGATATGCTACAGCATATATTACTTTGGGGAATACAAAAGTAATTAAAATCTGGTTCCTGCTCTTAAGAAGTTTATGGTGTAGAAAGAAATGTAGATCCTGCTCACCCAAATCAAGAAATGAGGAGGGTATCGGAACTAGAAATAAAGAATGGCTTCTGAGCCTGGTGTGGGAGGATTTATTGAATATGAAACATGGATAAGGCGTCCAAGAATATTTATAGTAAAGGAAAGAGAGTAGGCTGTTCAGAGCGTAAAGCAAATCATTGTAGAGCATAAAGTATATACAAACTATATGGGAGCAAAAGTTATATGTGAAAAGGTGAAGTGGGACCTAATGTGAGCCTGAAGCACTTTTCGAGCCTCCAAAGGAAACCCAGTCTTAGGGAGGTTTGAAGCATGAGCGTAACAGCATAACACATCTCTTAGAAACACATTGCTGACAGCTGAGTGAAGGGAAAGTGGAGAGAAACGGATGTAGGGAGATTATGCAGTCGGTTTCTGCCATGGTCCTTGTGGATGAGGACTAAACCAACAGTGATGAGGGAGATAAAAATGTGTGGATGGGACAATGTTCAGGGTTTTATACACACTAGTTCATTTACTCTACTCTTCACCTCCTGTGGTAGGTGTTGCGATCTCTATTTTACAGGGGAGAACCTGAGAATCAGACAGGTTAAATAAAGCCTCACAAACACCCAGCTGGTAATTGACAGCACTGGGATTCACACCAGAATATTTGTGAATTTGAAGCTGGGCCTCTGCTTCACCAGTTTACATGACCCCTTGAATCCTCTAAGACCATTTGCTGCTTTCCAGGATGCTAAAGCACCCAGAGTTTAATGTTAGAGTCATAATAGCCTATTAATGAGTTTTCACCATCAAAGTTTTTTTTTTTTACTTTATCTAGCTATGTGAACACTCTTCAAATAATCAAATGAATCTAACCACTGGTCTCTTTGAATATATGTGTCTGAAATTAACTTAAAGCTCATCTGATCTGTTTTGATCAACGAAGTTTAATCTGAATCACCAGATAGCTATGTTTTAAAATTTCTAATTTGGTCATACTGTCATTCCAGCAGAACACATACCCAGACAGAACCCTGTGCTGGCAAATTTTGATTTGATTCTATCAATTCATTGCCACATTTATTACCAGTAACTGTGGTAGATATGCTACAGCATATATTACTTTGGGGAATACAAAAGTAATTAAAATCTGGTTCCTGCTCTTAAGAAGTTTATGGTGTAGAAAGAAATGTAGATCCTGCTCACCCAAATCAAGAAATGAGGAGGGTATCGGAACTAGAAATAAAGAATGGCTTCTGAGCCTGGTGTGGGAGGATTTATTGAATATGAAACATGGATAAGGCGTCCAAGAATATTTATAGTAAAGGAAAGAGAGTAGGCTGTTCAGAGCGTAAAGCAAATCATTGTAGAGCATAAAGTATATACAAACTATATGGGAGCAAAAGTTATATGTGAAAAGGTGAAGTGGGACCTAATGTGAGCCTGAAGCACTTTTCGAGCCTCCAAAGGAAACCCAGTCTTAGGGAGGTTTGAAGCATGAGCGTAACAGCATAACACATCTCTTAGAAACACATTGCTGACAGCTGAGTGAAGGGAAAGTGGAGAGAAACGGATGTAGGGAGATTATGCAGTCGGTTTCTGCCATGGTCCTTGTGGATGAGGACTAAACCAACAGTGATGAGGGAGATAAAAATGTGTGGATGGGACAATTTTTAAAAGGTGGATAAAGCAAAGGCCTACAATGAATGTCCTGTCATAAACCATAATGGAAAAGCCTATTAAAAAGAATATATGTTATATTATTATAACATATATAATATACATGTGAATCAATTCACTGTTACAGCAGAAATGAACAAAATACTGTAAATCATCTATACTTTAATAACATGGGTGCCATGCCTTAAAAAGTCTGTTTATGCATTTGAAACATACAAATATTCAAAGAAAAAGTGAAAAATACTTTGGCCAGTGGGATGTGCAATGTAGAAGAGAAAGAAGAGTCCGGTGTGACTCCTAGGGTGTTGTTGAAGGCAACCAAGTAGCTGGCGCTTCTGCTTGCTGGGAAAGAGAAAGCTTGGGACAGACAGTCAGCCTGGGAGATGATGAATGTGGTTGGAAGCCTTGAGACTGAGGTAGAATCTGTGGCGGATGATAGTAAAACTCTTCATTAATCCTCAGCTGTAATGCATAATGCAAATGGCAAAGGGGCATTGTGCACAACCTCTGTGAAATAAGCCAGTCAGTAGAGCTTCCTGGTCACGTGATTTCCAACAAGGCATTTTCAGTTAGAAACACAGTTGTTCAAGAAGAGACGAAACAATGCTGAAAGACCTCACACAGCAAATTTAGTGATGGGGAAAACAGTCTCTAATACGACTTTTGACTCTAGCTGAGAGCAATACTGCTTTCTTTGGCTCTTTGGGACACTTTCTTTAGGAGACACAAAAGATGCTGATTCAATCCCTGGGCCGGGAAGATCCCCTGGAGTGGGAAATGGCAACCCACTCCAGTATTCCTGCCTGAAAAATTCCATGAATGGAGGAAGCTGGCCGGCTACAGTCCATGAGGTCGCAAGGAATTGAACATGACTGAGCAACTGGGTCCACATGTGTGCATACAGACCACACACACACTGCTTCTTAGGAACCTTCTATTGTCCAACTCCTTAAAACTTATGGTTTCTTTTGGGCTTCCCCAGTGGTCCAGTGGGTAAAGAGTCTGCCTTGCAGTGCAAGGGGCACCAGATCGATGCCTAGCCTGGGAAGATCCCACGTGGAAGATTCCATGCAGAGCAGCTGGACCAGTGTACCATCCAACTACAGAGCTGGTGCTCTGGAGTGCATGCGCCCAGAGCAGGTGCTCTGCAACAGGAGAGGCCACTGCAATGGGAGGCCCACATAGGCGAAAGAATAAAGAAAGATGAAAGTAAATAAAGAAAAACCAATAAAAGAGGCCAAAATTAAAAAAAAAAAAAAAAAAAGCAACCCAAAACTTCAGTATCTTTATTCGTATGTTTTGATCAGAACAAGCGGTTTAGGTTCATCCCCTAAAAATGGTTGGAGTCAGCTCATCACTTGTCAAAATGTGGACACATACTGAAGTTCATCTTAGGAAGGTCTTTGGTTTACAGACACCAGAGAACTTGTTAGGAATGTTAATTCCAAGGACCCCAACTCAAACCTACTGAATCAGAAATCTGTTGCCGTTATGCTGGGAAATCTAAAATCAAAACTGCTTGTCGTGGGGTCCTGGCAAGCTACATTCTTACAAGTCCTCAAGAAGATTTTAATGCCAGTTAGAGTTTGTATGCCACTGTTCTGGACCCAAAGGCAAAAACTGATTAAAAGAAATACGTGAAGAGAAACCAAAAAAAGAAGGAGTGACTTCAAAGAAAATCAGCAGTCACTATCTCTCTGAAACAGCGAACCAGCATTTTGGTGGGGCTGTAACAGGTAAATCTCTTTCCTTCAATATTCCAACTGAACAAATATTTGTTGAGAATTCAATGACTACCATGGGGAACTGAGCTAAGTGTAGCATATCCAACAGGGGGAAAAAAGGAAGTTTTTACTGTGTTCTTAAATTAAAAAAAAATTATTGTGCATCTTGCATCTGAAATATATATATATCTTATATCTTATAAGATATATAAGATACATCTTATATCTGAAATATATCTTATATTATTCATCTTATATCTGTTTTGTGGTTTCAGAAAATTAGAGGGGCTTTCCTGACTGTGGTTCAAAGTTCAGTTGAAATCCTTGCTGAGCCCTCCTGCAGAGGAGGGTGGGCTGAGACAGTGTGGCTTTCTCAGCCTGACCATGAATCCTATGTTTCTGAGCCATTACAGTGTTCCGTGGGACACATACCTTTCTTCACTAGGCAGAATGACCACCCACGAAATATTTCACCAGTGAGTTCTATGCAACATAAGTATCAGAGCTGGTGCTCTGGAGTGCATGCGCCCAGAGCAGGTGCTCTGCAACAGGAGAGGCCACTGCAATGGGAGGCCCACATAGGCGAAAGAATAAAGAAAGATGAAAGTAAATAAAGAAAAACCAATAAAAGAGGCCAAAATTAAAAAAAAAAAAAAAAAAAAAAAAACAACCCAAAACTTCAGTATCTTTATTCGTATGTTTTGATCAGAACAAGCGGTTTAGGTTCATCCCCTAAAAATGGTTGGAGTCAGCTCATCACTTGTCAAAATGTGGACACATACTGAAGTTCATCTTAGGAAGGTCTTTGGTTTACAGACACCAGAGAACTTGTTAGGAATGTTAATTCCAAGGACCCCAACTCAAACCTACTGAATCAGAAATCTGTTGCCGTTATGCTGGGAAATCTAAAATCAAAACTGCTTGTCGTGGGGTCCTGGCAAGCTACATTCTTACAAGTCCTCAAGAAGATTTTAATGCCAGTTAGAGTTTGTATGCCACTGTTCTGGACCCAAAGGCAAAAACTGATTAAAAGAAATACGTGAAGAGAAACCAAAAAAAGAAGGAGTGACTTCAAAGAAAATCAGCAGTCACTATCTCTCTGAAACAGCGAACCAGCATTTTGGTGGGGCTGTAACAGGTAAATCTCTTTCCTTCAATATTCCAACTGAACAAATATTTGTTGAGAATTCAATGACTACCATGGGGAACTGAGCTAAGTGTAGCATATCCAACAGGGGGAAAAAAGGAAGTTTTTACTGTGTTCTTAAATTAAAAAAAAATTATTGTGCATCTTGCATCTGAAATATATATATATCTTATATCTTATAAGATATATAAGATACATCTTATATCTGAAATATATCTTATATTATTCATCTTATATCTGTTTTGTGGTTTCAGAAAATTAGAGGGGCTTTCCTGACTGTGGTTCAAAGTTCAGTTGAAATCCTTGCTGAGCCCTCCTGCAGAGGAGGGTGGGCTGAGACAGTGTGGCTTTCTCAGCCTGACCATGAATCCTATGTTTCTGAGCCATTACAGTGTTCCGTGGGACACATACCTTTCTTCACTAGGCAGAATGACCACCCACGAAATATTTCACCAGTGAGTTCTATGCAACATAAGTATCAGAGTCCATGTGATTCATCCTCACTGCCCATTCTGGCTGAACGAGAGATAGCTTTCCATCCGTCTTGCTCCATGATCCAAGGGAGCTCAGCTAGAGAAATCTCCCCTCAGACTCTGACAACTTCAAAACCTAAGTGGATTTCAGTCAAATGCAGGAAGTGTCAGAACTGACCCTGTGATTCCTTTCTCGTGTTTTATCTTGAGCACACCCCTTGTTGCACTGTTTACCCCTTTTATCTTCTCTCCCTGACAACATCTTTTATTTCTTTTTTTCTTTTTTTTTTGGTTCTGTGGATCCAGGCTTTGAAAGCATGGCTGCTCCTTTTTGTTGCCCCTGGTCGCTAGCTCCCTGGGTTGCATTGACCACCGCTTATCTCCAAGGTGTTGCATGTGTCTTGTTGTTTTGTTAATAATGCATCATGCTCGTGATCAGGAGCGGACAGACCCAGAGCTGGCTACCTAAGCTGGAGGCTTAGCCTGCTGACTCGGGTCCCCTTTGATATATGAGGACATTTGAGACTTAGTGGCAGATTTTTAGCATCTTTGATGTGCTCACCTTATTCTGATTTGATGGGCACCATATGGCTTTTATGCTCCCAAAGAACCAAAGGAAGAAACGTCCCTCTTGCTTCTCACATCTAATTTTTGCCTCTGATGCTGTTAATGTAAAGAAGTGCTTCTTTTGACCATGGATAATATAATTTCACCAAAGAAAAACAAATAATATCACTCAGACTGAATGTAGTCCTTCATAAGGTCTTAGGCAGCTTTTTATCGCCCCCCCTTTGCCTCATGTTGTATTTGCATAAATGGTTCTTTAATGCAAGGAGAATTCGCCGAAGATAAAAACAAGTCAGATTCTGAAAGAAGCTTAATGCTTCATAATCACTTATGGATGTTATGATTAAATACACTATTAATCTGTTTTCTAAAGCTACATAGTCAAAACCAAGTACTTTTCATTTGTTCAAAGAGGGTGGGCTGAGACAGTGTGGCTTTCTCAGCCTGACCATGAATCCTATGTTTCTGAGCCATTACAGTGTTCCGTGGGACACATACCTTTCTTCACTAGGCAGAATGACCACCCACGAAATATTTCACCAGTGAGTTCTATGCAACATAAGTATCAGAGTCCATGTGATTCATCCTCACTGCCCATTCTGGCTGAACGAGAGATAGCTTTCCATCCGTCTTGCTCCATGATCCAAGGGAGCTCAGCTAGAGAAATCTCCCCTCAGACTCTGACAACTTCAAAACCTAAGTGGATTTCAGTCAAATGCAGGAAGTGTCAGAACTGACCCTGTGATTCCTTTCTCGTGTTTTATCTTGAGCACACCCCTTGTTGCACTGTTTACCCCTTTTATCTTCTCTCCCTGACAACATCTTTTATTTCTTTTTTTCTTTTTTTTTTGGTTCTGTGGATCCAGGCTTTGAAAGCATGGCTGCTCCTTTTTGTTGCCCCTGGTCGCTAGCTCCCTGGGTTGCATTGACCACCGCTTATCTCCAAGGTGTTGCATGTGTCTTGTTGTTTTGTTAATAATGCATCATGCTCGTGATCAGGAGCGGACAGACCCAGAGCTGGCTACCTAAGCTGGAGGCTTAGCCTGCTGACTCGGGTCCCCTTTGATATATGAGGACATTTGAGACTTAGTGGCAGATTTTTAGCATCTTTGATGTGCTCACCTTATTCTGATTTGATGGGCACCATATGGCTTTTATGCTCCCAAAGAACCAAAGGAAGAAACGTCCCTCTTGCTTCTCACATCTAATTTTTGCCTCTGATGCTGTTAATGTAAAGAAGTGCTTCTTTTGACCATGGATAATATAATTTCACCAAAGAAAAACAAATAATATCACTCAGACTGAATGTAGTCCTTCATAAGGTCTTAGGCAGCTTTTTATCGCCCCCCCTTTGCCTCATGTTGTATTTGCATAAATGGTTCTTTAATGCAAGGAGAATTCGCCGAAGATAAAAACAAGTCAGATTCTGAAAGAAGCTTAATGCTTCATAATCACTTATGGATGTTATGATTAAATACACTATTAATCTGTTTTCTAAAGCTACATAGTCAAAACCAAGTACTATAAGCAGATTTGTTTCAAAGCCTGCAGTAGGCAAGAGTGCTGTGTGAACTTCCCTGTGAGTTGTACTGGCCCAGAAATCTACTGCCCTGGAGGCCAGAAGGAAGTTAACAATGGATAATTCAAGTGCCTGACTGTCCATCTTTCAGTTTCCCTCTGCCCTGTAACAGTTGGCCACTAACAGCAGTCTAGTCCTGTCATCTGGCAAATAAAAACACAAAAAGATTTGAAGTAAATTGTAGATGTATGTATGTATCTATTTATTTCCTTGCCTTTAATGGTGTGACAATCAATTGAACCTATTCTTGGTTAATGAAGTTTATGAGGATTTTACTCTTTTTTGATAAACTCAAATTTATTTAACCAGGTACTTAAAAGATGTGTATCTAGAGACATTTATAGAGAATCTGTTAAAATTATGTTGTGTTCAGTAACATTAAAAAAAGTGTTTTTTTTTTTTTTTTTTTGGCTTGGTCTTCCTTGCTATGCAGCCTTCCTCTAGTTGCAGCAAGAGGGGGCTACTCTTTGTTGTGGTGCTTGGGTTTCTCATTGTGGTGAGTTCCTGAGTTGTGGAGCATGGGCTCTAGGCATGTGGGCTTCAATAGCTATGGCACACAGGCTTAGTTGTCTGGGATATGTGGGATCTTCCCAGAACTGGGAGAGAGCTCATGTCCTTTGCAATGGCAGGCAGATTCTTAACCACTGGACTATCTGGGCAGTGCAGTGTTAAGTAATATTTTTCAATAAAGTTCTTTTGCCTTCCTTGAAGCCCTTGGGAGGCAGGGAGTTTTAAATACAGAATCATGTTTGAATATTTGTTGTTGTTTTTCAGTTGCTAAGTCATGTCTAGCTCTTTAAGATCCCATGAATTTCAGCATGCCAGATTTCTCCATCCTTCATTATCTCCCAGTTTGCTCACACTCATGTCTGTTGTGTCAGTGATGCCATGGAACCACCTCATTCTCCGTCTCCCCTTCTCCTCTTGCCCTCAGTTTTTCCCAGCATCAGGGTCTTTCCCAATGAGTCAGCTCTTCACATCAGATGGACAAAGTATTAGAGCTTCAGGAGCAGTCCTTCCAGTGAATATTCAGGGTTGGTTTCCTTTAGGACAGACTGGTTTATCTCCTTGCTGTCCAAGGGACTCTCAAGAGTGTTCTCCAACACCACAGTTCAAAACCATCAACTCTTTGGTGCTCAGCCTTCTTTATGCTCCAACTCTCACATCCATACATGACTACTTCAAAAGCCTTAACTTTGATCATGTGTTTGAATATAATAGAAATTTCATGTGTGTCTGTGGCACTCATGTTGATTTTATACACATTCACTTATTTGAATCTCATTTGGGTTAAAAGAGCAGGGATGTTATTATTGGCCCCATATAACAGATGAGCTAATGGAGACTCAGAGATCTGTGGATGCTGGGACCATGTTTGACCTAATTCAACACTGTTTATAGCATATCAAGTTCAATTTTATATTGCTTGCAGTGCACAACAGCTTGGTAAAGAAATTCTTTTATAGATGCACTAAAAATTGCTTATCCATCACAACAAAAAGCCATAATGAGAACCCTGCATGAATTATAACACACTAGGAATGTGTTTTGTGATAGTTGATAAAAAAGCAAAACTATAAAAATTGTAGCATGATTATGGCTGATCAAGAGATTGGTTTGAACCTGTCCTGTATGTTTAACCCCAGATTTCTTTTCCTAAATCTGATCAATAATTAATACTATGGTACTTGGTCAATCCTATTTTTGTCAAATTCACAACAGCACATTAATGTTTCTTTCGTGATTTAGAGCATAGCCTTTAATAGTGGCTATGTGATGAGACACGACTGTCTGTTCCCTGTGATCTGGGCGTGACAGCTGAACCTGAGGAGGGCACTCTCAGAATACCATGGTGCTCGAACATCATGCCTGAAGGTCCAGGGAGCACAAATGAGATGAAAAGCATAAGCTACTAATAAAATGCAAGATGTATGTCTGCTTTAGTTATTGATTGGCAGAGCTTCACAGAATCAGAGAATCTTAGCAGATCTTTAGAAGGAATTGAATGTTTTTAGAATCCATCTTCTGGTCAATACATAAAATCCTATATTTCTCTGCATAAACCTTAGGTTCACCTAGGTAACTTGCTAGGTAGCTAGACTTAGGTATACTGTTTGGTTTTTTTTTTGACTGTGTGGCTTGTGGAGTCTTAATTCTCTGGCCAAGAATTGAACCTTGGGGGTCCATGACAGTGAAAGCTCTGAGTCCCAACCACTGGACCACTGGGTTCCCTGATGTTGATATACTCTACTGGTTCTCAAGTGGGAATAATTTTGCCTCAATCCAACCCCCCTGGGGTCATCTGGCAGTGCCGAGAGATAGTTTTGGTTGTCACAACTGAGGGTGGTAGTGAGTAGAGGTTGTAAATGCTGCTGAACTACCTAGAATGCACAGGAAGCCCCCCTCACACCCCACCCCCATCAACTAAGAACTGTATGGTCAAAAATGTCAATAGCATCCAATTTGACACACCTTGATATAGATATTATAATAACTCATGGAGTTCAACTTCCTGCAAAACCATATTTTGAGAAAATGCACCAATCAAACAGTGGTGATATGCTACACTAAACTATTTTAGATCATGAAATTTGTTCTTTCACTTTAGGCTTGTGTGCATATATGTTAATAAACCAACAGATTCAAAACTTTTCTGTCAGAGACCCTTTAAAAAGACAAAATAATTAAGGAGCCTTATAGCCTTTTAGTAGGGCTTTACTGATGGCTTAGATAGCAAAGAATCTGCCTACAGTCAGGAAATCCGGATTTGATCCCTGGATCAGGAAGGTCCTCTGGAGAAGGGAATGGCAACCCACTCCAGTATTTGTTTCTTTTTTTTTGGTTTTTATTCTTTTTCCAAAAAATTTTATTTTTTATTTTTAACACCGTAAATTTTTTTGTATTGGAGTACAGGCAGTTAACAGTTTTGTGATAGTTTCAGGTGAAGAGTGAAGGGACTCTCGGCCATGCATGTGCATGTATCCATTCTCCCTCAAACACCCCTCCCATTCAGGCTAGTACATAATATTGAGCAGATATCCATGTGCTATATAATAGATTTTTGTTGGTTATTCATTTCAAACATTGCAGTGTGCACATGACTTTCCTAAAGTCCCCAACAAACTGCACCTTAAATTTTAAACCTTAGGTTCACCTAGGTAACTTGCTAGGTAGCTTAGGTATACTGTTTGGTTTTTTTTTTGACTGTGTGGCTTGTGGAGTCTTAATTCTCTGGCCAAGAATTGAACCTTGGGGGTCCATGACAGTGAAAGCTCTGAGTCCCAACCACTGGACCACTGGGTTCCCTGATGTTGATATACTCTACTGGTTCTCAAGTGGGAATAATTTTGCCTCAATCCAACCCCCCTGGGGTCATCTGGCAGTGCCGAGAGATAGTTTTGGTTGTCACAACTGAGGGTGGTAGTGAGTAGAGGTTGTAAATGCTGCTGAACTACCTAGAATGCACAGGAAGCCCCCCTCACACCCCACCCCCATCAACTAAGAACTGTATGGTCAAAAATGTCAATAGCATCCAATTTGACACACCTTGATATAGATATTATAATAACTCATGGAGTTCAACTTCCTGCAAAACCATATTTTGAGAAAATGCACCAATCAAACAGTGGTGATATGCTACACTAAACTATTTTAGATCATGAAATTTGTTCTTTCACTTTAGGCTTGTGTGCATATATGTTAATAAACCAACAGATTCAAAACTTTTCTGTCAGAGACCCTTTAAAAAGACAAAATAATTAAGGAGCCTTATAGCCTTTTAGTAGGGCTTTACTGATGGCTTAGATAGCAAAGAATCTGCCTACAGTCAGGAAATCCGGATTTGATCCCTGGATCAGGAAGGTCCTCTGGAGAAGGGAATGGCAACCCACTCCAGTATTTGTTTCTTTTTTTTTTTTTGGTTTTTATTCTTTTTCCAAAAAATTTTATTTTTTATTTTTAACACCGTAAATTTTTTTGTATTGGAGTACAGGCAGTTAACAGTTTTGTGATAGTTTCAGGTGAAGAGTGAAGGGACTCTCGGCCATGCATGTGCATGTATCCATTCTCCCTCAAACACCCCTCCCATTCAGGCTAGTACATAATATTGAGCAGATATCCATGTGCTATATAATAGATTTTTGTTGGTTATTCATTTCAAACATTGCAGTGTGCACATGACTTTCCTAAAGTCCCCAACAAACCCCTCCACCTTGCAACCATAAGTTAATTTTTTAAGACTATGAGTTTCTTTCTGTTTTGTGAATAAGTTTATTTGTGTCATTTTTTTTTTTTTTTTAGAATCCACATAAAAGGGATGTCATATGATAGTTCTCCTTCTCTGTCTGACTTAGTTCACTCAGTATGACACTTTCTGGGTCCATCTATGTTTCTGCGAATGGCGTTATTTCATTCTAATAGCTGAGTAATATTCCATTGCATATATATATACCGCTTCTTCTTTATCCATTTCTCTATCGATCGACTTTTACGTAGTTTCCATGTCTTGGTCACTGTAAACAGTGCTGCACTGAACATTGGAGTGGATGCATCTCTTTGAGGCATGTTTTTCTCTGTATATATGCCCAGGAGTGGGGTGCAGTATCATATGGTAGCTCTGTGTTTAGTTTTTTAAGGAACCTCCGTACAATTCTCCATAGTGGCTGCACCAATTTGCATTCCCACCAACACTGCAGGAGGGTTCCCTTCTTTCCACATCCTCTGCAGCATTTGTTTTTTTGTGGATTTTTTCATGATAACCATTCTGACTGCCCACTCCAGTATTCTTGCCTGGAGAATTCCCGGACAGAGGAGCTTGATGGGCTACAATCCATGGGGTCACAAAGAATCAGTTAAAAGACTAACACTCACATGAAAGCCTTTTGGTCAAAATTTTCTACTTCCTAAATGTATCATGAACATTTTTCTCTCAAAGTAAGAGCAAGATGATGCACACTGTTTTCTTATTACTACCTTAAGCCTCTGACATCTGGGTCCCTGTCCCGCCCCTTCAAGCCACATTTGCTCTGGGAAGTCTCCCTGATTCTTCAGTGATAGCTTCTTCCTTTTAGTTTTGTAGTGTTTTGACACCTAGACCTTAGCATATATTCCTGATACCTGTAAACCTACGCATGTGTATATGAGTCTGCCTAGATCAGTTTGCTTTTATTGCTAGTTTTCTCCCCAGAGAATCATAGTGCCTGTGATGACTAGGAAATTGGGTCTTTTTGAACTGTTTGCAAACTCCAGTGTGTCTCTCTGGCATATTAGCTCCTTCCCACACATGTGCTCATATTCTGGCCCCATAAGGCCAGTATGAATGTGCGTGCCCCTTTTCAGTCCCATCTCTAATCTGTTCACCTTCTTGCCTGGCTAACCTGTCAGGCCTTTGCCATTTATAATATTTCTCCTTCAGCAGTTTTCCCTGATACCTTGCTGATTGCTTTTCTGCACCAAGAAACTCCCAACCCCATTTGCCTCTGTGTGTGTGTGTGTGTGTGTGTGTGTGTGTGTGTGTGTGTGTGTGTGTGTGTGTATCTGTGTGTCTGTGTGTGTGTGTGGTGAGAGAGAGTTAAATAGCTCTATCTTCCTCCAGTGCCTTCCCTTGCACCCCCTACATGGCATTTTCCTATTTCCAAGCAATCTTTTACACGGGCTGGGTGGGCCTTAAGAGTTACAGAATCTTCTTTCTGTCTGGCTGCAGATCACCTCTTCATCCAGCCCCACTGGAGGGGACCACACACGCTAACACTGCTCATGCCTGCAGCCTTGTCACTGCTCAGAACAGTCAGGTCCTTGCCCAGCTCTAAACTGTTTCTCATCACCCTCTTGTAGAGCTCAGCTGTCTTTCCCATTTATCACAACGGTGATCGTCATCCACCTTGCCAGCCTTCCCTCACGGGCCACTTGCTGTGCTGCCAGCCTTTGAGATTGATGTTTGCCATTTCCACAGTTGGGTTTCTTCTGGCCACAGTGGACACTTGTGCTAAAAGGAGCATCGCTCTTGCTGCCTGTGGCAGGGTAGGACACTCCATTACAGACTCTGGGATGATCACTCTTTCGCATTCTTCTGTGCCAACCTCTGTGTGTGAGCAAAGGAGCTGTTGCCCAAGGAGAGTTCTCAGGAAATGTCTACCTCCAATAAAAAAAAATCTCTTCTCCCAGCAGAACTAGGCAGAGCTTACCAAAGCTAGAGTGACCCATGGTAACCATCTTCCCAGAGTATTTTGTTAGTTTCCCTTCCCTTCCTGTTTCAGCCTAGAGTTCTTTCTGGGCACTCTGTGTATATGAGTCTGCCTAGATCAGTTTGCTTTTATTGCTAGTTTTCTCCCCAGAGAATCATAGTGCCTGTGATGACTAGGAAATTGGGTCTTTTTGAACTGTTTGCAAACTCCAGTGTGTCTCTCTGGCATATTAGCTCCTTCCCACACATGTGCTCATATTCTGGCCCCATAAGGCCAGTATGAATGTGCGTGCCCCTTTTCAGTCCCATCTCTAATCTGTTCACCTTCTTGCCTGGCTAACCTGTCAGGCCTTTGCCATTTATAATATTTCTCCTTCAGCAGTTTTCCCTGATACCTTGCTGATTGCTTTTCTGCACCAAGAAACTCCCAACCCCATTTGCCTCTGTGTGTGTGTGTGTGTGTGTGTGTGTGTGTGTGTGTGTGTGTGTGTGTGTGTGTATCTGTGTGTCTGTGTGTGTGTGTGGTGAGAGAGAGTTAAATAGCTCTATCTTCCTCCAGTGCCTTCCCTTGCACCCCCTACATGGCATTTTCCTATTTCCAAGCAATCTTTTACACGGGCTGGGTGGGCCTTAAGAGTTACAGAATCTTCTTTCTGTCTGGCTGCAGATCACCTCTTCATCCAGCCCCACTGGAGGGGACCACACACGCTAACACTGCTCATGCCTGCAGCCTTGTCACTGCTCAGAACAGTCAGGTCCTTGCCCAGCTCTAAACTGTTTCTCATCACCCTCTTGTAGAGCTCAGCTGTCTTTCCCATTTATCACAACGGTGATCGTCATCCACCTTGCCAGCCTTCCCTCACGGGCCACTTGCTGTGCTGCCAGCCTTTGAGATTGATGTTTGCCATTTCCACAGTTGGGTTTCTTCTGGCCACAGTGGACACTTGTGCTAAAAGGAGCATCGCTCTTGCTGCCTGTGGCAGGGTAGGACACTCCATTACAGACTCTGGGATGATCACTCTTTCGCATTCTTCTGTGCCAACCTCTGTGTGTGAGCAAAGGAGCTGTTGCCCAAGGAGAGTTCTCAGGAAATGTCTACCTCCAATAAAAAAAAATCTCTTCTCCCAGCAGAACTAGGCAGAGCTTACCAAAGCTAGAGTGACCCATGGTAACCATCTTCCCAGAGTATTTTGTTAGTTTCCCTTCCCTTCCTGTTTCAGCCTAGAGTTCTTTCTGGGCACTCTGGGATGTCCATCACACGTGGATCATACCACCCACTCAGATCTAACTTCTAATGGATTCTTTACGAGGGATAAAAGACAATGACAGTTTTCTTAATGCCAAGCCATTAATATCACAAAGCTCTTCTGGACTAAAGGGAGAAGGAATGTGTCCTGGAAATCTACAAGTAATATGTGTGAATATTTCTTAAACGTTTTTTTGATGTGGAGAATTTTTTCAAGTTTTTATTGAATTTGTTACAACATTGTTTCTGTTTAATGTTTAGGTTCTTGGCTGTGAGGCCTGGGGGGATTTTAGTTCCCTGACCAGGGATCAAGTCCATGTCCCCTGCATTAGGATGTGAAGTGTCAACCACTGGACTGCCTGGGAACTCCCTGTGTGAATATTTTTATAGAATCTTCCCCAGAGCCCATTCCTGTGTTTCTTAACTTAAAGCAGTAGTTCTGGTAATGTTAGTAACTCAGTTGTGTCCATCTCTTTGGGACCCTATGCACTGTAACCCACCAGGCTCCTCCATGGAGGAGAATCTGTACAATTCTTCAGGGAAGAGTACTGGAGTGGGTGGCTGTTTCCTTCAACAGGAAGTCTTCCCTCCTCAGGGATTGAACCCGCATCTCCTGCAATGCAGGCAGATTCATTACTGTCTAAGCCACTAGGGAAGCCTGGTAACGCGCATTCTCATTCTCCAGTTGGAGAGGTTAGCACAGTATTGGATGAATCCTTCTAGATTCTCAATGAACTGAAGAGCCTCCACGTGTCAGGTCTTCTTCACAGCACCCTCCATTCTTGCTACAGAATGTGTTGCCCCCAGCTCTCAGCATCTGCTTCACCAGGGAGCTTGTTACAGATGCAGCCTGGGGAGCTTCTCCAGAGCTCCTCCTGCATTGTAACAATATTCCCAGGTTCTCCTTGTGCACATTCAAGGGTGAGATGCTCTGTTTTTTTCTGTTTCTGCAGTTAACCTTCAGAATAATCTTCTGAGGCAGTTCTTTAGCTTCCCATTTTACAGATGGAAAAGCTGATGCTGAATGATGAAAGTATTTGACTACTGTTCCTGGAAATTGATTTCCTTCTGTACAGAGACCACATTTTGACTATGTACCATGACTGGATAGGTATTGATGATGAACTTGGCATGAGTTATTTTTCTTTGGAGTACAGTGTTAAAGACTAGGAAGGAAAAAGTGCCGGTCTCTTTGAGGCATCCACTTGCTAAATGGGGAGGAAGTGTTAGTGGGAGAGAGGGCTCTTAAAGCTCAACTGAGTAGAGGCCTACAGAGCCAGTCCATCTCCCCGCTGCCCCTTAGATGGATGGGCCAGATTAGTGTACAGGCACACGGCAGAAGGAGAACACACAGGAGCACTCACCAGACTGCCAGTCCAGAGATGGTCACAGCAAGATAAATGATGTGCTAACTGATGATCGCTGTGGCCTTTCCTCAGAGTAGCAGCTGAAAATAGGCTGAAATAGATGGAGCCAGAAATAAGGAACAGGTTGTGGGACAGCCTCAGTGGAGAGACAGAACAACTGTTTGAAAATGAGCCCCTGGAAGGCTAGGGATATGGCCACATATGCTGCATATAGGATTGTGTAGGGCTTTTATTCCCCAACTCTGACTGGAGTTTTAGCATCATGAGAGGAGAGAAGAAAATGAATCTATGAAATTAATTTTCAAAGACTATTTGGGTTGACCTCTCCTAGGAGATTGGTTTATATGTTTTGTTTTCTACTGTCCCATTTATTTCCCAGGACAATTTTGAGCACTAGGTGCAGCCTATCTTAAACCCGTGTGACTATCGGCCTGTATTTAAGAAGAGAGCTTACTATCAGACCCTCCTCTTCCCCTTCCCATGTCGATTGTAGCAAATATTACAACCCATTGAGGATCCTGTTGAGGAGGTCATCTCTTTGAATTTTCATCTGCTTAGCTATAAGTGAGTATGTAGATGCCAAATTCTAAGCTAGACTGCCTGTTACTTCTTTTTTCAAATATTATTTAGAGCCAGTAGAAATAGGAAAGCTTTTTTGGCAGCCTGGGAGCTTCTCCAGAGCTCCTCCTGCATTGTAACAATATTCCCAGGTTCTCCTTGTGCACATTCAAGGGTGAGATGCTCTGTTTTTTTCTGTTTCTGCAGTTAACCTTCAGAATAATCTTCTGAGGCAGTTCTTTAGCTTCCCATTTTACAGATGGAAAAGCTGATGCTGAATGATGAAAGTATTTGACTACTGTTCCTGGAAATTGATTTCCTTCTGTACAGAGACCACATTTTGACTATGTACCATGACTGGATAGGTATTGATGATGAACTTGGCATGAGTTATTTTTCTTTGGAGTACAGTGTTAAAGACTAGGAAGGAAAAAGTGCCGGTCTCTTTGAGGCATCCACTTGCTAAATGGGGAGGAAGTGTTAGTGGGAGAGAGGGCTCTTAAAGCTCAACTGAGTAGAGGCCTACAGAGCCAGTCCATCTCCCCGCTGCCCCTTAGATGGATGGGCCAGATTAGTGTACAGGCACACGGCAGAAGGAGAACACACAGGAGCACTCACCAGACTGCCAGTCCAGAGATGGTCACAGCAAGATAAATGATGTGCTAACTGATGATCGCTGTGGCCTTTCCTCAGAGTAGCAGCTGAAAATAGGCTGAAATAGATGGAGCCAGAAATAAGGAACAGGTTGTGGGACAGCCTCAGTGGAGAGACAGAACAACTGTTTGAAAATGAGCCCCTGGAAGGCTAGGGATATGGCCACATATGCTGCATATAGGATTGTGTAGGGCTTTTATTCCCTAACTCTGACTGGAGTTTTAGCATCATGAGAGGAGAGAAGAAAATGAATCTATGAAATTAATTTTCAAAGACTATTTGGGTTGACCTCTCCTAGGAGATTGGTTTATATGTTTTGTTTTCTACTGTCCCATTTATTTCCCAGGACAATTTTGAGCACTAGGTGCAGCCTATCTTAAACCCGTGTGACTATCGGCCTGTATTTAAGAAGAGAGCTTACTATCAGACCCTCCTCTTCCCCTTCCCATGTCGATTGTAGCAAATATTACAACCCATTGAGGATCCTGTTGAGGAGGTCATCTCTTTGAATTTTCATCTGCTTAGCTATAAGTGAGTATGTAGATGCCAAATTCTAAGCTAGACTGCCTGTTACTTCTTTTTTCAAATATTATTTAGAGCCAGTAGAAATAGGAAAGCTTTTTTTGGCGGGGGTGGGGGTGGCGAGGGAGGTTTGGGGAGGGGTGGGGTTTGGGGATGGGGCGGGCGGGCCACTTCTATTGGTCTTTCATTTATCGATTTTCATCCGCCTTTGTTCTTTGGCCCGTGTGGGCCTCCCGAAATAGGAAAACTTTTAGGTAGAATGATGACACATATGGAGTCTCACTGATTAGATGCCACTGATGTTACTTCAGTTAAACATCCCTCGTTTGAAAAAAGCAGATCCCAGAGACTGGAGTTTCTTTATGGTTTTGCTGCTTACTTTCCTGATTCTGCACCCCATAGATGCAGTTTCAGTGGGTCCCCTGAGTTTTTGACATGCACCGCGTTGTTGATAGGCAACCCAAATTGGAGATACGTAGAAATGACATTGGGTACCATGGGTTTTATGCCACTCCATGTTTGGTCTCTGGTTCTAGTCAAGAGAGTCCTAGAGCACCGTTTCTCTATATGGCGTTGCAACAGATGCTATTTGGGATTACTAAGAGAGTCATCAAAAAGATCGTTCCCATTCTGATGGCCCACTTGAAGACCATGAAGTAGAATTTTATTAATTTTTCACATTAACACAGTATCCTTAGCTCAGAGACTGACTTCCTCTGGAAAAATCGGCAAGATTTAGTCATATGGCTCAAAACACTCTACACGGATTGCTCCAAACAGACGTGTTAAACTAATGGGAACATGGAGCCTTCTAAAAGTTACATTTGGGCACTGGTATAAACAAGGAGCTCTTGAAAAGCCAATCCACTATGCAGATTGAGAAATAAATTAAAATGTGTGTTCTTCACACCTAAATAAAGTGAGGCGACAATAATAAAGCGGTGCTGTGTATTCTTAAACCCGTGTGACTATCGGCCTGTATTTAAGAAGAGAGCTTACTATCAGACCCTCCTCTTCCCCTTCCCATGTCGATTGTAGCAAATATTACAACCCATTGAGGATCCTGTTGAGGAGGTCATCTCTTTGAATTTTCATCTGCTTAGCTATAAGTGAGTATGTAGATGCCAAATTCTAAGCTAGACTGCCTGTTACTTCTTTTTTCAAATATTATTTAGAGCCAGTAGAAATAGGAAAGCTTTTTTTGGCGGGGGTGGGGGTGGCGAGGGGAGGTTTGGGGAGGGGTGGGGTTTGGGGAGGGGGCGGGCGGGCCACTTCTATTGGTCTTTCATTTATCGATTTTCATCCGCCTTTGTTCTTTGGCCCGTGTGGGCCTCCCGAAATAGGAAAACTTTTAGGTAGAATGATGACACATATGGAGTCTCACTGATTAGATGCCACTGATGTTACTTCAGTTAAACATCCCTCGTGTGAAAAAGCAGATCCCAGAGACTGGAGGTTCTTTATGGTTTTGCTGCTTACTTTCCTGATTCTGCACCCCATAGATGCAGTTTCAGTGGGTCCCCTGAGTTTTTGACATGCACCGCGTTGTTGATAGGCAACCCAAATTGGAGATACGTAGAAATGACATTGGGTACCATGGGTTTTATGCCACTCCATGTTTGGTCTCTGGTTCTAGTCAAGAGAGTCCTAGAGCACCGTTTCTCTATATGGCGTTGCAACAGATGCTATTTGGGATTACTAAGAGAGTCATCAAAAAGATCGTTCCCATTCTGATGGCCCACTTGAAGACCATGAAGTAGAATTTTATTAATTTTTCACATTAACACAGTATCCTTAGCTCAGAGACTGACTTCCCTCTGGAAAAATCGGCAAGATTTAGTCATATGGCTCAAAACACTCTACACGGATTGCTCCAAACAGACGTGTTAAACTAATGGGAACATGGAGCCTTCTAAAAGTTACATTTGGGCACTGGTATAAACAAGGAGCTCTTGAAAAGCCAATCCACTATGCAGATTGAGAAATAAATTAAAATGTGTGTTCTTCACACCTAAATAAAGTGAGGCGACAATAATAAAGCGGTGCTGTGTATTTACTTAGCACTTAGCATTTCCAAATGGCACTATTTCATTATCATATCCTGTGCTCCACCTCTAAGCTTCACAGTCTATTGCTAAAATGCCATGAAGTGTGTTGTGCAGCAAATGGGTTATGGTTTCGGTAAATTTAGGTAAATTACTCATGGTCTTGACTGAACAGCAGTGAACCCAGGGGACTGGTCATTTCTACCCTTCAGAATCTAGGATGACTTGGAAAGATCAATTGAAGAGGTGTGAACAGTGGCTCAGCACTTTTCTTCTTCTTTTTTTTTTCAGCAAAAGGAATAATCAATTTTCTTTCTACTGATCTCGCTCCTATTGCTCCTGCAAAGTGTGGGAGCGAGATGGGAGAGGAAAATTAGATCAAAAAATTAATATACATTTTCTTTCAGGCTTAGTTAGGAGTGTGCCTCTAAGAAAGCATATGTAAACATGCCCACTCTTTTTAATATTTTGGCAGAGTAGTGATAAATGTATTTATAAACTCTAATCACAGGACAGATTGTAGATGGGCTTTTATTACAGTGATTAAATAATACAGATGCTGAGTATGTATCAATAAGAAAAGTCAAACTCAAAAGTGGGGAAACACATCATCCAGAATTTAGGAACACATTAGTTGAATTTTGTGCATGACACTTAATCTTCTAATCTCACGTTTTCTTTCCTCTATCTTAAATATAGAGTGAAAAATGTCCTTAATTTAGGTGAGGTATATGGGCCATTATTGATCTTGCCTCTGTGTTCACAGTTCCCTTTTCAGGAATTGCTGGGACAAGCTACAATTCCTATTAAAAGGCCCTGTAGGATCTCATTTGGGGTTGGTGTTTGGATGTTGACATTTTAAGATAACAAGGTCTGTTGAAATTTTAAGACAGATGAATTCGATCTCTATAGCAGGCTTCTAAGAGTTGTGACATAGGATAGGATTTGTCAACAGAGAACTTCTGTCATCTCTACGTTCATAGAAACTGACAGTTCTCAGTAAGTATTTTCATATGAAATATGGTTTTTCCCTTGTAAATGAATTAACAGATGAGTCATTGAAAGAGCATAAAGAAAGGACTGGGATTATATGTTTTCCTGGGAAAGAAGGGGCAGTATATAGTTGACATGGAGATTAGGCATGAACCAGGGGCTTCCCTGATGGCACAGACAGTAAAGAGTCTGCCTGCCATGAGGGAGCCCTGGCTTTGATCCCTGGGTCAGGGAGATTCCCTGGAGAAGGAAATGGCAACTCACTCTGGTGATCTTTCCTGGAGAATCCCATGGACATAGAAACCTGGCAGACTAAAGGGTTGCAAAGAATCGGACACGACTGAGCGACTAACACACTCCCAAGGCATGAACATGGATTTAAGAGACACAAGGTCTCACATAGGCACCAGGCTTTTCTCTTCTATGTGGCTGTTGTTGGCCATGCTAAGAGCAGAGTTCTCAGTACAGTCAGTCTCCTACCTAAGAACCTTCAACCTGGAACCTTTGAAAGAAACAAACATAAGGGCTAACCCTTGTGTAATGGCTGTTATGTGGCACTACTGTGCTTTTCAGTGTACAGTAAGGATGAATTTTTTTTACATTTTTGTTTGTATTTATATATGTATTATTTGCGTGAAAAATATTGTGAAGTTATTATAGTACAATTCTGTATAGCCAACTATATTAGCTGGGTAGCTACGCTAACTTGGCTGGACTTCACAAACAGACTGGACTCAGGAAACTCACTCTCTTACAGAAGTTGTTTGTATGTAGGTGACTTACTATAAGACCCCAATTTGAACCACACACCTCTTCGATCTCCTTGCCTTTCATCAGGGCTAGTTACAAAGGATGGGATCTTCAAGAGAATTCCTTCTGACAGATACACCCTCTCACTTTAAACATCTCTCCTGGGAAAGCCCTTGTTCTCACTTGCTTCAGAGTGAGAATCCACAAGGCTCATTCTTAGAAGTTTGGAGAGAGTCTCTTGTGAATTTTCTTTCTATCATTTTTTTTTCTTTTTGTTTTTAGTAAGTGAGCTTGGTATTTATAGTGCTGCTACATCCATTCATTCCAGGCCTGTGAAAAGGGCTGTTTGCCTGCCCATTGAGTGTGAATTACGGGACTGACATTTAATGGAGCAGCTTCCTTTGCTCATTGCCCTCCACAATTGAGACATGAGCTGGGAGAGAGGGGTGCTGCATCCTAAATGTCTCACATGGTGGGGATGCACCATTTTGATTTGCTTTATTTTTTAAGTATAAGGTTTGGGAAAAAAAATAGCTTGTGGTATATTGACATTATTCTAAATTGCACTGTTAGAAGAACATTAAGTTTTTCATTTCACACTTTCTGAGTTTTAAGCACCATTGCTATATGGGGAAATCAGTCATTTTCTGATGATTCATGTGCAGATTTGTACCAATCAGAATGGGCCGTAATTATGCCAAGGCTCTTTCACAGAAGTTCTTTAAGGGCATAGAAAAAGGGAAGCTAAAGGAGACTCATCCTTTGTAAGTGTTCCGTGTAAAGTCACAAACTATAAAGGTACATGTTTTACAGTACAATGGAAATCTACTTTGAATATGTTGGTGTTGTCATAAACCACAGATACCAATACAGCCATCTGGGGATCACTTGATAAGGACTTAATGGCAAATCTATGGGCACATTTATCTTTCTCAGGTTTGCCTTGAGGCTCTGGACATAAGAAAACAGTCAATAGCATCTTCTTATGATTAATTTCCTTTGAAAATCACTGAGGATTTGGAATCACTGATTTTTTTTTTTTTTTATCACTGACGTCTAGAGAAGCTGGAAAGTCATAAAAGATGTTCGTTTGTCTGAGACCATTTATTCTAAGAAACAGCAATCCACGCAGCATGGTAGTGAATCAGGAAGGAGAACCACAGAAGGTCCACAAAAAAGGGATGTGTGACTGAGATATTAAAAGTGGGAAACGCTTCTATCAATTCATGTGTGAAGCAGAGAACTGTGTTTGTGTTTTATTTGTTCATGCTTCTCAGGGTACTCTTTCCTCTGGACCTGTGAAATGTTGTTGTGGATCTGTTTTTATATGTTTTATTTCACCTTCATTTTTGCTGGAGTCTATTGTTTTAAATCCTACCACCATTCAAGACAACTTCCAAGACAGTTATTTCTTTTTGAACAATCTTCTGCCTTTTCCCCTACTATTCAAATAGCTTAATGTGAAATCTTTAAACACCAGCATTTTCATCTTCTTCAGCCTGACATAGTCATTTGGAAATTTGAATCCATAGAGGTCTTTTAATGGAGCAGCTTCCTTTGCTCATTGCCCTCCACAATTGAGACATGAGCTGGGAGAGGGGTGCTGCATCCTAAATGTCTCACATGGTGGGATGCACCATTTTGATTTGCTTTATTTTTTAAGTATAAGGTTTGGGAAAAAAAATAGCTTGTGGTATATTGACATTATTCTAAATTGCACTGTTAGAAGAACATTAAGTTTTTCATTTCACACTTTCTGAGTTTTAAGCACCATTGCTATATGGGGAAATCAGTCATTTTCTGATGATTCATGTGCAGATTTGTACCAATCAGAATGGGCCGTAATTATGCCAAGGCTCTTTCACAGAAGTTCTTTAAGGGCATAGAAAAAGGGAAGCTAAAGGAGACTCATCCTTTGTAAGTGTTCCGTGTAAAGTCACAAACTATAAAGGTACATGTTTTACAGTACAATGGAAATCTACTTTGAATATGTTGGTGTTGTCATAAACCACAGATACCAATACAGCCATCTGGGGATCACTTGATAAGGACTTAATGGCAAATCTATGGGCACATTTATCTTTCTCAGGTTTGCCTTGAGGCTCTGGACATAAGAAAACAGTCAATAGCATCTTCTTATGATTAATTTCCTTTGAAAATCACTGAGGATTTGGAATCACTGATTTTTTTTTTTTTTTATCACTGACGTCTAGAGAAGCTGGAAAGTCATAAAAGATGTTCGTTTGTCTGAGACCATTTATTCTAAGAAACAGCAATCCACGCAGCATGGTAGTGAATCAGGAAGGAGAACCACAGAAGGTCCACAAAAAAGGGATGTGTGACTGAGATATTAAAAGTGGGAAACGCTTCTATCAATTCATGTGTGAAGCAGAGAACTGTGTTTGTGTTTTATTTGTTCATGCTTCTCAGGGTACTCTTTCCTCTGGACCTGTGAAATGTTGTTGTGGATCTGTTTTTATATGTTTTATTTCACCTTCATTTTTGCTGGAGTCTATTGTTTTAAATCCTACCACCATTCAAGACAACTTCCAAGACAGTTATTTCTTTTTGAACAATCTTCTGCCTTTTCCCCTACTATTCAAATAGCTTAATGTGAAATCTTTAAACACCAGCATTTTCATCTTCTTCAGCCTGACATAGTCATTTGGGGAAATTTGAATCCATAGAGGTCTTTTCTAGCTGAGTTTGATTTGATCAGTGACCTTCTTTAACCTTAAAGGCACTCCGTAAAGTGTTCCAAACACCTTAAGGGAATCTGGCAAAGTCATCGCAAACAAAAGTTCAAGATGGGTCAGGTCCCACAAAGGAAAATTAAATGTATTATTCTCACACAACAGGATTAGCAAATCATCCGTAAACCTCAGCCACTCTTTCCTTATTTTTACTCTAATGAGTTTAGTGTGCTGTAATGATGGTACAAGCCTCATCAGAATTCTGCCAGTGAAGGCGAATTTTCAAATTCCGTTTGCAAATGAGATCTGCACCATAAATCATAGTCATCCATCATGGAAAAGTAGCTTGTGCCTGATAAAAGGCTGTTTGGGCAGAGTCAATCAAATGAGTGTTATGAGAGCTTGCTATTACATTGTTTTTAAGGTGATGGAGAAGGCATGTAATACAGTTAAGGAATGTGATATTTTTTAATGCTGTTCTCGCTTTTGAAAGACTAAACTGTATTCTAAAATAAATATCTCAGAGAGATATTCATAATCTTTGTTTTTTCTTTAAAGAAACCTATTTTTGTCTGTCAAGAATAGTTAGAATCGTGTAGCATTTTCATGATATAGCTAAGACTACAAAGAAATGATGTTCCCGCTAAAATTACAAGGCATAATTGTTGGTTATTAATGAAAGGTAGACTGAGCACTTGAGTTAACTAAATGAAAACAGATGAGAACTGCAACTTTTAGCTTCATTTGGCCATGATGAAAGATCCTAATGATAACAATATGATGTTGAGCTGATAAGGTCTTTAGATGCCATCTCATTTAGTGGTTTTCTAACTCTGATTAGGGTTGGAGCCCACTTTTCAAGCCCATATTATATGGCATCAGGGTTTTTGTTTTATTTCATATGTTTTATTTCACCTTCATTTTGCTGGAGTATATTGTTTTAAATCCTACCACCATTCAAGACAACTTCCAAGACAGTTATTTCTTTTTGAACAATCTTCTGCCTTTTCCCCTACTATTCAAATAGCTTAATGTGAAATCTTTAAACACCAGCATTTTCATCTTCTTCAGCCTGACATAGTCATTTGGGGAAATTTGAATCCATAGAGGTCTTTTCTAGCTGAGTTTGATTTGATCAGTGACCTTCTTTAACCTTAAAGGCACTCCGTAAAGTGTTCCAAACACCTTAAGGGAATCTGGCAAAGTCATCGCAAACAAAAGTTCAAGATGGGTCAGGTCCCACAAAGGAAAATTAAATGTATTATTCTCACACAACAGGATTAGCAAATCATCCGTAAACCTCAGCCACTCTTTCCTTATTTTTACTCTAATGAGTTTAGTGTGCTGTAATGATGGTACAAGCCTCATCAGAATTCTGCCAGTGAAGGCGAATTTTCAAATTCCGTTTGCAAATGAGATCTGCACCATAAATCATAGTCATCCATCATGGAAAAGTAGCTTGTGCCTGATAAAAGGCTGTTTGGGCAGAGTCAATCAAATGAGTGTTATGAGAGCTTGCTATTACATTGTTTTTAAGGTGATGGAGAAGGCATGTAATACAGTTAAGGAATGTGATATTTTTTAATGCTGTTCTCGCTTTTGAAAGACTAAACTGTATTCTAAAATAAATATCTCAGAGAGATATTCATAATCTTTGTTTTTTCTTTAAAGAAACCTATTTTTGTCTGTCAAGAATAGTTAGAATCGTGTAGCATTTTCATGATATAGCTAAGACTACAAAGAAATGATGTTCCCGCTAAAATTACAAGGCATAATTGTTGGTTATTAATGAAAGGTAGACTGAGCACTTGAGTTAACTAAATGAAAACAGATGAGAACTGCAACTTTTAGCTTCATTTGGCCATGATGAAAGATCCTAATGATAACAATATGATGTTGAGCTGATAAGGTCTTTAGATGCCATCTCATTTAGTGGTTTTCTAACTCTGATTAGGGTTGGAGCCCACTTTTCAAGCCCATATTATATGGCATCAGGGTATTTTTAAAAAATCAGAGTTCAAAAGTTCTCTTTCGATACAGGTAGGAGTGCTTGTCACCCTTCCTCATTCTCCCCATCTGCTTTCTTTGATGGTACTCCTGAAATGTTGAAACATGCTGATCATCCCATTTTTCTAATTTGCGGAGATTAGAAACACAAATACCCCCAAACATTAATCAGTTTGAATAAGGCTACAGAACTTACTAACTGCAAAGCTGATATGACAATTAAGAAATCCTTACTTCTGCTTGCATACTTTCCCACTCCCACTGTGCTGGACTCCTCAGTTACATTGTTTTACATGGTGGCCAAAATGGCAAAGTGCCTATAGGGGCCTGGCAGTTACCAGGAATAAAGCAGCTGGTAGGCCAGGAAGCTCATGCCCCACCTATGGAGAACAGCTGTTACACAGCTTCAGGTGATACTTGTCATGAGGGAAATAGAGCCCAGGATTCCTTGACTTTTTCATTAAGCAAAATGTGAAAATCAGAACATTTGTGTAATAATTATGACTTTATATTTTAATTTAATGGTGCGAACAATCAAACACTACTATACAGATGTGCTTCCCTGGTGACACTAGTGGTAAAGAACCCACCTGCTAATACAGGAGACACAGGTTCCATCCCTGGGTGGGGAAGATCCCCTGGAGAAGGAAATGACAGCCCTCTCCAGTATTCTTGCCTGGGAAATCCCATGGACAGATACGTCTGGCGGACTACAGTACATGAGATTGTAAAGAGTTGGACAGGATTAAAGCAACTTAGTATGCACGCGTACAGATGTACAAAACAATTACAATACAAAAGTCAGTTAATACACTAGTTGCTGTACATAACTGCATGTTCATTGTTGTGGTGGTGTGTTTGTCAGGGACACTAAATATTAAAACATCTTCGTGGTTACATTCATGAGGTTCATGTCTTTACGTGCAGTTTTTAACAAGCCATCATTAATGTATTCAGTGAATATTGAGGATTTCTTATACCAGTAGTAGCAACAGGCTCTTTTATATGAAAAGCTCATATTCTCAGACTTTCCAGGACTCCTATTCTCATGAGGGGAGTCAAGTCCACAAGAGATATTTGCGGGAAGGTAAAAAGCGATAATTGAGATGTACCTGTGGTGTGATGAGGCCTCCAAAGAAAAATGTATAGCTCTGCTCAGAACAGATTTTCCTAGGCAGTCAGAAAGAATGAAAAAGAGTTTTCTAGACAGCCAAGAAAGAACAGCATTCATGTAAAAAATATGTGGAGGAAAACTTAGGTCTTGATCAAGAAATTGCAAGTGATTTGGCATAACTAGAGGACAAAGAATGGAGAGAAGGAAGATGCAGGAGATTTGGCTGGAAATGTAGACAACAGCTTGTCCATGAGAGTTTAACATCTGTACAGGTTTTATTTTGCAACTAATGGGATACTATTTAAGCATTGTAACTCAAGTGAAGGCATCACAGTTTTATTCCAGAATGGTAACTAAGATGACTTGTATGGATTGGGAGGGGAGGAGAACGGCATTGAGGGAGAACAGCTGTTACACAGCTTCAGGTGATACTTGTCATGAGGGAAATAGAGCCCAGGATTCCTTGACTTTTTCATTAAGCAAAATGTGAAAATCAGAACATTTGTGTAATAATTATGACTTTATATTTTAATTTAATGGTGCGAACAATCAAACACTACTATACAGATGTGCTTCCCTGGTGACACTAGTGGTAAAGAACCCACCTGCTAATACAGGAGACACAGGTTCCATCCCTGGGTGGGGAAGATCCCCTGGAGAAGGAAATGACAGCCCTCTCCAGTATTCTTGCCTTGGGAAATCCCATGGACAGATACGTCTGGCGGACTACAGTACATGAGATTGTAAAGAGTTGGACAGGATTAAAGCAACTTAGTATGCACGCGTACAGATGTACAAAACAATTACAATACAAAAGTCAGTTAATACACTAGTTGCTGTACATAACTGCATGTTCATTGTTGTGGTGGTGTGTTTGTCAGGGACACTAAATATTAAAACATCTTCGTGGTTACATTCATGAGGTTCATGTCTTTACGTGCAGTTTTTAACAAGCCATCATTAATGTATTCAGTGAATATTGAGGATTTCTTATACCAGTAGTAGCAACAGGCTCTTTTATATGAAAAGCTCATATTCTCAGACTTTCCAGGACTCCTATTCTCATGAGGGGAGTCAAGTCCACAAGAGATATTTGCGGGAAGGTAAAAAGCGATAATTGAGATGTACCTGTGGTGTGATGAGGCCTCCAAAGAAAAATGTATAGCTCTGCTCAGAACAGATTTTCCTAGGCAGTCAGAAAGAATGAAAAAGAGTTTTCTAGACAGCCAAGAAAGAACAGCATTCATGTAAAAAATATGTGGAGGAAAACTTAGGTCTTGATCAAGAAATTGCAAGTGATTTGGCATAACTAGAGGACAAAGAATGGAGAGAAGGAAGATGCAGGAGATTTGGCTGGAAATGTAGACAACAGCTTGTCCATGAGAGTTTAACATCTGTACAGGTTTTATTTTGCAACTAATGGGATACTATTTAAGCATTGTAACTCAAGTGAAGGCATCACAGTTTTATTCCAGAATGGTAACTAAGATGACTTGTATGGATTGGGAGGGGAGGAGAACGGCATTGGAGGGACAAATACTGAAATATTCCAGTTTTTAAAATATTTATTTATTTGGCTGTGTCAAGTTATAGGTGTAACACGTGAGATCTTCGCTCTTTGTTGAAACATGTAGAATCTTTAGGTGTGGCATGTGAAATCTTGAGAGAGAAAGGATCCAGTTCCCAGACCAGGGACTGAACCCAGGTCCCCCTGCATTGGGAATGTGGAGACTTAGCCACTGGATCACCAGGGAAGTCCTGGATTATTTCAACTTTTTACTGACAAGCTGCAAAGGTGGTGAGGTTGGAAGAATGGCGCGGGGAGTGGTGCAGGAGGGAAATTCACAGGTGCTGACTACTGATTGGCTGAGAGAGGTCTTCTGGCAGGGGAGGCAGAGTAACCTTGGCCCAAGGAGGGGACCAAGGCTTTGGAGGATTCTGGCCTCAGCCCAGAGGTGTCTGTGGAGTGAGATGCCCTGCTCCAGGGCTGCGAGGCCACTGACCTGCTGCATATCCAGTCACCAGCACAAGGAATTCACCCCGAACATGAGACCGTGTCCTAATTTCCTCCAGTATGTGTATGTTTTTCAAACTAAATTGAAATGTGACTTTGAATACTATAAACATCATATTATAGGTGAAAAAAATAATGAGGAATCTTCTAAGAAATGGCCCAGTCATTGGAAGACCTATTATTATTATTATTATTATTATTATTATTATTATTATTTTAGCTATGTTTCTTTCTCCAATAATAAGTACAGTTATCAAAGTTTTGATTTAATGTCTCTCATTGGAAGACTTTTAAACAAGCAGCTCAGAAGCAGTTTTGTAGCATAACACATTTTAATGCTAAAAACAAACAATAACAAGACCAATAAAAAGCCTACCAACCCCGACCAATAGTATTTCTCAGCTGATTTAACAAGCACTGAGCTTGAAGATCAAAACAAAAAGCAAACAGAAGTCTTTTTTTTTTTTCTTAAGAATCCAAATTGAATCTGCTTGGCACTTGATTTTGCATTCGAATATGGAATAACTGATTTTATTCATTGCAGGAGGGAAAGATTTAAAGGTAATTTTTCTCCTGCTCTGGCTTAGTGTCCTGTTAAATCCTTCTGCTTGTGTTCTATTCTTTTGAAATGCAATGTATTTACCTTCTCCAGATTGTTTTCTAAGTAATCATCTCAAAAACTCACTGAAACCCTTCAGTTAGACAGCTAGACTCCATGGCAGTGTGATCTGAGAGAGTTATTGACCACCTGTATGTCAAAATGAGGGTTAAGTCTGAACGTTAGGTGTGGTTAAGAGCAAACATAGTTTCTCTAGTCAGTAATACAACAGTTATGAGCTCACAGTGGATCACTGCATAATTCGAAAAGAATGTGCTCTGTGATGAGGTTGCGGATATTTTAGGTGCAAGATACTTCTTTTTTTTTTTTTTTTAACAGCTAATGGATTTCGTCAGTGGGAAGGGGCATGTGAGGCAGAGAGAAGTGTCAGAGCTTTTGCATAATCACAATAAGAATATTATCAGGGGGAGGAAATGAGAGCAAGAAAACAAACAAAAACTGAAAAGTGAGCTGCTAACTCAAGTTCGATCCCCAAATAATATTTCCTTTGAATAGAATTTAAGGTTCTCTGTTACTAACTAGTAGCAGCCCACTCCATTTCACATAAGAATAACAGCAACTAATAATAGTAACCATTTCCAATGAATGCAGTGGCTATATCAGTCTCTGATTTAAGATGTAGGTTTGGGAACGCGGAGACGTTATCAGTGATACTCGATTTTCCAGGAAGATTATCCATAAAGAATCCTGCAGCTGTACTTATTCACCTCTTTTCATGGCATTATTATGCAGACACAGATACTGAGAAAAACACTCTAATGAAATTTAAGAGACTGCACAATTCTTTGTAAATACACCCTCTTTACATATTCACGTATATTTTCTCTTCTTCAAATGCAAATGTTAAATGTTGTTTATCTGTTACTTCTCTCCTTGTGCCTCTGTGTGTATATTCTCTCCTTAAGGTAATAATAATGCTCAGATGTTCAGTTTCTCTAATAGGAGAATGGATTCTGAATACGTGAGTGGGGAATATTTCAACAAAAGGGCAAAAGCGACTCAGATGAAGTGATGCTTTGCTTGGGAGCGGAGATTCTGAGTAGTTTTGGAGATACTAAAGGTAATTTTTCTCCTGCTCTGGCTTAGTGTCCTGTTAAATCCTTCTGCTTGTGTTCTATTCTTTTGAAATGCAATGTATTTACCTTCTCCAGATTGTTTTCTAAGTAATCATCTCAAAAACTCACTGAAACCCTTCAGTTAGACAGCTAGACTCCATGGCAGTGTGATCTGAGAGAGTTATTGACCACCTGTATGTCAAAATGAGGGTTAAGTCTGAACGTTAGGTGTGGTTAAGAGCAAACATAGTTTCTCTAGTCAGTAATACAACAGTTATGAGCTCACAGTGGATCACTGCATAATTCGAAAAGAATGTGCTCTGTGATGAGGTTGCGGATATTTTAGGTGCAAGATACTTCTTTTTTTTTTTTTTTTAACAGCTAATGGATTTCGTCAGTGGGAAGGGGCATGTGAGGCAGAGAGAAGTGTCAGAGCTTTTGCATAATCACAATAAGAATATTATCAGGGGGAGGAAATGAGAGCAAGAAAACAAACAAAAACTGAAAAGTGAGCTGCTAACTCAAGTTCGATCCCCAAATAATATTTCCTTTGAATAGAATTTAAGGTTCTCTGTTACTAACTAGTAGCAGCCCACTCCATTTCACATAAGAATAACAGCAACTAATAATAGTAACCATTTCCAATGAATGCAGTGGCTATATCAGTCTCTGATTTAAGATGTAGGTTTGGGAACGGCGGAGACGTTATCAGTGATACTCGATTTTCCAGGAAGATTATCCATAAAGAATCCTGCAGCTGTACTTATTCACCTCTTTTCATGGCATTATTATGCAGACACAGATACTGAGAAAAACACTCTAATGAAATTTAAGAGACTGCACAATTCTTTGTAAATACACCCTCTTTACATATTCACGTATATTTTCTCTTCTTCAAATGCAAATGTTAAATGTTGTTTATCTGTTACTTCTCTCCTTGTGCCTCTGTGTGTATATTCTCTCCTTAAGGTAATAATAATGCTCAGATGTTCAGTTTCTCTAATAGGAGAATGGATTCTGAATACGTGAGTGGGGAATATTTCAACAAAAGGGCAAAAGCGACTCAGATGAAGTGATGCTTTGCTTGGGAGCGGAGATTCTGAGTAGTTTTGGAGATACTAATCCAGGACTCCTGATGGTCTAATATCTGGCCCCTAGTTTGGGAACTTAGCATTCCAACTCTGAGGGTAACTCTTGAATCTGCTACATTAGGAAGATGTAGAGTCTAGAGCATGTAACCTTGTCAGCACTTTTTTGTAATTTCAGATCCATTTTAATGCTATACAGTAGTCTCAGGGCTTCATTTGAACTTGAATTAAGAAAAAGCAATGATAATAAACTTGGTATGATGTTTGGAAGTGTGTATACTGCTTACATACCATCTGTAGGATCCTCCAAGTCTACAATGCCAGGTAGAATGATAGAAGCTTCACCATCTTTTTTTATTTTTCTGACTTCAATAACTCCATCAGCTACCTCTTTGGATCATGTAGGATCCTTCACTGGTGTTGACCTTATATTTTATTGACCATTGTACATAAATGCATCAGAATTGCTGCTTAACTTGTAGAAAATGCTAAAGGACAGTTTTTGTAGGACTTCATACTAATGGGTATGATACTTTCATTTCACTGTCTATATACCTGATTTGTATTCCTATGACATTGGTAATCTCATCCGGCATTCTCCTTGCTGCTGTCTTTTGGTATTGATGTTGTTGTGACAGTTTACACAAAGATGTCATAGACTCATTCACCTTTTTACATATTGTGACCACTAAGATGGGAAAGGGGACCAGAGCAAACTCACCAGACCTACTGAGATTCCTTGTGTGTGTACTCAGTTATGTCCTACTCTTTGTGACCCCATAGACTTCACCCCACTAGGGTCCTCTGTCCATGGAATTTCCCAGGCAAGAATGCTGGAGTGGATTGCCTTTTCCTCCTGAAGAGGATCTTCCTGACCCAGGGATTGAACTCATGTCTCTTGTGTCTCCTGCATCAGCAGACAAATTCTTTACCACTGTGCCACTTGAGATTCCTCATCTCCTTAATAATTCATTTTGAGGTGAGTTGAGCAGAATCTTGTCTCCAGTTTAAATCATGGGGGTTAAATGAGATTCAGCATAATGCCCAGAGAGATATTTGAATTCGATGGATGGATTTTTGTGGAATAGTCGTAGAAACACTCTTTGCCGAATTCCATGCTCAGTTATGTCTGAGTAATTCTGACATACTTACACTGTTCACTCTAAAAACCTCAGAACAATTTGGAAGCGCTTCTCTTCTTCATATTGTTAAGGATCTCAAAAACTCCAGTTCTCCCATGAAAACAATGTATATCTTAAAAATGGAGGAGGGCTTCCCTGGTGGTCCAGTGGGTAAGGACACTGCCTTGTAGTGCAAGGGGCGCCGGTTCGGTCCCTGGCCTGGGAAGATCCCCCGTACCGCAGAGCGGCTGGACTGATGTGTCCAACTACCAAGCTGGAGCTCTGGAGTGCATGCGCCCAGAGCCGGTGCTCTGCGACAACAGAGGCCACAGCAATGGGAGGCCCACACGGGTCAAAAAAAAAAAAAAGATGAATGAAAATGGACAAATGAAAGACCAATAGAAGTGGCCTGCCTGCTCCCCTCTCTCCCCACCCCCACCCCTACCCCCACCAAAATAAATAAATAAATAAATATTTTTTAAAAAAGATGGAGGAGCCACAAAGGATACTTGACTGTGCTTAGGGATTTCAGAAGGAGCAAAAATGATTGCTTCATAATAAAGCTCATCCCCTTTTTGGAACATAATGCTTTTACTCTTCTAATCCTTTGATATTATTGTCAAACAACATCATCAGTACACTGCCAGTGCTAAAGATGATGAGGATATCCAAGTAGTATAAGGTAACTTTGCCTTCAAGAAATCTAGGCATGAAGTTAGGAACGTTTATATAATTACAGAGGCTTCCCAAGTGATGCTCGTGGTAGAGAATCCACCTGCCAATGTAGGAATCATGTACAATACAGGTTGATCATAAACAAGGCTGAGATTGATGCTTTCAAACTGTGGCACTGGAGAAGTCAGTCCTAAAGGAAATCAACCCTGAATATTCATTGGAAGGACTGATGCTGAAGCTGAGGCTGCAGAATTCTGGTCACCTGATGCGAAGAGCTGCCTCATTGGAAGAGAATTTGATGCTGGGAAAGATGGAAAACAACAGGAGAAGGAGGCACCAGAGGAAGAGATGATTAGATTCACTGAATGCACATGGATCTGAACAAATTTTGGGGTGGACGACAGAGGCCCCTGGTGTGCTGTAGTCCATGGGGTTACAAACAGTGGTTCAGGACTAATAACTGAAAACCAGCAATAACCTAGTGAAACGGGTCATCCTGACTGGTGTGGATATATCTTTGGGCATTTACCTTTCCATCGATTTGTCAAATGCCCTGAAACGAATTTGGAGAATAGTTTCATGAGAAGTAAAATGGAGAAATTGATGTTCACTTTTTTCTTTCCTTAGATTAGTAGTCTTAATCTCAGAACCCTTTGAAAATTAGATAAACCTGTGAAATTTATTCTAGACAAAACATACTTGTGAGATTACATATACAGACTTATGGGTTTATAGACACTTTTATGGTTGCTAACTTAAGAGTTTTGAATGCTAACTTAAGAATTCCTAGAGCGGTGTTTCCTTAATGATTTAGTGTAAGTACATTCTGAATTCTAGTTCAAAATCCCAGATAGGAGTGACAACTCTAGCATTTGGTCCTTGTTTGGAGGGAAGGGAAATAGTAATGAAAATATAATGCTTAGGCTGGAAAAACTTTAAGGGAAAAAAATCAGGAATGAGATTTTTATTTCACTGAAGCCCTATTTTGGACCTTACTGTGATAAATCTAACATATTAAAGTAACAGGCAAGACTTTAACTGAAGAGTTGTTATTCAGTTGGAGAAAGAATATATTATAGAAGGCAAAACGATTTCAGAAACAAGTGTACGTCAAGCAAAGACTTAAGTAGAATAGAGCTGCCTTCAGTCCATGTAATTTTCCTAAGTGATATTTCAAGAGGGTTGGCTAACAGCCATATTGTTACATCATTTTTTATGGTACAACAGGTAGGGAGTAACCAAGATATGATGAAACTTGCTTCCGTAGATGATAGAGGGACTGAATGACTGGTCAAGGAAATCAACCCTGAATATTCATTGGAAGGACTGATGCTGAAGCTGAGGCTGCAGAATTCTGGTCACCTGATGCGAAGAGCTGCCTCATTGGAAGAGAATTTGATGCTGGGAAAGATGGAAAACAACAGGAGAAGGAGGCACCAGAGGAAGAGATGATTAGATTCACTGAATGCACATGGATCTGAACAAATTTTGGGGTGGACGACAGAGGCCCCTGGTGTGCTGTAGTCCATGGGGTTACAAACAGTGGTTCAGGACTAATAACTGAAAACCAGCAATAACCTAGTGAAACGGGTCATCCTGACTGGTGTGGATATATCTTTGGGCATTTACCTTTCCATCGATTTGTCAAATGCCCTGAAACGAATTTGGAGAATAGTTTCATGAGAAGTAAAATGGAGAAATTGATGTTCACTTTTTTCTTTCCTTAGATTAGTAGTCTTAATCTCAGAACCCTTTGAAAATTAGATAAACCTGTGAAATTTATTCTAGACAAAACATACTTGTGAGATTACATATACAGACTTATGGGTTTATAGACACTTTTATGGTTGCTAACTTAAGAGTTTTGAATGCTAACTTAAGAATTCCTAGAGCGGTGTTTCCTTAATGATTTAGTGTAAGTACATTCTGAATTCTAGTTCAAAATCCCAGATAGGAGTGACAACTCTAGCATTTGGTCCTTGTTTGGAGGGAAGGGAAATAGTAATGAAAATATAATGCTTAGGCTGGAAAAACTTTAAGGGAAAAAAATCAGGAATGAGATTTTTATTTCACTGAAGCCCTATTTTGGACCTTACTGTGATAAATCTAACATATTAAAGTAACAGGCAAGACTTTAACTGAAGAGTTGTTATTCAGTTGGAGAAAGAATATATTATAGAAGGCAAAACGATTTCAGAAACAAGTGTACGTCAAGCAAAGACTTAAGTAGAATAGAGCTGCCTTCAGTCCATGTAATTTTCCTAAGTGATATTTCAAGAGGGTTGGCTAACAGCCATATTGTTACATCATTTTTTATGGTACAACAGGTAGGGAGTAACCAAGATATGATGAAACTTGCTTCCGTAGATGATAGAGGGACTGAATGACTGGTCAAGGAATAGTTGCTATTTTCATTAATAATGTAATTGGATGGTCCTTTGTAATCATACCTTTTCAGCTTGTTAAGTAAATGCTTATTGAGTGCCTACTATGTGCTATGCATACAGTACTATTAACTACTGAATGAATGGAGGATTCTGTTGCTGGCCACTTACAAAATTAATACTCATAAATGGAGGAGAAGAAAGGTACCTTAAATCAGATTTGAATCAAAGGTACCTTGAATCAAGTAAAGCATGGGGGTGCCTGATTTAGAAGTTAATTACAATATAGCATTGCTAAAGTGACAAGAAAGGGGGCCTCCTGCTAAGGGTGGATTCCTGTGAAGAGCTACTTCCCACTGGATATTGACCTATAGTCCTGGCGACTATTCATCTGGTTTTCCCTGGAAAACCCAAACTTATATCTAACGACTGTGTTAACTATTCATGATGCCACTTTCATTCTCAAAAGTGTTCTGGTTTGAATTTAGACTCTTGGGAACATGTCACCTTAGGTAGAATCTGCTTGGTCTGGCCATGTGCGCTTTCTTAAAGTGTCCAAACTAGACCATGGATGCCTGCAATATTTTGAATATAATGTAAGCTTCACAGAGATGGGTTCCTTGTCTGTTTTGTTTATCCATACATCCTCTGAGCCTGTCTCATTTTTGAAAAATAATAGGTACTTAATAAATATGTATTAAATTTTAACATAATTGAGTAGGCTGTGAAAAAAAAAATTTTTTTAAAAAAGGGAAAAAATCAGGAATGAGATTTTTATTTCACTGAAGCCCTATTTTGGACCTTACTGTGATAAATCTAACATATTAAAGTAACAGGCAAGACTTTAACTGAAGAGTTGTTATTCAGTTGGAGAAAGAATATATTATAGAAGGCAAAACGATTTCAGAAACAAGTGTACGTCAAGCAAAGACTTAAGTAGAATAGAGCTGCCTTCAGTCCATGTAATTTTCCTAAGTGATATTTCAAGAGGGTTGGCTAACAGCCATATTGTTACATCATTTTTTATGGTACAACAGGTAGGGAGTAACCAAGATATGATGAAACTTGCTTCCGTAGATGATAGAGGGACTGAATGACTGGTCAAGGAATAGTTGCTATTTTCATTAATAATGTAATTGGATGGTCCTTTGTAATCATACCTTTTCAGCTTGTTAAGTAAATGCTTATTGAGTGCCTACTATGTGCTATGCATACAGTACTATTAACTACTGAATGAATGGAGGATTCTGTTGCTGGCCACTTACAAAATTAATACTCATAAATGGAGGAGAAGAAAGGTACCTTAAATCAGATTTGAATCAAAGGTACCTTGAATCAAGTAAAGCATGGGGGTGCCTGATTTAGAAGTTAATTACAATATAGCATTGCTAAAGTGACAAGAAAGGGGGCCTCCTGCTAAGGGTGGATTCCTGTGAAGAGCTACTTCCCACTGGATATTGACCTATAGTCCTGGCGACTATTCATCTGGTTTTCCCTGGAAAACCCAAACTTATATCTAACGACTGTGTTAACTATTCATGATGCCACTTTCATTCTCAAAAGTGTTCTGGTTTGAATTTAGACTCTTGGGAACATGTCACCTTAGGTAGAATCTGCTTGGTCTGGCCATGTGCGCTTTCTTAAAGTGTCCAAACTAGACCATGGATGCCTGCAATATTTTGAATATAATGTAAGCTTCACAGAGATGGGTTCCTTGTCTGTTTTGTTTATCCATACATCCTCTGAGCCTGTCTCATTTTTGAAAAATAATAGGTACTTAATAAATATGTATTATAAAAGAGTGGATCTTCTAACACATTTTCACCATTTGAGAAAAGTACTTCTACTACAGTCAGCGGGAAGGTTAAAAAAGTCTGTGATCATGAAGGCAGAGTAGGTTAAATTTGAAAAGGATCAACATGAAGTCAAACACTTACTTTAATTGTTGAGGGACATTACTTGGTTATCTGATTTCCATTGAGAAATCTGATCTCGATGTGTTTATTTTGCTTTTGAAATCAGTTTGGAAGTCATAAAATATAAAGATGGTAACATGTTTTCCTTGGTTACTAAAAATTTGAGTGGCAGTATCTCCTATTGAAATTATTATGTGAGATGTTAGAATTTAGCTGCTAGGATGTAGTGAGGCAGGGATCAATCTTTGTGGTTGAGGGAATTGGTGAGCAGTTGCTTAGGAGAGCCCTAGACCCCGAGGTATGTCTTCTCTCCCTTCCTTCTGTTCGTCATGATTCTACTATATACATCTATATACAGATGTCATATTTTGAGGAGGTGACCTAGGGTATGTGAGCCATATTCTTATTTTATACAGAAATCTATCAGGCTTGGTTATCTTGTTTTCTAGCCTCCAAAATATCAGAAGCAGAAAGTTAGGAAGAAAGCTTTTAGAGGCAAGCAGATTTATGGTAATGTGAGAGATTGAAATACAAAAAGGAGTCTAGGAATTCAAAAAGCATAATTTCTGAGGCCATTTGGGGTAGTGATAAAGAGCCTTGCATGCCCAGAAAGGATCAGTGTGTTACAGCATCTCACAGTCCTTGTCAGTAATGATGGCCCCAGGCCATCAAGAAAAGGTTAAAGTAGGTTTACTGTGCTCTGTTCAATAGAGGACATAGTTTATAATCCATTTCTGGGACCCTGATGTTTTACTTGGGCTCTTTTGGTCACACATAATAGAATTTGAAGGCATGATGTAGGCTTAAATTTAGACCATGGATGCCTGCAATATTTTGAATATAATGTAAGCTTCACAGAGATGGGTTCCTTGTCTGTTTTGTTTATCCATACATCCTCTGAGCCTGTCTCATTTTTGAAAAATAATAGGTACTTAATAAATATGTATTATAAAAGAGTGGATCTTCTAACACATTTTCACCATTTGAGAAAAGTACTTCTACTACAGTCAGCGGAAGGTTAAAAAAGTCTGTGATCATGAAGGCAGAGTAGGTTAAATTTGAAAAGGATCAACATGAAGTCAAACACTTACTTTAATTGTTGAGGGACATTACTTGGTTATCTGATTTCCATTGAGAAATCTGATCTCGATGTGTTTATTTTGCTTTTGAAATCAGTTTGGAAGTCATAAAATATAAAGATGGTAACATGTTTTCCTTGGTTACTAAAAATTTGAGTGGCAGTATCTCCTATTGAAATTATTATGTGAGATGTTAGAATTTAGCTGCTAGGATGTAGTGAGGCAGGGATCAATCTTTGTGGTTGAGGGAATTGGTGAGCAGTTGCTTAGGAGAGCCCTAGACCCCGAGGTATGTCTTCTCTCCCTTCCTTCTGTTCGTCATGATTCTACTATATACATCTATATACAGATGTCATATTTTGAGGAGGTGACCTAGGGTATGTGAGCCATATTCTTATTTTATACAGAAATCTATCAGGCTTGGTTATCTTGTTTTCTAGCCTCCAAAATATCAGAAGCAGAAAGTTAGGAAGAAAGCTTTTAGAGGCAAGCAGATTTATGGTAATGTGAGAGATTGAAATACAAAAAGGAGTCTAGGAATTCAAAAAGCATAATTTCTGAGGCCATTTGGGGTAGTGATAAAGAGCCTTGCATGCCCAGAAAGGATCAGTGTGTTACAGCATCTCACAGTCCTTGTCAGTAATGATGGCCCCAGGCCATCAAGAAAAGGTTAAAGTAGGTTTACTGTGCTCTGTTCAATAGAGGACATAGTTTATAATCCATTTCTGGGACCCTGATGTTTTACTTGGGCTCTTTTGGTCACACATAATAGAATTTGTTCCTAAGTACACGCTGAGAGGAAGAGTGTGTGTGTGTGGGGGGGGGGGTGCCATTTGTGTGCTCACCTGGGCGTTAGCTATTGCAAGTAAATAAGTAAAAGTGATCAGGAGATCACTTGGAGTCACTTGAGACAGTCTGTGGGCTGGCCACTAACTCTTTTGTAGTTGCCTGGTATCTTTTTTCTTTAAATTGTTGCAGGAACGGGATCCCTCCCAGGGACTGAGAGTAGGCTCTTGTCTCACACTTAGAAATGAATTGTTTGAGGAGACACATCTGCTGACAAATTGAAAGAGTTTATTGCTCAGAGCCGTCTGGATAGAGAACAGGAGGTACTGCTCTGCCACATGGCTCGCATTGCAGAGTTTGTGGTAATGGGGTGAGTTTTCTAGCTTTTCCCTGGCCAGTCATCTTGCTTGTTGCCTGTATTTGGCCAGACTCAAGGTCGTTTCTGGTAGCACACATATCTCAGCCAAAATGGACTCCAGTGTGAGAGTTTCTGGGAGATTGGCAGGACATATAATGGGCTGGCATCTCGTCTCTCCTTTCTGGCCTCTCCCAAGTTTTCTTGGTTAGTTTTCAGTGGCAGCACCGTATTCTTCATAGGAAGATCCTGTTTGGAGATAGCTCATGTGGGTGATTGTTACCATACCCAGCCAAAGAAGGGCAGTTTTGGCTACTGGTTCCTTAATGGTATCTCTGTTTATTTCTGATTCTGATCCTTCATCATTTGGGTCTTCCATTACCCCCTTTAGACTTTCCTCGCAAGGCATCCATTCATTTTGAATTTCTGCTCTTATTCTCTCAGGGTTTTCCTAATAAAATTCCAAGAAGGAGACAATTTTTCCAATTCATCTTTTCTCATTGGCCATGTTACAGTTTGCTGATTACCCTGTAATTTGCCAGCTCTGAGTCAATTACCTATCCATATTCCAATTTATGTATACAAGCAGCAAGTGGATATGATTATCTGGTCTAATAATTAAAATCCACTAGGCAGAAGCTGCAGACAAGCTGGCTTCACACAAACTCTGTTAAAGGTATGGTGGATACCCAAACAAGTACAAAAATAGATCAGTGTTCCAAAATTTTGAGATTTAACACAATAAGGTTCAGTAATCTAGAAAATTTGCTTTAGCTGGAAATGTAGTCCATTAATAATGCAGAAATAAGATCCTATTGTCTGTATACTTTAGGGAAGTTATATTAATAACTTGAATATGTATTGTGACTTTTATCCTATTACTAATCTTTTTCCCTTAAATATTTGAAAGTAGCTGCTACATTCTCCTAGTCCAGTCTTGCTTAATTATAAGCATGTTTCCAGAATCCTCTTTCATCTTGGAAGGTAGATGTGATTGATTGATCATTGTCCTCACCATTTCCTTTTCTGCTCCTAATTTCTCATGGATATTCAGGTAAACAGGGGTGAACAGGTTGACATCTGCAGAGGGGAATTGTTTGAGGAATGGGTGAATGTGAGCTACTGGTGCTGGAAGTATTAGTTTTTAGAAAATAATCTAAGAAAGTGCTCAGAACTGTGATTCCTGGGCACAGCACATGCAGAGAATTATACTAGTTGTACATTGAGATACAACTTAATTTCCATGGACTCACAGCACATGGTTATAACATTCCACATGCTCAGGATGTTCTGGCTCAGAGCACCAGCAAAGCTGGGGCAGAGAAATTAAAATGAAACTGTAATTTTTCTTATGTTTTAAAGTATTATTTACACTAAAACCTCCTAAGGTCAACATATGGAGAGATCAGAATTTTGTTTTTGACTTATATATGGAAGTAGGGGTATGACATTTATTGAGTGCTGCCCGTGTGCATCTTCAACCTGTTTGCTAGTCTTAATACTTATAACAAGCCTTATGGACTAGGAATGAATAATCCCATTTGACAGTTAAGGAGCTGTCTAGGATCACAGAATTATTAAGTATGTATGTCGGTATTTCCAACTCAGCTATTCTTAACTGATCCAGTAAAAATCTTGATTTGTGCCCAAGTCTGGGTGTCCTGGTTGACTCAGTGGTAAAGAATCCACCTTTCAATGCAAGAAACCTGGCTTTGATCCCGGGGTTGAGAATATCTCCTGGAGAAGGAAATGGCAACCCACTCCAGTGTTCTTGCCTGGGAAATCCCATGGACAGAGGAGCCAGGTTGGGATCCATGTGTCCATGGGATCACAGAAGAGTCAGACGTGACTGGGAGTAAACAACAACTTGCTATAACAGGGAATTAAAGGCCACCAGCCTGGCCTGATTGATTTAAAATCCCTGAGTTCTTGTCAAGCTTCATCTTCTTATACATGTGGAAACCATTACTCATGGGGACAAAAAATATGTCCTTTGGGTTCTTTAGCTGGTCAGTGACAGAGTCTGAACTTCTTGGGAAGAAAAAGAGAGGTGAAATCTTCTAAATAGTAGTAGGTATTGAGTAAAGACCAAACATCTCCAAAGATAGTTATCCACAGCCTTTGAATGAGTAGGGATGAAAAAATAGATGATGTGGATGAAAGGAAATTGGCAAAGTGAACTCGGCTGAAACATGAGAGAAGGGATAGGTTGAGACATATTGGTGGAGGTCCCTGCATGTGAAAAACAAACAGGGTGCAGTTTTAAAATGAAAAAAAATTTTTCTAAGAAAGTGCTCAGAACTGTGATTCCTGGGCACAGCACATGCAGAGAATTATACTAGTTGTACATTGAGATACAACTTAATTTCCATGGACTCACAGCACATGGTTATAACATTCCACATGCTCAGGATGTTCTGGCTCAGAGCACCAGCAAAGCTGGGGCAGAGAAATTAAAATGAAACTGTAATTTTTCTTATGTTTTAAAGTATTATTTACACTAAAACCTCCTAAGGTCAACATATGGAGAGATCAGAATTTTGTTTTTGACTTATATATGGAAGTAGGGGTATGACATTCATTGAGTGCTGCCCGTGTGCATCTTCAACCTGTTTGCTAGTCTTAATACTTATAACAAGCCTTATGGACTAGGAATGAATAATCCCATTTGACAGTTAAGGAGCTGTCTAGGATCACAGAATTATTAAGTATGTATGTCGGTATTTCCAACTCAGCTATTCTTAACTGATCCAGTAAAAATCTTGATTTGTGCCCAAGTCTGGGTGTCCTGGTTGACTCAGTGGTAAAGAATCCACCTTTCAATGCAAGAAACCTGGCTTTGATCCCGGGGTTGAGAATATCTCCTGGAGAAGGAAATGGCAACCCACTCCAGTGTTCTTGCCTGGGAAATCCCATGGACAGAGGAGCCAGGTTGGGATCCATGTGTCCATGGGATCACAGAAGAGTCAGACGTGACTGCGGGAGTAAACAACAACTTGCTATAACAGGGAATTAAAGGCCACCAGCCTGGCCTGATTGATTTAAAATCCCTGAGTTCTTGTCAAGCTTCATCTTCTTATACATGTGGAAACCATTACTCATGGGGACAAAAAATATGTCCTTTGGGTTCTTTAGCTGGTCAGTGACAGAGTCTGAACTTCTTGGGAAGAAAAAGAGAGGTGAAATCTTCTAAATAGTAGTAGGTATTGAGTAAAGACCAAACATCTCCAAAGATAGTTATCCACAGCCTTTGAATGAGTAGGGATGAAAAAATAGATGATGTGGATGAAAGGAAATTGGCAAAGTGAACTCGGCTGAAACATGAGAGAAGGGATAGGTTGAGACATATTGGTGGAGGTCCCTGCATGTGAAAAACAAAGCAAGTGAATGAAATTCCTTTAGAATTATCTCTCCACCTGTGTTAGGAATCTGAGTTTAATAAAATGAATCAAAAATGAGTGTAAAAGTCATAGTAGAACTTAATAAAGGAATTTTAACTTTACTGTGTACATTAAATTCATAATTTAGACTTTAATGGTTAGTGCTACAAGAAGAAGAAACTGAATGAATAAAGTAAGATGAAACACACTTGGAAACAATTGTGCTAATGAAACATGACTCAATTGAATAGTCTAGTGGTATTTTTAGTTGGTGTAGGACTATGTGCTGTGGTACTCTGACGAATGCCAGCAGCCTTGGCATTACAGTGGAAATACAGACAGTAAACCATGGAAATGTCTTTTCATTTCATGGCTATTAGAAATATTATGGTCAGAGTTAGTGTCTGGGTCCTTCAAAATGCTAGAAATGAAATTAACCTTTACAGTTAAATGTTTGTTAATGCTCCAATAGAAAGGCATGCTAAAGAATCAATAGCATCCTCATAAAGGACTAAAGGAATTACCAATAAATGCAAGTAATAACATTACAAATAAATGTATTTTAGACAAGGTGAGGGTCAAACTTCCTCTTTTATATTAATACAGTAAGTTGATGAACTGTATACTGACCATAGTCAATGGAAGTAGAATTAATTTAACAATGCAATTATTTCTGCTAGTGGTCACAAAATAAAACAGCATATAGCCGAATGAGGGAGAAAAACTTGACTCATTGCCAGAATATTATCTTATATTATAAAATTAACCTTGGGCACTCATAGTGGGACATAGAGGGCACATGTGCTTAGTCACTCAGTTTAAAGCCCTGGCTGTTGAATCCCTGAGTTCTTGTCAAGCTTCATCTTCTTATACATGTGGAAACCATTACTCATGGGGACAAAAAATATGTCCTTTGGGTTCTTTAGCTGGTCAGTGACAGAGTCTGAACTTCTTGGGAAGAAAAAGAGAGGTGAAATCTTCTAAATAGTAGTAGGTATTGAGTAAAGACCAAACATCTCCAAAGATAGTTATCCACAGCCTTTGAATGAGTAGGGATGAAAAAATAGATGATGTGGATGAAAGGAAATTGGCAAAGTGAACTCGGCTGAAACATGAGAGAAGGGATAGGTTGAGACATATTGGTGGAGGTCCCTGCATGTGAAAAACAAAGCAAGTGAATGAAATTCCTTTAGAATTATCTCTCCACCTGTGTTAGGAATCTGAGTTTAATAAAATGAATCAAAAATGAGTGTAAAAGTCATAGTAGAACTTAATAAAGGAATTTTAACTTTACTGTGTACATTAAATTCATAATTTAGACTTTAATGGTTAGTGCTACAAGAAGAAGAAACTGAATGAATAAAGTAAGATGAAACACACTTGGAAACAATTGTGCTAATGAAACATGACTCAATTGAATAGTCTAGTGGTATTTTTAGTTGGTGTAGGACTATGTGCTGTGGTACTCTGACGAATGCCAGCAGCCTTGGCATTACAGTGGAAATACAGACAGTAAACCATGGAAATGTCTTTTCATTTCATGGCTATTAGAAATATTATGGTCAGAGTTAGTGTCTGGGTCCTTCAAAATGCTAGAAATGAAATTAACCTTTACAGTTAAATGTTTGTTAATGCTCCAATAGAAAGGCATGCTAAAGAATCAATAGCATCCTCATAAAGGACTAAAGGAATTACCAATAAATGCAAGTAATAACATTACAAATAAATGTATTTTAGACAAGGTGAGGGTCAAACTTCCTCTTTTATATTAATACAGTAAGTTGATGAACTGTATACTGACCATAGTCAATGGAAGTAGAATTAATTTAACAATGCAATTATTTCTGCTAGTGGTCACAAAATAAAACAGCATATAGCCGAATGAGGGAGAAAAATTTGACTCATTGCCAGAATATTATCTTATATTATAAAATTAACCTTGGGCACTCATAGTGGGACATAGAGGGCACATGTGCTTAGTCACTCAGTTGTATTTGACTCCTGGTAACTCCATGGACTGTAACCTGCAAGGCTCCTCTGTCCATGGAGTTTTCCAGACAAGAATACTGGAATGGGTTCCCATTTCCTCATCCAGGGGATCCTGGGTTATACAGTACGTATACATTTTTGCCTTATTTAATGACATTATCCCTGGATTTTGTAAGTACTGAGACATATGGCTTGTTTATGAGTGGATTTTATTTTTTTCTTTGGTGGACTCCAGTGGATCAAGCTATCTAGAAAATATTTTTGTCATAGACCACAACAAAATTTGCTAATGTTATTTTAAATTTCTTCAGCTCCAAAATACTGTACATATGAAAACATCAGAGTAAGAAAAAAATCTGGATTCCTTCTTCATTGTCTTGTTCTAAGCTTTAAAGCTGGCATTCTGTGACATGTTTCCCTCTGTAACTGAGTTAGAAAGGGAACTGTTATGTGGGTAGGTCATGCTTCAAGAATCCTGCTTGCGATGGTCTGGAGGGGTGGGAGGGGGAGGGTCCAGGGATATGCATATGAATGATCTGGGAACATACATGTCGGTGAACAACAAAACTCTGTAAAATCTTTAAAATAAAGAATTAAAAAAAATTCAGATCTTTTTAAAATTCTACAAAAAAAAAAAAAAAAAAAGAATCCTGCTTGACTCCAAAGTAATGAAGGACTTGGAATGCTTGAACATGGATGATTAGTTTATTTACCACTTGTGATTTAGTGGTAAGAGAATAAGGGATTTCTACCAACCTGTTCTGTAGTCACTTCTCTCTCAGGATGCCACAAATTGCTTTATTCCTGTAAATATCATTGCTTCCTTAGTTGACCTGTCCATGTTCTAGGGTTGCTTTAATGAAAATACAGTTGACAAGGTGAGGGTCAAACTTCCTCTTTTATATTAATACAGTAAGTTGATGAACTGTATACTGACCATAGTCAATGGAAGTAGAATTAATTTAACAATGCAATTATTTCTGCTAGTGGTCACAAAATAAAACAGCATATAGCCGAATGAGGGAGAAAAATTTGACTCATTGCCAGAATATTATCTTATATTATAAAATTAACCTTGGGCACTCATAGTGGGACATAGAGGGCACATGTGCTTAGTCACTCAGTTGTATTTGACTCCTGGTAACTCCATGGACTGTAACCTGCAAGGCTCCTCTGTCCATGGAGTTTTCCAGACAAGAATACTGGAATGGGTTCCCATTTCCTCATCCAGGGGATCCTGGGTTATACAGTACGTATACATTTTTGCCTTATTTAATGACATTATCCCTGGATTTTGTAAGTACTGAGACATATGGCTTGTTTATGAGTGGATTTTATTTTTTTCTTTGGTGGACTCCAGTGGATCAAGCTATCTAGAAAATATTTTTGTCATAGACCACAACAAAATTTGCTAATGTTATTTTAAATTTCTTCAGCTCCAAAATACTGTACATATGAAAACATCAGAGTAAGAAAAAAATCTGGATTCCTTCTTCATTGTCTTGTTCTAAGCTTTAAAGCTGGCATTCTGTGACATGTTTCCCTCTGTAACTGAGTTAGAAAGGGAACTGTTATGTGGGTAGGTCATGCTTCAAGAATCCTGCTTGCGATGGTCTGGAGGGGTGGGAGGGGGAGGGTCCAGGGATATGCATATGAATGATCTGGGAACATACATGTCGGTGAACAACAAAACTCTGTAAAATCTTTAAAATAAAGAATTAAAAAAAATTCAGATCTTTTTAAAATTCTACAAAAAAAAAAAAAAAAAAGAATCCTGCTTGACTCCAAAGTAATGAAGGACTTGGAATGCTTGAACATGGATGATTAGTTTATTTACCACTTGTGATTTAGTGGTAAGAGAATAAGGGATTTCTACCAACCTGTTCTGTAGTCACTTCTCTCTCAGGATGCCACAAATTGCTTTATTCCTGTAAATATCATTGCTTCCTTAGTTGACCTGTCCATGTTCTAGGGTTATGCTTGTTCAAGTTGGAAATAAGTTCAAGCTGAATTTCTTTTGAGGGAGGGGTGGGGAGAGCTGTGTTGAGTCTTAGTGTACTGGACACAGGATCTTTCTTGGAGATTTGTGGGCACATCTTTAGTTGCAGCTCTTGGGCTTAGTAGTTGTGGTTTGCCAGCTTAGTTACCCGTAGGTGTGTGAGATCTTAATTGTCAGATCAGGGATTGAACCTGCATCCCCTGCATTGGGAGGTGGACTCTTAACCCTTGAACGACCATGGAAGTCCCTTCAAGCTGATATTGAGGTGACTAGATGCGAAGAAAGAAAAAATCAGGTTTGTGTGTGTGTGTGTGCGAGAGAGAGAATCACAATGTGAGAGGTTAGAAGAAAATATTCTTGCATGTGAAGTTCAGTCAGTAATTAGCAGCACTTTAAATTCAATTGCTGTACCTTCTCAAAATCATGGGGGGTTTAAAAGCATAAAATAAAGGGGCAATTTATTTTGGAGACATTAAGACTTTTGTGTTGTTTAAAAGCTGCTGGCCATTTTGTTCAATTACTTTGGTCTGCAGAAATGCATGCTTAATTAATAAAGCCAGGCCATAATCACTTATCTTGTAACAAACACCTTTTATGGATAACCACTAATGAAGATCAGACTCTGCCTTTCCAGTTGTATCCATCACATGGTGCAGGGGAGCCTGTATGTTGATTGACAGATGGGTAGATGCCATGGGCTACACCATTTGGAACGTCATTAAACATCCACATTATCAAGTATGTCACACCAAGGTTTATTAATAGTGTACTCATCAAATATTCATTGTATGGCACTAACATTTAAAGAATGTGTTCTACCAGGCCTAATGGATCTGTGCTTGACTGCCTGGGTTATTTAGTGACTTAATTCCAGGGAACAATTTGAAATATGGAAATCTGAGCTGATACAATATGTCATGTTCTAAAACAGCTTAGCTGTTATCTTCTTTGGGGATAGTTATATGTTTTGTTGATAGGGGAGAGATGGCAGATATACTGTGATAGGGAGAAGGTGGCATGTACCGTGACTGTATACCCACCAATGAGTGTGGAACCATCATACACACACAGGGGTGTAGTACTGGTCTCCAAATTGGGCCAACTTCTGTTTATGTAAACATGCTAAGTTTGTTTTTCGATCAAGTCTTGTCATTACAAATGTCTGAGACAGGTCTTCCCTGGTGGCTCAGGGGTAAAGAATCTGCCTGCCAGTGCAGAAGACACAGATGAGTTCCATCCCTGTTCTGGAAAGATCCTGAATCAGGGATTGAACATGCCACAGAACAACCAAGTGTATGTGCCACAACTATTGAGCCTGTGCTGTGGAGGCTGGGAGCCACAACTACTGAGCCCACAAATGGCAACTACTGAAGCCCATGCATCTCTCTGCTCCGCACAAGAAAAACTACTACAATGAGAAGCCCACACTCAGCAACAAGAGCCCTGCTTGCTCACTGCAATGAGAGAATAGCCCAAGCAGCATCAAAGACCCAGCCTAGACAAAATTAAATCAATGAATATATTGCCCTAGATGATTCAGATTGATAGTTTCAGTCAGGATCTCTGTGTAATTTATATTCTGCATCCTATATTTGCAAGATATAGTATTAACTCTGCTGGCCATTTTGTTCAATTACTTTGGTCTGCAGAAATGCAAGCTTAAGTAATAAAGCCAGGCCATAATCCCTTATCCTGTAACAAACACCTTTTATGGATAACCACTAATGAAGATCAGACTCTGCCTTTCCAGTTGTATCCATCACATGGTGCAGGGGAGCCTGTATGTTGATTGACAGATGGGTAGATGCCATGGGCTACACCATTTGGAACGTCATTAAACATCCACATTATCAAGTATGTCACACCAAGGTTTATTAATAGTGTACTCATCAAATATTCATTGTATGGCACTAACATTTAAAGAATGTGTTCTACCAGGCCTAATGGATCTGTGCTTGACTGCCTGGGTTATTTAGTGACTTAATTCCAGGGAACAATTTGAAATATGGAAATCTGAGCTGATACAATATGTCATGTTCTAAAACAGCTTAGCTGTTATCTTCTTTGGGGATAGTTATATGTTTTGTTGATAGGGGAGAGATGGCAGATATACTGTGATAGGGAGAAGGTGGCATGTACCGTGACTGTATACCCACCAATGAGTGTGGAACCATCATACACACACAGGGGTGTAGTACTGGTCTCCAAATTGGGCCAACTTCTGTTTATGTAAACATGCTAAGTTTGTTTTTCGATCAAGTCTTGTCATTACAAATGTCTGAGACAGGTCTTCCCTGGTGGCTCAGGGGTAAAGAATCTGCCTGCCAGTGCAGAAGACACAGATGAGTTCCATCCCTGTTCTGGAAAGATCCTGAATCAGGGATTGAACATGCCACAGAACAACCAAGTGTATGTGCCACAACTATTGAGCCTGTGCTGTGGAGGCTGGGAGCCACAACTACTGAGCCCACAAATGGCAACTACTGAAGCCCATGCATCTCTCTGCTCCGCACAAGAAAAACTACTACAATGAGAAGCCCACACTCAGCAACAAGAGCCCTGCTTGCTCACTGCAATGAGAGAATAGCCCAAGCAGCATCAAAGACCCAGCCTAGACAAAATTAAATCAATGAATATATTGCCCTAGATGATTCAGATTGATAGTTTCAGTCAGGATCTCTGTGTAATTTATATTCTGCCTCCTATATTTGCAATATATAGTATTAACTCTGCTTAATGATATTTAGGGTTAAAAACAATCAGACTTTCATATTTTAATTGGCCCTAATTCATGACATGATTTTCGAACTAATATATTGTTAGAATAAACGTTTAAGCAAAGTAGAGGAAATTGAAAAGTCACTTGTAGTTGACGGTGATGTTTTGAGTGACATATCTGTATATATCTATATGCAAAAATGATGAAAACACACACACACACACACAAACACCCCTGTGTATAAATTCCATAAGCTCTTAGACCTTCATCTGACTCATGAGTTAGGAGGTATGGCCCCTTATTTTACAGGTAAGCTGCTTCAGTGCATCAAAGTGACCATCCTTAACTCAAAAAGCTGAACTTAAAGTCCTGTATCTTCTAACAGAGTCTGAGGTCTTTCTGATGCATAACACTACCTCTGAAGAGTAATATTCTTAGCCAGAATTTATCTCGCATTTTCACTTTTAGACTTTTTTTTTAATTTCACAACAGGATTTCCTTTCTGATTTGTATTGAAGTGAATAGAATCTCTATTATCCTTCACTTTATGGAAATGCAACCCATGAAGGGCTTTTTGTACTAGCTTTTCATTTCTGGTTCTCTTTGTCACAAAAGACTCTTCACTTTTGTAGTTGAAATCATTTGTAATTATGAATTGTGCTTTTAAAAATTCATCAATGAAATCTTTGATTTAAAAATGAGGTGCCAGAAGAAAGGCAGCAGGGGAAAGACTGGAATTTAATGCAGGAGAATAGTTACAGAAGAATCACAAAGGGGAAGCTTCTCACCTAGAGCCGTGTCTTGTAAGGCAGCAGGAAAAATGAAGATACAGCATTCAGTCATATTTTAGAACTGTCATCCAATTTTATTTGGTATAGCAGTACACAGGAAATATCTTTATGTCATATCTTAAATATTTGCAATAAATAAATCCATTGTACACAATTTAGAGTTGATGGGTACATGGAGGTCAGCAACAGAGAAAAACAGACACAAATATTTAGATACTCAAACTTTTTTATTTTTCATTGTCTTTAATCTTTAATCCTGATCTATTGCAGATCCATTTTATTTCAGGGTCAGAAGTGAATAAATATTTTAAGTGCTATGTATGATAAAATATCATATGTTTATCATATATATTCTTTCATATATATATATATATGTATGTATATACACTTGTATGTGTAAAAAGTGTGTATAAAATCAGTCAGTTGTGTTTGACTTTTTGCAACCCCGTGGACTGTAGCCTGCCAGGCTCCTCTGTCCATGGGATTCTCCAGGCAAGAATATTGACGAGCGTTGCCATGCCCTCCTCCAGGGGATTTTCCTGACCTAGAGATTGAACCTGCATCTCGTATCTCCTGTATTGGCAGACAGGTTGTTTACCACCGCGCTATCTAGGAAGTCCCGTATACACATGAAACTATGATTATATATTCATTCCCCAGGGACGTATCACTGGGGACTCCCAGCTGTCCCCTCAAAGGTCTTGCCAACCCCACAATCTCTACTACTTAAAAATGGTGGGGAGAGAGGGAGCCCTTTGACTCCTTGTGAAAACAGAACTTCCTTGTCTCTGATGACCAACTTGAAATACCAGAGAAACAGAAAAGTGTCTATGAGATTTGCTCTTACATCTTTATCTTTTCCTGTCTTTGCTGCTGTGCCTAACATGGGTCCCTTCTTGACCCAAATTTACCTAATTTCAGAATGCAGCACCAAGAATTCATTCAGAATAAAGAAATATACATCAATGGAATATGCTGATTCTATTCCTTGATATCAGAAGCATTGAATAAAATTTTAGGTTATGTCTGCTCTGTGGTTTAGGGCTTCCCAGGTGGTGCTAGTGGTAAAGAACCTGCTTGCCAGTGGAGGACATGTTAAGAGACTTGGGTTAAATCCCTGGGTTGGGAGGATCCCCTGGAGGAGGGCATGGCAACCCACTCCAGTATTCTTGCCTGGAAAATTCCATGGACAGAGGAGCCTGCAGTCTATGGTCCATGGGGTCACAAAGAGTAGGACGAACTGGGCAATAAATAAATCCATTGTACACAATTTAGATTTGGCAAGCAACAGAAAAACAGACACAAATATTTAGATACTCAAACTTTTTTATTTTTCATTGTCTTTAATCTTTAATCCTGATCTATTGCAGATCCATTTTATTTCAGGGTCAGAAGTGAATAAATATTTTAAGTGCTATGTATGATAAAATATCATATGTTTATCATATATATTCTTTCATATATATATATATATGTATGTATATACACTTGTATGTGTAAAAAGTGTGTATAAAATCAGTCAGTTGTGTCTGACTCTGGGACCCCATGGACCCTGCTGCAGCCCGCCAGGCTCCTCTGTCCATGGGATTCTCCAGGCAAGAATATTGACGAGCTTGCCATGCCCTCCTCCAGGGGATTTTCCTGACCTAGAGATTGAACCTGCATCTCGTATCTCCTGTATTGGCAGACAGGTTGTTTACCACCGCGCTATCTAGGAAGTCCCGTATACACATGAAACTATGATTATATATTCATTCCCCAGGGACGTATCACTGGGGACTCCCAGCTGTCCCCTCAAAGGTCTTGCCAACCCCACAATCTCTACTACTTAAAAATGGTGGGGAGGGGAGCCCTTTGACTCCTTGTGAAAACAGAACTTCCTTGTCTCTGATGACCAACTTGAAATACCAGAGAAACAGAAAAGTGTCTATGAGATTTGCTCTTACATCTTTATCTTTTCCTGTCTTTGCTGCTGTGCCTAACATGGGTCCCTTCTTGACCCAAATTTACCTAATTTCAGAATGCAGCACCAAGAATTCATTCAGAATAAAGAAATATACATCAATGGAATATGCTGATTCTATTCCTTGATATCAGAAGCATTGAATAAAATTTTAGGTTATGTCTGCTCTGTGGTTTAGGGCTTCCCAGGTGGTGCTAGTGGTAAAGAACCTGCTTGCCAGTGGAGGACATGTTAAGAGACTTGGGTTAAATCCCTGGGTTGGGAGGATCCCCTGGAGGAGGGCATGGCAACCCACTCCAGTATTCTTGCCTGGAAAATTCCATGGACAGAGGAGCCTGCAGTCTATGGTCCATGGGGTCACAAAGAGTTGGACGTAACTGAAGAGACTTAGTACAGCCCAGCATTCAGTGGTTTCTCTTTGCTGTAAAAGGCATCTTGTAATATGCAGGTTTTTTTTTTTTTTTTTCAGTTTCTTGTTAAGGAACTTAAAATATTTTAAATTCACATTAGCCGTATGCTGTTTTAAATACTCTGATTCCTGAAAGGGAAGACGGAATGTTAAAAAAAAAACCCAAACATTTAATTGCCTTTTTTATTATTGCTTTTGGCTAAAATAATTATGCTATGTGAGCCTTAAAAATGAAAGGGGAAGTTAAGCCCTAACAACTTCTGCTAGGCTTTGGCCATGTGATTTGCACAGCAATGAATACGGTTTAACTCCCAACCTCGAAGCAGCCCATAAATTAGTCCTAATCTTTTCTTACCCTGTGGTTACAAAAGGTCACTAATATCAAAATCCACTGTCACCTTCTGCCCACTGAATTCTTTGATCTCTCTCACATCATCAGCTTACCCTTTCTACCAGGTTATTCTTGTCGGGACCCAGCTTGCTGGTATTTTCCCAGGCTAATAAAATCGAAACCATTCTCTCGTGATCCCACTTCCCTGCCCAACTCCTCTGAAAATCAAAACTTCTTGAAAAAGCTTTTTGAAAAAAAAATTATAAGGTGGGGGATGGTAAATTAAAAGGTGGAGATCGACACATACAAATGACTATATGTTAAAAGGGCTTCCCGGGAGTCTCAGTGCTAAGATCCACTGGCCAGTGCTGGAGGTGCAGGAGACATGGGTTTGATTCCTGAGTTAGGAAGATCTCCTAGGGAAGGAAGGAAATGGCAATCCACTGTAGTATTCTTACCTGGGAAATCCCTTGGACAGAGGAGCCTGCGGGGCTACAGTCCATGGAATTGCAAAGAGTGAGACAGGACTTAATAATTAAGCAACAATGAATATTTAAAATAGATAACTAGCAAGGACCTACGGTTAGCACAGGGAACTCTAGTCAATATTTAACTATAAGGGGAAAAACTCTGAAAAATATACATATATATGAATATGTATATATACACACACACACACATATATATACTTATAAACATATGATTCACTTTGCTATATATCCCAAATTAATACAACTTTGTAAACCAATTATAAGGCAATCAAAAAAAATTTTTAAAATTATGATTTCTAACTCCTTTCCTTTTTTAAAAAAAAAAAAAAACAATAGATTTTGCTCCATTCCTTGTATCAAAACTACTGGTAGTCTGGTCCCCAATAATCTTCCTGTGGCTGAGCCCAATTCTTACTTCAGTTGCTGATATCTATCTTGCCTTTCTGATCTTGAAAGACGGAAGTACCTCAAGATTCAGACTTGGATCTCTTCTCCAGCCACATTTACTGTCTGAGTGATATCATCCAGCATCCTGATTTTAAGAACGCTTCCGACATCCCTGTTTAATCTCCAGCTCAGAACTCCCCTCTCTAAACTCTTTTTTCCAACTTCCCATTTGCACATCTGATGGACCTGTCCCTCTATAACTTGTCCAGAATGATGCACATCTTCTCCTTACATCCCCAATCTGCTCTTCCTGTCGTCTCCTCTGAATTAGTGAAAACTGTGTCCTTTTGCTTGCTTAGGCCAAAATCTTGCTGCAATTCTTGATTCATCTGTTTGTTTTTTTTCCCCAAACCTATCTAATCCATTGGCACATCCTGTTGACTGGACTTTCAATGCATTCATAGAATTTAACTTCCACTACTTGTACTAGTCCCTGTCATCATTATCTCTTAACAAAATTATGGCAGTTCCCTCTTAATTTATCTCTTGACTTTTACTTTGGCTGGCTAGAGTAATCCTTAATATAGCAGAGCAACCTGTGTTACCCTGTTAACTAGCAAGTGGGGTCCTATCATTTCCCTGTTCAAAGCCCTCTAATAGCGTCCCAGCTCAGAGTACACATCAAAGCCCTTTCCATGTCCTAAAGGTGCTTGGGGATCTCTGCTCCCATATTATCTCTCAACACATATCCTATTACTCTCTCCCTGGCCCAGCCTGCTCCTGACACACTGGTCTCATTTCAGCCCCAGGCCACTGGGCTCACGTTCCTTTGGCCCTTGAGCTTCTTCCCTTGATACTACAGGATGTGCCCTTCCTCACGTCTTGTAGGTCTGTGCTCAAATGGCACCTGTTTTGTTACCCTGTCTTTGAAAAACATCACCATCCTCCTCTACATCTCTGTGCCCCTCCCCTGATTTTTCTTCATGGGACTTAATACAAGGTGATGGGCTGTATGTGTTTAAAGTGTTATTATTTATTGCCTATTGCCCTCAACTCAAATGTAAACACTCTCATCCCAGGGATTTACATAAATGTGTCTTGTTACTTGCTCTCTCCCAAAGGCCTGGGGTAGTTACTGAAACAGAGTAAACCCTCTGAAATTGTCAAATGAAAGAAGAAATGGATGTCCTTTCTAGGTCAGCCTCTACTGGCCATTTTGGGCTCTGAGTGTAGCCCTGCACAGGCCCCTGGCTTCCTGCTTTCTCCCATACTTAGTGGTGAAGCCATAGACTCTCTGAAAGCCCAGCGGGGTCCTTTCTACTGCGGTGCCTGGTGTGTGCTCTCCCCTCTGTATTCTCAACTTACAGTGGCCATAATCATAAACATCCTCCCAATAGTTATTATATTTACAGAGCACCACCTCTGTCCTGGGTGTTATGTTAGACTTTATACATGACTTCTGGTTTAACTAAATCCTCATGGCCGAGGAACAGGGTAGTGGGACTTGCTTCTCTGCTCCTGAGAGTCTTTCTTGTATTAGAATTTGATCTTGAGTTCCATTTTCCCCCAGAAGCTTCTTGTCTAAGCCACAGTGGCTCCTCCTATTATCTCTTAACAAAATTATGGCAGTTCCCTCTTAATTTATCTCTTGACTTTTACTTTGGCTGGCTAGAGTAATCCTTAATATAGCAGAGCAACCTGTGTTACCCTGTTAACTAGCAAGTGGGGTCCTATCATTTCCCTGTTCAAAGCCCTCTAATAGCGTCCCAGCTCAGAGTACACATCAAAGCCCTTTCCATGTCCTAAAGGTGCTTGGGGATCTCTGCTCCCATATTATCTCTCAACACATATCCTATTACTCTCTCCCTGGCCCAGCCTGCTCCTGACACACTGGTCTCATTTCAGCCCCAGGCCACTGGGCTCACGTTCCTTTGGCCCTTGAGCTTCTTCCCTTGATACTACAGGATGTGCCCTTCCTCACGTCTTGTAGGTCTGTGCTCAAATGGCACCTGTTTTGTTACCCTGTCTTTGAAAAACATCACCATCCTCCTCTACATCTCTGTGCCCCTCCCCTGATTTTTCTTCATGGGACTTAATACAAGGTGATGGGCTGTATGTGTTTAAAGTGTTATTATTTATTGCCTATTGCCCTCAACTCAAATGTAAACACTCTCATCCCAGGGATTTACATAAATGTGTCTTGTTACTTGCTCTCTCCCAAAGGCCTGGGGTAGTTACTGAAACAGAGTAAACCCTCTGAAATTGTCAAATGAAAGAAGAAATGGATGTCCTTTCTAGGTCAGCCTCTACTGGCCATTTTGGGCTCTGAGTGTAGCCCTGCACAGGCCCCTGGCTTCCTGCTTTCTCCCATACTTAGTGGTGAAGCCATAGACTCTCTGAAAGCCCAGCGGGGTCCTTTCTACTGCGGTGCCTGGTGTGTGCTCTCCCCTCTGTATTCTCAACTTACAGTGGCCATAATCATAAACATCCTCCCAATAGTTATTATATTTACAGAGCACCACCTCTGTCCTGGGTGTTATGTTAGACTTTATACATGACTTCTGGTTTAACTAAATCCTCATGGCCGAGGAACAGGGTAGTGGGACTTGCTTCTCTGCTCCTGAGAGTCTTTCTTGTATTAGAATTTGATCTTGAGTTCCATTTTCCCCCAGAAGCTTCTTGTCTAAGCCACAGTGGCTCCTCCTGCTGACTTTCAGAACTAATGCCCTTTTCTGTTGCACTGACCACCTCCTGGGAGCCGGTAGTTGGGTCAGGACCAGAGCCAAGGAGCCCAGGAGAGGATCAGGTTGGTAGAGGGCTGATGTTCTTAGGTACATCAACATAATACTTATTTGCCTATACAGAATTCTTGCTATGATTTAGGGACCGTATTATCTCATTTGTATGCTATGACTCTCTCCGTTTGACCAGGGGAGGGAATGAGGCTTAAAAGTTGCAGTAACTGGTCCAAGGTCTCAGAACTAACTACTGAGTATTAGGTCTGGAATTTAGAATTGGTAATTCAAACTTAGAACCCTTGATCACAGCATACAGCCTTTGTTTGAGACATATCTGTGGGCAAAATAATTGGAATAGCATTTTTCAGGTGCATACCGTGTGCCAGGCATGGTACTAAGGGCTAAGGACATCATCTGAGCAGCAGGAGGAGAGATTGTTTCTGCATTATGCCTTGCATCTAGACCAGCTGGAAAATAGTAAGGAATCATAAACAGAGACTGAAATTTTTACACAGATATAAACCTGAGCCACTGAATACCTTTGGAAGTGTGTCTGACCACCATTTAGTGTTTAATCTTTATAGCTTCTCTTCAGAAGAGGCCCATCAGATTTTCGTTGTGGGTCCTCTTCAGCCCTTACAGCTTTAATGTCTCTGAAGTGATTACTGTTTCATTTATAAGTTGGTATTCTTGTGCACATGTGTTTTGTTTGCTTAAGTGTGCTGTATTATCAGCCTACTGAATGTAAAGGCTTTCTCTTTATTCAGCGATTATTCCCCTAAAATTCTTAGTTTTCTTCCTTTCAAACAATGTTCTCAATACATGCTCACTGAATGCATCCTATGTAAGGGGACACATTTTTATAGACACTTCTTTTGAAGGAGAAGATGAAAGTACCAGTGGGTAGAGCATTTATCAAAAACCATGTAGCTGGGCATGGAATCAGAACACCCAAACATCTAAGCTTAGAATCTAAAATGTATGCTTTAGCCTCCTGCATCCTTAAAAAAGATATTCCCATGTCAGCAGGAGTTAAGTTGTAATAGAAGAGTTGCATCGAAGCTCTCTGCGTCAAGAACTGGGTCTTAAAGAATTAAACAAGCATATTCATTATGAGCTAAGGATTGGACAGTTGCCCATCAGATCTGTGCTAAGCTTGAAAAAGTGCCACAAAGCGGTGATTCTTAATTTGCACTTGACACATTCCACAGGTGAAAACGTCAGTTTCCCCGTGTCAGCAGGGGCTCAGATGTATCCTGGCAGCTTTAAGGCTTGGAACACAAACCATCGCTTTCAACTCAGCTTGGGAAGCGTTGACAGTGAAAAACCAGAGGGAGATTCTCTGCAGGCAGTTGGCACTGCTTGTTTAGTTTTCTTGTTGTTTTATTTCTTCCTATGGAAATTCTATTTCTTATCCTTAAGTTTGCTGTTTAAAGTTACTTTTCTTTCCCCTGGAGTAACAGAAATTCTGCTTGTGCCACAACTGAGCGTTTGACAGGCAGTCTGACTGAGTTCAGCTTCCCTGGTGTGTCAGATGGGAAAGAATCCGCCTGCATTGCAGGAGACCCCTGGGTTGAGAAGCTCCCCCGGAGAAGGGAATCACAACTCACTCCAGTATTCTTGCCTAGAGAATCCCATGGACAGAGGACTCTTATGATATAGTCCATAAGGTCACAAAGAGTCAGACACAACTGAAGCAACTTATCACCCACGCATATATGGGACTGAACTGGTATCTCTCTTTTCTTAATCTCTTTCGAAGAATATACAGAAATCCGTAGACTTTAAAAGAGATCCTTTTTGTATTCATCTGATAGCCAGGGATTGTTTTTCTCAGACTAAGATGAGAATTGTCCTGGCGTTAAAACTAGGGAAGTACAGGTCACTCCCATAGAAGCTGGTTGTCTTTAGATCACCTTAGCAAGCTTTGGAATCGCTGTAGTATGCTGATTGCCTGCCCAGTGAGTTCTGAAAATTAAGAAACAGAATTAGTCTGCTGTTGAGAAATGATATATTTTCCAACAATGGGTGGTAAGATGGTGGTTTCTAAAGATGAGGAGAACTGATGTAAGCAACTCCCAGCCAAAAAATCACACATCTTTTGCTGATTTTTTTTTCTCCCTGTTTCTTTTGATCAGTAATCTTCCCTTTCATGTTTCCAAGACCAAGGAACCTTTCTAAGCACCGTAGCCCTTTTTGTGTTAAGTCTCATGGTTATTAGAGGCACAATCACCACCTCATGTCCCTAGGCTGCCTCAAGTTTTGTGGTGATGCCCTCGGGAACTCCGGTGGCACCACTGATCTGGAAAGAGGCTCAGAGCCCCTCTTCAAGACAAAAGAGCATCTGTTGAGGGCCTTTTGCCTGAGGAGATTGTATTCACTAGCTTTAGCCCTTTAAATCACCAGCCCCATTGTTCAAGGTCTCTGTTGGAAAAAGGTCTGTGTATGTGGCCAAACTCTGTTTGTTTAGTTAATGTTGAAAATGGCTCGCCTTAGGGTCTGTCACCTACAGACTGGTCACAATGGCAACAGTAACAGTCCTATCACCAACTTAAAGTTATTTATTTTTTATATAGTTGATTCACAGTTGTGTTAGTTTCAGGTGTACAGCTAAGTGATTCAGTTGTACTTACACATATATCCATTCTTTTTCAGAATTGTTTCCTATATAGATTATTATAGAATATTGAGGAGCATTCCCTCTGTTATACAGTAGGTCCCTTGTTGACTATCCATTTATAAGCAGTTGTACATATATGTTAGTCCTAAACTCCTAATTTACCCTCCCCCACGTCCCCCATTCCCCCTTTGGTAACCATACCTTTGTGTTTCAACTCTGTGTGTCTTAAACTGATACAGCTTTTGACTGGAGAATTTTACGGGCACAGGAACCTGGTGGACTGCAGTCCATGGGGTTGCAAATAACTGGACATAACTGAGTCAATCAATGCACATACTTCCTGACTTTCCATGTTTGGGGCAGGGCCGTATTTTTGTGTGCCCAGAGAGGAAACAGCTGATTATACACATTTTGTAACTGATAAAGTGTACTTGCCTCTTAAAACCTAGTGAACTGGGTTTTGATAGAAATGAATTCAATGCTAATTGATAAATTGCATTACCATAGTTATTGAATTATGTTTTCTTTGTATTTTATAGTGAAGTAGTTTCGTAATTAAACTCAATAAAAATAGTTTTTAAGAAACTAGATAGGGGATTCCCTGGTGGTCCAGTGGGTAAGGACACCGCCTTGCAGTGCAAGAGGCACCAGTTCGATCCCTGGCCTGGGAAGATCCCAAGTGCCGTGGAGCAGCTGGACCGATGTGTCCAACTATGGAGCCGGAGCTCTGGAGCACATAAGCCCAGAGCCAGTGCTCTGCAGCGAGAAGGACCACTGTGATGGGAGGCCCACACAGGCCAAAGAACAAAGACGGAAATAAATGAAAGACCAGCAGAAGTGGCGAAAAAAAAAATTAGGGAAAAAAAAAAAGATACTAGATGCATGACTTACTGCAAGTCTGTCTCTCAGCTCCAGGGTATGTGTAGAATCACATGCTTTCTGGATCTTTCCTCTAGCCCATTTCCATGCCCCTGAAGTAGCAGTATGCAGTGGGAGACCAAGAAGCCACTGAGTAATAGATCCATGTTAAGAAAAATTCACATAAAATCATAATGCAACTTGAAAAACTTCAGAGGACATTTAACCTTATGGGGTAATTCCTACTCACTGTACTTATCAGATGTTTGGGGGATATTTCTTGAGAATATGCTTTGAGAAAACAGTTTCAGAATCCTTGGTTCTAGTCCATTTCTGCCTCTTGTATATGGAGGTCACATTCTATACCTCCGAAAAGGCTTGTTAACCTTGACTAGAATCCTGATATTTATCTTGCTTATAATTTCAGTATTGGGATTCTACTGAAATAGCAAAATTCACTAATGACATTTCTTCCTCATAACTTAGGCTGGAATGCAATTGCATTTAGTCTTCTGGAGGTTTCAAATTAGAACACATTGTACAGTGAGTCTTCTGAGTTTCCACAACAAAAAGAAAATGTATCTAATATTTGCTGAATGCTTACTCTATGCCAAACACTTAGCTAAGCACTTTATATACATTTGTTAAAAGTGCTGTAAGTTGTCATTATTATTGTCTTCATTTTGAAGATGAGAAAACAGACGCTTAGGGACTAGAACCGACTTGTCCAAGATGGCACAGGAGGTAAAGGGCAGAGCTGGACTCATAAACCCAGGTGGCCTGAGCTAGAGTCTGTGTTGTCAGTTATTCTTTCTGTGGGTTTTCTTGTTCTTGGGGTATTTTAGAAACAGTTCCTATAAAGAAAATTCTGAATGGTGAGCTCTACTGTTTTGACGGTAATTTTATATACATAGATATTCATCAAAAATCAATGAAGAAGCACAGTTATAGTCATTCATTCCACAGAGATTTTGTATCCCAACTTTATGCCAGGATACATATATGAGCGAGGTAGGTTATCTTCTGTGGAGAAGCTCAGAGTCTGGCTGAGAAGGAGACAGGCTTATAAATAAAATATGAAACAATCAAATAATGACAAGATGAGCCAATATGATCCATAAAAAAGATGGAGAGAGAATACACCCCAGGAATACTTTACCACACTGACTTAGAATTCACATGGGCAGTAGAGATGACGTAGTGACCGTAAAAATGTTCCTCAAAAAGGCTGAATGTAGTGAAGGACAAGGAGGAGCAGAGACAAGGATGAGGATGGAATAAATCTCAAGAGAGTCTTTCAGATTCACTTGATAATTTTGCTGGGCACTTTGGAAGCATTTCATTGCTAATTCTAGTTCTTCAATTTCATTGGCCAGCTTCATCCTGTGCCTTCAATCTAAACTTCCAAGTTTATGGTAGCATTTGTTTCCCATTAATTTCTGTGGTTTTCTAAATGACCAATTTGAAGGCTTGTTAATAGTATGTTTAGCTTTGTAAGCATTATCATTAATAAAACAGACACAGAATAACTACCCTAACCAACGATTGCTGTGGGAAAGAGCCAAGAGACTCCAAACCGTGGGAGAGTTGAATTGAGTGAACTCTCGGAGGACCAATGATGTCCTTACAATTAACTGTGTTTTCCTCCCATGATTGCAGACAGTGCATCTACTTCAAAACTCAGAAGTGTTCCTACATTTGACTGCTGTCTTTTTAAAAGTATAATTTAAAAAAATTTTAATTATTTGTTAAACTGTTCCTTTCCTCTTTCGAGGACTAGACAGCCATTACAAGTAGTCTGTTATTTTCTCATACATAATTCTTCTTTTGTTGTTGTTTTCTAATATTCTGGTGACAGAGAACAGCATGTGGGATCTTAGTTCCCCTACCAGGGACTGAACCTGAGTTCCGTGCATTGAAAGGGAGAAGCCTTAGCTGTTGGACTCCCAGGGAAGTCCTATTCTTATGCTTAACTTTTGACCACTAATGCTTTTTTTATAAATTGGCAACACATTAAGCACTTCATATATGCTGACTTTGGGATTTTGTTTGTCATTGAAAAAAGGTTTAAGCCTTCTTCTAGTGATGATACTGTTAGCCAACAGTTTGATTTAGGCAACTTTGCATGTGGAACAATGTTTCTCCAATTCTATGCATATGAAAACAGTTACTTTACAAGAATGAGTGAGAAATGGGAGGCTGGTACTCACATCAGTGGTAAAGAGTAGAGATCTCATCAACTTTGATAATGACGGAAGAAATTAGGTTCTACAAAAATGATGAAATTTTAGTTTTAATTGGGTGTTCATCCAACTTAGGTTAGTATGGTAATCAGGATATGCTAACTGCTGTAGCAAATGAAATCTCAGTGACATAATCAATGCAGTAAAGCTTTTTAATTGCTCATGTTACAGCCAGATAGAAAGCAGTGGGTATCTCTTTCTAGTTCTTCAATTTCATTGGCCAGCTTCATCCTGTGCCTTCAATCTAAACTTCCAAGTTTAGTAGCATTTGTTTCCCATTAATTTCTGTGGTTTTCTAAATGACCAATTTGAAGGCTTGTTAATAGTATGTTTAGCTTTGTAAGCATTATCATTAATAAAACAGACACAGAATAACTACCCTAACCAACGATTGCTGTGGGAAAGAGCCAAGAGACTCCAAACCGTGGGAGAGTTGAATTGAGTGAACTCTCGGAGGACCAATGATGTCCTTACAATTAACTGTGTTTTCCTCCCATGATTGCAGACAGTGCATCTACTTCAAAACTCAGAAGTGTTCCTACATTTGACTGCTGTCTTTTTAAAAGTATAATTTAAAAAAATTTTAATTATTTGTTAAACTGTTCCTTTCCTCTTTCGAGGACTAGACAGCCATTACAAGTAGTCTGTTATTTTCTCATACATAATTCTTCTTTTGTTGTTGTTTTCTAATATTCTGGTGACAGAGAACAGCATGTGGGATCTTAGTTCCCCTACCAGGGACTGAACCTGAGTTCCGTGCATTGAAAGGGAGAAGCCTTAGCTGTTGGACTCCCAGGGAAGTCCTATTCTTATGCTTAACTTTTGACCACTAATGCTTTTTTTATAAATTGGCAACACATTAAGCACTTCATATATGCTGACTTTGGGATTTTGTTTGTCATTGAAAAAAGGTTTAAGCCTTCTTCTAGTGATGATACTGTTAGCCAACAGTTTGATTTAGGCAACTTTGCATGTGGAACAATGTTTCTCCAATTCTATGCATATGAAAACAGTTACTTTACAAGAATGAGTGAGAAATGGGAGGCTGGTACTCACATCAGTGGTAAAGAGTAGAGATCTCATCAACTTTGATAATGACGGAAGAAATTAGGTTCTACAAAAATGATGAAATTTTAGTTTTAATTGGGTGTTCATCCAACTTAGGTTAGTATGGTAATCAGGATATGCTAACTGCTGTAGCAAATGAAATCTCAGTGACATAATCAATGCAGTAAAGCTTTTTAATTGCTCATGTTACAGCCAGATAGAAAGCAGTGGGTATCTCTTTCTGTTCCATGGAGACCCAGGTGTCGTCTCCCTGTGGCCCAGCCTATCCGAAGTCTCCAGGTCCTCCCTCAGCTCTCCTGACTCCAGCTAGCAGATGCGGGGTGAAGGAAAGGGTGGTCACATAGGTGATTTTTTTCAAGAAAGGTCTGGGAGTGCAACATATCACTTTTGGTGACATTCTTTGAACAGATTTTAGGCACATGGCTCCAGGGAGTCAAGAGATGCCTGATCCTATGCTCAAGACAGAAAGAAAAAGGGACTTGGGGGTTACATGGCAATCCTTTGGCCACAGTTGCTCAGATATGTGCTCAATTGTGAGGATACAGAGAAATATTTAGTACCAAATGCTAGAAATACCACTCGAATTCTAAAACTTGTCCATCTGAAGCAAACTGAGCCTAGGATGTGAGGATTTGTGGCACTTTAGGAATAGACAGGATTCTCTCCCATTAACCTGCTCTCTTATGTGTCTAGCAGTCCCCAATCTTTCTGGCACCAGGGACCAGTTTCATGGAAGAAAACTTTTCCACACTGGGAGGGGATGGTTTGGGGATGATTGGAGTCCTTTGTATTTAATGTGCACTTTATTTATAATCTAATGCCACCACTGATGCGACAGGAGGTACCAGCCCTTGACCCAGAGGTCGGGTACCCCTGAATTGGAGGCTATTGTGAGCTTATGGAAATGGGAACAAAAGCTCATTTCCAGTTAGACAACAGGTAGTATCCTCCCCTTCTGCAGGTGTTGGATTCTAAAGAATTTAAAGAAGAAATATAAATTGTGAGTATTTTTCTTACGAGGCTTAGAATGTCCTTGACACACCAGAACTTTCTGTCCAGTATACTAGATTTTTCTATCCGTTAAATCTCTGGTAACATCAAGGAAGGGTTTTATATCTTTTAACTTAGCCACTGTATCTTGAAACTGACCCAGACAGTCATGTTGGAGTTACACCTTCAGAAAGGCAGGAGTGGAATTCTAAATTCCAGGATAGAAGAGATTTCATTTGAGGGATTCACAAGCATCTTTTAACTTAGCCAACTGTATTTTTCTAGCATAAGGCTCGTTTGAACGGGTCTCTTTCTGTTCCATGGAGACCCAGGTGTCGTCTCCCTGTGGCCCAGCCTATCCGAAGTCTCCAGGTCCTCCCTCAGCTCTCCTGACTCCAGCTAGCAGATGCGGGGTGAAGGAAAGGGTGGTCACATAGGTGATTTTTTTCAAGAAAGGTCTGGGAGTGCAACATATCACTTTTGGTGACATTCTTTGAACAGATTTTAGGCACATGGCTCCAGGGAGTCAAGAGATGCCTGATCCTATGCTCAAGACAGAAAGAAAAAGGGACTTGGGGGTTACATGGCAATCCTTTGGCCACAGTTGCTCAGATATGTGCTCAATTGTGAGGATACAGAGAAATATTTAGTACCAAATGCTAGAAATACCACTCGAATTCTAAAACTTGTCCATCTGAAGCAAACTGAGCCTAGGATGTGAGGATTTGTGGCACTTTAGGAATAGACAGGATTCTCTCCCATTAACCTGCTCTCTTATGTGTCTAGCAGTCCCCAATCTTTCTGGCACCAGGGACCAGTTTCATGGAAGAAAACTTTTCCACACTGGGAGGGGATGGTTTGGGGATGATTGGAGTCCTTTGTATTTAATGTGCACTTTATTTATAATCTAATGCCACCACTGATGCGACAGGAGGTACCAGCCCTTGACCCAGAGGTCGGGTACCCCTGAATTGGAGGCTATTGTGAGCTTATGGAAATGGGAACAAAAGCTCATTTCCAGTTAGACAACAGGTAGTATCCTCCCCTTCTGCAGGTGTTGGATTCTAAAGAATTTAAAGAAGAAATATAAATTGTGAGTATTTTTCTTACGAGGCTTAGAATGTCCTTGACACACCAGAACTTTCTGTCCAGTATACTAGATTTTTCTATCCGTTAAATCTCTGGTAACATCAAGGAAGGGTTTTATATCTTTTAACTTAGCCACTGTATCTTGAAACTGACCCAGACAGTCATGTTGGAGTTACACCTTCAGAAAGGCAGGAGTGGAATTCTAAATTCCAGGATAGAAGAGATTTCATTTGAGGGATTCACAAGCACTCAGCTAGTGGGAGACTTCCAAATACTTAAGTCCAGAAGCCTGGTGATTTCCCTTACACCTGTTCCTCTGTTTTGGATAAATCTCCACACACGACATAAGCCCTCTCCAGTGGGAGACAAAATGTCATATTCCCTGACAGCTTTAAAACAGTAGAACGCTACGAATCAGCTGTTGATCTTTTTATCACACTTATTGTCTCTAGAATTAGATGTTGATCTCCTGGAGGGCAGGGTCCTAAACTTCAAATCTAATTTTGTGTCAAAAACACAGTAAATGTTAAAGAACTGTCCACTTACGGTAACAAATAGGCAGGTTCGGTCATAAGACACTGAAGAAGAATCTCCCCCAACGCTGACCTCCTAGTCCTGAGGCAGTGCTCAGATGTTTGCCCAGGCAATGGGTTATGTGTGTTCTATTCTCTTGTCACCCTGAAAATGGAATGTCCACTCCCTCCCCTAACTGCTTTATTCTCTGCTGTGTAAAAAAGAACACAAGTTGTCCCTTTTTCTATCAGCATATGCCTTATTGAAAGTTATCATTTATGATTCAGATTCAATCGTGATTAGACTCAACAAATCATTTGTGAAAGATTGCATTCTATCTCCCTGAGCACATCTGAACAAAAACAGAAATTATCCTTCAGCAGCACCCAGCCCTGGGTTATGGTATAAACTTGAAAACTATTTCTAAACTCAGCATCTTGCAAGAGGAAGAAAGAATTAGATGGGGCTAAATGGAAGGAAACCCATAGTAAATATCTATCAGAATGATGACCAAGAAGATAGATTCTTCTCAAGGTGCTTCTAACCTGCAATCAGATGACCTCCTCCAGAGCCTGTAAAAAATATATCATGGAAAAGACTTATGAAAAATTGGCATTCTCAAAGGTTTTGGAATAATTTGGGTGACCTTGTTGAACCTTGAGTTTTCATTATTGTTTCTCTCATATGGAAATGTTTGCCATGCTGTCTTATGCGAAGGGCAGAGGAATGAAATGAAATCTGCGATAATGAAGTCAGTTTTCATTGTAGAACGATGACCTCATTGCTTCCCGAGGCAGCAGAGCGGGGGAGGCAGGGTCTCCTGCAGGCCTTCTAGAAGTTGCCCCGTTACACAGGAGTGCTGGACCAGAAGAGGGCTACACAGAACATCCCAAAGTCTTCTGTCTTCTGTCCTCCCGGCGCACTTCCCAGTGCTCTCTCCCAGCGCAACTCCTCGTCTGGCTCTAGCCAGGACTCTGGGCAGCACCCCGTGGGGGACTTCCCAGCTCCATTTCAAGCCCCCGCTAGCAGTGTCTCAACTCACCCAGCGCTGAGGGATTTTCACACTGAGCGCTGCCTTCTGTCCTCTGGGCGCACTTCCAGGCTCTCTTCTGGCGCACTTGCCAGCGCTCTCTCTGCCCCGTCTGGTGTGGGGGTTAGGGTACAAGGCTTTCAGAACAGGAGATTCGAGAAAGTTCTGACTATTTGCTCTCCGACTCTTGTAGACCTAAGGAGTTCTTTTGTCGTCTAGCGGCTGGTTGGTTGGTGGTGTTTCATTTCTTGATTAGTTCTGGCGGTTGTATTGGGAAGCTGCTGAAATCCTCCCCTCATTCCTCGGCCATCTTGGCCCCCCTCCTGTCTATCCCAAAGTCTTGATTAACTACATGGTCGTCCACACAATTGCCTGACTTGGCGCTACATCTAGGAGAACTTTCGTAAAGAATTTTGAGCAACGTGTGCTAGTTCTAGGCTAGTAGCCTTCTCCACCCGTTTGGGCATCAGGGACCAGTGTCACGGAAGGCATTTTTTTCCACGGACCAGGAAAGGGAGAGTGGAGGAATGGTTTAGGGATGGTTGAAATGGGAAAAACCCGTTTTTCATGGACCAGGCTGGGGTGTTTTACAGGATCTTATAGAATGATGACCAAGAAGATAGATTCTTCTCAAGGTGCTTCTAACCTGCAATCAGATGACCTCCTCCAGAGCCTGTAAAAAATATATCATGGAAAAGACTTATGAAAAATTGGCATTCTCAAAGGTTTTGGAATAATTTGGGTGACCTTGTTGAACCTTGAGTTTTCATTATTGTTTCTCTCATATGGAAATGTTTGCCATGCTGTCTTATGCGAAGGGCAGAGGAATGAAATGAAATCTGCGATAATGAAGTCAGTTTTCATTGTAGAACGATGACCTCATTGCTTCCCGAGGCAGCAGAGCGGGGGAGGCAGGGTCTCCTGCAGGCCTTCTAGAAGTTGCCCCGTTACACAGGAGTGCTGGACCAGAAGAGGGCTACACAGAACATCCCAAAGTCTTCTGTCTTCTGTCCTCCCGGCGCACTTCCCAGTGCTCTCTCCCAGCGCAACTCCTCGTCTGGCTCTAGCCAGGACTCTGGGCAGCACCCCGTGGGGGACTTCCCAGCTCCATTTCAAGCCCCCGCTAGCAGTGTCTCAACTCACCCAGCGCTGAGGGATTTTCACACTGAGCGCTGCCTTCTGTCCTCTGGGCGCACTTCCAGGCTCTCTTCTGGCGCACTTGCCAGCGCTCTCTCTGCCCCGTCTGGTGTGGGGGTTAGGGTACAAGGCTTTCAGAACAGGAGATTCGAGAAAGTTCTGACTATTTGCTCTCCGACTCTTGTAGACCTAAGGAGTTCTTTTGTCGTCTAGCGGCTGGTTGGTTGGTGGTGTTTCATTTCTTGATTAGTTCTGGCGGTTGTATTGGGAAGCTGCTGAAATCCTCCCCTCATTCCTCGGCCATCTTGGCCCCCCTCCTGTCTATCCCAAAGTCTTGATTAACTACATGGTCGTCCACACAATTGCCTGACTTGGCGCTACATCTAGGAGAACTTTCGTAAAGAATTTTGAGCAACGTGTGCTAGTTCTAGGCTAGTAGCCTTCTCCAACCTTTTGGGCATCAGGGACCAGTGTCATGGAAGGCATTTTTTTCCACGGACCAGGAAAGGGAGAGTGGAGGAATGGTTTAGGGATGGTTGAAATGCTTAACATTTATTGTGTCCTTTATTTCCATTATTATTACACCAGCTCCACCTCTGATCATCAGGCCTTCACTCTCAGGGGCTGGGGATGTCTTTTACAGAGAGTCTTCACCCTGAGAGGTGACAGAGGATGCTTTTTACCTATATGGACAAAACTTCCTGCTGTGATATTCGATTGTCCTAGAGAACTGGGGTCTCTAGGCTGCCCCAGATTTCTCCTCTGTTCCAGTCCACTGTCTGCACTCACTGACCTCTCCTCCAGGGGCACCATTCCCACTGCTCTTCAGTCCCATCAGACTGGTTCCTCTTAGTTCTTTCACTTTCAGGGATTTTCTTGGCTGATGAAAACAAATTTGATGAACTGCTGTGTGACACTGTAGACTTGTCCTTTCTATTTATTTTCACCATCACTTACTGCACATTTACTTTGTGCTGGCTTCTCAGGGGTAGTCATCCAATAAGGAATGATTTGCTTCTAAAATGCACACAACTATCATGAACTTAATATGACAGTTCTTTCTCTGTGCTGTAAAGGACTACATAGGGCCTTATGCCAAAGGAACAAAAACCATTGAGCCACAGTGAGGTGTCCCCTCACACCAGTCCGAATGGCCATCATCAAAAAGTCAACAAAATAGGGCTTCCCTGGTGGTTCAGTGGTTAGAGTCCACCTTGCAGTGCAAGGCGCACAAATTCGATCCCTGGCCCAGGAAGATCCCATGTTCTGTAGAGTGGCTGTACTGGTGCATCCAGTTATGAGCCACTGCTCTGGAGTGCATGAGCCCAGAGCTGGTGCTCTGCAAAGAGAGAGGGCCACTGGGATGGGAGGCCCACATAGGCAGAAGAATAAAGATGGATGAAAGTATGTAAATAAATAACCAATAAAAGAGGCCACAATTAAAAAAAAAAGTCAACGAAGCATAAATGCTGGAGAGGGTGTAAAGAAATGGAAACCCTCCTACACTGTTGGCAGGAATGTACATTGGTACTATCACTATGGAGCCCAGTATGGAGGTTCCTTAAATAATTAAACCTAGAGTTACCATATGACACAGCAATCCTGCGGGGACCTTCCGCAGAAAGGGAAGGCAGTGGTATTGCCCCAGGCTGAACCGGGAGATCTCGGAGAAAGGCAAATCTTGACTGCCCGCCCCACAGCCCCCTGGCTCACACAGGGGACAATCAGATGCGACAGGGGTTCCATCGAAGTAGCTCCACTTTATTAATGAAGATCCACAGCTTTTATAGGCAAGTGAAGGGGGTTTTGCACGGGACTTCCTATAGATTACACCAATCAAGCTAAAGGCCAAGCAATCATTCACGAGCGCGGAAGCCAGAAGAACCAATCAGAAATTTTGACCATCAATTAACAATTTAGATCATGCCCTGTCTCTTCCTGTAGGCGTCATCTTAGCTCCAAGCTGAAACAATGTGCTTAAGCTTCTTTTCACTCCCACATCCATTCCTGTAGGTGCCATCTTAGCTCCAAGCTGAAACAATGTGCTTAAGCTTCTTTATGCTTGCAATGGTCCTCTTTCAATTCAGAGCCCCACAAATCCCACTCCTGGTCCTATATGCATAGAAAATCATCATCCAAAAAGATACATGCACCTCTACATTCATGGCAGCAGTATTTAAAATAGACAAGACATGGAAGCAACCTAAATGTCCACCTATAGAGAAATAAAGAAGATGTGATATGTATATATGATGGAATATTACTCAGTCCTAAAAAGAAATGAAATAATGTCATTTATAGCAACATGTATGGCCCTAAAGATTATTGTGCTAAGTGAAGTTAGTCAAAGACAAATATCATACAATAACACTCATATGTGAAATCTGATTTAAAAATGGTACAAATGAACGTATTTACAAAAACAGACTTACAGATATGAAAAAATAAACATGATTACCAAAGGGTAAATGTGGGGAGAAGAATAAATCAAAAGTTTGGGATGAAGATACACACATGAATACAGGTAGTGAGCCAACAAGAACATACTGTATAGCACAGGGAACTCTACTCAATTTTCTGTTATAACCTTCAAGAGAAAAGAATATTAAAAAGAATGAATATATGTATTTGTATAATGGAGTCACTTTGCTTTACAGCTGAAGCAAACACAACGTTGTATATCAGCTGTACTCTAGTATTTTATATTTCAGGCAATGCTAATAGAGTCATTTTGTTGTTGGTTGTTCAGGGTCTAGAGGAATAGAGGTGGTTGGAGAACTCATTCATGACTATACTGTGGCTGTGGATGGGATAGCCCACAACACAGCCTCCATGGATTCAAGTTTCAGCTCTTTGTTCATAGTATCACTTAGGGACAGGAGGGACGGCACAACAGAAAAATACATACTTTCTGCCCTCACCTGCTGAAATAGCCACCATATAGTAGCATGTGTCAAAGAGCCTCTCAGGATGTTCCAGCCATTCCTGGTCTTCCTTCACACATTCTGTCCCTGGAGATGTGTGCAGTTGAGTTTCAGTGTTGCTGATTCAGTGGATTGAATTTGGTGGATGCACTGACAGTCAGAGGGAAGCTGGAAGCCCAGCACTGAATTCTGCTTTTGGCTTCAGATCCTGTTGTCCTGATACCAACTGCATATGCCATTTTCATGAATCACTGTTTTTATTCTTTAAGAGAAAGGAAGGTTCTTTGGGGTAACTTGTTGGTGAACATCATGAGAGTGACCTGTTTCCTTGGCCCAAGTTCAGGCTTGCAGCTCATCTTCACAGATTGTTGTAGCACTGTTACTTAGGACCAGTATGTGATAAGCCGAGATACACATAGGAAGGACATGGTCAAGGGGATGAGGATGCTGGGCTAGCAACTGGTACAGGAGAAGGAAAACAACAGAACCCTCTTGATGGGATGCGTTATTCACCTCAACCCCCAGGCCCTGTCTGTAATGCAGGTCATGCCTGTCCATGTCGGGAAAGCTTACACATCAAAACCTAAAGGCATAATTTGGAGACATTTCTTTTGGAAAGTCCATTGATAATGAGCGAACAGAATTTTGAAAAAAATCGAGTTGTTTTCAAAGCCACCTGCTGTTGGAAACCCAGTTCACTAGATGGTCCTGTGGTTTTTAGAAGCTGATTTCTGCTTTGAGCTTAGGGCCTCAAGGTTTAGTGCAAAGGACGCTTCTAGACTTCTGAAATATGTGGACTCAGGTTCAGGTGCCAGGAATGTGGTTGTCAGAAGTGCCCAGCCCCTTGTTCCTGGCTCTCAGATGGCCCACGTTTTAGAGGAAAATCAGGACAGGCTGGCCTTTTATGTTAATAATTTTTATTTTATATTGGAATATAATTGATCTCACAGCTATACTGTGGCTGTGGATGGGATAGCCCACAACACAGCCTCCATGGATTCAAGTTTCAGCTCTTTGTTCATAGTATCACTTAGGGACAGGAGGGACGGCACAACAGAAAATACATACTTTCTGCCCTCACCTGCTGAAATAGCCACCATATAGTAGCATGTGTCAAAGAGCCTCTCAGGATGTTCCAGCCATTCCTGGTCTTCCTTCACACATTCTGTCCCTGGAGATGTGTGCAGTTGAGTTTCAGTGTTGCTGATTCAGTGGATTGAATTTGGTGGATGCACTGACAGTCAGAGGGAAGCTGGAAGCCCAGCACTGAATTCTGCTTTTGGCTTCAGATCCTGTTGTCCTGATACCAACTGCATATGCCATTTTCATGAATCACTGTTTTTATTCTTTAAGAGAAAGGAAGGTTCTTTGGGGTAACTTGTTGGTGAACATCATGAGAGTGACCTGTTTCCTTGGCCCAAGTTCAGGCTTGCAGCTCATCTTCACAGATTGTTGTAGCACTGTTACTTAGGACCAGTATGTGATAAGCCGAGATACACATAGGAAGGACATGGTCAAGGGGATGAGGATGCTGGGCTAGCAACTGGTACAGGAGAAGGAAAACAACAGAACCCTCTTGATGGGATGCGTTATTCACCTCAACCCCCAGGCCCTGTCTGTAATGCAGGTCATGCCTGTCCATGTCGGGAAAGCTTACACATCAAAACCTAAAGGCATAATTTGGAGACATTTCTTTTGGAAAGTCCATTGATAATGAGCGAACAGAATTTTGAAAAAAATCGAGTTGTTTTCAAAGCCACCTGCTGTTGGAAACCCAGTTCACTAGATGGTCCTGTGGTTTTTAGAAGCTGATTTCTGCTTTGAGCTTAGGGCCTCAAGGTTTAGTGCAAAGGACGCTTCTAGACTTCTGAAATATGTGGACTCAGGTTCAGGTGCCAGGAATGTGGTTGTCAGAAGTGCCCAGCCCCTTGTTCCTGGCTCTCAGATGGCCCACGTTTTAGAGGAAAATCAGGACAGGCTGGCCTTTTATGTTAATAATTTTTATTTTATATTGGAATATAATTGATCTACAATGGCATGTTAGTTTCAGGTGTATAGCAGACTGATTAAGTTTTATATACATATATATATATATATATATATATATATATATCTCATATTATTTATGTGATATATAGTAATATGATATATATATATCATATTACTTATATATAGATCATATTATTTTCCCATATAGCTTATCATAGAGTACTGAGTAGAGGTCCCTGTGCTATACAGTAGGCCCTCATTCATTATCTGTTTTGTGTATAGTACTGTGTATATGTTAATCCCAGCCTCCTAATTTATACCCCTCAACCTTTCTCCTGATAAGTTTGTTTGCTAAGTCTGTGAGTCTGTTTCTTTATGTTGCTTTCTTAATGAAGACTCTAGGATTCTAAACACTGGGCTGATTACACGGATCTTTTAGTCTCAGATGATAGAGTTAACAAATCATTTCGCATTTCTCATAATATATCACCATCCTCTATGTTTAACTCAGAGTCACTTACCTTCCTATAGGGCCTCAGCTCAGTTCCTCAGTGGAGTCTTTCTGGCCAGAGACTCAACTCCTCCTATCAATTGACTTCGAAGTAGTGATGATTAATGTCCACCAAAGACCCTTCTACTTTCTTCTGATTTAGTACTTCTTAGGTTCTGCAGAGACCCTGAACTCAGCTGTCAGGTCACATTTTAGAAAAATCAATGAGTATAATCTCAGTAAAAACTTTGCTGTCTCCAAGGTGCTTTAGGATTAATCCTGTTGAACTTTCTACAGGAACATCTTAAGCAGAAAGAACATCTTAACTTTTTGTCTTTAAATTCAAATAGGCTTATTAGAGAAAAATAATAAAGCAATTCATACATTACTATGCTGGTGAAGAGAGATAAAGGAGTAAAAGAAGAAGGAGGTGGACATTGTGGCCGAGAAGGCAGGAGATTGTAAGGCTCATCCAGAGAGGAAGGATTACAAGGAAAAAGTCCAGGATTCCAAATTAACCAGCTTCTCAGGCTTCTTCTCTGCCTTCAGTCTGCTGGTTTCAAGTTTCTCAGAGGTATGAGTTTAAGGATCAAGTTTGACATAGTAATGAATTTAAATGTCAGGCAAACATGGTCTCTTGACCTGAACTTCAGTCTTGGTGACAAAAGTGGACACTTACGTCACCCACTAAGCTCAGTGGAGCTGTGCAGAGTTAAGTAGAGGTCCAGAGAAGTGAAGTCAGTTCTCCAAGATTGCACAGCTTGCTGGAGACAGACCCAGGAAAGAACTCAGGTCTCTACCACTGCATCTAGTTCTTCCCTTCAGTACTCTCCTGGCTCAGAGAGCCAAGGCTTTCAAATTATGTTTCAGAGCATCATGGAGTGGGGCCTCAGAACTGGTTTTCTTCACTCTGGTGGTTATTGAGCATCACCACTTGGTCTTTAAAATTCTTGTTCCCTGAAGTAGTGTGCACTAAAGTTTGTTATTGTTCAGTTGCTAAGTCGTGTCTGACTCTTTGCGACCCCACGGACTGCAGCACACCAGGCTTCTCTGCCCTTCACTATTTCCTCGAGTTTGCTCAAACTCATGTCCATTAAGTCAATTATGTCATCCAGCCATCTCATCCTCTGTCATCCCCTTCTCCTCCTGCTGTCAGTCTTTCCCAGCATCAGAGTCTTTTGCAATGACTTGGCTCTTCGCATCTGGGGCCCAAAGTACTAAAGCTTCAGCTTAGTAAAGTAAATGATGCCTCTTCTATTGATAGTCTTCTTTAGGCTTTCGCTAATTTGAATAAGAACATATAGAGAAGTTCTGAGGGAACGGATCTCAGTTTTAGGCATGCCGCTGGCAGCTCCCCACCTCCACAGCGACGTGTAACGCAAATGTCTAATCACAGACATTCTATCTGAAAACCCAGAAAATGCTTGATCTACCTACAGTTTGCTTTCTCTGTATCTAGAGATAGATAATACTTAAGCAATTTTATGGGGATGTTTTAAGGCCTTTTGACTGACTTCCAGATGGGAAATAGAATGCTTTCTAGACAGATTCAAATTCAGTAGTAAAGCATCCGGGTAAAGCTAATATGAAAATAACTGCTTGCAAGGGGATGAACACAAAGCTCCGGCAGTGGCAGAAAATAACATGTGTAAGGTAGATAATAAATAATGCCATTAAACCCTTGTATCGTTCCCTCTTTCTGTCAGGGTAAAAGACGTGATATTTATAGCTGGACATGTAATTACTTTTGTGGTTGAATCAGGAAAAAAATTGGGTTGGTGAAACAGGAAGGTGTGAGCCAAGTGCTTTTTTTTTTTTTCCCCTCCTTATCGGGGTGGAGGTAGAGATGGATAGGTTTCATTTTCCTTAAAAGAGGATGGAGTTCTTATCAACCACTTCTTTCTGTCCATCACCGAAGAAAGGAAGGATTATGCCATTTCAACCATTAGGAGAGATTCTCTGGGCTTTCTAAGCTGTGTGGTTCAGAATATTATAGAAGAGGGTGGGAGAAAAAGGAAGGACCAGTTAGAATTAAGGAAGGCTTTGTAGAACAAAGGATATGTATTAATTAAAGGTAATAATTCTGAATTTACTCAGTGTATTTCTGTCTAGCCAGATAGATTGTTGTTTTTTCATTGCTGAGTCATATCTCTTTTGTGACCCTATGGACTATAAGCCCACCAGGCTCCTCTGTCCATAAGATTTCCCAGACAAGAATACTAGAGTAGGTTGCCATTTCCTTCTCCACGATATCGTCCTGACCCAGGGATCAAACTGACATCTCTTTCATTGGCTAGAAGATTTTCTACCACTGAGCTACCAGGGAAGCCCTGGAGAGATTGATTACTTGCAACTATTACAACTCTGATCTTAATTTCAATCAAGGTTCTATCCCCACCAATTCCGTTCCCACCCTAACTCCCTCCTATGACCACCCATATTTTAAAGGAAATCATTGGCCTTAACTTCACCAAGCAAACTAGTTCCCTTCCAGATAACAACTTGGTGCCCTCGTTCGAAAGATCTTTGGTACCATCTTGAAATGGCTGGGTCCTAAAAGAACCAAAAGAAGGCTCTAGAGGTAGATATAAGTCAGCTGTCTCACTAAAGTCAGTTTTCTTACCTACAGACCTAGCTCAGTAGAAATCAAATTCCATTCTCTGTGAATTTTAAGGCTAAGAATCAATTGCTTATTGCTTTGGCACCGAAGGACTTCGACCATAGTTTATATTCCATAAATGTAGACACACTGTCTCTTTTCCCTTTTGTTCTTTTTCTTTCCTTTCTGACAGAAGCCATTTGAAGTTTTATTTCAAATCATCTGGCTTGTCTGCATAATGAATCAGATTTAGACTTCTGATTGTTTTGTAGGTGTATGTATGTGTGTGTGTCTTCATGTGGGTTTTAATTAAACTGATGTGAAGTGCTCCCTGAGCCAAAGGCAGTGGGCTTTTTTTTTTTTTTTTTTACTGTACTCATTTAATGTTGCACAGGTTAGAGCAGGCTTCTCATTTGTATAATCTGTCATGAAATACTGTTGCCTTTTAAGCATGCTGAATTAGTCAAAAGCATTCATTTAGATGGGAATATAAATTTAATTACTCCCTTTCACCTTTACACATCTGTTAGAAAGGATAGCGTCTTGGGGAGATGGTATCGAATAAGCAAAGTTTCCATCCTGGTCCTGGGTCTGCTTCTCATTAATTGGGTGACTTTGGATAAGTCACTCCCCCTAAAATTCAGTGTTGGTTAACTGCTACACACACACACAAATATCACAGTACAGTTTTATTTCCCATTCAAATAAAAGTTAAATTCTCATGGGGAGATGGGCTACGCCATGCTTATAACCTAAGCATGAAAATCATGTAAACGTTCCTTACCAGAGCTTCGGGGAAAACAAGAGAGAACAAACCAGAAGTATGGTAGTATGAAGATTTGCCTCTCTCATTTAGTTGTATGTGACGAAAGCCCAATTTTTAACTTTTACAAGAAAGATGGTGGACTTACAAAGCAACCATATCCAGAGCGATCTTAATGACACCAGGCTATGGAAAAAATGGGCAGCATCTTGGCCATAGGAACTTTGTCAATCAGGCATTTGTGTGAGTCTAGGATTTACCTTCTCTGGCGCCCCCTGCAGGTTGGATTCATCCTCTCTTATGGTGGGTCAGTATCAGGTCATACTGACTCATGACTCTTGTTTTAATGCATCTTAAATCTTCATTTTCTGAAAAGGCATTAACATGATGTCAGCGCCTCCCAAATCTTGAGAAGGGATTGAATTCCAATATGGTTAGATGTGTGACCCCATAGCCATGAGCCATAGTCCAAGGACAGAGTCACCCTGTAGTAATATGAAGGATGGGAAGAGATAGCATCTTCCCCCACCCCCATTTAAATGACTGTGTCAGAGGTTCCCAATATCTCATTATTGAGCCCCCAAAGGAAGTGTCTTATACTAGAAACGTTACCTTTCTCTTTTAGGTGAAATATGCCTTTTCCTTTGTCGTAAATCCTTAGATCCATGTTTTTTTGTGGGTATTTAATTAACTGATGTGAAGTGCTTAGAAGCAGGCTTGAATCTCATTTGTATAATCTGTCATGAAATACTGTTGCCTTTTAAGCATGCTGAATTAGTCAAAAGCATTCATTTAGATGGGAATATAAATTTAATTACTCCCTTTCACCTTTACACATCTGTTAGAAAGGATAGCGTCTTGGGGAGATGGTATCGAATAAGCAAAGTTTCCATCCTGGTCCTGGGTCTGCTTCTCATTAATTGGGTGACTTTGGATAAGTCACTCCCCCTAAAATTCAGTGTTGGTTAACTGCTACACACACACACAAATATCACAGTACAGTTTTATTTCCCATTCAAATAAAAGTTAAATTCTCATGGGGAGATGGGCTACGCCATGCTTATAACCTAAGCATGAAAATCATGTAAACGTTCCTTACCAGAGCTTCGGGGAAAACAAGAGAGAACAAACCAGAAGTATGGTAGTATGAAGATTTGCCTCTCTCATTTAGTTGTATGTGACGAAAGCCCAATTTTTAACTTTTACAAGAAAGATGGTGGACTTACAAAGCAACCATATCCAGAGCGATCTTAATGACACCAGGCTATGGAAAAAATGGGCAGCATCTTGGCCATAGGAACTTTGTCAATCAGGCATTTGTGTGAGTCTAGGATTTACCTTCTCTGGCGCCCCCTGCAGGTTGGATTCATCCTCTCTTATGGTGGGTCAGTATCAGGTCATACTGACTCATGACTCTTGTTTTAATGCATCTTAAATCTTCATTTTCTGAAAAGGCATTAACATGATGTCAGCGCCTCCCAAATCTTGAGAAGGGATTGAATTCCAATATGGTTAGATGTGTGACCCCATAGCCATGAGCCATAGTCCAAGGACAGAGTCACCCTGTAGTAATATGAAGGATGGGAAGAGATAGCATCTTCCCCCACCCCCATTTAAATGACTGTGTCAGAGGTTCCCAATATCTCATTATTGAGCCCCCAAAGGAAGTGTCTTATACTAGAAACGTTACCTTTCTCTTTTAGGTGAAATATGCCTTTTCCTTTGTCGTAAATCCTTAGATCCATGTTTTTTGCTTGGCTAATCTGATAAATTAATTCCTGCTGAGGAATTTTTGATTAATCATGACTTAAGGACTTAATTCTCTCATGGGTGCATTCTCACAGAAGCCTTCAAAGGCTTTAATGGTAAGAGGAATATTCAGTTTTTACTGGACATATATTACATGCAAGGAAAGCATTGTGTTAGAAAATGTGGATAATGCATAGTAGCTTGTTACTGTGGGAAGGAAGCTTGTTGGGCCTGGTATTAGATTGCTAACACCAGGCATTATCCTTAGGAAAGTTAGTTGACTTTTGTTTCTCATTTCCCCACCTTGAAAGTGGTGGGAATAGTAGCTACCTCATAGGCCTGTTTATGAAAATTAAGCAGCACACACAAATGTGTATAATGCTTATCACAGTATCATCTCCCTGTAAAGGTCTAATGATTCTTACTTTTTAAATGTTAAAGCATATATATATTATCTTTGCTTAAGAGAATGTATTTCATCTGACTACTCAACCCGCATTTCTAGGGTAAGCTTTTCTCTTACTGCTTTTATTAGAAAAATCATCTAACACCAAAAAGCCATTTTATCATCTTGGAGAATCTAAGCACACTGTGATCATTGTGTTCTTTGACCCTTAGATTTTTATTTTGTTTCTTTTCTTTTATCCTTCACTGTGTGACTTATGGAGATCTTTGTTCCCTGGCCAGGGACTAGGGATGGAACCTTTGGCCCCTGCAGTGGAAGCAAGGAGTACTAACCACTAGGCAACCAGGGGATTCCCTGTTCCTTGATTGTAACTTGATATTTCTACTACAGCTTTTAATTTATTTAGATATGATTTTGGGAATGTCTCTGGGCAATGAAATCTACTAGGATCTATAAAATCTTCACTGTGTACCAGTCTCCCTGTCTCCTTGTCCTCTCTCACCTGACTCCCCACCCCCAACCCCATTCTGAGTGAGTTTTATTTCGAGTGGTATTCTCTTGCTCATACACTAATTCTAAAATTATGGTTGTTAGCTAATCCAGTCAAGTATAGTATGAGTATAAATGCAGGCAAAATTTCATACTAAATTTTATATTTTCTGTATCAACAATAACTGACAAAATCAATAGAGAAGGGCTTCCCTGGTGCTCCAGTGGGTAAGGACACCGCCTTGCAGTACAAGGGGCGCCGGTTCGATCCCTGACCTGGGAATTACCAAGCCGGAGCTCTGGAGTGCATGCTCAGAGAGCCAGTGCTCTGCAACAACAGAGGCCACCGCGATGGGAGGCCCACACGGGCCAAAGAACAAAGATGGATGAAAATAGACAAATGAAAGACCAATAGAAGTAGTCCGCCTTCTCCCCTCCCTCCCCACCCCACTCCACCCCCAAAAATAAATCAATAAATAAATCTTTAAAAAAAAGAAATCAATAGAAAAAATGAAGACCTCCCATGCTAACATGAATCTCTTAAAACACTTTCTCTCTATCTTGGGTTCTAAGCTCTTCTTTAACCATACTAAAGGAAATGATTCCATAGAATGTTTTTGTTCTCAGATCTGAGCTATTTCTTCATTGGTACCAAATCCTGTGCTCATAATAGATTCCATTGATCATAAAGAATGGTACCATAAATGGAGAGCAAGGTCTAGGCTACACATTTCATCTAGTTCTCTTCACACATAGTCAAGTATATTAATAACTCTAAGACTAAGGACATACAAGAAATTTGTCCCTTTAAAAAAAAAAAAAAAGAAAGAAAGAAATTTGTCCCAAGTCACATGGGCAGTGAATATGAAAACTGAGATTTAGACCCAGATTAGGCTAAGTCTAATGAACTTGCTGGAAGAAATGGCAGTAACCTCAGAAATACTGATGATACCACCCTTATGGTAGAAAGCAAAGAGGAACTAAAGAGCCTCTTGATGAAGGTGAAAGAGTGAGAGTAAAAAACCTGGCCTAAAACTCAACATTCAAAAACCAAAAATCATGGCATCCAGTCCCATTGCTTCATGGCAAATAGACGAGTAAACAATGGAAACAGTGACAGACTTTATTTTCTTGGGCTCCAAAATCACTGTGGATGGTGACTGCAGCCATGAAATGAAAGGATGCTTGTTCCTTGGAAGAAAAGGTATGACAAGCCTAGACTGTGTATTCAAAAGTAGAGACATCACTTTGCTGACGAAATCCATATAGTCAAAATTATGATTTTCACAGTAGTCATGTATTGATGTGAGAGCTGGACCATAAAGAATGCTGAGCATGGAAGAACTGACGCCTCTGAACTGAGGTGCTAGAGAAGACTCTTGAGGGTCCCTTGGACTGCAAGGAAATCAAAGCAGCCAATCCTGAAGGAAATCAGTCCTGAATATTCATCAGAAGAACTGAAGCTTAAGCTGTAATGATTTGGCCACCTGATGCAAAGAGATGATTCATTGGAAAAGTCCCTGATGCTGGGAAAAATAGAAGGCAGAAGAAGAAGGGAACAATGGAGGACAAGATGGTTGGATGGCATCGCTGAGTCAATGGGTGTGAGTTTGAGCAAGTTCCAGGAGATAGTGAAGGGCAGGAAAGCCTGGAGTGCTTCAGCCCATCGGGTCACAAAGAGTTGGACACGACTGAACAACTGAAATGAATGGACTTGCTCTGTTTGTTCTATTGTCCTAATTATTCAAGAATATATCAGCTTAATATTCCATAAAAAGGCAAACATTCTAATTTATTAAATAGAGACAAACATGACTACTTCAGTTATCAAATTCGTTTGCTTCAAATGAGGATTCTTCTCATGTTTCTTAAAGTGAGATGAAGAATATATCTATAAATGACCCAGCACGCATCGCTTGATCAGACATTTCCTTCAGTGAAGAAGATCTTAGGAAGTTCAAGTTTTTGTGTCAATAAACAAACCTCTTCCTCAGTATTACAGACTTGGAGCGCCTAGGTTCTAGAGCTATCTCCAAAGGTGGCCAGTCCCCATGGATCTCTCCCTACCATTTTCTATAAAATAGTGAAAATATTAATAGTATCAATATGATAAGCTTCTGTGAGAAAGTCATTAGTATATTTGTAAAGTAATTAGAACAGTGCCTCATTTCTGATAAATACTCATAAAGTATTAACTATGCCAATTATTAGAAATACAAGGAGGTCTCATGAACATCCTTGCTGAATTTACCCTTTGGCAGCCGTAAATCTAACTGGTATGTAATTTTTGAGGTTGTAATAATTTTATTTGGCTTTCTGCCTTGTCAACCAAATTAGCCAATTCACTATAGCTTTCAAAATTTGGATTTATCCCTATATATATATATATATATATATATATTAAGTTTGGCCTCTTTTATTGGGTTTTCATTTATTTATTTTCATCAATCTTTATCCTTTGGCCTGTGTGGGTCTCCCATTGCAGAGGCCTCTCTCGATTGTAGAGCACCATTTGCTAACTCGTAATTGGACACACTGGTCCAGCTGTTCTGTGGCACATGGGATCTTCCCCGGCCAGGGATCCAACCAGTGCCCCTTGCACTGCAAGGCAGACTGTTTATCCAGTGGACCACCAGGGAATCCCTACCCCAAAATACATTTTTCTCAAAATCTCATTTCTCGATTTGGGCCTCATTTTCATATACCTATTTTGAGTAGATCAAATATTTAAGAAAATCTCTTTAAAATTACAAAGAGCAATTTATTTCTCTTTCAGAACGTTTTATCACAATGTATCATCATAGAGGTTAAATTAAATCTATTACTTTTAATGAGTATGTCCTTGAATATCTCATCTACTCATTTCATATATAACTTTTTTAATGAGTATGGTTTTTTCTTTATGAAGAATATATCTATAAATGACCCAGCACGCATCGCTTGATCAGACATTTCCTTCAGTGAAGAAGATCTTAGGAAGTTCAAGTTTTTGTGTCAATAAACAAACCTCTTCCTCAGTATTACAGACTTGGAGCGCCTAGGTTCTAGAGCTATCTCCAAAGGTGGCCAGTCCCCATGGATCTCTCCCTACCATTTTCTATAAAATAGTGAAAATATTAATAGTATCAATATGATAAGCTTCTGTGAGAAAGTCATTAGTATATTTGTAAAGTAATTAGAACAGTGCCTCATTTCTGATAAATACTCATAAAGTATTAACTATGCCAATTATTAGAAATACAAGGAGGTCTCATGAACATCCTTGCTGAATTTACCCTTTGGCAGCCGTAAATCTAACTGGTATGTAATTTTTGAGGTTGTAATAATTTTATTTGGCTTTCTGCCTTGTCAACCAAATTAGCCAATTCACTATAGCTTTCAAAATTTGGATTTATCCCTATATATATATATATATATATATATATTAAGTTTGGCCTCTTTTATTGGGTTTTCATTTATTTATTTTCATCAATCTTTATCCTTTGGCCTGTGTGGGTCTCCCATTGCAGAGGCCTCTCTCGATTGTAGAGCACCATTTGCTAACTCGTAATTGGACACACTGGTCCAGCTGTTCTGTGGCACATGGGATCTTCCCCGGCCAGGGATCCAACCAGTGCCCCTTGCACTGCAAGGCAGACTGTTTATCCAGTGGACCACCAGGGAATCCCTACCCCAAAATACATTTTTCTCAAAATCTCATTTCTCGATTTGGGCCTCATTTTCATATACCTATTTTGAGTAGATCAAATATTTAAGAAAATCTCTTTAAAATTACAAAGAGCAATTTATTTCTCTTTCAGAACGTTTTATCACAATGTATCATCATAGAGGTTAAATTAAAAATCTATTACTTTTAATGAGTATGTCCTTGAATATCTCATCTACTCATTTCATATATAACAGAGATAATTTTTGTAAGTAAGCTCTGGTACAACTAAGGAAAGCAGACATGCTTATTGAGGTTTAAATATTTTGCTTCATTTGATGAAAATTAATTTCCTCAAATTCTTCAACTTTTTTAGGCTTGTACAGGTGTTGATTCAATCTATGGGAATGAAGTTTGGCACAAAAATGCAAATATTGTAAGGTGTGTGCCAGTCTGGTACATATGGGGCAAGCCTCTCTTCCCAAGGCTGCTTTTCAAGAATGTCCCAAGTCTCCTCTTTTTAAGGTCCACACATTTGATCCCTCCTCTGCCTGTCATAGTTAGTCCTGGGGCTGTGTTTTCCAGCTAATATTATTTAACACCTGAAGCTACCACGAGTGGATTAGACCACATTTTTAACTGAACAGGGAGATTTCTATCCCCTCTGTGACTACATTCCTACCGACCCCACCCCAGACTTCCTTTGATTCCATGGCAGAGTCAAAACCAAAAAATGCAAGAGTAGTGACTTTCATCTTTTGATTATCTACAGTGGTTATATTTCTGAATCAACATTAAATTTGTACCAAATTTTCCAACTTTTTCAGTTCTACAAGGTTTGGCAAGAAGTATGCCTTGCATCCTTCCCATATTTTCTTTTATAAAACATGTTGAAATTAAAGCAGGAACTCTGGTTCCAAATCTGTCTCTACTTAGGTTCTAAATCTGCCTTTGATGCTATTGTGTGACTGTGGAGCCTCAGTGACCTTTTCAGTAGAATGGGGAAAAATATTACCCTATGTACAAGATTAAGCTGAAGGAAAAAAAAAAATGAGTAAAACACCTAAAACATCTGAAAGGTAGTAAGTCCTATATGAGTAATGTTAAAGTTATGTAATTTTTGTTTATTGTTCATTCGCCAAGTTGTGTATAACTCTTTGTGACCCCCATGAACTGTAGCACCCCATCCTTCCCTATCACCCAAGTTCATGGCCATTGCATTAGTGATGCCATCCAATCATCTTATCCTCTGTCACCCTCTTCTTCTGCCATCAGTCTTTACTAGCATTAGGGGCTTTTTCAATGAGTCATCTCTTCTTATCAGGTGGGCAAAGTGTTGGAGCTTCAGCTTCAGCATCAGTCCTTCCAATGACTATTCAGGATTGGTTTCCTTTAAGATTGGTTGGTTTTGGGAAAAAAAAAAAAAAAGATTGGTTGGTTTGATCTTCTGCTGTCTTGGAGATTTTGGTAGTTTTGATTATTAAATTAAATTATTATTATTAATGTAATTATAATTACAATATAATTATAATTCTTTTTAAATTCTTTTTAAAACTTTTGGCCTCTTTTATGGGTTATTATTTATTTTCATCTATCTTTATTCTTTGGCTTGTGTGGGCCTCCCATTACAGTGGCCTTTCTCATTGCAGAGCACTGGTTCTGGGCACATGTGCTCCAGAGCGCTGGCTCGTAATTGGACGCACCATTTCAGCCACTCCATGTCATGTGGGATCCTCCCAGGCCAGGGACTCAACTGGTGTCCCTTGCACTGCAAGGAGGACTCTTTACCCACTGGACCACCAGGGAAGCCCCTATAATTACAATAAAATTCTTAATAATAATTATTAGATAGTAAATATTTTATAGCTTATTAGCAAAAATATTGCTTTTGCCCAGAGGTAACTGCTTTAAATTGTTTAGATGACTAATCTGACATTTACTATCATATCACAAATTACCAAGCTGGCATTGCTGTTTATTCATTTTTCAGTTTCATGGAAGATAAGAATTTGGTGTTTGGCTCATGCCCTACCTTCATCCCATCTCACTCAGCCACCCATCCACACACACAGATAATCATTCTCATGAGCTCACAGTTAACTTCCAAAGATGTAGCTAGATCATAGTTTTTATTAGACTGATATTCTTTATTTACTCTATTTTGACTGCTAGTAAATCTGACTTAGTTTTCCATTTCAAACTTCCATGTGCTTACTGATTTCTGTACTGGCCACTAACTCAACCCTTACTATATACCAGTTGGCTAAATCTCCTTTAAAAAATATTGGGTTGGCCAAAACGTTCATTTACATTGACAGGAAAACCTGAACAGACTTTGTGACCAACCCAGTATTATTGCTATCAAGAAGTCTTCAGTTAGCATCATCTTTTGGAAGAGCCATTTTCAACTAATAGCTCAGTTATTCCTTTGGGAACTCCTGGCACTTCCATTCTAATGACTGTTTTTTCCTCTTTTCTGTGTTGGCGCTACTATTTTCTGTATTTCTTTCTATTTGTGTCCTAGGGCTGTTTTAACAAATCATCTCAAATGTAGTGATTTAAAATGAGAGGGGCTTATTCCCTTACAGTTCCGGAGGCCAGACATCCCAAATCAAGGTCTTGGTGTGGTGGTGCTGCCCCTGAAGGTCCAGGATAATTATCCCTTGCTCTTGTAGCTACTGGTGGTTGCAGGTGTGCTTTGCCTCGGTTAGCATACCACTTCAGGCTACTTTTCTATATGTGTTATGTCCTTGGTGTCTCAGCCAAATCCACCTCTCTTTTATGATGATGACCTCATCTCAAGAACCTTAACTGAATTATGTCTGCAAAGACCCTTTTTTCAAATAAGGGTGCACTCACAGGTGCTGGGAGGACCTATATCATTCAGATGACCACCACAGCTCAACCCACTGTAGCTCTTTCAGTCTGGAAAATCATACCCTCAGTTTTAAGAAATGTTCCTGAATTATTGTATTTGATGAGTTCCTGTGTTGTATCACTCTCTTTCTGGAACTCCTAATATTTGAATGTTGAACTTCTAGCATTTTTCCATTATTCTTCTCTACTTTCACCCATTTTATATGCTTTGACCTCCGTGCATTACTTTCTAGGAGGTCTTTGTCTCACATCTATTTTTTAAATCATATATTTTTTAATATCTGTGAACTCTTTTCTTCTGTGAATGTTCCCTCTTTACAGTTTTATGTTTTTGTTCAGTGGAGGCAATTTTTTCTCTTATCTCTCTGGGACTATAGATATTTGTTTTACTTATATATCTTCTTTATTTTCCTCAGCAGTTTTCCCCCTGAGTCGGATCTCTTTCCTCCAGGTTCTTTTACTTTGTTTTAGTATTGGGTTGGCCAAAAAGTTCCTTTGAGTTTTTCTGTACGGTGCGATGAAAATGGTTTTCAGACCATCTTCCATAAGATCTTACAGAAAAATTGGAGGGAAGTTTTTCGTCAATATAGTGTTTTATACTAGTGACTTCCCTTAAATAGAGATCAACAATAGAGAAAAGTAATCAACTTTAGAGCCATATGCCTTCTCATAACTTACTTTTACTTCTTTCTGTTTAAAACTGAATTGTCTTCCTCCGGCTTAGAAGTAATCATTATCAAGACTGTCCTACTCAGTCTTCTCCTTCTTGGGGTTTGGTAGATCTTTGTTCCTGTCTTCCTTAGACTTAGGCCTCTACTTTTGGTTGGTCATCGCTTCTCTTGGTATCATTTTTTAAAAATTTTACTGGAGTCTGTTTTGCCTGAGAGAGTGATGAAGTTTATAATGAACCTCAATCTCTCCTCCAGGAAGATCTCTAGTACTCTTACCCTGTTCCTATTCAGCGTTCCTTGGTCAACCTCTGCTTTTAGTGGAAACCTCAATGTACTTGTAGTCAGAATAATGGGAAGTGGCCAGATTCTATTACCAATCATCTTTAAGGTTGTTAGGCAAGTTTTCCCCTCCCAAGAAAGTTGCCCCTCCCAAAATAAACTGATTTTGGTGATGTCATAGGTTCTTTTTTCTTCACACTTATGTAATATTCTATGACACTTCTCCTCTGGCTTCTGAGTCTTGTAGCATAAAGATCCCACATGGTGATGATTCATCTGTCCCATTATTGGACCCAGTAACAGTCTCTCTTATAACATGACTTGCTGTTTCTTCTGGGCTTCTGTAACTATACTGTGGTGCTGAGCTGTCTTGGCAGTCAGCTTAAATTAATAAAGAAATATGGTAACAGACAGGAGGTCCCACACTGAAGGCTTCAAGAAGATTGTAATAGCTCCAATGGTGTGGAAATGGTTCTTAACTTTTTTAAAACCATGGAATACCTCAGCAGGCGGATGCTTATAGATTAATAATCACTTTACAGCGCTGTGGGAGAACAGTTATCCATCATTGCAATACGGACTGCATTGCCAGAGAGAATTTTAGGAGGTTTGAATGCAGAATGCACTGGGAATGCAGCACTAAAAGAGTTATTTCTTTCATCGTATGAAATGTATTTTACTCTAGCAGATAAATTGTATCATTCGACATTTTTATGCACTGTCTGGCTGTGTACTGGCATTGATCGCTTTTATCCACCCCCAACCCCCATTACAAAGTACCATAGCACAAATGGCAACTCTCATTGAGGATCAGAAGAGTTGGGGAATCATGAAAAAATTGATCAGGATTTCTTCCTACTGAAACATTTGTACCTGCAAAGAGAAAAGACTGCTTCAGCCGTTCTTACTAGTAAAGGAGATAATGCTATAGAAAATTTGAAACCAACAATATAGTATTGAGTGTTTCACTTGGTATCATTTATTATAGTGCTATGAGAATTCCAGAATACATCAAGGTATACCAAATTCTTAGAGTTCAAGGAGCAGAAAACATGTTTTAAAGTCTTTATTGAATTTGTTACAATATTGCTTCTGCTTTGTTTTGATGTTTTGGCTGCAAGGCATGTGGAATCTGAGCTCCCCAACCAGGGATTGGACCTGTACCCTCTACTTTGGAAGGTGAAGTCTTAACCACAGACTACCAGGAAATCTCCAGAAAACATCTAAATGGAAGAAAAGAAATGTAATTAAACATGCAAAACAACCTCTTTCCAAACCCAAAGTGATAGTTCAACACTGAATATGAGCTACAGAATTAATAAAAATCAGGATTGACAATTTTTCTTTGAAAGTGAATTTTACATTATAATGTAATATACTTTGGAGATATAGAATACAAGCACACACACAAAAGAAAACACACTAGTACTACTTTTCCATTCTTTCCCAGATGGAGATGATTTTCCAACTTATTTTACTAGGTTGTAGATAATGGTTTGGGGACTTCCCAGGTTGTTTAGTGGTAAAGAACCCGCCTGCCAATGCAGGGGATGCAGGTTTAATCTTTGGGTCGTGAAGATCCCCAGGAGAAGCATCAGGCAACCCACTCCAGTATTCTTGCCTGAGAAAGCCCATGGGCAGAAGAGCCTGGTGGTCTCCAGTCAACGGGGCTGGAAAAGAGTTGGACATGATGTAGTGACTAAACAATAACAAGGATAATGGTTTAGGGCAGTGATTCTCAAACTTTAGTGAGTATAAGAATCACCTGGAAGGCTTGTTAAACACAAATGGGGACACACTGGGGTTTTTGATTCAGGAGCCCCTGTGTAGGATCCTGTTTCTAATAAACTCCTGTAGATGCCTATACAGCTGGTGTGCAGGCTCAGCTAGGATAGAATTGAGGGTTATGGCATTTCAGAAGAGTTGGGGTATCATGAAAAAATTGATCAGGATTTCTTCCTACTGAAACATTTGTACCTGCAAAGAGAAAAGACTGCTTCAGCCGTTCTTACTAGTAAAGGAGATAATGCTATAGAAAATTTGAAACCAACAATATAGTATTGAGTGTTTCACTTGGTATCATTTATTATAGTGCTATGAGAATTCCAGAATACATCAAGGTATACCAAATTCTTAGAGTTCAAGGAGCAGAAAACATGTTTTAAAGTCTTTATTGAATTTGTTACAATATTGCTTCTGCTTTGTTTTGATGTTTTGGCTGCAAGGCATGTGGAATCTGAGCTCCCCAACCAGGGATTGGACCTGTCCCCTCTACTTTGGAAGGTGAAGTCTTAACCACAGACTACCAGGAAATCTCCAGAAAACATCTAAATGGAAGAAAAGAAATGTAATTAAACATGCAAAACAACCTCTTTCCAAACCCAAAGTGATAGTTCAACACTGAATATGAGCTACAGAATTAATAAAAATCAGGATTGACAATTTTTCTTTGAAAGTGAATTTTACATTATAATGTAATATACTTTGGAGATATAGAATACAAGCACACACACAAAAGAAAACACACTAGTACTACTTTTCCATTCTTTCCCAGATGGAGATGATTTTCCAACTTATTTTACTAGGTTGTAGATAATGGTTTGGGGACTTCCCAGGTTGTTTAGTGGTAAAGAACCCGCCTGCCAATGCAGGGGATGCAGGTTTAATCTTTGGGTCGTGAAGATCCCCAGGAGAAGCATCAGGCAACCCACTCCAGTATTCTTGCCTGAGAAAGCCCATGGGCAGAAGAGCCTGGTGGTCTCCAGTCAACGGGGCTGGAAAAGAGTTGGACATGATGTAGTGACTAAACAATAACAAGGATAATGGTTTAGGGCAGTGATTCTCAAACTTTAGTGAGTATAAGAATCACCTGGAAGGCTTGTTAAACACAAATGGGGACACACTGGGGTTTTTGATTCAGGAGCCCCTGTGTAGGATCCTGTTTCTAATAAACTCCTGTAGATGCCTATACAGCTGGTGTGCAGGTCAGTGATGGTAACAGCTAGGATAGAATTGAGGGTTATGGATTCTTGAGAACCCCCCAATGATTCTACAACATAGAAGACAGTTATTTGTACCAGTTAATCGAATGGATTTATATAACTTCCTGTAACAGATTGTGTGGTAGCAAAGAGACGATCACAGAAGCCTCCTGTTTCCCTTTTAATCACCAAAGATGGAAAATCTAGTTATGCGGCTCTGGGAAACAGGAAGAATGCTCTCAGGCTGAGAGAAAGTGTCCTTGGCTCATTTTCTTTCATTACTACATTTTACTCATCAGAAAGATAGAGTATGAACCACAAATCTGTGAGCTTTATCTCTGTTAATTATGGACTAGAGGAAGGCTTTATGGTAAATGGTGGGTTTCAGCTTTAATAAATAATGGGGTTGGTTCTGCCCAATGACAGATGTGTGTAATTCTCATTAAAGTCAGTGGCAGCTACACAAGCGCATCAAAGCAAAATGGTGTCTTTTACAGAATGTTCTGATTTGGTAAATTATGCACTATCTTGCAAATAGTAGATACATATGCTGTTGTTTTCTGTGGGGAATAGGAAAAACTCTTTTAGCCAAGATGTGGTTTCAAAGTTTAGACTTGGAATGGCCAACCCGGTAACCACGTGAAGTGCTTTCACCCAGAAACCTTTCAATAGATAGGAGTGAATAACTGTATTGAAGGTGCTTTCAGTGTTGTGCTCTGGAGAGAGAGAGAGAGAGAGAGAGAGAGTTAGTGGGTAACTGGATGGCTGCTTGCTTATCTCTGGATTTGCTGAATATCAGGTGAGTTTGGTTAAGTCCTTGCTGAAGTGTGACATTATTTGCTGTATCTTCACTATGAGTGACTAAGAAATCTAAAGAGAACCATCATTGTGAAATAAACAAATAGATGCAACTACAAAGGCTAAGAAGTAGCAAGTTAGACTTCTCAGGCAATGCTAGTGGTAAAGAATACATCTGCCAACACAGGAGACACAGGAGAGGTGAGTTCAATCCCTGGGTCGGGAAGATCCCCTGCAGTAGAAAATGGCAACCCTCTTCAGTATTCTTGCCTGGAGTATCCTATGGATAGAGGAGCCCAACTGACTACAGTCTGTGGGGTCACAGAATGTCAGACATGACTGGGCATATACAGCAGCCACAAGTGAGGAGACTGTTAAACTTAGCTCCAGTCCTCATTTTATCATTAAGACCATCTGTACTTCTAAAATGAATACTGTCTGCCCAGTCTGTCTCCCTGGGATGCTATGATCAATAAGATTGGAAAACATGCTGAAATGCTAAAAAGCACTATATTAATTAGAAGAATACACATTAGAGGGAGCATGCAAATACCTGCTCTAATGGCCCTTAAACAATTACATAAACCTCTACCCTTTGACTGCCAGGAGAGTCAGCATATGGATCTCAGTCTTTTGGAGCTGGAAAAGATCTTCCCGAGCATCACATATTTAATCACCAAAGATGATGGCACAGTTTTGATTGCATGTGTGTATGACCAACTCTCCTCCTCTCAACCAACTGTTTCTTTATTTCTTAATCAGCATTGTATCTTCCTCGGTTTCAGAATGAAAAGGGGGAGAAACTCTAAAAGAAACAAAAGGCACTTTTGTGTTTCTGCTTTGTTGGTCTGTTCCACTTTTCACAGCATTATTCCTCATTTCCTGAGATTCTCCTCTAGTTTTTCTTCAGATACTTTAATATTGTAATCATCCATTGTCCAGTCGCTAAGTCGTATCTGACTCTGCGATCCCATGAACCACAGCATGCCAGGTCTCTCTGTCCGTCACCATCTCGTTGAGTTTGCTCAGACACATGTCCATTGAGTCAGTGATGCTCCGACCGTCTCATCCTCTGTTGCCCCTTTCTTCTTCTGTTATATTTCCCAGCGTCAGAGTCAGTTTCTAGCAAAAAAAACGTTTAACCAGATACTGCCTATTAGATACAATTTAATTTAAAAATAAACCTCAAACTTCTGTGAAGCAGTGGAAATGTGTGCTTTTTTTTTTTTCATCCAGTGTAAATATGCTTTCGAAAGCCTTTCGAATACTGTCCAATAGGGAACACATGATGGGGAAATAGGTAAGGGAATATTCAATGTGTGTTCAACACTGGCATTGATGTAGAATCCCTATAGGGATAAAGGAGAGAGAAATATGCATACATGAAAAGAAATTTCACCTCTGCCTCATGCTTTCTGTAGAAATCTTCATGTGGAATGGCATTGAACTGACATGAACTACTTTTTAATCTGTGGGGTACTCTGAAATGCAGTGAATCTTATCCTATAGACACAGAGCCTTCGTTATTATTTGAATGCAGCGTTTTGAGCTCCAGAGATGCCACCTGCCACGTATGGCTGTTTCTAAGCAGGAGGTACGAAAAGACTGCTTTCTCGAAGCAGGAGGCTTGGGTCAAAAGGTTCAGTGTGTTCTTGGCATGCCCCAAATATGGAAAGGATATCTACTGGATATATGGTATTAGAGATGTAGTTTATTTTAGAGGAAATCTGGAAAAGAGGAATTTGTGACATAACTTTAAAAAGCCACTGCCACCTTCTTCTCCCTCTTTCCAGTCCTTGACCTCCTTCTATCTTTCTTTCCTCTTCTCTCTTCTCCCTTCTCCTTTGCCTCCCCCTCTGCCTCATTTCCTCTCCTCCTTTCCTCTTCTCCGCCTCTTCCTCTCATTCCTTCTTCTTCTCCTCCTCTTCTCCTTCTTCTTTCTTTTCCTCTTCCTCCTTTTTATTTTAGAGCTATGGACCTTATGGTATCATGATTAAATTTCCCAGATAGGTACACTGACCCTACCTCCCTTCTCTCGATTACCCTCACCAGCTAACCTTAACCCTTTTACAGCATTTTCCAAATATTAACATCCCCATGACTTCCTGGCTGAAATGCTCACTCTGACTCCATAAGTCTGAGATAGAGATTTTTCATTCAAATGAGTTCCCAGATGATGCTGGTGCTGCTGGACCAAGTAAGGCTTCTGTGACTTTAGGAAAAGTGTGCAGTTTAGATCGTGACCAACTTGCTGGCTCAGCCTGGGAAGCTCATAACAATTTAAACTGGAAGATTCATATACTGATCAGATACAATTTTTCTACAATAATTGTTAAATGTTGTATAGCTTTTGTATCATTAAGGTTTTGATACTCTAAGTCAGGCAAAATGAAGTTAAATACATGAAGGAAGATAGAAATAGACATTGTAGGGTGAGAAATCAAAATGTGAGAAGTAAATCTTTCATTTGAATTAGAAGAATTGATTCTCAGTAGCCTGCATCTTAGAGGAAGAAAGCAGTCTTTTATCCTACTCAGTTCAGGCAGGAGAACGTTGGCTTTTTAGCTGTTATATTCACAAGGGATATTTTGTTAGTAGGTCCTCCACTGTTGTAAATGTAAAGAATGCTGCCTCCAGCAACATGGATGGCACTAGAGATTTGTCAGACAGAGAAAGAGAAGTATCGTATGGCATCCCGTATATCGTATGGAATCTATAAAAAATCATAAAATGAACTTACAAAACAGAAACTGTCTCACAGACTTAGAGGTCAAACTTATGATTATTAGTGGGGAGATACGGGGAGGAAGGGATAATTCTGGAGTTTGAAAAGGTCATGTACATGCTGCTATATTTAAAATGGATAACCTACAAGATCCTACTACATAGCACAGGATACTTTGCTCAGTGTTATGTGGCAGACTAGATAGGAGGGGAATTTGAGGGAAAATTGATACATGTATATGTATGGCTGAGTCCCTTTGCTGTTCCCTTGAAACTATCACAGCATTGTTATTCAGCTGTACTCTAATACAAAATATTTTTCTTTTAAAGGAATGTTTCCCCTTCTGCAAGACCAGGGTCATCATCACTGTACATATCAGCACATACACAGGATAGAGGCTTCACCCCAGAGAAAAATACTTTTCATCTGTGTTTCTTGGGTTGACAAGTCCGAGAGCGGACCCTGCTTGTGATCCTGGTGTGATCTTTTCTGACCCATTATCCCTAACTGTATGCGTCTCTCCACTCAGTGTGACGTGTGGATATCCTCTTGTTACAGACATTTATTATGAGCACCATAAACAGGTTGACACAGTCTTTTATAAGTTTTCTGTAAATATATTTAGAGCAGATATAAATCAAGTTGACAGCGGTCCTTCTAGAGTCTTTTGATGTGCACAAGAGTGCTGTTGGCTCTTTAATTGCTTCCTAATGTAAAAATATCATTGTTAGGAAAACATAAATCATGGCAATTTTGCCCCACTAGAGGCTAAAAGCAGCACAAGATGTGGTCATTAAGATACACTAATAGATCTGGCAGTTTCTATAATAGGAGCTTTTAACAAGGTAGAAATAATTGCATGCTACAGTGAGACAACAAAGAAAATATGAAGGTTTTTTTTTTTTTTTTCATGGAGAAGAGATCATCTACTTGAAAAGCGTTTACCAGTTAACACTAACAGAGTGTTTTATTTCCCCATTTCTTTCATTTTTTTCCTCTACCCCCATGGTAGCTTATGAAATATTGTGCTGAACAGAAAGCTTGTTTGTGGGGTTTTTCTGTAAGATGTTAGGGAAAAAGCGAAACAAACTTTTGGACCAACTCAGTACAACTCTGGGTTGACAACAAGAAGGGTCTTTAGTTTGGCACCTAATGCCTTTGCTTTCAGGACTGGAAGAATGAGACTGAGATGGATAAAACAGCTGGCCATAGCTAGTTGGGAGCAGAGCTGGAGCTTGACACCAGGTATCTGCTTCCAGGTAAATGGTTCTTTACATTTCACTAGTCCAGTCATTCATAAGAGTCTCAATGTTTGAATCATTCTTCTTCTTTTTTTTTGTCTCTAAATCATCATTTCTTCTTTCATCCATCTTTATTTTTTTTTGGCATGTGTGGGCCTCCCATCTCAGTGGCCTCTCTCGTTTGCAGAGCATTGGCTCCTAATTGGACACGCCAGCCCAACTGTTCTGCAGCATGCAGGATCTTCCCTGGCCAGGGATAGAACCGGTGCCCCTTGCAAGGCAGACTCTCCACCCACTGGACCACCAGAGAAGCCCTGAATCATTCTTATTCTTATTCCATATCTCCCTCCTTTTTCTCTGATGTCTGGCTTATCTATTTTTAAGACATATAAATAGAACTGATACTATTTAGTTGGCATAGCAGGAAAATATTTGATCTTGGATACTGAGGACAAAGAAGATACCATGATCCCTTTTGAAGGACAGAGAAGGAGTTATGTCCCCAGACGAGTACTCATGCCTCTTCATGGCTTCTAAAGTTGAAAGGGGACTCTACTAAACGGGAGTCATGTCTTTCAAACCCGATGTTGAGGAGCTGTATGCAGGGGTAAAAGGAAAGCAATTTCTCCCTTGATGTAGATTTAAATTCAATTAGTATTAATTAGAATTATATACACACAGGAGGTGGGCCACAGTGCAGAGGCAAGCGACTTCAGCTGTACTTACACGGAAGCTTTCACCAAAGGTTCTCAGAATGTTTTCAGACTATGTATTTTCCTTTACTATTTTACAAATTTCTTTTCCCCTTTTATTTTTAACCACCTTATTTATTCATTAGTGGAACACCTGCTACATAGGTTAATGCTCTAAGCTAGGTAATGAAGATAGAAAATGATCATGACGTACTTTTTATCTTCCCAATGGAATGAATACTCTGGTGGAGAAGAAATACAGAAGTTCAATATGCAGACAAATATGTATGTGATTGCCAATTGGACTGTGACCTATGGAAGGACATGTAGGGGCTGAGAGAGGACAGGTTTTGGTATATTATAGGATGATAAGAGTACTTCAGATGTACAGAAGAATATATGAAAAGGGCATGAGTTGAAGGCAAAGTCAGCCTGTGGGGAAAAAGGAAGAATGAAAATAGTGAAACTGGAATAGGGATGGTGAGGGACCTATAGGCATGGGATGAGGTAAAGAATTGGGCCAGGGTTATGAGTTTGAATGTTTTGCTTAACCAAAATGGAAAGTTGTTAAAGAATTTTAAGCAGAGCTAGTGTTGTGATCCTTGTAGCTTTAGGTTTCTCCCTTACTGTACTTCTTATGGGATTCTATGTATATGATCAAATGACTCCACACAGGACCCATTGATTATGCCATTGTTAAATTTCTGTTTTTGATATTCCCTGTAATTAGGCAAGACATAACCATTGGGAGAAATGGAGTGAAGGCTTCATGGGAAACTCTCCATACTATGTTTGCAGTTTCCTGTAAATCTGTAATCATTTCATAATTAAAAGTTTTAAAAATTATTCTTCAGATACTAGCTGAGAATAGATTATGGTGGCATGAGCTCAAGTGGAGACCAATGCAGACATCATTTCAGTAGTAGAGAGAGGTGAAATATTTGATGTGGAGAATAAGAGAAAGGGAAACTCAAGAACACTCACATTTTTTTGCTTCAGCTGCTGTCCAGATTTAAACTGCTGATCTGTATTAGTTTGGGGATGGCTGGGGAGGAATATAGGTTAGTGGAGGCTCTGATGTGTGGGATGCATATAAGGCATTTCAATGACCACACTTATCTGGAGCTCAGAGGATTAGGCTGGGAAGTGCTTAAGCTCGGTGGTTGACAGGTTATGTTGAGACAAAAGAGAAGTCAGCCTCAGTCTGCCTGCCCTGGAGAAAACCAGTGATTAGAAGTCAAGAGAAAGAGCAGCATCCAGTGACACATGAGGAAAATTAGAGAGAATAGTGATAGTTAAACCACAAATAATTGGAAATTATTTCACAAATGAAGGAATGAAAGATGGAGTGGGAAATTAACGTTCATTAGATTTGAACATTTGTTCATTAGATACTATCTTGATTATTTTGACCAACGAAGCTTGAGCTAATGGAGGTGGTGAATATTAGGAGAAGATATTAAATAGACTGCTCTTGAGAAGAGAATAGAGAAATGTAGCTGTAGTAGTAGGAACATGTGGAATCACAGTCATTGTTTTATGAAAATCAGAGCATTTATTATGAAAATGGTCAGAGTGAGCTACAGACTGATAATGCAGCAGAAAGGAGGAGAATCAGTCAAGGTCTTTGGGAAAAGGCTGTTCGGGCTAGATGTATCTCTTTGTATGAGAGCTTGATCATAGACAGCAGAGGTGGCAGGAAGGGAAGAGGAAAGGTAGGATTCTGCAAGAAGATCTGAGTTATTCAAGGGGCATGAATTCTTTTTTCTTGCTGGAGTGTGAGAGGAGCTATGACACCAATACAAAGTAGCTGTGGAGCGGAAGGTAATTAGGCAAGACATAACCATTGGGAGAAATGGAGTGAAGGCTTCATGGGAAACTCTCCATACTATGTTTGCAGTTTCCTGTAAATCTGTAATCATTTCATAATTAAAAGTTTTAAAAATTATTCTTCAGATACTAGCTGAGAATAGATTATGGTGGCATGAGCTCAAGTGGAGACCAATGCAGACATCATTTCAGTAGTAGAGAGAGGTGAAATATTTGATGTGGAGAATAAGAGAAAGGGAAACTCAAGAACACTCACATTTTTTTGCTTCAGCTGCTGTCCAGATTTAAACTGCTGATCTGTATTAGTTTGGGGATGGCTGGGGAGGAATATAGGTTAGTGGAGGCTCTGATGTGTGGGATGCATATAAGGCATTTCAATGACCACACTTATCTGGAGCTCAGAGGATTAGGCTGGGAAGTGCTTAAGCTCGGTGGTTGACAGGTTATGTTGAGACAAAAGAGAAGTCAGCCTCAGTCTGCCTGCCCTGGAGAAAACCAGTGATTAGAAGTCAAGAGAAAGAGCAGCATCCAGTGACACATGAGGAAAATTAGAGAGAATAGTGATAGTTAAACCACAAATAATTGGAAATTATTTCACAAATGAAGGAATGAAAGATGGAGTGGGAAATTAACGTTCATTAGATTTGAACATTTGTTCATTAGATACTATCTTGATTATTTTGACCAACGAAGCTTGAGCTAATGGAGGTGGTGAATATTAGGAGAAGATATTAAATAGACTGCTCTTGAGAAGAGAATAGAGAAATGTAGCTGTAGTAGTAGGAACATGTGGAATCACAGTCATTGTTTTATGAAAATCAGAGCATTTATTATGAAAATGGTCAGAGTGAGCTACAGACTGATAATGCAGCAGAAAGGAGGAGAATCAGTCAAGGTCTTTGGGAAAAGGCTGTTCGGGCTAGATGTATCTCTTTGTATGAGAGCTTGATCATAGACAGCAGAGGTGGCAGGAAGGGAAGAGGAAAGGTAGGATTCTGCAAGAAGATCTGAGTTATTCAAGGGGCATGAATTCTTTTTTCTTGCTGGAGTGTGAGAGGAGCTATGACACCAATACAAAGTAGCTGTGGGGCGAGCAGGAGAATGGATGTAGTACTTCATCATCAGGACTGAGAAATGGAGGCTGGGACACCAGAGAGGAGTTGCCAGACAGGGTGTGAACATTTTCTCTAGAATGTTCAGCTTTTCAGGGGAGATACATGAAAGATACATGATAGAGTATATACCCAGAACTGGGCTTGTGCCACACGTGTTCTTCTGAAAAAGATGAGAGGTGCGAACAGGTAAGAACATTTACAAAGTCATCCGTAGGTTACCCAGTTAATTGTAGCCATGACGATAGACAGCTGGGGCACACAGTGGAGGGACATGTCGAAAGAGAGGTTGGAGGGATAGATCCATTTGCTGACCATGTCATGACAGTTCTAGACCATGCAGAGGCATGATTTGAAAGGGAGAGGAGAGAAGGAGAGAGAGATAAATACATTAGATCAAAAGATAAGTAAGCCATAAAGAACGACCAAGGAAGTTTGATCCTGGCAATGAAGCTTATAAAAGCAACCATCCCCCAGGGTGTTTTTTGTCATGGTATTTGATGGTTTCAATACTCTAATTTTCATCTAAACTCCTGTAAATGTAAGATGCCAGCCTTGAAATTGTGAGAAAGAATCATTCTGGAATTGCCATCACACCCTGGAAAACTTACCTGTTCTCCTTTAAGAAGCCATCAAGATCTTTGTTTAGCTTGGTGTTTTGCTTATTTATTGATTTTCAAATAGAGAGCAGTAATACACAAAAGATAAGAACAAAATTAAATCTACAAGGAAGCAGGAAATTGGCTTTTCTTTTCTGAAATGTGTTTATATTTCCAAAATTGCTTCAAAAAGAAACCTGAAAATTTTGATGTTATTATGGTCTTAACAGTTACTTTGGTAATATTTCTATGATGTATCTTTTCCTATTTCTAAAATTTATGGATGTATGTGTCTTTAATGGACTTTCCTGGTAAGGAATCTGCCTGCAGACCTCAAGCTTAAAGCTGTTCGGGCTAGATGTATCTCTTTGTAGGGGCTTGATTCAAGAGGTGGCAGGAAGGAAGAGGAAAGGTAGGATTCTGCAAGAAGATCTGAGTTATTCAAGGGGCATGAATTCTTTTTTCTTGCTGGAGTGTGAGAGGAGCTATGACACCAATACAAAGTAGCTGTGGGGCGAGCAGGAGAATGGATGTAGTACTTCATCATCAGGACTGAGAAATGGAGGCTGGGACACCAGAGAGGAGTTGCCAGACAGGGTGTGAACATTTTCTCTAGAATGTTCAGCTTTTCAGGGGAGATACATGAAAGATACATGATAGAGTATATACCCAGAACTGGGCTTGTGCCACACGTGTTCTTCTGAAAAAGATGAGAGGTGCGAACAGGTAAGAACATTTACAAAGTCATCCGTAGGTTACCCAGTTAATTGTAGCCATGACGATAGACAGCTGGGGCACACAGTGGAGGGACATGTCGAAAGAGAGGTTGGAGGGATAGATCCATTTGCTGACCATGTCATGACAGTTCTAGACCATGCAGAGGCATGATTTGAAAGGGAGAGGAGAGAAGGAGAGAGAGATAAATACATTAGATCAAAAGATAAGTAAGCCATAAAGAACGACCAAGGAAGTTTGATCCTGGCAATGAAGCTTATAAAAGCAACCATCCCCCAGGGTGTTTTTTGTCATGGTATTTGATGGTTTCAATACTCTAATTTTCATCTAAACTCCTGTAAATGTAAGATGCCAGCCTTGAAATTGTGAGAAAGAATCATTCTGGAATTGCCATCACACCCTGGAAAACTTACCTGTTCTCCTTTAAGAAGCCATCAAGATCTTTGTTTAGCTTGGTGTTTTGCTTATTTATTGATTTTCAAATAGAGAGCAGTAATACACAAAAGATAAGAACAAAATTAAATCTACAAGGAAGCAGGAAATTGGCTTTTCTTTTCTGAAATGTGTTTATATTTCCAAAATTGCTTCAAAAAGAAACCTGAAAATTTTGATGTTATTATGGTCTTAACAGTTACTTTGGTAATATTTCTATGATGTATCTTTTCCTATTTCTAAAATTTATGGATGTATGTGTCTTTAATGGACTTTCCTGGTGACTCAGTGGTAAGGAATCTGCCTGCAATGCAGGAGACCTGGGTTCAATCCCTGAGTTGAGAAGAGCCCCTGGAAGAGGGCATGGCAGCCCACCCCAGTATTCTTGCCTGGAGAATCCCATGGACAGAGGAGCCTGAAGGGCTGCAGCCTAAGGCCTGACAAAGAGTTGAACATGACTGACTGACTAAGCACAGCATACACAGCATAATATCTAACCAATCCTAGATTGTTTAAACTTCATACATTAAACAATCTAGTGTAGTGGATAACCTGTGTAGTATAGTGGATAATCTACATAGTGGATAACCTAGAGATATTGACACTTACCTTGGATTTATTACAGTCAAATTCAAATTATTCCAGTCACTAATGATATCATCTTTGAATAATTTAACTGTATTTATCTCTTCCTGGTTCTCTGATGTTTGTTATGAATTTTAATTCTAAATCTACTTTAAAGCACACAAGACATTAATTCTCATTAAAATATAGATAGCCACATAGTTGCTTATTGTTTTCATCTGGCATTTCCTTGTTTCTTTCTGGTTAAATAACTCCCTTTAGAATGTCCTTTGGTGCCGGTTAACTAGTGATGAACTGTTTTTGTTTGTCTGAAAATGTTTTATTTTGTATTTACTTTTGAAGGACATTTTTTCAGGGTGTAGAATTCTAGACTAGTACTTATTTTCTTTCCATCATTTCTGTTGAGAAGTCAATCTTAAGTTTGTTCCTCCTTTCAAATAAATGCCTGTTTTCTTTTTTAAAGTTTGTTGCCATCACACCCTGGAAAACTTACCTGTTCTCCTTTAAGAAGCCATCAAGATCTTTGTTTAGCTTGGTGTTTTGCTTATTTATTGATTTTCAAATAGAGAGCAGTAATACACAAAAGATAAGAACAAAATTAAATCTACAAGGAAGCAGGAAATTGGCTTTTCTTTTCTGAAATGTGTTTATATTTCCAAAATTGCTTCAAAAAGAAACCTGAAAATTTTGATGTTATTATGGTCTTAACAGTTACTTTGGTAATATTTCTATGATGTATCTTTTCCTATTTCTAAAATTTATGGATGTATGTGTCTTTAATGGACTTTCCTGGTGACTCAGTGGTAAGGAATCTGCCTGCAATGCAGGAGACCTGGGTTCAATCCCTGAGTTGAGAAGAGCCCCTGGAAGAGGGCATGGCAGCCCACCCCAGTATTCTTGCCTGGAGAATCCCATGGACAGAGGAGCCTGAAGGGCTGCAGCCTAAGGCCTGACAAAGAGTTGAACATGACTGACTGACTAGCACAGCATACACAGCATAATATCTAACCAATCCTAGATTGTTTAAACTTCATACATTAAACAATCTAGTGTAGTGGATAACCTGTGTAGTATAGTGGATAATCTACATAGTGGATAACCTAGAGATATTGACACTTACCTTGGATTTATTACAGTCAAATTCAAATTATTCCAGTCACTAATGATATCATCTTTGAATAATTTAACTGTATTTATCTCTTCCTGGTTCTCTGATGTTTGTTATGAATTTTAATTCTAAATCTACTTTAAAGCACACAAGACATTAATTCTCATTAAAATATAGATAGCCACATAGTTGCTTATTGTTTTCATCTGGCATTTCCTTGTTTCTTTCTGGTTAAATAACTCCCTTTAGAATGTCCTTTGGTGCCGGTTAACTAGTGATGAACTGTTTTTGTTTGTCTGAAAATGTTTTATTTTGTATTTACTTTTGAAGGACATTTTTTCAGGGTGTAGAATTCTAGACTAGTACTTATTTTCTTTCCATCATTTCTGTTGAGAAGTCAATCTTAAGTTTGTTCCTCCTTTCAAATAAATGCCTGTTTTCTCTTTTTTAAATGTTTTTCCTGGCATTTGGCTTTGGGCAGTTTGATTATAATATGGCTAGTTTTGTATTCTCTGTCTGTATGTGTTGGTGACATATTGCTTGGAATTCACTGAGATTCTTTAATATGAGAATTCATATCCTTAGTCAGTTTAGAAATTCTCTATCCATTATGCCTTCAAATACTGCTTGTGCCTCATTTTTTCCCTCTTAATAGTATTGCATTTACTTGTTTTATATATATATATATATAGGTATAGATATATATGTATATATATATATATATACATACACATATGTATATATCTAACATCTTTTATTTACTTTTTCATAGTAAAATAAATTCTTGAAATTTTTATGAACTTTCTCCATTTTACTAATGTTATTTTATGTAGTGTCTCATTGCTGTTATACCTGTCTTTTATTTAATTTTTTTGGAGGGGGACAGCGGGTTGGGGAGGGAGGGAGGAGGGCGGGTCACCTCCATTGGTCTTTCATTTGTCCATTTTTCATCCATCTTTGTTCTTTGGCCCATGTGGGCCTCCCATCACGGTGGCCTCTGTCGTCACAGAGCACTGGCTCTAGGCGCATGTGCTCCAGAGCTCCAGCTCGGTAATTGGACACATCAGTCCAGCTGCTCCACAGCATGTGGGATCTTCCCAGGCCAGGGATCAAACCGGCGCCCCTTGCACTGCAAGGTGGTGTCCTTACCCACTGGACCACCAGGGAAGCCCGCTTCCATATCTCTTCCTGGTTCTCTGATGTTTGTTATGAATTTTAATTCTAAATCTACTTTAAAGCACACAAGACATTAATTCTCATTAAAATATAGATAGCCACATAGTTGCTTATTGTTTTCATCTGGCATTTCCTTGTTTCTTTCTGGTTAAATAACTCCCTTTAGAATGTCCTTTGGTGCCGGTTAACTAGTGATGAACTGTTTTTGTTTGTCTGAAAATGTTTTATTTTGTATTTACTTTTGAAGGACATTTTTTCAGGGTGTAGAATTCTAGACTAGTACTTATTTTCTTTCCATCATTTCTGTTGAGAAGTCAATCTTAAGTTTGTTCCTCCTTTCAAATAAATGCCTGTTTTCTCTTTTTTAAATGTTTTTCCTGGCATTTGGCTTTGGGCAGTTTGATTATAATATGGCTAGTTTTGTATTCTCTGTCTGTATGTGTTGGTGACATATTGCTTGGAATTCACTGAGATTCTTTAATATGAGAATTCATATCCTTAGTCAGTTTAGAAATTCTCTATCCATTATGCCTTCAAATACTGCTTGTGCCTCATTTTTTCCCTCTTAATAGTATTGCATTTACTTGTTTTATATATATATATATATAGGTATAGATATATATGTATATATATATATATATACATACACATATGTATATATCTAACATCTTTTATTTACTTTTTCATAGTAAAATAAATTCTTGAAATTTTTATGAACTTTCTCCATTTTACTAATGTTATTTTATGTAGTGTCTCATTGCTGTTATACCTGTCTTTTATTTAATTTTTTTGGAGGGGGACAGCGGGTTGGGGAGGGAGGGAGGAGGGCGGGTCACCTCCATTGGTCTTTCATTTGTCCATTTTTCATCCATCTTTGTTCTTTGGCCCATGTGGGCCTCCCATCACGGTGGCCTCTGTCGTCACAGAGCACTGGCTCTAGGCGCATGTGCTCCAGAGCTCCAGCTCGGTAATTGGACACATCAGTCCAGCTGCTCCACAGCATGTGGGATCTTCCCAGGCCAGGGATCAAACCGGCGCCCCTTGCACTGCAAGGTGGTGTCCTTACCCACTGGACCACCAGGGGAATCCACACCTGTCTTTTAAGTTTTAATTGTAGATGTTTATTTAGTTTCAGCATTTTCATTGGATTCTTTGAATAAATTCCATTCTCTGCATCTTTCTCCAACTTGTTCTTTGTTTTCTTGAACTTCTAATTAAAACACCTGGTTCACCATGGTCTTATTTCTGTCGTCCTTTTTAAAAATATTCATTATATTGTCCAATATCTTGTATGAATTTTGACTGTATGCTAAATACTATATATAAAAATTTTAGTTTATTCAGCTTCTGTTACTTACCCAGAGATTCACTCTTTTCTTTGCTAAAAAGATAAGGTTGGGATTGATCGGTTTAACCCAATAAGGAACTGAACTGAGTCGAGATTTGTTTGAAATTTCTTCTGTTCATTTTTGTCCTAGAATGCTTTCAATGAAGAGCCTGGTGTGATCACTTGGGCCCCTCCCCGGTTCCCCGATGGGTCTTGTACTCTACTCATTGTCTTCTCTGCAGGCAAAGACTGCCAGAAAAAATCCATTCTGCTCTAAAGCTACTTTGTAATTAGCTTTTTATGTTTCTTTAGGACTTCAAAATCTGGCATATGTCTTGGGAAAGCTGACATTGTTTGGATTTGCTTTTCCTTTTCTTGGTAGGAACCTGAATGTTCAAGTCTCCATTTTTGTCTTTGCAAGACCACACACACGCACATGCACACACACACACACACACACACACACACAGAGCTTTCTCACACACACACACAAACACAACTTTCCACTGATTTCCCTGTCCCCACCTAAAATCTGTCAAGGCAAAGCTTGGATGCTCAAGTCCTTTCCAGACACCTAGAGTTGACAAATGCCTCAGGGGCAAACCTTTTGTAGAATATCAACTAAATGTTGTGAAGCTCACTGAAATCGTAACTCCTTTAGTTTTCTTCACTTCAGCAAAAATCTGACACCTTTAAACAGTAAAAATCCTTTCTTTTCCAGTATTTCTTTGCAGAAACTATAGTTTACCATGTGCTTAGCCAGGCAGTCATGTCTGACTCTTTGTGATCGCAGGGACTATAGCCCGCAGGCTCCTCTGTCCATGGGATTCTCCAAACAAGAATACTGGAGTGGGTTGCCATTTCCTCATCCAGAGGATCTTCCCCTCCCAGGGATCGAACCCAGGTCTGCTGCATTGCAAGTGGATTCTTTACCTCTGAGCCATCAGGGAAGCCACTATACAATGAATGCATAATTTAAAAAAAAATCTGGTTTGCCACAGGCTATTCCATTTTTCCTAGAACAGCAGGCATTTCAAAACAATGTCATTTATCCAAACAATGTCATTTCTTCAAAAGAATCATTCCATGAGATTCTCCCTTCAACAAAACGGGCTTGAGAAATTTTAAGGACTTTGAGTGCTAGGTTTCTTAGCAATCTGGAATTTCGTGATGCATTTTTGTGGACAATATTGCAAGCTGCTCAGAGCAGTGAATTTGGTATTAGGGAATTCCAACCCTGGCTGAATGGGTTATTATCTGTGAAGTCCTGACCATCTCACTGACTTCTGTAACATGCAGGGAAAGAAACCTGCTTCCTATGTTTGTAAGTAGGATTCAAGGATAATATATTCATTGACCAATTACTTTTACTATGCTAATATAATACATATATGCATATAATTTCATTTTAATATACCACAGTACATACTAAGGATTCAATAAGGAGTGAATGATTGCTATTCATCTTGATTATAATCCAGGCTCTATTTTGGCTTCTGGTGAAATCACTGATTAAATCTTGGTTTTATTCCACATGATTTACCCTTTTAACTGTAGAATATGGAAAATGTAAATATAGTTCAAATATGATTTTTTAACTTATGATACTCATATAGTTTGTGCTGAATTTGGCAATCAAAAGTATCTAAATCAAGAAAACCCACAAATATGTAAAGCCTAATCATTCATAGCTTTGATACTCAGAACAATAAAGAAACATGCAGTATAGTTTCCATTTATTTCTCAAAATAGCACAACTAGTTTTCTGTGTGGGCTGAATAGGCAGTTTATGTGAAAATAAAGAGGTGCTTTATGTGAAAATATCAGGAAGTTGCTAGGGCTCACTTCTTAAAATGGCAGGTTTTCCTTTTCAGTTCCAGTGCCATCTTGGGCTCCTGCCTGAGGAATTTATACCCAGGAACTTGCACATGTGTGGCTCACAGGTTGGGGCGCCTGGAGCTTAAGAGTCAGTGGCTCTTGGGGTGGTATCTGCACTTCATTTTGCTGGCCCTGTGTATCTGCCTTGATGACATCTGTCAAAGAGACAGTGAAGGGAAGACATGCATGTGAAATCTCAGTGAATACAGGCTGCATCTCAATGAGCTGAGGCTGCTGTTTCTTCACCATTTATTTTGTGGCCTATAGGGCTTTGATAGGCAATACCCAGTCTGTTTCTCATCAGCTTAAATCTCAGTATTTACTTTTAGACGTTTTTCTGTAAAAGCTTTTTGAAAAAGGTTATAGCTTGTTCACGTCTTGCACATCTTCACCAAAGGAATCTGGGTATGACAAAAAAGAAACATGAGTCATTTTATATACAAGGAAAAAATCATCCTCAAGAGGAACAACATAAAAATGGAACAAAGGCATAAACTTAACGTAAGCTACAAACGGTGGGTTAGGACATCGTTTTCTCTTACCTGTTCCTTCCAGTTGCCCACACACACACACCAGAGGTATCTTCTCTATATTTGTCCAAGTCAGTCCCTGTTAGGGTCTGATTTTTTAAGTTTAGAATGAGTCCCAACATAATTCTGTGAGTGGTGGGTGCAGATTACCAATCATCCAGATCATTAAGGGAGATGTTCCTCTGAAGGAAAGCTGGGATTTTAGATAAAATAGATCTTGATCTTCCTAATCAAGTGATGGTCTATATACAGTCAGACCAGGGTTACCTGGAGCTTGTGAGAAAGGCAGACACTCAAGCCCCATCGCATAGGCACTGACTTATAATCCAGAGTTTAACAAGGTTCCCATAGAGGTGGACATAGGCACGATAGAATTAAAGCCCCAATCTAGACAAAGGTCTGACAGTTTTTTTCCCATAAAGGCTGATGAATTTTTCCCATAAACGGCCAGATAGTAAATATTTCAGTCTTTTTTTCACAGCTACTCAACTCTGCTGTCACAGCAGGAAAGAAACCACAGACAGTGCATGAAAGAGTGAGTGTGATTGTGCCCCAATAAAGCTTTATCTGTAATTTCATGTACTTTTCACATGTCACAAAATGTTACTCTTCTTTTGCTGGTTTTTGTTGTTGTTTGCTTGTTTTTGACCAAGCCTTTGGAAATGTAAAAACCATTCTTAGCTCACCGGCCATACTGGGAGAGATGACAGACTGGATCTCTACTTTGCAGAATATGAAAGAGTCACAGGTTTGATCTCTGGGTAGGAAAGATCCCCTGGAGTAGGGCATGGCAGCCCACTGCAGTATTCTTGCCTGGAGAATCCTATGGACTGAGAAGCCTGGCGGGCTGCAGTCCATGGGGTCACAGAGTCCGACACGAGTGAAGCGACAGCACACGCACGACTATACTAGAGGATATCGTTTACTTTACTAGGCTAAGGATACTAGCTGTCCTCAGTACCCATCTTAGTTTGCTCAGGCTGGCATGTTGGAATGACATGAACCGGGAGCTTAACCAAAGAAATTTCCTTCTTTCCAATTCTGGAGACTGGGAGTCCCAGATTGAAGTCCATCGGGGTGCCTTTCTGGCTTGTGGAGCCTTCTCCTGCCTGTGTCCTCAAATGGTAGGGAGAGAGTGAGCTTTCCGGTGTCTTTTCTTATAAGAATATTACCTATGGTTGATTCACAATGATGTTCCACAGAAACCGAAACAATTCTCTAAAAGAATTATTCCTTCCAATAAAAAATAAATACATTTAAAAATTTTAAAAAAGACTATTAATCTTATTGGATCAGGGTCCTACCCTTAAGACTTGCAGATTACCAATCATCCAGATCATTAAGGGAGATGTTCCTCTGAAGGAAAGCTGGGATTTTAGATAAAATAGATCTTGATCTTCCTAATCAAGTGATGGTCTATATACAGTCAGACCAGGGTTACCTGGAGCTTGTGAGAAAGGCAGACACTCAAGCCCCATCGCATAGGCACTGACTTATAATCCAGAGTTTAACAAGGTTCCCATAGAGGTGGACATAGGCACGATAGAATTAAAGCCCCAATCTAGACAAAGGTCTGACAGTTTTTTTCCCATAAAGGCTGATGAATTTTTCCCATAAACGGCCAGATAGTAAATATTTCAGTCTTTTTTTCACAGCTACTCAACTCTGCTGTCACAGCAGGAAAGAAACCACAGACAGTGCATGAAAGAGTGAGTGTGATTGTGCCCCAATAAAGCTTTATCTGTAATTTCATGTACTTTTCACATGTCACAAAATGTTACTCTTCTTTTGCTGGTTTTTGTTGTTGTTTGCTTGTTTTTGACCAAGCCTTTGGAAATGTAAAAACCATTCTTAGCTCACCGGCCATACTGGGAGAGATGACAGACTGGATCTCTACTTTGCAGAATATGAAAGAGTCACAGGTTTGATCTCTGGGTAGGAAAGATCCCCTGGAGTAGGGCATGGCAGCCCACTGCAGTATTCTTGCCTGGAGAATCCTATGGACTGAGAAGCCTGGCGGGCTGCAGTCCATGGGGTCACAGAGTCCGACACGAGTGAAGCGACAGCACACGCACGACTATACTAGAGGATATCGTTTACTTTACTAGGCTAAGGATACTAGCTGTCCTCAGTACCCATCTTAGTTTGCTCAGGCTGGCATGTTGGAATGACATGAACCGGGAGCTTAACCAAAGAAATTTCCTTCTTTCCAATTCTGGAGACTGGGAGTCCCAGATTGAAGTCCATCGGGGTGCCTTTCTGGCTTGTGGAGCCTTCTCCTGCCTGTGTCCTCAAATGGTAGGGAGAGAGTGAGCTTTCCGGTGTCTTTTCTTATAAGAATATTACCTATGGTTGATTCACAATGATGTTCCACAGAAACCGAAACAATTCTCTAAAAGAATTATTCCTTCCAATAAAAAATAAATACATTTAAAAATTTTAAAAAAGACTATTAATCTTATTGGATCAGGGTCCTACCCTTAAGACTTCCTTTGACCTTAATTATTTCTCTATGAACTCTTTGCCCAAATACAGGCGTATTGATACATGTTAGACTGCAACAGTTACCAGTATAGTTTTCTCTAACATCTTTTTCCATCACCTCACCCAAATCATCTTTGTCATCTGTGATGTTCCATTGTGCTTGTCAGCTGGATCTCATCTTTGCTACTTATACACAGTCTTATTTTTAAATGATAGTGCATCCTGTTTCTTCAACAAAATTGCAAGCTCTGAGAACTCAGGGCTGATCAAGGATCCAGGAGTTCAAATAGAATTAAGTTACTCAGGGCTTCCCTTGTGGCTCAGTGGATAAGAACCCATCTGCCAACGCAGGAGACACAGGTTTGATCCCTGATCTGGGAAGATCCCACATACTTCGGAGCAGCAAAACCCACATGTCAGCGAAACCCACATGTCAACGAAGACCCAGCACAGACAAAAATAAAAATAAAAGTGTTTTTTTTTTTTAAAGAATTAAGTTACTCAGTTGAGCTGAATAATTACTGATTTCCAACAAGAAATGATCCTGAGCCTTTCCATTCTTGAGTCTCTCAGTTGGCTAAGTGATTTCAGATTCCCCAAGATATTTTTGGTCTATCTCCTTATCTCTACCACAGGGGCAGAGCTGTGAAGCTACTGTTGTCTTCTCTAGGGTGGATAAATAGTTATTCACTAGCAGCTGATTTTGAAGAATCGTGCTCTAGTATCTGGCACATAGAGTGGACTTAGGCTCTGGGGACTGGAACTGTATAAACTTGACTATTTCACCAACTTTCCTGATGCGATAAGATCAGCTAGTCCATTCCTTGGTCTTTGAATGAAGTGTTTTTCCTCCCCTTCCCTACACCTCCCCTCATCTGATACTTATTTGGCAGCCATCCTTAACACAATGTCCTTGCTTAACAAAGACACTTCAGTGTATTTTGTTTACTATGAATGTTTCAGCATTGTCAGCTATCAGTCTTACATATTAAGTCACAGTGAGTCGAGTCTCTAGGGAGCTGTTGTGTATTATTCCCTGCTGTATATTTTCTACTGTTTTGCCCGGTTGCTTTTTAATGACTCCCAGGACAGAGTTTCCCTCAGTTGTTTTAGAAATGTTTGCATTAGTGACTCATGGTGCAAACAGATGGGGACTTGGGTAGGGTCCTCATAAATCATTCTCAAGGGTTATCTCTGTCCCAATCACAACATAAGGCCTGAGGGGAGAGTGAATGACTTAGGAGTGAACCCTGTATAGTATTGCATCTGCTTGCTAACTTTGGGCTGAAATGAGCATGAATTCACAAGTTTCTCTGCCTCCACTCTTCCACTCCCTGCATATTTCCTGCTGGAACAAGGGTCCTGGATTCTCTGTGGATGTAGGCATGAAGTTCTGTTCTGGAAACACACTTGTGACTAGGTTTTCTGGTTACACCAAGTAGAAATTCAGGTGACGGGGGGCAGATGTTCTTCATATGTTGGAGACATTCACCACACGTAACTGCACCCTGTGTTTCCTGACGACATGAGCTCTTGTAAAATGCCTGCAAACAATGGAGCGTCGAGCCAGGGTGCGAGGATGCATGTAGAGGACTCATGAATGGCAAATGAAGACTCTGAGCAGAAACGCTTTGAGCAGAAGTGTTTAGCATCCTGAAGCAGGGAACTCTAAGGCAGAAACTTGCCTTTGGTATTTCATTCACTCTGGATTTATCAGTATGTAAAGCATCTGTGCTATAGGATTTAATTTGGAATAAATAAAAACAAAACAAATGAGAGCACTATAATACTCATTGTAGGCAGTGGGGGACAATCTTCCTTGTTGTGCCATTATGTTGTTGCTAATAACTGCTTCTTTATCTTCCAAATTTTTTTTTTTTGACTCTTTTCTCCTTGTTCTTGTCTTCCTATGCAGAAACTTCTGACGAATGCACTTTTCTAGTAAAACATAACTTCTGTCATTTAAAGCAATCATACATGTACTTGAATAACATTTAATACTAGCGCTCTGAATGCTGTTTCAAAATCTTATAATTTAGAGAATGTTTTGTTTAATTCAGCTGCAGTGAGAGAGGATAAGAATACTTCCCAGTTGTATCATGTTAAGCAAGTGACTTAGATCTTTGGTTTCCTCAGCTCCAAAAATGGGAATAAAACATTTACCTCCCTAGGGACTTGAAATCATTAGGGGAAAGTCTAAAATGCACTTGTAATCCACATGTGCATGTATTAGATGATTAGTGCTTTCTGATTGTTGTCTTTAAGACCTTGAGTATGCAGAGTAAGACCATTAACATGTGAATTGTTGTGAGGTCATGAGGCCTTTCGGCAATGACCATACTATCAGCCATGTCCATGTGGCCAAACTGCATGAAAAAACTCTGGACACCAAGACTCAGGTGAACTTTCCTGGGGGTTCAGTATTCCATGTCTGTTGCTACACATTGTTCCTGAGAGAAGTTAAGTGATGGTTCACAACAGGCAGAGGACAGCTAGAACTTCCTGCCAAGTCTTCCCTGGACTCTGCCCTATGTGGTTTTCCTTTTGTTGATTTTAGTCTCTGTCTCCCACTATAATAAACTATAATCATGAATATCAAAACAGTGGGAGCTAGATAAACTGCACTGCAGACTGAGCAAATGAAAGAGCGTCGAGCCAGGGTGCGAGGATGCATGTAGAGGACTCATGAATGGCAAATGAAGACTCTGAGCAGAAACGCTTTGAGCAGAAGTGTTTAGCATCCTGAAGCAGGGAACTCTAAGGCAGAAACTTGCCTTTGGTATTTCATTCACTCTGGATTTATCAGTATGTAAAGCATCTGTGCTATAGGATTTAATTTGGAATAAATAAAAACAAAACAAATGAGAGCACTATAATACTCATTGTAGGCAGTGGGGGACAATCTTCCTTGTTGTGCCATTATGTTGTTGCTAATAACTGCTTCTTTATCTTCCAAATTTTTTTTTTTTTGACTCTTTTCTCCTTGTTCTTGTCTTCCTATGCAGAAACTTCTGACGAATGCACTTTTCTAGTAAAACATAACTTCTGTCATTTAAAGCAATCATACATGTACTTGAATAACATTTAATACTAGCGCTCTGAATGCTGTTTCAAAATCTTATAATTTAGAGAATGTTTTGTTTAATTCAGCTGCAGTGAGAGAGGATAAGAATACTTCCCAGTTGTATCATGTTAAGCAAGTGACTTAGATCTTTGGTTTCCTCAGCTCCAAAAATGGGAATAAAACATTTACCTCCCTAGGGACTTGAAATCATTAGGGAATGTCTAAAATGCACTTGTAATCCACATGTGCATGTATTAGATGATTAGTGCTTTCTGATTGTTGTCTTTAAGACCTTGAGTATGCAGAGTAAGACCATTAACATGTGAATTGTTGTGAGGTCATGAGGCCTTTCGGCAATGACCATACTATCAGCCATGTCCATGTGGCCAAACTGCATGAAAAAACTCTGGACACCAAGACTCAGGTGAACTTTCCTGGGGGTTCAGTATTCCATGTCTGTTGCTACACATTGTTCCTGAGAGAAGTTAAGTGATGGTTCACAACAGGCAGAGGACAGCTAGAACTTCCTGCCAAGTCTTCCCTGGACTCTGCCCTATGTGGTTTTCCTTTTGTTGATTTTAGTCTCTGTCTCCCACTATAATAAACTATAATCATGAATATCAAAACAGTGGGAGCTAGATACCAAATCGCCTCATGAACCCACATCTGTTGTAGCAGTCTGTGTACTTTTCCTGGCGTTCTCATCCAGGTTTACCTAATCAGAGCCACCTGAGGCTATCTGCTAAATTTGAATCCCTGCTGGTTGGGACTCAGATTTTGCAAAAAGTGTCTTAGTTGATTGTAGTGTACATCAGTAGTTGAGAGATGATTCAGAACATCCCATTTTCATAAAGCTTTATCATTATGTATAAACTGTAAATATAAAAAGAAGTGGGAGCATTAAAATTATAGTAATGTTGACTGATTCTGTAATGTCACAGAGTCCACCAAATAACTGTAACATAGAGAGGTGGGGGGGGGGGGGAAGTAATCTCTTAGTGAGAGTATCTTTATTTGAAATCTTTGCACATCGGTAATTTTGTATTAGGGATATTTCCTCAGTTCCTGTTCAGCCAAGCACGTGGGTTTACACATTGCTGCTGAGATGATAAGCAACAGCATTCTTTATTCCTAAAGACTCTCGACACACTTTTATTGAAGATGGAGCAGGTATCTGCAAAGAATTGGAGTACAGTAAATTGTGCAACCAGTGGCATGCCAGAATCAATTTTCTCCAGGCCCCCAAACACATTCACTTTCTCTTCACCAGTTTCCAGCACAGAGCCTCTAAACAAACCTCATATACATGTATCACACACAACTGAATGCCTTGTGTTGTCTTTAAGACCTTGAGTATGCAGAGTAAGACCATTAACATGTGAATTGTTGTGAGGTCATGAGGCCTTTCGGCAATGACCATACTATCAGCCATGTCCATGTGGCCAAACTGCATGAAAAAACTCTGGACACCAAGACTCAGGTGAACTTTCCTGGGGGTTCAGTATTCCATGTCTGTTGCTACACATTGTTCCTGAGAGAAGTTAAGTGATGGTTCACAACAGGCAGAGGACAGCTAGAACTTCCTGCCAAGTCTTCCCTGGACTCTGCCCTATGTGGTTTTCCTTTTGTTGATTTTAGTCTCTGTCTCCCACTATAATAAACTATAATCATGAATATCAAAACAGTGGGAGCTAGATACCAAATCGCCTCATGAACCCACATCTGTTGTAGCAGTCTGTGTACTTTTCCTGGCGTTCTCATCCAGGTTTACCTAATCAGAGCCACCTGAGGCTATCTGCTAAATTTGAATCCCTGCTGGTTGGGACTCAGATTTTGCAAAAAGTGTCTTAGTTGATTGTAGTGTACATCAGTAGTTGAGAGATGATTCAGAACATCCCATTTTCATAAAGCTTTATCATTATGTATAAACTGTAAATATAAAAAGAAGTGGGAGCATTAAAATTATAGTAATGTTGACTGATTCTGTAATGTCACAGAGTCCACCAAATAACTGTAACATAGAGAGGTGGGGGGGGGGGGAAGTAATCTCTTAGTGAGAGTATCTTTATTTGAAATCTTTGCACATCGGTAATTTTGTATTAGGGATATTTCCTCAGTTCCTGTTCAGCCAAGCACGTGGGTTTACACATTGCTGCTGAGATGATAAGCAACAGCATTCTTTATTCCTAAAGACTCTCGACACACTTTTATTGAAGATGGAGCAGGTATCTGCAAAGAATTGGAGTACAGTAAATTGTGCAACCAGTGGCATGCCAGAATCAATTTTCTCCAGGCCCCCAAACACATTCACTTTCTCTTCACCAGTTTCCAGCACAGAGCCTCTAAACAAACCTCATATACATGTATCACACACAACTGAATGCCTTGTGTTGTCTCCCTAAGCAGAAGTTTATGCCATAAGAGGTAATGTAGGGAAAAAAAAAAGAGAGAGAGAGATATGAGCTATCAAATGGAATTTAAGTCTACTGAATTGCTATTTGGGAAAGGAAGAACAGATGGAGCCGTGGCGGATCAGTGTTAGAAAGGTTCTTGGTGATTGCAGCTGACTTCCTAACTGATGAAGAAAGTGAGTCATGGAGAATGGACGTAATGTGCCCAAGAATGACACTTGAGAATGGAGGGGCCAAATTTTAAACCCATGTTTATCATCTCCAGGTCCCCTTTTATTTTGTCTATAATATGCTGCTATCAAAATTTCTTGGTGGGCATTTCTCCTTATGAGTTGTGCTTAAAGTAGTGTTATAAATAGTTCTTCCAGTACATATGATGGAAAACAGGCTAACTTGTGTTCATCTGTTAAGGACTTGATTCCTACACAGTTTCTGTTTGTCACATATTTATTTGGCTGTTCTGAGTCTTAGCGGAGGCACATAGGAACCTTAGCCTTCATTACAGCTTGCAGAATTTTGATTAATAGTTGCAGCATGTAGAATCTTCTGGTTGCAACGTGCAAACACTTTACTTGTGGCATGTGGCATCTAGTTCCTCAGCCAGGGATTAAACCCAAGCCCATATTGGAAGCCTGGAGTTTTAGCCACTGGACTACAGGAAAGTCCCTCTCTTGGTCTTTATTTTTTTTAATTTATTTATTTTTTGGGGGGGCGGGTTGGGGAGGGAGGGAAGTGGGCGGGCCACTTCTATTTGTCTTTCATTTCTCTATTTTCACCCGTCTTTGTTCTTTGGCTCCTGTGGGCCTCCCATCGCGGTGGCCTCTGTCGCTGCAGAGCTCCAGCTCTGGGCATATGCGCTCCAGAGCTCCCGCTCGGTGATTGGACACATCGGTCCAGCCGCTCCACAGCACGTGGGATCTTCCCAGGCCAGGGATCGAACTGGCGCCCCTTGCACTGCAAGGCGGTGTCCTTACCCACTGGACCACCAGGAGAAGCCCTCTCTTGGTCTTTAGACAGCCCAAGTTATCCTGATTATATGAATGGAACAATTAAAAATAAAAATGGGAATGTTGTATTTCCAAGATTCACAATCTGTACATAAGGGACAGTCCTTGAAAGTTGCCTGCAGATACACTGATTCATGGAGTTTGAGTGAATGACTCAACTGTTCTAAATGAGAAGAGCTCTGAGATTCTGACTCTTGTTCTACATTTTCATGTATGTTTAGAAGATTTAGCACTTCAGGAACTTAATTCTTATACATGTTACTGTGTCTTTGTTTTACTGATTCTCATGAATAACTTGGTCCTGAGACTTTTTGTTTTGGCAAGTTAAAATTAAATTGTAGCCTGGAAGAGGAATATCAGAGTAAATGAAGAAAAAGAAAATATTCAGTTCACCACTATAGGAAGAAAAGCACCAACTGTATCTCAAGTAATGTGCTATAAATAAGAACATCTAAAGTTTTTTTTTTCCTTTCCTTGGTATGGCTGTTCATCACCACCATTCATTCCCATAGACCTGTGCATCCTGAAATTTCCTTGATTATGAACACAATTTTAAAAATTTGCACTAATACAACATTGTAGGTCCACTATGCTTCAGTTAAAAACCACATCATTTCCACATACGCATGTTTTGAGGAGCAGGAATGGGAGATATGTTTGCCTGTTAGGAATTTTCTGATTTAGATTTTTTTATTGTTAGAAGACAATATGATGATAAAATATACTGGGCCATTGCACATTTAGAATTTATCCTTCTATCCATTATACAGGAGTAAAGGTGGCTGGCATCATTCTTGTAGAAATAACAGTGCTGGAAATAGCCAGTTCATTGTTGGTTCCAATTTGGAAGCTGACAAATACTTGCTTTATTGCCCTGCCACATGCAAAGTCTGTCTTTCTGCCTACACAGCACAAGTCAGTAACCTACATAATTCTTCTGGGATATTCTAAAAGCCCCAAGGCAGGAGTTCATATTGTATATATTTGCCATTCAGGATCAGATATGGAAGTGAATTCAGCGACATCCAGGGAGAATTTCCAAGTATTTTGAAAAATTTATTTTGCAGTTCCTTCTATTTACGACAGGGGAGCTTGTTTAGACAGCCCAAGTTATCCTGATTATATGAATGGAACAATTAAAAATAAAAATGGGAATGTTGTATTTCCAAGATTCACAATCTGTACATAAGGGACAGTCCTTGAAAGTTGCCTGCAGATACACTGATTCATGGAGTTTGAGTGAATGACTCAACTGTTCTAAATGAGAAGAGCTCTGAGATTCTGACTCTTGTTCTACATTTTCATGTATGTTTAGAAGATTTAGCACTTCAGGAACTTAATTCTTATACATGTTACTGTGTCTTTGTTTTACTGATTCTCATGAATAACTTGGTCCTGAGACTTTTTGTTTTGGCAAGTTAAAATTAAATTGTAGCCTGGAAGAGGAATATCAGAGTAAATGAAGAAAAAGAAAATATTCAGTTCACCACTATAGGAAGAAAAGCACCAACTGTATCTCAAGTAATGTGCTATAAATAAGAACATCTAAAGTTTTTTTTTTCCTTTCCTTGGTATGGCTGTTCATCACCACCATTCATTCCCATAGACCTGTGCATCCTGAAATTTCCTTGATTATGAACACAATTTTAAAAATTTGCACTAATACAACATTGTAGGTCCACTATGCTTCAGTTAAAAACCACATCATTTCCACATACGCATGTTTTGAGGAGCAGGAATGGGAGATATGTTTGCCTGTTAGGAATTTTCTGATTTAGATTTTTTTATTGTTAGAAGACAATATGATGATAAAATATACTGGGCCATTGCACATTTAGAATTTATCCTTCTATCCATTATACAGGAGTAAAGGTGGCTGGCATCATTCTTGTAGAAATAACAGTGCTGGAAATAGCCAGTTCATTGTTGGTTCCAATTTGGAAGCTGACAAATACTTGCTTTATTGCCCTGCCACATGCAAAGTCTGTCTTTCTGCCTACACAGCACAAGTCAGTAACCTACATAATTCTTCTGGGATATTCTAAAAGCCCCAAGGCAGGAGTTCATATTGTATATATTTGCCATTCAGGATCAGATATGGAAGTGAATTCAGCGACATCCAGGGAGAATTTCCAAGTATTTTGAAAAATTTATTTTGCAGTTCCTTCTATTTGCATTCATGACATTGTGCTCTCCTGCTAATGTTTGACTTTGTCGTGTGTTTGTCATACAGGTACCATTTTGAATTTTGATTCAGCAAAATGAACTACCTTTTTTAGCTGCTTTGCTTTTTAGAGGGTCTTATTTCACCTGGAAAGGCTGAAGGGCCAAATCAAATTAAGGAGACTTTTAAATTTGCATATATATTTTGCCTTTTTATATAAAACTATGAATAATCATGGTGACATTTTGAAATCCTGTCCATTTGATACCAAAATGGAATTCTCTGTCAGTAAGATGAAACATGCACGGAATTAGAGGTTGGACAATTGTGTGATTTGTCATCTAAACGGAAATACATTGCAGAGTGAAAGGTCATTATAAGGCTCTTGTCTTAGGCAAAATGGTGTTCAGGGTTGCCCTTCTTACAACCATGTTACATTGTTGATCTAAGTGTGCTCAAAACATAGGCTAAGCTAAGTGTGTCTGCTGTGCTAAATCAAAATCACCGCTGGATTCAAATATCCATGAGAGCAGAAACAGGAATCAATATATGCGGGGGCCTTCCGCAGAAAGGAAGGCAGCGGGATTGCCCCCGGCTTAACCAGGAGATCTCGGAGAGAGGTGGGTCTTCTGCCCGCCACCCAGCTCCCCGGCAGGCAGGGGACAATCAGACGCGACAGGGGTTCCGTCAAAACAGTTCTGTTTTATTAATGCAGATTCACAGCTTTTATAGGCAAGTGAAGGGAGTTTTGCACGGGACTTCCTATAGATTACACCAATCAAGCTAAAGGTCAAACAATCATCCACGAGTGCAGAAACCAGGGGAACCAATCAGAAATTTTGACCATCGCTTAACAATTTAGATCATGCCCTTGTCTCTTCCTGTAGGCGCCATCTTAGATTCAAACTGCAAACATGTGCTTAAGCTTCTTTAAACAGTGCGCTTAAGCTTCCTTTCACTCCCACGTCCCTTCACTTAGGCGCCATTTTAGCTCCAAACTGAAACAATATGCTTAAGCTCGCTTTCACTCCCACGTCCCTTCCTGTAGGCGCCATCTTAGCTCCAAAACTGAAACAATGTGCTAAAGCTTCCTTACGCTTGTAACGGTCCTCTTTCAATTCAGAGACCCACAAATATATATTAGAAAAGGCTGTGTTTGTTCCTGGAGTCCGTGGACCTGAGTTCAGTGTATTTCATATACCAGTAGAGCTTTGAGAGGGAAGATCCCACCTGTTGGCATCTGCCAAGATGACCATCTCTCCGTCTGTTCTTGGCTTCTCTTACCCCTACCTGCTCACACCTAAGGTGACCATGTGCTCATCTGAACTTAACCACCCCATCCATGCCTCTTTCAATTGCAGAGTTCCCCATTTTAATCAGGAGGACCCTCTTGGTTCACCTGTGTTTGATGTCTCATTGATACCCCTAGCAGGCACTGGAGGGAAACTATTTGACTGCTTCCTGAGCCCTGTGGGGTATTCAGGTTTCTTGTAGAAGCTGTTACATGGATCTGCTTGACGTCTTTACAGCTCACGCCTCTGTGCTGGGGGCGTGGTGGGAAGCTTTTTAGAGATGTGAATAATTCAGGGGAGAGTGGCATAAAAACACCCTCTTCCTCTCAGATTTCTAAATGGGAATGGAGAGTCTCTGCCCCTGTGATCCTGGCAACCCCTTTCAGTCTCAGAGATCCAATTTCTTGTTCTCTTTTTGACTTTTCCCCATTCCCAACCACCTCCAGTTCAGAGGACCTTTGCCTATTGTACTCAGGGGAAAGATGGGGGCAGGGTGACTGCTGGAAGCTTGCATCATTTATTTTTCCAACATTCTGCCCTATCATCTGACCCAAGCTCCTCCTGTCCACCCAATGAAAGCCTGAATTTTACAACTATATTCCTTGGTTTCTACTTTGAGCCTAATGAAGCCATTGAATCTGGCAGCCTGAGTGGGAGATCAAATCAGAGTAAGAGAGTAGGATGACTGGGGGCCCCTGGGAACCAGTGATGGGTAAGTATTTCACTGTAGGACTGCATTCACACTGAATTCCTAAAGGGAACAGGAAGCAATCTATTGACCTTTTATGACTCTTTTTTCACCCAGCACATGGAGGACTGTGCAGAATGGGTATTGAGCGAGTAAACCAAACCAGAAGTGAGGCACAGAGCCCCTGGGATCTTTCCTCAAAGTTATTCTGGCTTGCTTGGGATTCCTGGCCCCCTGTTAAGCCCCTTTCTGGGGCTCACTAAGTTTCATGAATTCAGAGTCTTTTGGGAGATGTGGAGCAAAATGTACTAAACAGTACGCAGTAATGCACATCCCATAACCATAAAGAGTTTACATTAGAGGACATTACCGCCCTCCCTCTTGCCCCTTCCCATATTCCTACATTTTTCCACTTGGACCCCTGCTACCTTAGGTGAGGGTAGCCTCCTTCTCCAGCTCCTTATCTAAAACGTATAACCTATCACAGTCTTGACAATTTCAATCCTGATAAAGCAGAGATACCCATCCTGACATATACTGTGCATGCTCAGTCACTTCAGTCGTGTCCAACTCTTTGCAACCCTATGGACTGTAGCCCACTGGGTTTATCCGTCCTTGGGTTCTCAAGACAAAAATACTGGAATGGATTGCCATGCCCTCTAGGAGATCTTCCCAGTCCAGGAGTTGAACTCACGTCTCCTACGACTCCTGCATTACAGATGAATTCTTTACCACTGAGCCACCAGGGAAGTCCGCCATCTGCCATGGACACCTTATAAAGAACTATTGAATATTTGGCTTGATTTATTGCATATTTCAAAGAATTTTTAAATGATCCCAGAAATGCTCAGAATGACACACTCTTTTATTTTTTTCAGGATGCCTATTGTACTCAGGGGAAAGATGGGGGCAGGGTGACTGCTGGAAGCTTGCATCATTTATTTTTCCAACATTCTGCCCTATCATCTGACCCAAGCTCCTCCTGTCCACCCAATGAAAGCCTGAATTTTACAACTATATTCCTTGGTTTCTACTTTGAGCCTAATGAAGCCATTGAATCTGGCAGCCTGAGTGGGAGATCAAATCAGAGTAAGAGAGTAGGATGACTGGGGGCCCCTGGGAACCAGTGATGGGTAAGTATTTCACTGTAGGACTGCATTCACACTGAATTCCTAAAGGGAACAGGAAGCAATCTATTGACCTTTTATGACTCTTTTTTCACCCAGCACATGGAGGACTGTGCAGAATGGGTATTGAGCGAGTAAACCAAACCAGAAGTGAGGCACAGAGCCCCTGGGATCTTTCCTCAAAGTTATTCTGGCTTGCTTGGGATTCCTGGCCCCCTGTTAAGCCCCTTTCTGGGGCTCACTAAGTTTCATGAATTCAGAGTCTTTTGGGAGATGTGGAGCAAAATGTACTAAACAGTACGCAGTAATGCACATCCCATAACCATAAAGAGTTTACATTAGAGGACATTACCGCCCTCCCTCTTGCCCCTTCCCATATTCCTACATTTTTCCACTTGGACCCCTGCTACCTTAGGTGAGGGTAGCCTCCTTCTCCAGCTCCTTATCTAAAACGTATAACCTATCACAGTCTTGACAATTTCAATCCTGATAAAGCAGAGATACCCATCCTGACATATACTGTGCATGCTCAGTCACTTCAGTCGTGTCCAACTCTTTGCAACCCTATGGACTGTAGCCCACTGGGTTTATCCGTCCTTGGGTTCTCAAGACAAAAATACTGGAATGGATTGCCATGCCCTCTAGGAGATCTTCCCAGTCCAGGAGTTGAACTCACGTCTCCTACGACTCCTGCATTACAGATGAATTCTTTACCACTGAGCCACCAGGGAAGTCCGCCATCTGCCATGGACACCTTATAAAGAACTATTGAATATTTGGCTTGATTTATTGCATATTTCAAAGAATTTTTAAATGATCCCAGAAATGCTCAGAATGACACACTCTTTTTTTTTTTTTTTTCAGGATGCAACTAGAAATTCTTAAGAGTTTTAGCATAGTCTGTCTTTAGGGGAAAGAGAAAGGAAAGGAAAGAAGGAGAAGATGTTAGCCTTCTGTAAGAGGCAAACTTGAGCAATTTAAATTACTTAAAATTTCTTGTTTTGTAGTTTAAGCTGGTTTCTGAATTCTCTCTGTTGGGTTTTCAGTAGTGTTCTTTTCAGTTTTCATCTTAAGATATCCTCATTTAATGAACTATAGTCTAGGGTTTTCAGACACTATTCATATCTAAGTTGATTTTTATAAAATCCTAAGAGTTAAGGAAGGTAATTTTTCTGCACAATTTCACTAATAGATAAGCTAAGAAAGTATAAGAGTTGTCATTTTCCCCATGTCTCTTAGCCTTTTATTGTGTGTGTGTGTGTGTGTGTGTATTTTAAGAAGGAAAAGTGAAAGTCGCTAAGTTGTGTCTGACATTTTGTGACCCTGTGGACGAGCCATGGAATTCTCTGGCAAGAATACTGGAGTTACCCACTCCAGCCTTTCCCTTCTTCAGGGGATCTTCCCAACCTAGGGATCGAACCCAGGTCTCCTGCACTGCAGATTCTTTACCATCTGAGCTATCAGGGAAGCCTAAGAGTAGTGGAGTGGATAGCCTATCCCTTCTCCAGGGGATTTTCCTAACCCAGGAATTGGACCAGGGCCTCCTGAAGAAAAGGTGTATTTAAAGAAAAGATTGCATCTTTACCAAACGGCGTGAAAGAAGTTTTATAGAGAGAATATCAGTAAACATTTAGACTTTTAAATCACCTTCTAATTTCTGGAGAGATCATGAAGAATAGACGGGGTCACGATTAAGGTTAGCTGCTGGAGTTTGCTTTTATCATAATTCATAATGGCATTGACTCAGGCTGAAAGAAGATGGACAAGACTTTTGTTTAGTATTAGACATTGTTGTTTTAGAAGAAATTTACTTTTGAAAATTAAAATCATAAAAATAATGAAATGGGAATTAGAAGGATGACCACTCAGCCCTCTTGGGTGCATCTGATCCTGCCAAAAAGTCATTGTTTTTTCCAGTGAAATATTGAAATAGCTGTGATATTTTTGAAATACTTGTTAGCACATATCACTAATGCTAAAAAGGTCATTTATAAAAATCTGCAGATTTCATTGAAATACTTCTCTTAGTGGTGAGGAAACATGTTACCATGCTAACAGAGATGCCTGCCAGAGTTACGAAAAGTGAGAATTAATTAATGTGATCACAGTATTATCATTCTTTACTTATCTCTACAGTACCAAATCCCCATAGAAAGTGTACTAAAATCGTATTTGTTCTTCTGTTGTACAGCTAGGTATTTTGATTCTCTGTAATTATAATTTGATGGATATTATTTTGCACAATTCTAGATAAGGTAACATATCTTTAGGAGTAATTAGCAAAGAAAATTTGGAAATCTACTGTAATGGAGTACCCTTTTAATGTCCACATTTAAATATAAAAGCTTTTGTTTAGTGCATAAGGTTTGTAATCTATTAAATTCTTTTTAAATATTTGAAGTTGACCTGAAGAATATACACACCTATATAAACATGGTTCATATTATAATAGGGCTTAACTGTGTAGACTGTAGTTATAAATAAAAGGTATAAAACACTTAAAATGCATACCCTTTTAGTTACTTTGCATTATGATTATTACCTTTGTGGTAGATTCTGGCTGGAGCTTCTCAGTACAAATATGGCAATATCTATTGTCTAATATTAAAAATATATATTATTAAGCTGAAGGTGTTTATCTACAATACTTCAACATTAGTCACTATGATTAATGTATGTTATGTGAGTTTTTCCTTTGAAAACCTGCATTTAAGTCTATAAACTTTCTCTTTCTCTCTCAAAATAGGTAGTGTCTTTCTTATAGAGGGATAGATATTCAGCATTAGTATTAGTAATCACTGGATATTGCCATTTTATTATATCTGCTATTACTACTGGTCATAGATATAATTATTTCTCCATTTCAGGAAATTTTGGAAGGATGATTATTAATACTACAAAGTATATAGGAATTTAAAGTGACTGTTATAGTCATATCATTGATATTTTCAATAATTGCATTTAGAGTTAAAATTGGTGATGGATTGCAGTGATTAACGAGAAAGAGGTAGACATAAAAAGAACTCCTAAAAGTGAGCTATTGAGCTATTGAATCAATCTAGCACTAATATATTGCAAGATAGCTAAGTGACACCAAATAGTTAAAAAACCAAACCAAAACAAATACACCAAGGCTGTTTGCTGACTTGAGATAAGATGCTTATCTTTTATAGCCTAATAGGAATCGCATATCTTTTCCTAGGAGTCTTATTCTCTGTTGGGCTTTGTTTGGCTTCCTCTTATTTTCATTACTAGTCAAGTGAGCCAATCAGGTTGAACGAATTAATTTCTGTCAAATAAATTAAAGTTAGGTGAATAGCACTGATATGCTATTTTCCTTTTCATTTCCAGTTTCTCAGAGTCAGATACACTGATGCAGCGCTTGTGCATTTACTAGTGTAGGAAAGATTGCCCTGAAAGTTGGTGTAAAAAGCTTTTGTCCATGAACATATTAACCATTTGCCTTCTTCATGTGTTTAGAATATACATAGATAAGATACTGAATTGTATAATAGCAGAAGCAGAATCAGAGGTACATAGTTAGACCTGTATAAAAATAAAATGAAACTTCCAGTGAGATGGTGGTTTCTCTAGTGATGACAGGAAGTAAATTATTATATCTCTTACATTTACTGCAAGGGGTGCAAAAGTGAAACCAGCCCCTGACCTGTGCCCTTTGTCTACTGCATCCCCAGGTAGATGTTTGCTCTCTCATATAGATCAAATTCTGCTCTTTTCCTAGAAGTAATGGAATCCTTCCAGCATCTTCTAGTATCATATCTTTAATTGGAAATTAAAAATAATTATTTCCTTTGAAAACCTGCATTTAAGTCTATAAACTTTCTCTTTCTCTCTCAAAATAGGTAGTGTCTTTCTTATAGAGGGATAGATATTCAGCATTAGTATTAGTAATCACTGGATATTGCCATTTTATTATATCTGCTATTACTACTGGTCATAGATATAATTATTTCTCCATTTCAGGAAATTTTGGAAGGATGATTATTAATACTACAAAGTATATAGGAATTTAAAGTGACTGTTATAGTCATATCATTGATATTTTCAATAATTGCATTTAGAGTTAAAATTGGTGATGGATTGCAGTGATTAACGAGAAAGAGGTAGACATAAAAAGAACTCCTAAAAGTGAGCTATTGAGCTATTGAATCAATCTAGCACTAATATATTGCAAGATAGCTAAGTGACACCAAATAGTTAAAAAACCAAACCAAAACAAATACACCAAGGCTGTTTGCTGACTTGAGATAAGATGCTTATCTTTTATAGCCTAATAGGAATCGCATATCTTTTCCTAGGAGTCTTATTCTCTGTTGGGCTTTGTTTGGCTTCCTCTTATTTTCATTACTAGTCAAGTGAGCCAATCAGGTTGAACGAATTAATTTCTGTCAAATAAATTAAAGTTAGGTGAATAGCACTGATATGCTATTTTCCTTTTCATTTCCAGTTTCTCAGAGTCAGATACACTGATGCAGCGCTTGTGCATTTACTAGTGTAGGAAAGATTGCCCTGAAAGTTGGTGTAAAAAGCTTTTGTCCATGAACATATTAACCATTTGCCTTCTTCATGTGTTTAGAATATACATAGATAAGATACTGAATTGTATAATAGCAGAAGCAGAATCAGAGGTACATAGTTAGACCTGTATAAAAATAAAATGAAACTTCCAGTGAGATGGTGGTTTCTCTAGTGATGACAGGAAGTAAATTATTATATCTCTTACATTTACTGCAAGGGGTGCAAAAGTGAAACCAGCCCCTGACCTGTGCCCTTTGTCTACTGCATCCCCAGGTAGATGTTTGCTCTCTCATATAGATCAAATTCTGCTCTTTTCCTAGAAGTAATGGAATCCTTCCAGCATCTTCTAGTATCATATCTTTAATTGGAAATTAAAAATAATTATTTCATGGTAGCTTATTAAGTCAGTATTTTAAAATGACCTTCTTCAGTTCGAGAAGGAATACATCTGGTTTTTCTGTTGTGTTTGTTCTTCTTAGGATAATGTTTCACCTACCGGCAGTTTGTGTTAGATTTTTCTTGTTTTAGTTAGTTGCAAATGTATTAAATAAACTAGAGAATCATCCTTATAGATTTAATCATTAATACTAATCTACCCACATCTCCTCTTAAAGTTTTTTTTTTTTTTTTTAAACGTTTATTTTATTTATTTATCTTTTGGGGGGTGAGATGGGGAGGCAGGGGAACAGTTGGGCCACTTCTATTGGTCTTTCATTTATCTATTTTCATCCGTCTTTGTTCTTTGGCTCCTGTGGGCTTCCCATCGCAGTGGCCTCTGTCGTCGCAGAGCACCGGCTCTGGGCGCATATGCCCCAGAGCTCCGGCTCGGTAATTGGACACATCAGTCCAGCCGCTCCGCGGCACGTGGGATCTTCCCAGGCCAGGGATCGAACCAGCTCCCGTTGCACTACAAGGCGGTGTCCTTACCCACTGGACCACCAGGAGAAGCCCCCTCTTAAAGTTTATTGTTCTCTGAAAAGATTCTGAAGTACAGTCTGTTGGAAGAAAAAAAAATCCTTCCTTTAAATTACACTTTTATACTAAAAAAATGTTGGGACACGCTTACAATGTTCTTTTCAGATTTGACCATCAAAACAAATAAAATATATGAAAAAAGCTGAAGAATGTCTAGAGATGTTTAATTGATTGGAGGTATAAGGTGATGTCATAAGTGAATTGACTTTTTCTTTTAATATTTAGAAATGTTCTGTTTTAGATGTGGAAGTGTATAGGTTCTTTTTTTTTTTAACTTTTATTTTACTTTTAATTTTTACAGAGTTTTGTTGTTTACAGATATGTATGTTCCCAGATTAGTCATATGTATATCCCCCTCTTCCCACCCCTCCCGACCATCATACAGCACCCCTGATGGTAAATTGACTTTCAAAGATTTAGAGTTTCTATTCAGGAAATGTGAAGACACAGAAGTGATATAATCAAAAACTTGGAATACATTCATAAAGAGGGAAATCATCTGCACTAGTCAAAGAATACTAGTGAAGAAAAGTTTGAAATGAGAACTTTTCTAGCAAATAAGATGCTACTTTACACAATAAACCATGAAATGCTTAAGCATTAGGATAATGTTTCACCTACCGGCAGTTGTGTTAGATTTTTCTTGTTTTAGTTAGTTGCAAATGTATTAAATAAACTAGAGAATCATCCTTATAGATTTAATCATTAATACTAATCTACCCACATCTCCTCTTAAAGTTTTTTTTTTTTTTTTTAAACGTTTATTTTATTTATTTATCTTTTTGGGGGTGAGATGGGGAGGCAGGGGAACAGTTGGGCCACTTCTATTGGTCTTTCATTTATCTATTTTCATCCGTCTTTGTTCTTTGGCTCCTGTGGGCTTCCCATCGCAGTGGCCTCTGTCGTCGCAGAGCACCGGCTCTGGGCGCATATGCCCCAGAGCTCCGGCTCGGTAATTGGACACATCAGTCCAGCCGCTCCGCGGCACGTGGGATCTTCCCAGGCCAGGGATCGAACCAGCTCCCGTTGCACTACAAGGCGGTGTCCTTACCCACTGGACCACCAGGAGAAGCCCTCTTAAAGTTTATTGTTCTCTGAAAAGATTCTGAAGTACAGTCTGTTGGAAGAAAAAAAAATCCTTCCTTTAAATTACACTTTTATACTAAAAAAATGTTGGGACACGCTTACAATGTTCTTTTCAGATTTGACCATCAAAACAAATAAAATATATGAAAAAAGCTGAAGAATGTCTAGAGATGTTTAATTGATTGGAGGTATAAGGTGATGTCATAAGTGAATTGACTTTTTCTTTTAATATTTAGAAATGTTCTGTTTTAGATGTGGAAGTGTATAGGTTCTTTTTTTTTTTAACTTTTATTTTACTTTTAATTTTTACAGAGTTTTGTTGTTTACAGATATGTATGTTCCCAGATTAGTCATATGTATATCCCCCCCCTCCCCACCCCTCCCGACCATCATACAGCACCCCTGATGGTAAATTGACTTTCAAAGATTTAGAGTTTCTATTCAGGAAATGTGAAGACACAGAAGTGATATAATCAAAAACTTGGAATACATTCATAAAGAGGGAAATCATCTGCACTAGTCAAAGAATACTAGTGAAGAAAAGTTTGAAATGAGAACTTTTCTAGCAAATAAGATGCTACTTTACACAATAAACCATGAAATGCTTAAGCATTAGGGTATAGTCTATGTCTGTATTATGCAAGACAGTGACCACTGGCCATATGTGATTGTTGAATACTTGAAATGTGACTAGTAAGTGAGAAACTAATCTTTCATTCTATTTACTTTTAGTTGTTTTAAATTGAATTTAGCTTTCCTTGAGTCTGAGGACCTCATTGAGGTGATTGACCAGCATTATGACAATCTATGTAATAGATACAGGACTTAAAACTCACTATCCCAACTATAAAGTGTATTATTTCCTTATTTTGGCTCCTTAATCTTAGCTTTGTGTAGCTGCATCTGCCATTCTTGTGGTCCAGTCCTCCATCCTGACTTCTTCATGAGATCTCACTTTTTAACTGGTGGTGAGGAGGGGCGGGGGGAGGGGGAATTGTTTTTCTTTAGTACCACTAACACATTTAGCCATGACTTCCTGCCTTCCTTCCTCCTTCACCTAATGACATGGTGATATATCAATATACATATTGTTCAGATCCTTGTTCAGAACCCTGGACCCCCACTTTTAACTTCTTATCTACGGATGTACTTTATTTGCTCATTTAGTGAGTTTTCAGGCCATCATAAAACATTTTTGGATTTAAAATTTTAATGAAAATTAGGTATTTATGTTTTTCTATTAGATTTTTATTTTTAAGGGTGTCATGTACTCAGAACGTATTGTTGTTCTTATCAACTATGTGCCAGATATAATTGCCAGAATATAATCGTACCGTCCTTTTGGTGTGTCCGTTCTAGTGAAGGACACCAATAATAAACAGGTTCTGTTTTAGATGTGGAAGTGTATAGGTTCTTTTTTTTTTTAAACTTTTATTTTACTTTTAATTTTACAGAGTTTTGTTGTTTACAGATATGCATGTTCCCAGATTAGTCATATGTATATCCCCCTCCCCACCCCTCCCGACCATCATACAGCACCCCTGATGGTAAATTGACTTTCAAAGATTTAGAGTTTCTATTCAGGAAATGTGAAGACACAGAAGTGATATAATCAAAAACTTGGAATACATTCATAAAGAGGGAAATCATCTGCACTAGTCAAAGAATACTAGTGAAGAAAAGTTTGAAATGAGAACTTTTCTAGCAAATAAGATGCTACTTTACACAATAAACCATGAAATGCTTAAGCATTAGGGTATAGTCTATGTCTGTATTATGCAAGACAGTGACCACTGGCCATATGTGATTGTTGAATACTTGAAATGTGACTAGTAAGTGAGAAACTAATCTTTCATTCTATTTACTTTTAGTTGTTTTAAATTGAATTTAGCTTTCCTTGAGTCTGAGGACCTCATTGAGGTGATTGACCAGCATTATGACAATCTATGTAATAGATACAGGACTTAAAACTCACTATCCCAACTATAAAGTGTATTATTTCCTTATTTTGGCTCCTTAATCTTAGCTTTGTGTAGCTGCATCTGCCATTCTTGTGGTCCAGTCCTCCATCCTGACTTCTTCATGAGATCTCACTTTTTAACTGGTGGTGAGGAGGGGCGGGGGGAGGGGGAATTGTTTTTCTTTAGTACCACTAACACATTTAGCCATGACTTCCTGCCTTCCTTCCTCCTTCACCTAATGACATGGTGATATATCAATATACATATTGTTCAGATCCTTGTTCAGAACCCTGGACCCCCACTTTTAACTTCTTATCTACGGATGTACTTTATTTGCTCATTTAGTGAGTTTTCAGGCCATCATAAAACATTTTTGGATTTAAAATTTTAATGAAAATTAGGTATTTATGTTTTTCTATTAGATTTTTATTTTTAAGGGTGTCATGTACTCAGAACGTATTGTTGTTCTTATCAACTATGTGCCAGATATAATTACAGGCACTGAGAATTCAGTAGTGAATATCACAGACAGATACCCTGTCCTTTTGGTGTGTCCGTTCTAGTGAAGGACACCAATAATAAACAGGACAAATGCTATTAAAATAATAAAACTGTGTAAAGGAGTAAAGATTGACAGTAGTTATGATTGTTTTGATTTAAGGAAGTTAGATATGACCTCCTATATGTATGGTACCTGGAAAGAAAAATATTCAGAACTCTGGGAAAGATTGAGGGCAGGAGGAGAAGGGGGCGAAAGAGGATGAAATTGTTGCATGGCATCATCAACTCAATGGGCATGAGTTTGAGCAACTCTGGGAGAGAGTGAAAGACAGGGAATCATGGCATGCTGCAGTCTACAGGGTCACAAAGTGTTGGACACAATTTAGTGACTGAACAACAACAACTCAGGATAAGGAGGGGCAAATAAAACTTGAAACTCTGAAATAGGGCTTCCCTGGTGATCCAGTGGGTAGAGACACTGCCTTGCAGTGCAAGGGGTGCTGGTTCGATCCCTGGCCTGGGAAGAGCCCACATGCTGTGGAGCGGCTGGACTGATGTGTCCAATTATCGGGCCAGCGCTCTGGAGCACAGGCACCGGAGCCAGTGCTCTGCAGCGAGAGAGGCCACTGCGATGGGAGGCCCACACAGGCCAACAGAACAAAGATCGATGAAAATGGATTGATGAAAGACCAATAGAAGTGGCCAAACAAACAAACCTCTGAAATAACATTTTCGTTCATTCAAGAAATAGTAAGAAGGCCTGTGTTTCCAGAATGGCGTGAAGATTCAAAGGTGATAAATAAGAATATAAAGAGAGCCAAGAGTGGAAAATATGGATCCTTATTGGTCTGATAGGAATTTTCTGTTTTGTTCTAAAGATAGTGAGACCCTGGATTTGGGCAGAAGAGTAACCTGATCCGACCACTCTTAGCTCTGGGTTAAAAGACTAGAGACTGAACAAGTTGAAAACAGGCCATCATAAAACATTTTTGGATTTAAAATTTTAATGAAAATTAGGTATTTATGTTTTTCTATTAGATTTTTATTTTTAAGGGTGTCATGTACTCAGAACGTATTGTTGTTCTTATCAACTATGTGCCAGATATAATTACAGGCACTGAGAATTCAGTAGTGAATATCACAGACAGATACCCTGTCCTTTTGGTGTGTCCGTTCTAGTGAAGGACACCAATAATAAACAGGACAAATGCTATTAAAATAATAAAACTGTGTAAAGGAGTAAAGATTGACAGTAGTTATGATTGTTTTGATTTAAGGAAGTTAGATATGACCTCCTATATGTATGGTACCTGGAAAGAAAAATATTCAGAACTCTGGGAAAGATTGAGGGCAGGAGGAGAAGGGGGCGAAAGAGGATGAAATTGTTGCATGGCATCATCAACTCAATGGGCATGAGTTTGAGCAACTCTGGGAGAGAGTGAAAGACAGGGAATCATGGCATGCTGCAGTCTACAGGGTCACAAAGTGTTGGACACAATTTAGTGACTGAACAACAACAACTCAGGATAAGGAGGGGCAAATAAAACTTGAAACTCTGAAATAGGGCTTCCCTGGTGATCCAGTGGGTAGAGACACTGCCTTGCAGTGCAAGGGGTGCTGGTTCGATCCCTGGCCTGGGAAGAGCCCACATGCTGTGGAGCGGCTGGACTGATGTGTCCAATTATCGGGCCAGCGCTCTGGAGCACAGGCACCCGGAGCCAGTGCTCTGCAGCGAGAGAGGCCACTGCGATGGGAGGCCCACACAGGCCAACAGAACAAAGATCGATGAAAATGGATTGATGAAAGACCAATAGAAGTGGCCAAACAAACAAACCTCTGAAATAACATTTTCGTTCATTCAAGAAATAGTAAGAAGGCCTGTGTTTCCAGAATGGCGTGAAGATTCAAAGGTGATAAATAAGAATATAAAGAGAGCCAAGAGTGGAAAATATGGATCCTTATTGGTCTGATAGGAATTTTCTGTTTTGTTCTAAAGATAGTGAGACCCTGGATTTGGGCAGAAGAGTAACCTGATCCGACCACTCTTAGCTCTGGGTTAAAAGACTAGAGACTGAACAAGTTGAAAACAGGAAATTCAGTTCAGAAGCTCTGTAGCTTTCAAGGACTACATGATGGGAGCGCGGGAAGAAAGGGGTAATGAAAGGTCTTATTTTTGTTTTCCTCTAGGAATGGTCATCATACTAATATCTTTATTTTGCTTGTGTGTTCAGCAGTGCAGTTTCCTAGACCATACAACACATTTTTCTGGGTTTTCATCCTGGATGTATCACTTGCTAGCAGTGTGATACCGGCCCTAAAACTTTATCTTCCTGTGATTCAGTTTCTTCTTCTTTCAAGTGGGATTAATAGTAATATCCACCTCAAGGGACTGTATGAGTTCATGTGCATGCAATGTTCTTCTGATTGTGCCTAGGGCTTGTATTAAGCACCATGCCATTAAGTTATTCTTGTTATTCATTCTACAGGCAAACCCGTGAGATAAATATTTCTCCATTCGATAGTAGATATGATTTAAAATTATATTTTATAGCTAACTTTGTTTCATGAGTGAAAAACATGACTAACAATTAATGAGAGTGTCAAAACTCAAGTCAGGAATTTTTGGCTTTAAAACAAGGTCTTCTTTCTCCATACATCAGAATATTCTGATTGTTGGATTCCACTCAAGGTCATTCACTGGGCCCCATGCTCCTTGGTTTCCTCAGTTCTACAAATGTCCAGTAAAAGTCCCTTGAGGTTCTTTCTCTATTTTTTAATTGAATTTTGGCGTCTTTTATTGGTTTATGTATTTATTTTCATCCATCTTTATTCTTTGGCCTGAGTGGGCCTCCCACTGCAGTGACCTCTCTCATTGCACTCCAGAACACTGGCTCGTAATTGGACACACCAGTCCAGCTGCTCCGCGGCACGTGGAATCTTCCCGGGCCAGGGATCCAACTGGTGCCCCTTGCACTGCAAGGCAGACTCTCTACCCACTGGACCATCAGGGAAGCCCCAGAAGTTCTTTGATTTTACTCAACAGATAACTGCTGCAGGAATAGGCTAGGGGACAGATGATAGCCCAAGGACACCATTTTTTTTTTCTCTTTCCACAGCGTTTTGCTTTAAAATCTATGGTTGTCCCTCCTTCCTGTTGCTATATTTCTTTCTGGGTTTCTCAGACCAACTGCTGACTTCCATGACATCATTCAGACTTAAAAAAAATGTTTCTTTAATCTCTTGAAGAAAATTTTCCTCAGAATAGAACTCTTAACAATATACGCTATCTAGTCCCTTCACTGTATACTGAAACTATCACGACATTGTTAATTTGCAATACCCCAATACCAAATGGGGTTTCTTGGTGTTAAATTTTTTTAAAAAAATGATAGGCTATCTTTTTCTCATCGATAAGTTTATGTAGGTACCCACATATACACAAATATGTATGACATATATGGATATAAATCTGTAATTCAAAAACACAACTTCATCTCTTTCTCTCTGATTATATACTTGAAGTCATATCTTGGAATTTTGTTAGATTAAGGATCTCTTAGAGCCAAGTTTGTCAACCTCAGCTCTGTTGACATTTGGGACCAAATAATGCTTTCTTGTAGAGTGCTGTTTTCTGCATTTCATCATGTGTAACAGAATCGCAGGCCTCACCCGCTAGATGCCAGCAGAATATACAACTTTGAGCTGTGACAACCAAAAATTGTCTCCAGCCATCGCTGTGTGTCCCCTGTGAAGAATGGAAATTGTCATCTAGGTTAGGGACTTGGAAATAATTTGTTTATTTTATGCATTCACTGGGCCATCTTTTAGTTCTTTGGCCTTGAGGTTCTTTCTCTATTTTTTAATTGAATTTTGGCGTCTTTTATTGGTTTATGTATTTATTTTCATCCATCTTTATTCTTTGGCCTGAGTGGGCCTCCCACTGCAGTGACCTCTCTCATTGCACTCCAGAACACTGGCTCGTAATTGGACACACCAGTCCAGCTGCTCCGCGGCACGTGGAATCTTCCCGGGCCAGGGATCCAACTGGTGCCCCTTGCACTGCAAGGCAGACTCTCTACCCACTGGACCATCAGGGAAGCCCCAGAAGTTCTTTGATTTTACTCAACAGATAACTGCTGCAGGAATAGGCTAGGGGACAGATGATAGCCCAAGGACACCATTTTTTTTTTCTCTTTCCACAGCGTTTTGCTTTAAAATCTATGGTTGTCCCTCCTTCCTGTTGCTATATTTCTTTCTGGGTTTCTCAGACCAACTGCTGACTTCCATGACATCATTCAGACTTAAAAAAAATGTTTCTTTAATCTCTTGAAGAAAATTTTCCTCAGAATAGAACTCTTAACAATATACGCTATCTAGTCCCTTCACTGTATACTGAAACTATCACGACATTGTTAATTTGCAATACCCCAATACCAAATGGGGTTTCTTGGTGTTAAATTTTTTTAAAAAAATGATAGGCTATCTTTTTCTCATCGATAAGTTTATGTAGGTACCCACATATACACAAATATGTATGACATATATGGATATAAATCTGTAATTCAAAAACACAACTTCATCTCTTTCTCTCTGATTATATACTTGAAGTCATATCTTGGAATTTTGTTAGATTAAGGATCTCTTAGAGCCAAGTTTGTCAACCTCAGCTCTGTTGACATTTGGGACCAAATAATGCTTTCTTGTAGAGTGCTGTTTTCTGCATTTCATCATGTGTAACAGAATCGCAGGCCTCACCCGCTAGATGCCAGCAGAATATACAACTTTGAGCTGTGACAACCAAAAATTGTCTCCAGCCATCGCTGTGTGTCCCCTGTGAAGAATGGAAATTGTCATCAGTTGAAAACCACTAGGTTAGGGACTTGGAAATATGATTTGTTTTATTTTTATGCATGAGACTGCTGATTTGTTTCCTTAAAATATGAGGTGTATACCTTTTAAAGTTTGTTGCTTCTTATTAAATGAGTATGTTATCCACTCAGTATCATTTTCCATATGCCTCTCAAATTTTCTTGGCATGAGAAGAGAAATACAAATATAATTGGTTCATTATCATTCAAATGAAATGTAAGAAGTACAAGCTAACAAAATAAGTCATTTAATCAAAAGTAAGTAGAACCGTTGCCATATTTTGTGTTTAAACTTTAGTGACCTTAAGCCCTATCTGTGAAAATGCTTGAATCTAAACCCCAATCTGTGTCTCTTTATTTTCCATGTGCTAATATATTATACAAGTGTACAACAAATAGAGAATCTTTGCCAGAAAACAGAAGAGGAGAGGACATTACCATTTTCCAACTCACTGTATAAAACCAGAGCTACCCTGAAACCCAAACCTGGCAAATATGGGGAAAGAAAAAAAGAGGAAACTGAAGACTAATATCTCTCATAAACTAAAAACAAAAAATACTCAGTTGAGCAGAGAACAGACAGAACAGTGGAGTAAGACAGAAGACCCAGAGGCAGTGCTCAACCAACTCTTGACAAAGATGCAAAACCAATTCAATGGGCAGATTATTGCCTTTGTAACAAATGGCGCTGATACAGTTATGCATCCACTGAGGGGCTAAAAAGATCTACCTAAACTCTACATCTACCCTCTAGGTCTGGTTAGGTCTGTGGTCATCAGAAAAAAAAGTATCTTTGGATATAAATCTGTAATTCAAAAACACAACTTCATCTCTTTCTCTCTGATTATATACTTGAAGTCATATCTTGGAATTTTGTTAGATTAAGGATCTCTTAGAGCCAAGTTTGTCAACCTCAGCTCTGTTGACATTTGGGACCAAATAATGCTTTCTTGTAGAGTGCTGTTTTCTGCATTTCATCATGTGTAACAGAATCGCAGGCCTCACCCGCTAGATGCCAGCAGAATATACAACTTTGAGCTGTGACAACCAAAAATTGTCTCCAGCCATCGCTGTGTGTCCCCTGTGAAGAATGGAAATTGTCATCAGTTGAAAACCACTAGGTTAGGGACTTGGAAATATGATTTGTTTTATTTTTATGCATGAGACTGCTGATTTGTTTCCTTAAAATATGAGGTGTATACCTTTTAAAGTTTGTTGCTTCTTATTAAATGAGTATGTTATCCACTCAGTATCATTTTCCATATGCCTCTCAAATTTTCTTGGCATGAGAAGAGAAATACAAATATAATTGGTTCATTATCATTCAAATGAAATGTAAGAAGTACAAGCTAACAAAATAAGTCATTTAATCAAAAGTAAGTAGAACCGTTGCCATATTTTGTGTTTAAACTTTAGTGACCTTAAGCCCTATCTGTGAAAATGCTTGAATCTAAACCCCAATCTGTGTCTCTTTATTTTCCATGTGCTAATATATTATACAAGTGTACAACAAATAGAGAATCTTTGCCAGAAAACAGAAGAGGAGAGGACATTACCATTTTCCAACTCACTGTATAAAACCAGAGCTACCCTGAAACCCAAACCTGGCAAATATGGGGAAAGAAAAAAAGAGGAAACTGAAGACTAATATCTCTCATAAACTAAAAACAAAAAATACTCAGTTGAGCAGAGAACAGACAGAACAGTGGAGTAAGACAGAAGACCCAGAGGCAGTGCTCAACCAACTCTTGACAAAGATGCAAAACCAATTCAATGGGCAGATTATTGCCTTTGTAACAAATGGCGCTGATACAGTTATGCATCCACTGAGGGGCTAAAAAGATCTTCCACCTAAACTCTACATCTACCCTCTAGGTCTGTGGTATCACCAGAGTGTTGCCATGTGCTGAAAGTGGAAAGGGCTGACTTCCCAGGTGAAGGATGGAATACATTGTTTTCTATCTTATAAGGAAGGGTAGTCCTTTTCAGGCAAGAGGAACATGAAAATGCATGGAATGGAAATATCAATGGCTTGGGTTAAGCAGCTTTGTGAAGGAAAAATAATCCATTATTCCTTGTACAGTTTGCTTATAGAGTCTCCATTTGAGGGGTGGGAAGATATAAAAATCACATTGGCATCCTCCTGCCTTAGTGTATACGAAGAAACAAATCTAAACTGAGCTAATCTCAGGAAAAGGCGTGATATGCGAGATGTAACTTGATGCAGGTGAACAGAGTCCGCCATGATAAATACGTGTGTGAGCTTCTGTTTCCTCCTTGGACAATACATATTATATATATATTACATATATATATATAACACATATATATATATTTCTGTGTATATATATCTTTTTGTGTATACATATACATATGTATGTGTATATGTTTTGTATATATGTGTGTATGTGTATATGTACATATATATACACATACACGTATATACATATATGCATATATACACACACATATACATATATACATATGTATGTGTGTATATATATATATATACACACACACACATACACACATATATTCTCATTCTTTTTCTCCTGCTCTTGTGTGTCTGTGCATTCCTGCAAAATGTACAGTTCTGGCGATTATTAAAAAGTCTTCAGGGTATAAGCCTAAGAGTGGGATTGCTGGGTCATATGGTGCTTCTATTTTTAGTTTTTTAAGAAATCTCCAGACTGTCTTCCATAGAGGCTGTATCAATTTACACTCCCACCAGCAATGCAGGAGGGTTCCCTTTTCTCCGCAGCCTCTCCAGCATTTATTGTCTGTCGATTTGTGGATGATGGCCATTCTGACGGGTGTGAGGTGACATCTCATTGTAGTTTTGATTTGCATTTCTCTAATTATTAGTGAAGTTGAGCATCGTTTCATGTGTTTTTGGGCCATCTGTATGTCATCGTTGGAGAGGTGTCTGTTTAGGTCCTTTTCCCATTTTTTGAGGGCCATCTGGTTGTCATAGCAATTCAATGGCAGATTATTGCCTTTGTAACAAATGGCGCTGATACAGTTATGCATCCACTGAGGGGCTAAAAAGATCTTCCACCTAAACTCTACATCTACCCTCTAGGTCTGTGGTATCACCAGAGTGTTGCCATGTGCTGAAAGTGGAAAGGGCTGACTTCCCAGGTGAAGGATGGAATACATTGTTTTCTATCTTATAAGGAAGGGTAGTCCTTTTCAGGCAAGAGGAACATGAAAATGCATGGAATGGAAATATCAATGGCTTGGGTTAAGCAGCTTTGTGAAGGAAAAATAATCCATTATTCCTTGTACAGTTTGCTTATAGAGTCTCCATTTGAGGGTGGGAAGATATAAAAATCACATTGGCATCCTCCTGCCTTAGTGTATACGAAGAAACAAATCTAAACTGAGCTAATCTCAGGAAAAGGCGTGATATGCGAGATGTAACTTGATGCAGGTGAACAGAGTCCGCCATGATAAATACGTGTGTGAGCTTCTGTTTCCTCCTTGGACAATACATATTATATATATATTACATATATATATATAACACATATATATATATTTCTGTGTATATATATCTTTTTGTGTATACATATACATATGTATGTGTATATGTTTTGTATATATGTGTGTATGTGTATATGTACATATATATACACATACACGTATATACATATATGCATATATACACACACATATACATATATACATATGTATGTGTGTATATATATATATATACACACACACACATACACACATATATTCTCATTCTTTTTCTCCTGCTCTTGTGTGTCTGTGCATTCCTGCAAAATGTACAGTTCTGGCGATTATTAAAAAGTCTTCAGGGTATAAGCCTAAGAGTGGGATTGCTGGGTCATATGGTGCTTCTATTTTTAGTTTTTTAAGAAATCTCCAGACTGTCTTCCATAGAGGCTGTATCAATTTACACTCCCACCAGCAATGCAGGAGGGTTCCCTTTTCTCCGCAGCCTCTCCAGCATTTATTGTCTGTCGATTTGTGGATGATGGCCATTCTGACGGGTGTGAGGTGACATCTCATTGTAGTTTTGATTTGCATTTCTCTAATTATTAGTGAAGTTGAGCATCGTTTCATGTGTTTTTGGGCCATCTGTATGTCATCGTTGGAGAGGTGTCTGTTTAGGTCCTTTTCCCATTTTTTGATTGGGTTGTTCGTTTTTCCAGTGCTGAGTTGTCTGAGTTGCTTGTAGATTTTGGAGATTAATTCTTTGTCTGTTGTTTCATTTGCTATGATTTTCTCCCACTCTGTGGGCTGTCTGTTCAGCTTTTTTGTAATTTCTTTAGCTGTACAAAAGCTTTTAAGTTTCATTAGGTCCCACATGTTCATTTGTTTTTTAGTTCCACTATTCTAGTAGGTGGGTCAGAGAAGATCTTGCTTTGATTGATGTCCTTGAAGGTTTTGCCTATATTCTCCTCTAAGAGTTTGATGGTTTCTGGCCTTACATTTAAGTCTTTAATCCATTTTGAGTTGATCTTTGTGTATGGTGTCAGGGTATGTTCCAACTTCATTTTCTTGCATGTAGCTGTCCAATTTTCCCAGCACCATTTGTTGAAGAGGCTGTCTTTGTCCCATTTTATATGTTCGCCTCCTTTGTCAAAAATAAGGTACCCATAGGTGCGTGGCTTTATCTCTGGGTTCTCGATCTTGTTCCATTGGTCGATATTTCTGTTTTTGTGCCAGTACCATACTGTCTTGATGACTGTTGCTTTGTAGTAGAGTCTGAAGTTGGGGGGGCTGATCCCCCCAGCTCCATTCTTCTTCCTGAGGATTGCTTTGGCTATTCGAGGTCTTTTGTGTTTCCATATGAACTGTGTTATTCGTTGGTCTAGTTCTGTGAAGAATGTTATTGGAAGTTTGATAGGGATTGCATTGAATCTATAGATGACATTTGGTAGTATGGTCATTTTCACAATATTGATTCTTCCGACCCAGGAACATGGAATATCTCTCCATCTGTTTTTAGTTTTTTAAGAAATCTCCAGACTGTCTTCCATAGAGGCTGTATCAATTTACACTCCCACCAGCAATGCAGGAGTGTTCCCTTTTCTCCGCAGCCTCTCCAGCATTTATTGTCTGTCGATTTGTGGATGATGGCCATTCTGACGGGTGTGAGGTGACATCTCATTGTAGTTTTGATTTGCATTTCTCTAATTATTAGTGAAGTTGAGCATCGTTTCATGTGTTTTTGGGCCATCTGTATGTCATCGTTGGAGAGGTGTCTGTTTAGGTCCTTTTCCCATTTTTTGATTGGGTTGTTCGTTTTTCCAGTGCTGAGTTGTCTGAGTTGCTTGTAGATTTTGGAGATTAATTCTTTGTCTGTTGTTTCATTTGCTATGATTTTCTCCCACTCTGTGGGCTGTCTGTTCAGCTTTTTTGTAATTTCTTTAGCTGTACAAAAGCTTTTAAGTTTCATTAGGTCCCACATGTTCATTTGTCTTTCTAGTTCCACTATTCTAGTAGGTGGGTCAGAGAAGATCTTGCTTTGATTGATGTCCTTGAAGGTTTTGCCTATATTCTCCTCTAAGAGTTTGATGGTTTCTGGCCTTACATTTAAGTCTTTAATCCATTTTGAGTTGATCTTTGTGTATGGTGTCAGGGTATGTTCCAACTTCATTTTCTTGCATGTAGCTGTCCAATTTTCCCAGCACCATTTGTTGAAGAGGCTGTCTTTGTCCCATTTTATATGTTCGCCTCCTTTGTAAAAAATAAGGTACCCATAGGTGCGTGGCTTTATCTCTGGGTTCTCGATCTTGTTCCATTGGTCGATATTTCTGTTTTTGTGCCAGTACCATACTGTCTTGATGACTGTTGCTTTGTAGTAGAGTCTGAAGTTGGGAGGCTGATCCCCCCAGCTCCATTCTTCTTCCTGAGGATTGCTTTGGCTATTCGAGGTCTTTTGTGTTTCCATATGAACTGTGTTATTCGTTGGTCTAGTTCTGTGAAGAATGTTATTGGAAGTTTGATAGGGATTGCATTGAATCTATAGATGACATTTGGTAGTATGGTCATTTTCACAATATTGATTCTCCCGACCCAGGAACATGGAATATTTCTCCATCTGTTTAACTCTTCTTTAATGTCTCTCATGAGTGTCTTGTAATTTTCTGTGTACAGTTCTTTTGTTTCTTTGGGTAGGTTTATTCCTAGATATTTGATTCTTTTGGTTGCGATGGTGAAGGGGATTGCCTCTTTGATTTCATTTTCTGATTTTTCATTGTTTGTGTATAGGAATGCCAGTGATTTCTGTATATTGATTTTGTATCCTGCAACTTTGCTGAATTCGCTGATTAACTCTAGTAGTTTTGTAATAGTGTCTTTGGGATTTTCTATGTATAATATCATGTCATCTGCAAATAGAGAGAGTTTGACTAGAAGCACCATATGACCCAGCAATCCCACTCTTAGGCTTATACCCTGATGAAATCAAAACTGAAAGAAGCACCTGTACCCCAATGTTCATTGCAGCTCTCTATACAATAGCTAGAACATGGAAGGAACCTAGATGCCCATCGACGAACGAATGGATCCAAAAGCTCTGGTACATATATACAATGGAATACTACACAGCTGTAAAGAGAAATGCAGAAGAATCAGCCCTCATGAGGTGGCTGGATCTAGAACGTATCCTAAAAAGTGAAGTCAGTCAGAAAGAGAAGGACAAATACAGTATATTAACACATATATATGGAATCTAGTAGGATGGTGATGATGGCACATGCAGTGAAGCGACAGAAAGACAGACATGGACAGTGGACATATGGACATTTTGGGGAAGGAACAGTGGGTGAGAGGCGTAAGGGAAGTAGCATGAAGGCCTGTACTATCATAAGTGAAGAAAATAGCTCTAGTCATTGCTCTGTGAGAAAAGGGGATCCTTCAGGGGTGCTGTGTGATGGTCGGGAGGAATATTTCTGTTTTTGTGCCAGTACCATACTGTCTTGATGACTGTTGCTTTGTAGTAGAGTCTGAAGTTGGGAGGCTGATCCCCAGCTCCATTCTTCTTCCTGAGGATTGCTTTGGCTATTCGAGGTCTTTTGTGTTTCCATATGAACTGTGTTATTCGTTGGTCTAGTTCTGTGAAGAATGTTATTGGAAGTTTGATAGGGATTGCATTGAATCTATAGATGACATTTGGTAGTATGGTCATTTTCACAATATTGATTCTCCCGACCCAGGAACATGGAATATTTCTCCATCTGTTTAACTCTTCTTTAATGTCTCTCATGAGTGTCTTGTAATTTTCTGTGTACAGTTCTTTTGTTTCTTTGGGTAGGTTTATTCCTAGATATTTGATTCTTTTGGTTGCGATGGTGAAGGGGATTGCCTCTTTGATTTCATTTTCTGATTTTTCATTGTTTGTGTATAGGAATGCCAGTGATTTCTGTATATTGATTTTGTATCCTGCAACTTTGCTGAATTCGCTGATTAACTCTAGTAGTTTTGTAATAGTGTCTTTGGGATTTTCTATGTATAATATCATGTCATCTGCAAATAGAGAGAGTTTGACTAGAAGCACCATATGACCCAGCAATCCCACTCTTAGGCTTATACCCTGATGAAATCAAAACTGAAAGAAGCACCTGTACCCCAATGTTCATTGCAGCTCTCTATACAATAGCTAGAACATGGAAGGAACCTAGATGCCCATCGACGAACGAATGGATCCAAAAGCTCTGGTACATATATACAATGGAATACTACACAGCTGTAAAGAGAAATGCAGAAGAATCAGCCCTCATGAGGTGGCTGGATCTAGAACGTATCCTAAAAAGTGAAGTCAGTCAGAAAGAGAAGGACAAATACAGTATATTAACACATATATATGGAATCTAGTAGGATGGTGATGATGGCACATGCAGTGAAGCGACAGAAAGACAGACATGGACAGTGGACATATGGACATTTTGGGGAAGGAACAGTGGGTGAGAGGCGTAAGGGAAGTAGCATGAAGGCCTGTACTATCATAAGTGAAGAAAATAGCTCTAGTCATTGCTCTGTGAGAAAAGGGGATCCTTCAGGGGTGCTGTGTGATGGTCGGGAGGGGAGGGAAGGGGGGTATATACATGTGACTAATCTGAGAACATGCATGTCTGTGAACAACAAAACTCTGTAAAAGTTAAAAGTAAAATAAAGGTTTAAAAAAAAAAAAAAAAGTCTTTACTCATAAACTGAAAATATTTGACAACCGAGCCAAAGCAGAGAAAAATAGCTGCAGAACCCCTACAGTGCATTTTCATTTTACTTGCTTTTAAGAAAATATCTACCTGTCCCTGCTGGCTAGTTCCCAGCTCCTTCTTTCCTTGCTTTCTCTCAGGCAGACTAATCACCTTTCTCAGCATTTGTGAGTTTGTGACCCTGAACGAAGGCCAGGGAATTCTAACCCTGTCCCCTGAGTCAAAACAGTTCAGTAGGTAGATGGAAACCATCTTGCTAATTATATTTTTTGGTAACAGATGAAAATATGTGGAAAGGTTTCCTCCTCGAATGATTAGATTTTTCTGAATGTTGAGTTTCCTATTTATTAGCTCCTCATGCCTTTGAAAAATGCACTTGGGGGAGAGCGTGAGACTGTTTTTGCTAGATTGGGAGGTGACCTTGTGTTAGCCAGTCTTTCTTAAACTCACGCTGCAGTTTTCCTAAGTTTCTGCTTCCTGGATCGGGGTTGTGCTCATGAAATGAGGCCTTGCATGCCCCAAGGGACAAACTTCTTTGTTAAATGTGAACTCCAGTGTCATGAGTATCTCTTTATTTATAATAATATTTCAAAGAGACACCGATGGAGGAGTCAGAGCTCCAGGGATTGGAGGCTTATGTGCAGATTTTGCTGATACACGAGAATAACAGATACTGTATCTTAAAAGAAACATGCACTATCTTAATCATCTGGGCTAAGCTTTACTGCTTATGATGTCTGCATCAGTTGCAGTGATACTCAGGACAGGGGGGGAACAGACAAAGCAAAGTCATAAGAAAAACAAAGAGTGAGGCTTTGGTTGCATGTCCTTCTTTGTGATGAATCTTTTGGCTTTACTTCAGGTTCATTGCAAGTTTATAGAGAGGAGCCCTGGTGGGTTCCACCTTGGCTGTGATCAAGCCATGACTGAATAATGTAGAACTGAGGCTGGAGGAAATGGGAGGGCTGACATCTGGCTAATTGCCATTCCAGTTGGGGTTGCCTGACGATTGAGTGGAAATTGCTTGGAGATGAAGACCTTTCAGTGACCCGTGATGGACACAAGTGTCTGAACAAAGAGTTGACAGGAGCGCTGGGTGGGAGGATGGGAAGGGAAATACCTGTCGTGTCTTCCTATTTTCCTCTCTCATCTTTTCCTCCAGTTATTTGTGCATCAGTCATAAAGGTTACTTATTGAGTGTCAAGTGGTTCAAAAAGAAATCAGAAGAATCCCAGAGGCAGCGGAAGAGGCAAAGCTAGAGCTGCATGCATTTGGCTTGGCTTTGACTTCATCCAAATCTAGCCTAGGTGCTGGTCAGCCAGGGGGTCCTTTCACGGCCAGTGCCTGCAAGCTGTTTAGGATCCAGGCTTTTCAAAACATAACCCTTAGTGCTACTATCCACAGTTATACCTCTGTGACCTTCCTACGAGCACTGAGGTCTGAGAGTTGACTTCTGAATCATCAGGAGATTTTCCATGACTGGTCACTTCAGGGGCCCACTCACTACCCGTGAGACTGTTTTTGCTAGATTGGGAGGTGACCTTGTGTTAGCCAGTCTTTCTTAAACTCACGCTGCAGTTTTCCTAAGTTTCTGCTTCCTGGATCGGGGTTGTGCTCATGAAATGAGGCCTTGCATGCCCCAAGGGACAAACTTCTTTGTTAAATGTGAACTCCAGTGTCATGAGTATCTCTTTATTTATAATAATATTTCAAAGAGACACCGATGGAGGAGTCAGAGCTCCAGGGATTGGAGGCTTATGTGCAGATTTTGCTGATACACGAGAATAACAGATACTGTATCTTAAAAGAAACATGCACTATCTTAATCATCTGGGCTAAGCTTTACTGCTTATGATGTCTGCATCAGTTGCAGTGAGACTCAGGACAGGGGAGGAACAGACAAAGCAAAGTCATAAGAAAAACAAAGAGTGAGGCTTTGGTTGCATGTCCTTCTTTGTGATGAATCTTTTGGCTTTACTTCAGGTTCATTGCAAGTTTATAGAGAGGAGCCCTGGTGGGTTCCACCTTGGCTGTGATCAAGCCATGACTGAATAATGTAGAACTGAGGCTGGAGGAAATGGGAGGGCTGACATCTGGCTAATTGCCATTCCAGTTGGGGTTGCCTGACGATTGAGTGGAAATTGCTTGGAGATGAAGACCTTTCAGTGACCCGTGATGGACACAAGTGTCTGAACAAAGAGTTGACAGGAGCGCTGGGTGGGAGGATGGGAAGGGAAATACCTGTCGTGTCTTCCTATTTTCCTCTCTCATCTTTTCCTCCAGTTATTTGTGCATCAGTCATAAAGGTTACTTATTGAGTGTCAAGTGGTTCAAAAAGAAATCAGAAGAATCCCAGAGGCAGCGGAAGAGGCAAAGCTAGAGCTGCATGCATTTGGCTTGGCTTTGACTTCATCCAAATCTAGCCTAGGTGCTGGTCAGCCAGGGGGTCCTTTCACGGCCAGTGCCTGCAAGCTGTTTAGGATCCAGGCTTTTCAAAACATAACCCTTAGTGCTACTATCCACAGTTATACCTCTGTGACCTTCCTACGAGCACTGAGGTCTGAGAGTTGACTTCTGAATCATCAGGAGATTTTCCATGACTGGTCACTTCAGGGGCCCACTCACTCTACCCTGCAGCAAGAAGTGGTGGCTACTATAACCAGTAGATCTGTGTTGATTTACCCCCAAAACATTTCCTCCTCTTCCCAGCCCATTCTCAAGTCTTAGGTTATACACAAATATTTCAACTGTGGCTGTGTGGAAACCAGTGTAAATGGCTAAATGGAGTGATACCTAGGGTAGAATTTGCTGGAAATTTCTGAGTTGGTGGATAATGTCCCTGGAGAAGAAAGGTGTGGGTAGGCAAGGTTTTATGAAACTCTTGCATGTCCCCTGATTTGGGGAGGTAGCCTACTTGGTGATCAAGTTCCTTTTCTGTGTGATTTTGCTCCTGTTATCATTGTGGTCTTACGAGTTTGGTTCAGAATACTTTTTGTTTTATGATTTTTTTTTTTTTTTTTGGACTATAGGCAAGAATTTCTTTCATTTAGAGTTTCCTAGTAATTTTTAGATTTGGGAATCAAAATGCTTCTTCATTTTATAACATTCTTGTTAAAGTGTCTTACAGTAATGACTTGTTTTTGCTTTTGTTTATATTGTTTTCATGCATAAGACCTGCTTGCTGTGGTTGAAATCTGGGAACAAACTATTTAGCCTTATCTGCAGTTTTGAAAATTGCTAGTATTTTTCTTACAAGTAAATTTCTGGTTCTGTTCATGTATCCACCTAAAAGGGACTGTTTAAGAAACAAAATATTTTATTTTTTTAAAGTTTAAAAGAGGAATTTGTTTTTCCATAGAATTTGTTTTACCTTTCTGAAGGTAAATTTTTATCAGAGATATTTTATAGTGTTCCACTTCAAGACAGTATTAGTACTTTGTTCTATGTAAACAGCCAAGATGAAGTTGTTTAGTTGATACTCCTTGTTGAATCCCTTGTGAAAGTGCTAATAATAATCCCACAACCATGAGGGCAAGTTACTTGGCCTTTTTATATCATAGTTTCATTTTTAAGTCTAAGGTTATAGCAGGACCTGTGTCAGATGTGATGATTAGATAAGTTAATATATTTCACTACTGTACGTAGTACCTGGCATGCTATAAGCACGTGCTTGCCATGGCCACCAACAGTTTATTCTGATGACAATGGCACAGACTGATCATTTGTTCTTTCTTATTTCATTTGGGTTTTCTGAAATGTATAAGAGGACTGGATTAGGAGTAAGTAGTAGTGGATTTTAGTACCCGTGCCCTACTAGTTTTTAGGTGACCTTGGGTAAACTTAGCCTGTGTCTCATTCACAGATGCTGCATGGTTAAATCTCAAATTTACCATATATACATGAGAAGCCTCTGAGTTGCTTGAGGTAGATTTCCAGGCTTCTCATCTGGTGTCTTGATATTGGTAGTCTGAGAACAGGCCAGGGTGAAGAAGATTTTTAAATATGCTCACAAGTGAATCAGATGCAGGTTGTCCATGGACTACCCATTAGGATATATAGTGGACTAGATGACCTCTCAATTCCTTCCTATTAAGTAGTTAAATGTAGACAACTGTGAGTCAAGGTAATTAACAAAACTGTTTATCTATATTAATAGTGTCTTATACATGTCCTACAAAGCGCACAAAAGCTCTTTTCAAAAGCTGTATTAACTCTGCATTGTGAATGTCTCTGGTTACTTGTTTATTTGGTAACTTATTCTAGAAAGGTTCTTGCATGAATTTTCATCAATTTTTTAACAAAGCTCTGTTGCAAATGGTGAATTATGCATCAGCATATGTTCATGCTAATTTATACACCGGTGACAGATTTTTGGCATGGGATCAATAGTCAACAATTATATTTTTTAAAGTTTGTTTATTAATAATATCAAGAAGTCTTTATTATCATTTAGATAACAGTGTATCATCTGAGCTTGATAAAAGTAAATTTTGCGGTTCTCAAACATCCGCACACTTGTCTAAGGAACGGTAAATGAATCTGAAACTAACAAGATAAATATGTCCTGCTCTTCTCAATTAGTAATTTTACAGTCTTGGTGGATTGTCCTATGTCAATATCTTGTCCGCAGATTTAAATGCAGGGTATTATTATACCAACTTTCAATGATAAACAAACAACTATGTCATAGTTTCATTTTTAAGTCTAAGGTTATAGCAGGACCTGTGTCAGATGTGATGATTAGATAAGTTAATATATTTCACTACTGTACGTAGTACCTGGCATGCTATAAGCACGTGCTTGCCATGGCCACCAACAGTTTATTCTGATGACAATGGCACAGACTGATCATTTGTTCTTTCTTATTTCATTTGGGTTTTCTGAAATGTATAAGAGGACTGGATTAGGAGTAAGTAGTAGTGGATTTTAGTACCCGTGCCCTACTAGTTTTTAGGTGACCTTGGGTAAACTTAGCCTGTGTCTCATTCACAGATGCTGCATGGTTAAATCTCAAATTTACCATATATACATGAGAAGCCTCTGAGTTGCTTGAGGTAGATTTCCAGGCTTCTCATCTGGTGTCTTGATATTGGTAGTCTGAGAACAGGCCAGGGTGAAGAAGATTTTTAAATATGCTCACAAGTGAATCAGATGCAGGTTGTCCATGGACTACCCATTAGGATATATAGTGGACTAGATGACCTCTCAATTCCTTCCTATTAAGTAGTTAAATGTAGACAACTGTGAGTCAAGGTAATTAACAAAACTGTTTATCTATATTAATAGTGTCTTATACATGTCCTACAAAGCGCACAAAAGCTCTTTTCAAAAGCTGTATTAACTCTGCATTGTGAATGTCTCTGGTTACTTGTTTATTTGGTAACTTATTCTAGAAAGGTTCTTGCATGAATTTTCATCAATTTTTTAACAAAGCTCTGTTGCAAATGGTGAATTATGCATCAGCATATGTTCATGCTAATTTATACACCGGTGACAGATTTTTGGCATGGGATCAATAGTCAACAATTATATTTTTTAAAGTTTGTTTATTAATAATATCAAGAAGTCTTTATTATCATTTAGATAACAGTGTATCATCTGAGCTTGATAAAAAGTAAATTTTGCGGTTCTCAAACATCCGCACACTTGTCTAAGGAATGGTAAATGAATCTGAAACTAACAAGATAAATATGTCCTGCTCTTCTCAATTAGTAATTTTTACAGTCTTGGTGGATTGTCCTATGTCAATATCTTGTCCGCAGATTTAAATGCAGGGTATTATTATACCAACTTTCAATGATAAACAAACAACTATGGACTAAACTAGCTGTCATGAAATAAGACAAAAATTATAATTTAGACTAGGTCTCTTCTAAACATTTACTATAATTTTTACTTATTTTCTTTCTATATACTTTCTATATACTTTCTAGTCACAGTTAAAACTTTCCTATAAGGAAGTAAAAATAATCCTATGAAGTTTTATTACTAAGTTTCTCTCTCTCCAGTGTACTTTTATTTAAACATACTGGTTTTAAATAAACCTTGTTTTAAGAAGTCTTGATATAGACAAAAATTTTCTGAGACCAGTAAATTAAATGATGGTAATATGATTGAATGATTTTTGTGCATTGCAACTTTTAAAAAAATCTACAATTAAAAAAAATGCAAATCCCTGGAAGAACCCCCTTCCCTATTATACTTAAATGTGATTTGTTTCAAATGATTTTATGCCCAAATTTTGGAAGGACATTGTTATGTAATTAGAGGTCAGAATTTTCTATACACAACAAGAATTTTATCACTCACCGTTACTATTTGTAGAAAGACATCGGCTCCCACATCCAACAATTATATTCCATATATGGTTGAGAAAATAAAGTTAGTAAGACTGAATCAATTATATGTCTACTTTATTCCCCTGGCAACAGTCAGCAGAACCAAAGAGAGTTCATGAGCTGCTTGATCCCTACTCTACTTCCATGTTAACATATTTGTGAATGCCCTTTGCTGGGGGTGTGAAATTAGGAAAGAAGAAAAGCATATTTTGTAATTAGATTTTTAATACCAGATAGCCTATTCTGGTAGAAGAAAAAGGTTGATTATTCCTATCGTCATGCTAGGGATTTTTAGATTTTTTGGATCATGTTGTTGTTGTTTAGTCGCTAGCCTATATCCAAGTTTTCTGTAACGCCATGGCCTATAGCCCCCTAGGCTCCTCCGGGCAAGAATACTGGAGTAGATTGATATTTCCTTCTCCATGGGGTCTTCTGAACCCAGAGGTTGAATCTGGGTCTCCTGCATTCATAGGCAGATTCTTTAAAATAAAAAAAAAAAAAAAAAAAAAACGTTTATTTATTTATTCATGGGGGGTGTGGGTTGGAGAGGGAGGGGGGTGGGCAGGCCACTTCTATTGGTTTTTCATTTATCAATTTTCATCCATCTTTGTTCTTTGGCCCGTGTGGGCCTCACATCGCGGTGGCCTCTGTTGTCGCAGAGCTCCGGCTCGGGCTCAGTAATTGGACACACGGGTCCAGCCGCTCCGCGGCACGTGGGATCTTCCCAGGCCAGGGATCGAACCGGCGCCCCTTGCACTGCAAGGCGGTGTCCTTACCCACTGAAACACCAGGGAAGCCCCCGTGGGCAGATTCTTTACAACAGGGCCACCTGGGAAGCCCACTTTGATTATAGAAGGAACATAATTTTGGATGGCAAAGAGAACTGATTTTAAATCTTGGTTCTCTGAATTGTTAGTTTTGTCAAATTACATGAGTTCTCTGAACCTTTGTGTTTCATATTTGAAATAAAGATGATAATGCTGTCTTACTGGGTTATTACAAGATTAAAGTAAACCTATCTTTATAAATGCCTGAAATAGTATCTGGCATTTGGGGGGCAATCAGTCAACATTTAAATATATTTTCTTCCCATCTGACATAATGAAGATGCTCCTGCTGTACTGATTTGAGACCAAAGCTTTTTTTCTTACCCCTTACCCCACGTGAACATTTAGTCTATTTGACATCATTCCCTGTCTATTGGTAGATTGCTTTGCACTGTTTGGTACATGTATCTGACCATTCAAGCTAGCCTGACAGGAACTGCAGTCTCTTCCAAACTCATTGTCTACCTTTTGCACAATCTCTTGATTCTTATCCACTTAAAACATTCTGTTACAGTACTTGGCAAACTATGGCCTACGGGCCAAATCTAGCCACTCACTTTTTCTTTTTTTCTTTTTTTTGTAAATAAAATTTTATTGTGACACAGCCATACCCATTCATTTACATAGTGCCTTTGACTGCTTTTGCACTTTTTAAGAGTAGCGTATTTATGATAGCTCATGACCCATAAATCCTAAATTGTTTAAAATTGGCCATATGTTAAAAAATAAAACATGTATACCTCTAGGCTTGTTACCTGAAAAAGGATAGCTAGAATTTCAAAAATTAACTAAATAGAAATTAAATGCTTATTGGTAAATAGATGTGGAATAAATGGAGAATAGAAATAAATTGATGATTAGCATAGATTTCTTAACTCTGCTTCTAAGAATGGTGACAGTGAAGACAGAGAACCAGTGTCATTGAGGAGAAGTAGGAGAGAGAGATGGAAACCAGAGGAGATACCTTCTGCTACTGTGCCTTCCGTGGGTCATGCTGTCTCTGTGAACCTGTTTTCTTACATGTGAAATGACAATGTTAATTTCTACTTAGCCTAACATTGTAGGATCATGTTGCTTGAACTCATGGTATTCTCCTATTCTATAACTTGTATTTTGTTTATGTGAGAGTAATCTGTGAACATACTCTATCTCAAGATAGCATTCAGGGTAAATTTTTTCTTCTTTTTAAGGATTTCCCACTTTGTGGGAAGTAATATCTTTTGGGAAGAGTCAGGCATGAGTTAAGGAAAGATGTGGGAGAGATCATTAGAAGGCATTTGAGGATGGAGGAAAGCTTATTTAACTTGGAGCAATTTCTAGGGTCGTAGTGGAGAGCAAGAAGTAAAAGTAAAGATCAGAGAAGAGAAGAAACACAGAGAACTTTAAAAGTGTGGAACTCAGAGGAGAAATAGGCAGCCAATGGTCTTGCAATGAGGATGTTACGTATGAGAAACCTAGGGAACCAGTGTTTCCAGACAGTGAGTGGTAGTGCCCCCGGTGTGTAGGAGACCAGACACTGCAGGTGGCTATAGGTTAGAGAACCTAGTCATTGCTCAACCACAGCTCAGACCAGATGAATCTTCAGGAGGCCCCTAGGCCCCATGAAATGGGTACTGACCTGTGAATTAGAAGACCTGGGTTTGAGGCCAGACTGTTTGATCTTGTGTCACTATGTGCATGCCTCAGTGAACTTATCTGTAAATTTGGAATTTCTTCCATAAGTATCCTAGAACTATTCAGAGTTTCATGAAAAAATGTGCCTCATTGTGTTTGAAAACCTATTCAAAAATAAACTAAATAGAAATTAAATGCTTATTGGTAAATAGATGTGGAATAAATGGAGAATAGAAATAAATTGATGATTAGCATAGATTTCTTAACTCTGCTTCTAAGAATGGTGACAGTGAAGACAGAGAACCAGTGTCATTGAGGAGAAGTAGGAGAGAGAGATGGAAACCAGAGGAGATACCTTCTGCTACTGTGCCTTCCGTGGGTCATGCTGTCTCTGTGAACCTGTTTTCTTACATGTGAAATGACAATGTTAATTTCTACTTAGCCTAACATTGTAGGATCATGTTGCTTGAACTCATGGTATTCTCCTATTCTATAACTTGTATTTTGTTTATGTGAGAGTAATCTGTGAACATACTCTATCTCAAGATAGCATTCAGGGAAAATTTTTTTCTTCTTTTTAAGGATTTCCCACTTTGTGGGAAGTAATATCTTTTGGGAAGAGTCAGGCATGAGTTAAGGAAAGATGTGGGAGAGATCATTAGAAGGCATTTGAGGATGGAGGAAAGCTTATTTAACTTGGAGCAATTTCTAGGGTCGTAGTGGAGAGCAAGAAGTAAAAGTAAAGATCAGAGAAGAGAAGAAACACAGAGAACTTTAAAAGTGTGGAACTCAGAGGAGAAATAGGCAGCCAATGGTCTTGCAATGAGGATGTTACGTATGAGAAACCTAGGGAACCAGTGTTTCCAGACAGTGAGTGGTAGTGCCCCCGGTGTGTAGGAGACCAGACACTGCAGGTGGCTATAGGTTAGAGAACCTAGTCATTGCTCAACCACAGCTCAGACCAGATGAATCTTCAGGAGGCCCCTAGGCCCCATGAAATGGGTACTGACCTGTGAATTAGAAGACCTGGGTTTGAGGCCAGACTGTTTGATCTTGTGTCACTATGTGCATGCCTCAGTGAACTTATCTGTAAATTTGGAATTTCTTCCATAAGTATCCTAGAACTATTCAGAGTTTCATGAAAAAATGTGCCTCATTGTGTTTGAAAACCTATTCAAATATGAACCGATAATATGACTTTATTGAGTATAACATTTTAATAACCAGAAAAAAGCAAGGGCTTCTAGTGTATTTCCAGAAGAGTTAATAGATTTATGTCTGTATATGCATACACACTCTGTCTCTCTGTCTCCCTCTCACTCATGCATACATACATGTGCACTTATTTCTTAGGTCCCCCTTTCTAGGTAGTATAGCAATAGAAATAGAATAAAAATTCCCTCTGTGCGCGAGTCTCCTAGGTACTGTGTTCTAACCATTAAGTTACAAATCTCTCTGGAAATCTATGATGTTTAACTAACCAAAGTCATACATCAATACCTTTAAACAAAGTGAACAAAAGAAAGGTGTTTCTAAAACAGAACCCGTTTTTATCTTTTCTGGACAATATTGCCTCCTTCTGATCATTGTGTGATCTAGGTCTTTTACTGGTTTCCATCTATCTGGATTGACCAAGTACTGTTTTCTACACTGGAAAAGGAAATGGCAACCCACTCCAGTATTCTTGCCTGGGAAATCCCACGAACAGAGGAGCCTTGCTAGCCACAGTCCCTGGGGTCACAAAAGAGTAGGGCAGGACTTAGGAACTCAACAACAACTAAAGTTGTACATGCTTCTGTTTTCCCTCTGGTGAAGGAAATTGTCAACAAGAGGTGATAACATATCTTGAGAGTAGAATACTAGCTTTAGGGCAATTTATTCTTCCTCTTTTCGAGTCCACAGTAAATGATATCTGCATACTACATGTAGTCTACTGGGGAATATGATGAGAAGAAAACAAACACGGTCTTTTTAAACAAAGGAACTTTCTGTAGGAACATACAAAATGGTGAATCTTTTGTTAGAAGAAACACATAAGCTACTGATTCCACGAATGAGGAGTTGGTTGGAAATGTTTTATTAGTCATGATTTATGGATGGCAAGTTTGAATAATTACCAAGCTTAATTGCACTTAAATGATGGATTTTCCTCCCAATTGTTTATCTTCAGGGCAAGGATGAAAGTGAATGTGTTAGAAAATGCAGAGTTCAGTAGTTGCTGAATGAACTTATTAATTTTTACATATGTAAGAATTTAGGGCATTAATTCATATGTGTTGGAGGGGGCTGACCATCTCAGTTTCATCTACAGAAAACTCCACATAGCTCATTGCCCTTTTACTTTTGGATAAACATAATACACAGCTCTTCAATTTCAACCTGAGTTCAGGCTTTCGTTAGGTTAATTTTGTTCTAGCTGTGGCTGGTAAAATATTTTCAAGGAAATGAAATTAGGGCGCTGATTTGGCAGGCAGTGGGGCATTAAGGCAAAGTATCCAGGCTCTGCCAGTTCTGGGAGGAGAGGGCAACTCGTCTGACTCCCAGGAGCTCTGTCTTATTTCCAGAGAATGATTTTCTGGGCAGCCCATGTTACCTTTAACACAAAGGGTCAGCAAAGCTGATCTTAAAACCTGCTTTCTAAAACAGAACCCGTTTTATCTTTTCTGGACAATATTGCCTCCTTCTGATCATTGTGTGATCTAGGTCTTTACTGGTTTCCATCTATCTGGATTGACCAAGTACTGTTTTCTACACTGGAAAAGGAAATGGCAACCCACTCCAGTATTCTTGCCTGGGAAATCCCACGAACAGAGGAGCCTTGCTAGCCACAGTCCCTGGGGTCACAAAAGAGTAGGGCAGGACTTAGGAACTCAACAACAACTAAAGTTGTACATGCTTCTGTTTTCCCTCTGGTGAAGGAAATTGTCAACAAGAGGTGATAACATATCTTGAGAGTAGAATACTAGCTTTAGGGCAATTTATTCTTCCTCTTTTCGAGTCCACAGTAAATGATATCTGCATACTACATGTAGTCTACTGGGGAATATGATGAGAAGAAAACAAACACGGTCTTTTTAAACAAAGGAACTTTCTGTAGGAACATACAAAATGGTGAATCTTTTGTTAGAAGAAACACATAAGCTACTGATTCCACGAATGAGGAGTTGGTTGGAAATGTTTTATTAGTCATGATTTATGGATGGCAAGTTTGAATAATTACCAAGCTTAATTGCACTTAAATGATGGATTTTCCTCCCAATTGTTTATCTTCAGGGCAAGGATGAAAGTGAATGTGTTAGAAAAATGCAGAGTTCAGTAGTTGCTGAATGAACTTATTAATTTTTACATATGTAAGAATTTAGGGCATTAATTCATATGTGTTGGAGGGGGCTGACCATCTCAGTTTCATCTACAGAAAACTCCACATAGCTCATTGCCCTTTTACTTTTGGATAAACATAATACACAGCTCTTCAATTTCAACCTGAGTTCAGGCTTTCGTTAGGTTAATTTTGTTCTAGCTGTGGCTGGTAAAATATTTTCAAGGAAATGAAATTAGGGCGCTGATTTGGCAGGCAGTGGGGCATTAAGGCAAAAGTATCCAGGCTCTGCCAGTTCTGGGAGGAGAGGGCAACTCGTCTGACTCCCAGGAGCTCTGTCTTATTTCCAGAGAATGATTTTCTGGGCAGCCCATGTTACCTTTAACACAAAGGGTCAGCAAAGCTGATCTACCTGCTTTTGCAAAGCAAAAATAAAACTAGTGGATTTCTATGCTCTGAAAGCTAGTTTCTCCTTATTACAGCTAAAGATGTGGTCGAACCTTATTATGGACTTGGTGGATGATAACACAAGTGGTTTCAAATTTTCAGATCAGAACACTGGTGTAATGAACTGATCATGGATTAGGCTGGTCTCCCGAATGGGAGAAGTATTTCTCTCCTCTTGTTTATTCTGTAACTCATTAGTTCTTCATTAGGCACATTGCACACATACTAAAATTTCAAAAAATAAGACAGAAAAAAAAATATAAATGTAATACATATGTATATATAATTTCTACCTTTTTTTTAAATGTTACTATGTGTGTACAGTGTTAAATATATATATATATATACATATATATATATATACACACACACACACACATATATATATATACATATACATATATATATATTGTTTATTCACTCTGTCATGTTTGACTCTTTGTGACCACATGGATTATAGTCCACCAGGCTCCTCTGTCCATGGGATTCCCCAGACAAGACTAGTGGAATGGGTTGCTGTTTATTTCTCCAGGGAATCTTAGGATCTGAGGTTTACTCTGGTGACCTAAGAAATGGGAAATTCTTTACTAAGATGTGACTGAACATAAGGAAGTCAAAATGTTGGTCAGGCATCTTGGTTTTATGGAGAATCTAGAAAAATCTGTACTGCCTAGTTTCAAGAAAGAATAAGTGCAGCGGTTCAGATGCTTGCCAGTGTCTGTGTCCATTCAAGTTGCTGTAATACATTACCATAGGCCTCTGAGTTTAAAAAACAGAAATTTATTTATCATAGTTTTGGAGGCTGGAAGTCTGAAATCAGGATGCCATAACAGATTTGTTCTGGTGAGACCCCACTCCGGGAAGGGAGGCCAGAAGAATGCTTTTCTGGCCCAAGCCCATTTTTTTTACCTGGTAAAAAACATTGGCAGTGGGGCATTAAGGCAAAAGTATCCAGGCTCTGCCAGTTCTGGGAGGAGAGGGCAACTCGTCTGACTCCCAGGAGCTCTGTCTTATTTCCAGAGAATGATTTTCTGGGCAGCCCATGTTACCTTTAACACAAAGGGTCAGCAAAGCTGATCTACCTGCTTTTGCAAAGCAAAAATAAAACTAGTGGATTTCTATGCTCTGAAAGCTAGTTTCTCCTTATTACAGCTAAAGATGTGGTCGAACCTTATTATGGACTTGGTGGATGATAACACAAGTGGTTTCAAATTTTCAGATCAGAACACTGGTGTAATGAACTGATCATGGATTAGGCTGGTCTCCCGAATGGGAGAAGTATTTCTCTCCTCTTGTTTATTCTGTAACTCATTAGTTCTTCATTAGGCACATTGCACACATACTAAAATTTCAAAAAATAAGACAGAAAAAAAAATATAAATGTAATACATATGTATATATAATTTCTACCTTTTTTTTAAATGTTACTATGTGTGTACAGTGTTAAATATATATATATATATATATACATATATATATATATATACACACACACACACACATATATATATATACATATACATATATATATATTGTTTATTCACTCTGTCATGTTTGACTCTTTGTGACCACATGGATTATAGTCCACCAGGCTCCTCTGTCCATGGGATTCCCCAGACAAGACTAGTGGAATGGGTTGCTGTTTATTTCTCCAGGGAATCTTAGGATCTGAGGTTTACTCTGGTGACCTAAGAAATGGGAAATTCTTTACTAAGATGTGACTGAACATAAGGAAGTCAAAAATGTTGGTCAGGCATCTTGGTTTTATGGAGAATCTAGAAAAATCTGTACTGCCTAGTTTCAAGAAAGAATAAGTGCAGCGGTTCAGATGCTTGCCAGTGTCTGTGTCCATTCAAGTTGCTGTAATACATTACCATAGGCCTCTGAGTTTAAAAAACAGAAATTTATTTATCATAGTTTTGGAGGCTGGAAGTCTGAAATCAGGATGCCATAACAGATTTGTTCTGGTGAGACCCCACTTCCGGAGTTGAAAATGACTGACTTCTTACTGTTTCCTCACATGATGGAAGGAGGGGAAGGAGCTCTCTCGTATCTCTTTCCTATAAGGGCACTAATCCCCTGAATGAGGGTTACACCCTCATAGCAGGATTACCTCCCAAAGGCCCCATCTCCTAATACCATCACATTCAGGCTTTGGATTTCAATGTACAATTTGTAGGGGATGCTAACATTCAGTTTCAAGGGGACCAGCGCCTGGCTTAGTAAGTGGAAATCAGTAACCGGTCATACAACCTTTCATGATCCATCAGTTCTAGTGACCTAGTTATTACATTGCTTCTCAAGAGTGAGGATTTGCTGATCCCCACTGTTGGGTTTCAGTCTTAATCAAGATCCTATAATGCTCCACAACTCTACTTCTCTGCTTATTCTATAATTAACTTCTATCTCTGAGCTTTGTATGCTTTCAGCTTCTGCTTAACTCATAGCTTGTAAGACCTCATTCTCCTTATTCTGTTAAGTCCATTGAGAGTTCAACTTCCTGTCTCCGCACACATTTTCTGAGTCAAGAAGATTTGATTGGTGTACTTAGTCACCAACATACCATTTAGGGCACTCTTTCATCAATTAAGTTACAGGTCAGCACGTACATTTGAATCACATGCTGGGTTGCTGTGAATGACAAACTCTGTCTACTCAGTGCCATTCTGTATAGAAACAGCTGAGGGCATTCTAAGACCCAGCTTTTCACTGCAATGGGTTTTCTCAATTGAGTGTGGAAATTAAAATGAACTAATGTTCCAGTGTTGATCCTTTGTGCCTAGTTTTCCAAGAGAAGAAAACATTTATTTTCCTAAATTGTATTATTAGTAGTAGCAAATATTGTTTCCACAAAAAAAAATAGCAGAATTGGGACTGGTCCCCTCTGCTAAGAAAAACAGCAATTGCATTCTTATTATTGCTGGAATTTAAAAAAACCTATTTACAGAAGTACCATATTGCTCTTGACTCCAGTTTCTCCAGATTTCTTTAAAGTCCATTTGGAATCACCCATTTCTCAGCATCTCTAATTCTCATCTGTTAAACTCGCTCATGCTGAGGACTTGTAGATATAAGAATTATTTCTTATCCTGTACATTCTGCCTAGAAGAAGAGGCATCCACCACTAGCATCCACCTTATCTACCAGTCACCTTGTAAATTAAAAAGATAATACTCTTGGCTCCAGGCAGACTTCTGGTACTGTGATCCAGAGAAAGGAAGACATCTATCTCTTAACCCATTTACCTTTGTGGAAAAATGCCATGGTTAATTGTTCTCTTCAATCAGATGGAAAATTTCAGTAAATTTATGCAACAAAACTGTCTCTACAAGAAAGCTCTAGTTAGATAAAAACTTTGAATGCAGGGCTTCCCCTGGTGGTCCAGCGGGTAAGGACACCGCCTTGCAGTGCAAGGGGAGCCCGTTCGATCCCTGGCCTGGGAAGATCACACGTGCCGCGGAGCGGCTGGACTGATGTGTCCAATTACCAAGCTGGAGCTCTGGCGCGCATGCGCCCAGAGCCGGTGCTCTGTGACGACAGAGGCCACCGCGATGGGAGGCCCACAGGAGCCTAAGAACAAAGACGGATGAAAATAGAGAAATGAAAGACCAATAGAAGTGGCCTGCCCATCCCCCTCCCCGCCCCACCCCCAAAGATAAATAAATAAAATAAAATTAAAAAAAAAAAAAAAACTTTGAATGCAACTACAACTCATTAATATCTAGTGAAATATTATGGTGTTATGGTATATGTTAGGTACTGAAGTATAAAAATAACATGTTAAAGTAAGCTATTTACAAATATTTTCATGTGCATTGTTATATTTCAACCTTGCACCATCTTTTATAAGTAGAGAGGAGGAGTCTTTGCTTTTGAAGAGTGAGACATTTTACCTACACACACACACATACATGCACATGTATTTGCACATACACACTGTACACACAAGTGACATAGTTTGGATTTGGAGCTGAATGTGGCCATGAGTAGTTACAGTGAATTCTCAAGTTTATCATCAAGAAAATTGGCAAGGTAGAGTGAAAGAGTGTGAGCATTTGAGTGGGTCTGTTTCTGGGTTTACATCCTAATTCCACTAGGCTCTAGATGGTTTACTTAAAAATGAAAATGTTTAGTAACATTTTTAAGTTTGTTTCAGTTTTGTGGGATGCAAAATGAGGATTGTTGCAGAGTTGTTCTGAAAATAGTGAATCAATGTGTGTAAAGGTACTTGGTAAATGTCAAGGAGGAAGTGCCCAACAGGTAGAACTAGGACTATAGACTATAGTGATCTTCCTACTCCACCATAGTTCAAGAATTAGGATATTATTTTCCAAGAGAAAAGAATGAAATAACAAAAACCTGGAAAGGTACATCTTGACTATATTTGTCCCAAACCATTTGCTGAGAGTCTAAAAGCATTGGTCCTGGAAAGGGCCTCAGTCATGCAGCGGTCCCTTGCTTTCCCAGTGGACACCGAGTACCTAGAAGACAGCAGGATTTGGCTTAGCTTCCAGCAACTCACCCTAATGTATTTTCATTGCATTTAGTAATCCCAAAACAGGTAGGCAAGGGTTCCAGATGAAAAGTGCTCCCAGAATTTAAGAAGCACTGAAAGTTCGCAAAGATTGTAACAAAAAAAGACTTGGCCACTAAACATATACTGTTTGCTGCACAATTTCTATTAATTTTGCTACCTTTGGGGTCCCTTCTGCCCAATCATGCATCTGCTCCAAAACCGTTGTTGCTTAAAAACAGCCTCTTGTCCTCTGAGCTGCTATGTGGGAAGTTTCCTTTCTCCATGACTGCCTTTGACCTGATAAGTCAAGCAGTTACTTTGCTTTTTATCAATCCTGCACATTTGCACTGAGGTGTGTAACACATAAACAATAAAAATCCAGGGCTTCCCACTATAAGGATGCAAAATATACTCATCTCCAGAAGAGATAAAAGCTACTAGAAATCCCTAAAATGCAGTTTAAAAATTGCCAAAGTTCCTTTCCACAATACTTGTCCCCCCGCCAACATCATTCATCTCCAGCTTGAAATATATATATATATACATATATATATATATACATACATACATATATATGTATATATATAATAGTTAAACTGTTTAAAAATATTTTAAGGGGAGGTAGTATATTCATTACACATGCTTTGGATGCGACATTTAAAAATATCAAACTTATTTCCCTAGAGAGGTGTTTAATCTTTCATACTACCTTCCATCCTAGAAGCAGACAATTGAAATATGTTCTTCTCTCTGATCTATAGCCTGTGAAGCCCCAGTGTTTAATGAGTTTTCCCTTTTTTGTTGCATGAATTCTTCCTGGCTTGTGAAAATTAGTCAATACCTCATCTTACACTATTTCATCCACCTCCCTTGACATCCACAGTCCTACTTTCCTTTTGTAGTTTCTCCTGCTGTACTGTTACCTCTTGTTATCTCCTTCTCTGAGGCTGAGTATCTGTACAAATAGCTTGGCTCAGCAGCAAAGAATTTGTCTGCCAGTGCAAGAGATGAGAGTTGGATCCCTGTGTCAAGAAGATCCCCTGGAGGAGGAAATGGCAACCCAGTCCAGTATCCTTGCCTGGGAAATCCCATGGACAGAGGAGTCTGTTGGGCTCTAATTCATGGGGTTGCAAAAGAGTTGGACGTGACTTAGCAACTAAACAATAGTAACAAACCTACCTAGGTGCTCTGAAACAATCCAGCATGATCCCTGATTTATTCTTTATCTTATATATATATGTATATGTGTGTCTATATATATATATATATATATATATATATATGTATATATTTAAGGTAAAGAATAAATATATTTATATAAAGCCAGAGATTAGGTCCCCCAAACCATCTCACCATCACCATCTTGCAGCTCTTGCTTTTCTGTGATCCAGTCTCTTCCATCAGCACCCCCACCTTTCTACCTTCCAAATTGCACACTGCTCAGGTAAGGATTGTCCTGCCCTCTTTCAGACAGCATCGTAGTTGCCCTCACTGCCATCCTCAAACCTGCAGATAAATCCTAATGACCTCTGTGCTTAGGCACATATCGGGAGGAGTATGTGTAGAACTTAGTCTGCATTCAGTTGCGATCCCTGTTCTCTAGATCAGGGGTCTGCACCCCACTAGAACTGGACCTTATAGAGGAGGTGAGCCAGCAAAGCCAGCAAACTCCATCTGTGTTCATATATTAGCTGCTCCCCATTGTTGGCACTGCCACCTGAGCTCTGCCTCCTGTCCGATCAGCAGAGGCATTAAATTGTTATAGAAGTATGAGCTGTACTGTGAGCTGTACACATGAGGGATCTAGGTTGCAGGCTTCTTATAAGAAGCATCCCCAAACCATCCCTCCTCTCATTCCATTTGTGGAAAAATTGTCTTCCGTACAACTGATCCATTGCACCAAAAAGGTTGAGAACCACGGCTCTAGCTTATCCTCTAGGAAGAAAGAATTCTGGCTCTTAGAAAAAATGGTCACAAAAGCATGCTGGGCATATATAGAATGCATCACAATGAGTAAAGGGATTTCCCATCAAAGCTCTGTTAATTCTCTTGAGCATTCCTTAATTTTTCTTTCTAATCTGTGGAGATTGGATAGATTACATTTAAAGTTTACCAGGATAAATTCTAGGATTTGACTCATTGTCAAGAAGATCCCTGGAGGAGGAAATGGCAACCCAGTCCAGTATCCTTGCCTGGGAAATCCCATGGACAGGAGGAGTCTGTTGGGCTCTAATTCATGGGGTTGCAAAAGAGTTGGACGTGACTTAGCAACTAAACAATAGTAACAAACCTACCTAGGTGCTCTGAAACAATCCAGCATGATCCCTGATTTATTCTTTATCTTATATATATATGTATATGTGTGTCTATATATATATATATATATATATATATATATATGTATATATTTAAGGTAAAGAATAAATATATTTATATAAAGCCAGAGATTAGGTCCCCCAAACCATCTCACCATCACCATCTTGCAGCTCTTGCTTTTCTGTGATCCAGTCTCTTCCATCAGCACCCCCACCTTTCTACCTTCCAAATTGCACACTGCTCAGGTAAGGATTGTCCTGCCCTCTTTCAGACAGCATCGTAGTTGCCCTCACTGCCATCCTCAAACCTGCAGATAAATCCTAATGACCTCTGTGCTTAGGCACATATCGGGAGGAGTATGTGTAGAACTTAGTCTGCATTCAGTTGCGATCCCTGTTCTCTAGATCAGGGGTCTGCACCCCACTAGAACTGGACCTTATAGAGGAGGTGAGCCAGCAAAGCCAGCAAACTCCATCTGTGTTCATATATTAGCTGCTCCCCATTGTTGGCACTGCCACCTGAGCTCTGCCTCCTGTCCGATCAGCAGAGGCATTAAATTGTTATAGAAGTATGAGCTGTACTGTGAGCTGTACACATGAGGGATCTAGGTTGCAGGCTTCTTATAAGAAGCATCCCCAAACCATCCCTCCTCTCATTCCATTTGTGGAAAAATTGTCTTCCGTACAACTGATCCATTGCACCAAAAAGGTTGAGAACCACGGCTCTAGCTTATCCTCTAGGAAGAAAGAATTCTGGCTCTTAGAAAAAATGGTCAAAAAAGCATGCTGGGCATATATAGAATGCATCACAATGAGTAAAGGGATTTCCCATCAAAGCTCTGTTAATTCTCTTGAGCATTCCTTAATTTTTCTTTCTAATCTGTGGAGATTGGATAGATTACATTTAAAGTTTACCAGGATAAATTCTAGGATTTGACTCATTGCAAATTGTTGGACAGAATGACTGTTCAACATGCAGAATGATATTAACCTGACTTTGTGCCTGTATGACCTTTCAGCACAAAGCAATGGCATTTCTTAAGGTGTATTCTGAGAGCTGAGTTTTCTGTTTAAGTGTGGCTGTGTGAGGAAGACGCAGCTGAGAAATATAAATCACCATTGATTGAAGGGTGTATGCCTGGGAAGCCCCCTTTTTCAAATGAGTAATTCAGTGCAGGAAAGGATTTTTTTTTTTTTTTTTTTTTTTTTTGCCAGAAGAGTGGTAGGAGACATAAGACAGATGGGCATAAACTCTGTTCTTCCTTGAGTGGGATCATCTTCTCAAACTTGGAGACCAACTGTCAAGGGTGGACAAGATGTAATTCACATGACATGGCGTTCCTTCTTTTCTAAAAGTATACAGTTAACTGGGTTTTAGAGTGTTCACAAAGCTCTGCAACCATCACCACCATATCATTGCAGAACATCTTCATCAAAGACACACACCATGCATATTAGCAGTCATACCCTCTCTCCAGGTCCTCTTCCACCAATGTGCTTTATGTCTCTATGGATTTGCCTTTTCTGGACACTTCAAATAAATAAGATCATTCCATATATAGGCTTTTAAGAAATGTTAATAGATGTTTTATGGAGATGATTGTAGAATCCTATTACCATTGTAAGAAATAATACATGAAAGTCTTGTGTGTCCTTAACATAGCCCCTCCCAGTGGTAATATCTTACATCCTGGAAGTATAATATCTTAACCAGGCATTGAGAGCAGCCACAAGTCTTATGCAGGTTTCCTCATTTTACTTGTAATCATTTGCGTGTGTGCCTGTGCATATGCATGTATATGATTTCTAAATAATTTTATCATATATGTAGGTGTGTGTAGCTACCACTGACATCAACATACGAAAGATACTAGCACTGTAGGGCTGCTTGTATTCTCATGTTGCACTTTAATTCTATCTTTGGTGACTACAGGGCTTCCCTTGTGGCTCAGAGGGTAAACAAGCTACCTTCAATGCAGGAGACCCAGGTTCAGTCCCTGGATTGGGAAGACCCCTGAGGAAGGGCGTGGCTACCCACTCCAGTATTCTTGCCTGAAGATTCCATGGACAGAGGAGCCTACGGGCTATAGTCCATGGAATTGCAAAAAGTTGGACACAACTGAGCAACTATTTCCACTTTCACTTTGGTAACCATAAATCTGTCCTATTTCTGAAATTTTGCCATTTCAAAAATGTTATGCAAATGGGCTCAAATACTTTTTAACCTTTGGGGGTTGACTTTTTCTACTAAGCACAATTCCCTGGAGATCATCCAGTTCATCGGATGCATCGGATGTAGTCAAGTCCTTCTTACTGCCGCATTGTTTTCCAGGGAAGCATGGCAGTGTGTTTAACCATTACCCAGTGGACTCTTTTGAGTTTTTGCCTATTTATGAATACAACTACTGTGAACATTCTGTCTAGGTTTTTGGATGGATACAAGTTTTCATTTTTGAGGGATAAATATACAAGAGGGCAATATCCAGATAGTGCAGTAATTGAATAGTAGTTTTATAAGAAAATGTCAATAAAATATAAGATAATGTTTTCCCAGGTGAGTGTACAGTATTCAATTCCAATTAGCAGTATATGAGCAACACAATTTCTCTGGGTCCTCACCAGCATTAGGTGTTGTCACTGTTTTTTATTTTAGATATTTTGATAGGTATTCACTGGCTATGCGGCTTTTCTGACTGGCTTATTTCACGTAGCACAGTACAAGATTAATCTAAATTAGCACTTGTATTACTATTTTATTCCTTTTATTGCTGTATTTTATCTCTTTATTCTGTTGTATGGCCATCCATGTGTGAACTAATGGAAGACTATGTTAGGAAATAGTCCAATATTAGGCAAATAGAAAGGAAAATTGTTTCTGAATTTCTTCATTAAAATTCTATTTAAAATATAACCTTGCTATTTTAAAGCACAGATACTATATTATTACATAAATTTTATGTATTCTCTCAAACAAATTTCATAAACATATGATCCAAGTCCTGATGTGTAAACTGGAAACTCAAATATTAAATCAGGTTTATAGAAAAAAAGCTCCATCAAGAAGACTAATTTAACTTGGCTAAGTCAATTTTGAAAATAAAAATTTAAAGCCTCCAATTTGCTATTGGCCCACACTAGGCTTTCTTGTCTCCCATTAGATTAATTCATACACTTGGCCTACTTGGCCTCATGAGAAATTCAAGTTTGCCAGACCTGACTTCCTATTTAAGTCTTCTTACAGATAAAGAAATTAAGATTCATTCATTCACTGTACAAATATTTGTTAAGGGCCTAATATGCATTGGACCTGCAATAGATGCTCTGATTCAGAAAGGCTAATTAACCCAGTCAAGGTCATCAGTTTAGTAAAAGCAATGATTATGTACTCCATGGCAGATAGAGAGTAAAATTTCCTCTTTAATACTTATTTTCTCTAGATCCCAATTAAAGTAATCTAGAGAAATAATTTAGACTTAAGGTAGTTCATGAATGATCTTTACTGTTTTTTTTTTTTTAACAGAAGTGAATTAGAAAGAATTATTTTCAAAACATAATATCTACTTAATCAAAGATACCCTACTTCACTGTGTTGACAAATATTAAATCAAGATTTTAGGAAAGTAATCCAATAGCCAGGCTACCTGGCCTGTCAACTCTCCACCATTGTAGGCTTTGTCCTGCCTCATTATGTTTAGCTGAAATACAGCCAGTGAACATACTGTATCATTAAGTCACTAAAATGCTTAAGTCACTCCTTTACCACTTTCCTGCATTCCCCATGACGATGAGTAATTTATCTGGAGCAGCACTATGCATAAGTTGCCTGTGAAAAGGAGGAACATGGCAGTATCAGTCACTGCATAGACGAGTTATAGCCTGCTCCATCATGGGAGAGAAGAGATGATTACAATCAATAATCAATCAAAGAACTAGTGACAGTAATCATACATCACCTGCTACTGTGAGAACTTCACACTAAGCTTAATATTGCAAGATCCAATTTCTGGATGTTCTCAGTGTTTTGCCATTGTCCTCAACCTGCTCCTGGGAGAACAAGCCCAGCACCTCTCCTTAGGTTCCTCCATCTTTGGAAAGTGTAGCAATAGTCAAGCAGAATTGAACACAAGAAAAGAAAAGCACCATTGTTTCTGTCCTTGCTTAATTTCTTATGACTCACTTTGTGTACCACCAAGGCTGTATCACGTATATCATTGCAATACATTTCTAATTAATCAGGAAGATGCATTTGGTGGGATTGTTGCCAGAAATTATATAACTAGATGGCTTAGTATGCACGTTTAAAAAATTGGCCTCATGAGAAATTCAAGTTTGCCAGACCTGACTTCCTTTTAATTTTGATTTCATTCATTCACTGTACAAATATTTGTTAAGGGCCTAATATGCATTGGACCTGCAATAGATGCTCTGATTCAGAAAGGCTAATTAACCCAGTCAAGGTCATCAGTTTAGTAAAAGCAATGATTATGTACTCCATGGCAGATAGAGAGTAAAATTTCCTCTTTAATACTTATTTTCTCTAGATCCCAATTAAAGTAATCTAGAGAAATAATTTAGACTTAAGGTAGTTCATGAATGATCTTTACTGTTTTTTTTTTTTTAACAGAAGTGAATTAGAAAGAATTATTTTCAAAACATAATATCTACTTAATCAAAGATACCCTACTTCACTGTGTTGACAAATATTAAATCAAGATTTTAGGAAAGTAATCCAATAGCCAGGCTACCTGGCCTGTCAACTCTCCACCATTGTAGGCTTTGTCCTGCCTCATTATGTTTAGCTGAAATACAGCCAGTGAACATACTGTATCATTAAGTCACTAAAATGCTTAAGTCACTCCTTTACCACTTTCCTGCATTCCCCATGACGATGAGTAATTTATCTGGAGCAGCACTATGCATAAGTTGCCTGTGAAAAGGAGGAACATGGCAGTATCAGTCACTGCATAGACGAGTTATAGCCTGCTCCATCATGGGAGAGAAGAGATGATTACAATCAATAATCAATCAAAGAACTAGTGACAGTAATCATACATCACCTGCTACTGTGAGAACTTCACACTAAGCTTAATATTGCAAGATCCAATTTCTGGATGTTCTCAGTGTTTTGCCATTGTCCTCAACCTGCTCCTGGGAGAACAAGCCCAGCACCTCTCCTTAGGTTCCTCCATCTTTGGAAAGTGTAGCAATAGTCAAGCAGAATTGAACACAAGAAAAGAAAAGCACCATTGTTTCTGTCCTTGCTTAATTTCTTATGACTCACTTTGTGTACCACCAAGGCTGTATCACGTATATCATTGCAATACATTTCTAATTAATCAGGAAGATGCATTTGGTGGGATTGTTGCCAGAAATTATATAACTAGATGTCAGACTCATGTCCAGTAAAATATACTATCCAATAAAAGGCACAGTGTCTATAATTAATAATTAATTTGGGGAAATTGTCCACAAGGTTTATGGGAAAGTGAATGCTCTTTATAAACACTAAAATGATTCTTCAAGTAAAAAACCATATAAACAATACAAAAGCCTTTTCTATTTAAAATGGAAGGAAAATATTGAGGCAAATTGGTTCGTGGTGATTTTTTCCCAAACTCAGTCAGTCTACATACCCTTGCCAAGCTGCTACTGTTCACAGGAGAGTGTAGGTGCCAGCCCTTCAGGATCCAAATATTTGGTACACGAGAGGATAAAAGTAGATTGCTTAGAGCCAGAAGACTTTATGCAAGTTTGTGGGGACCACAGATGAAGATATATAAGGGGCTGGGGTGCTGTGGATCCTTTATGAGAAGATGGTTTTTGAATTGAGAATGGAAAAAGAGTGGGAATTTCATTCCAAACACAGAATCTAGGAGGCCATAAGATAGGATAGATGGACAAAGATAGTGTGGTATTTTCGTGCACCAGTGTGAAGATATATGTGGCTGAAAATAGAAGGTAGGGACAGAGGACTTTGTTGGAAGGAAGAACGGTATGTGAGAGGAAATGGAGACACACAGGGATGGTGGAACTAGATTGTTAAGGGCGGGAGAGAATGGGCCAACTTGGACCTTCAAGAAGCCTTCAGACCATAAGAGTGGAAAAAAGACAGAAATGGCAAGCGGGAGATGGGTAGACTAAGTAGCATGCTCTTTCTCCTTAACTTAATAATTTGCTCAGCACAGTGTTTTAACTTCTTAAGAAAAATCAGCACAAAGAAACAAAATGAACAGACCAAAAATAAATAAACTCCAACAAAAACAGAAAAACTGAAACCTTCCTAGAGATGTGGTCTTCACTAAGAGTTCTGTCTTACAGATCTCAGTGGAGCTTTTTGAATGGGGAACGTAACACTGTTGTCCTAATACAGGCATTTTTCAGTAAAGCTCATATTAAACCTTGAATGTTCTTGAAAAGAGGCAACATCCATGCCAGGTCTCTGATAAGGCTCCCAGTTCCAGTGAGGGTCCAGGCACAACTTGCTGTGCTTGATTTAACCATATGGCTAAATCTTTTTCAAAAAGAAGTTTGGAAATGTGTCACATTCTACCCCTCCCTGAGGATGTGTCCTGTTTCTTTAAAGCTAGAATGCCTTTTTTCTTTTATGGCTGATTTTGCTTCTGTTTCAAGGATCATGTCAATGTTCTGTAAAAGAAGCTTAATTCCCAAGAAGATTCTGAGACATTTTCACAGAAAAGTTTGGAGCTTTTCAAATTGTCTCTTCTTTAAACTTCTGTATTGCTGACAAGCAGGCCCTCTCTGAGAACCAGGTTTGATTATTATTTTCTTCGTGTAAGGTTTAGACTGAGTGTGGTATCCTTCTGATTTTAATCATCCTTAAGGAGGTAGAAACTGTCAATAAGAGAGGGCAAGAAGGCTTTCTTGAGTGCGGGGTTATTGGATTTGATTCTTCTTGTATTAGAGAGTTTAATTGGAATCTCTGTTTTTCTTTCATCTGAGTTTCCCTCCAGGTTCTTATCTTATCATGAGACAATCATCTTCAGTTTAGAGGACAAACACCAACAGGAAACAAAAAGTCCCTGAGCTTGTGCTTGAGGAACTTAATAAATAAATGCAGTAAAAAGTACAAATGTGGATAGTGATATGGTATATTTAGACTTGGATTGCAAAACATAAACAAGGAATTATTGGGAAGAATTTTGAAATTATTAGCTTTCATAGGTTCTAAAATTAGGCTGTTGTGGGGTAGGTTTTTGGAAATTAGTGTTCTCTAAGTGATGTTTCCCATTCAGTGTTGAAAAGTAAACACAGCAACTGTTGAGGCTGCTGCCTGGAGGCAAATACATAGTTAGCTGAAGTCTTCTTCCTGCATATAAATACCTCCCAGGGTTTCTAACTTGGAGGCTTGAAATTAAGGTCTAGAGGAGGCAGCTATGGTCCACAGCATTTTTTGAACCCCTTTTTAACACAAAGAGGACAAAAGTGATCTCCTAGAGCTATCTTGCTGTAACACTGTTGTCCTAATACAGGCATTTTCAGTAAAGCTCATATTAAACCTTGAATGTTCTTGAAAAGAGGCAACATCCATGCCAGGTCTCTGATAAGGCTCCCAGTTCCAGTGAGGGTCCAGGCACAACTTGCTGTGCTTGATTTAACCATATGGCTAAATCTTTTCAAAAGAAGTTTGGAAATGTGTCACATTCTACCCCTCCCTGAGGATGTGTCCTGTTTCTTTAAAGCTAGAATGCCTTTTTTCTTTTATGGCTGATTTTGCTTCTGTTTCAAGGATCATGTCAATGTTCTGTAAAAGAAGCTTAATTCCCAAGAAGATTCTGAGACATTTTCACAGAAAAGTTTGGAGCTTTTCAAATTGTCTCTTCTTTAAACTTCTGTATTGCTGACAAGCAGGCCCTCTCTGAGAACCAGGTTTGATTATTATTTTCTTCGTGTAAGGTTTAGACTGAGTGTGGTATCCTTCTGATTTTAATCATCCTTAAGGAGGTAGAAACTGTCAATAAGAGAGGGCAAGAAGGCTTTCTTGAGTGAGGGGTTATTGGATTTGCTTCTTCTTGTATTAGAGAGTTTAATTGGAATCTCTGTTTTTCTTTCATCTGATTTTCCCCTCCAGGTTCTTATCTTATCATGAGACAATCATCTTCAGTTTAGAGGACAAACACCAACAGGAAACAAAAAGTCCCTGAGCTTGTGCTTAAGGAAATAAATAAATATATGCAGCAATAAGTACAAATGTGGATAGTGATATGGTATATTTAGACTTGGATTGCAAAACATAAACAAGGAATTATTGGGAAGAATTTTGAAATTATTAGCTTTCATAGGTTCTAAAATTAGGCTGTTGTGGGGTAGGTTTTTGGAAATTAGTGTTCTCTAAGTGATGTTTCCCATTCAGTGTTGAAAAGTAAACACAGCAACTGTTGAGGCTGCTGCCTGGAGGCAAATACATAGTTAGCTGAAGTCTTCTTCCTGCATATAAATACCTCCCAGGGTTTCTAACTTGGAGGCTTGAAATTAAGGTCTAGAGGAGGCAGCTATGGTCCACAGCATGTGAACATTTTTGGATCTCCTAGAGCTATCTTGTCTGTCCAACTGTTACAGAGCTGGAAAAAAAGGAAGTAACACAAAGAGGACAAAAGTGTTAGTTTCTAGAGACCCTGGCATATGTCTCTCACTGTCTATCTATGCAGAATGTTGATTTCACCCTTTAGGAACTCTAGTTGTGCCCAATGCTATTTGTCCAGAGTCAGTCGGTGGTGTCGCTGCATCCTTCCCCTGCCTCATAATCCCATTTTTCATCTCAGATGAAGTGTAGCTCTTACCCGTAAGGACTAGAATTTTCTTGTCATCTGCCATTCCCTGCAGGATTATGCTTCTTTCCAAAGATCCAAATCTTACCCTGATCTTCAGGCTCTGACCGTGACTTCCTGATGGAGCTTCCTACCCCGGATCCAGTCTGTTCATGAATCATCACCAGGAGGATCTTTCTAAAATAGAACCAAACATTTCATCCCAGCATTCAAATGACTGTTGGATTTGGCCATTCTCCCTGCATCTCCAACATGGCAGCATGCTTCTACAACCACATCCCAACCTGTGCTCACGTCTACTCCCTCAGCAGACTCCCCTGCTTACCTCTAGCTTCCCCTTGCCCTAGTGAGGATCCTGAAACATGATGACATCCCAGCCTTCCAGCAGGACTTCTGCCTTGTTCACACAACCTGAACTGTTTCTTCTCATTTATTATACACTTTTCAGAGCCTGTCTATTGTGATATCCTCTTTTATCCACAACACTGCTTTTTAAAACAAAACAAAACAAAAAAACCTCAGTTTCATCATGTTGCTGTTTTTCAGTCAAAAGGTCATGACCATCTCTTTGCAACACTATAGACTACAGCATGCCAGGTTTCCCTGTTCTTCAGTATCTCCAGGAAGCCGCTCACATTCATGTTCACTGTCAGTGTATCACTTTTACAAACACAAAGGAGACACATCTACAAATATATATACCTTCACCCACACTTGTGGAATCTTTCTTGTCATAACTTGTTTAAACAGTTTCTTTCTTCTCTATTCTGGCTGCATTTTGTCTCTATTAGTTTTTTTTTTTTTTTTTTTTTTACACTATATGATATTATAATTTCATTGTCTTTTGTTTGTCTCCTTCCATCCCTCCTTTCCCTAGGCTAGAAGAAGCTTCCAGATATTGAGTCTTCCTTATCTTTGTATGTTGATGAGCTCTTAAGATAAGCTTTGCTAGACTCATACCTCTCCAGAAAGGGTCTTTCCTTACAACAGTGTCTTAATACAATTCCCTCAATTGTAGTCTGAGTTTCTCTGGTGGCTCAGATGATAAAGAATCTGCCGGCAATAAAGGAGACCCGGGTTCAATCTCTGGGTTGGGAAGATCCCTTGGAGAAGGGAATGGCTCCCCATTTCAGTATTCTTACCTGTAGAATCGGAGAAACGGAGGACCCTAGTTGGCTACAGTCCATAGGCTCTGACCGTGACTTCCTGATGGAGCTTCCTACCCCGGATCCAGTCTGTTCATGAATCATCACCAGGAGGATCTTTCTAAAATAGAACCAAACATTTCATCCCAGCATTCAAATGACTGTTGGATTTGGCCATTCTCCCTGCATCTCCAACATGGCAGCATGCTTCTACAACCACATCCCAACCTGTGCTCACGTCTACTCCCTCAGCAGACTCCCCTGCTTACCTCTAGCTTCCCCTTGCCCTAGTGAGGATCCTGAAACATGATGACATCCCAGCCTTCCAGCAGGACTTCTGCCTTGTTCACACAACCTGAACTGTTTCTTCTCATTTATTATACACTTTTCAGAGCCTGTCTATTGTGATATCCTCTTTTATCCACAACACTGCTTTTTAAAACAAAACAAAACAAAAAAACCTCAGTTTCATCATGTTGCTGTTTTTCAGTCAAAAGGTCATGACCATCTCTTTGCAACACTATAGACTACAGCATGCCAGGTTTCCCTGTTCTTCAGTATCTCCAGGAAGCCGCTCACATTCATGTTCACTGTCAGTGTATCACTTTTACAAACACAAAGGAGACACATCTACAAATATATATACCTTCACCCACACTTGTGGAATCTTTCTTGTCATAACTTGTTTAAACAGTTTCTTTCTTCTCTATTCTGGCTGCATTTTGTCTCTATTAGTTTTTTTTTTTTTTTTTACACTATATGATATTATAATTTCATTGTCTTTTGTTTGTCTCCTTCCATCCCTCCTTTCCCTAGGCTAGAAGAAGCTTCCAGATATTGAGTCTTCCTTATCTTTGTATGTTGATGAGCTCTTAAGATAAGCTTTGCTAGACTCATACCTCTCCAGAAAGGGTCTTTCCTTACAACAGTGTCTTAATACAATTCCCTCAATTGTAGTCTGAGTTTCTCTGGTGGCTCAGATGATAAAGAATCTGCCGGCAATAAAGGAGACCCGGGTTCAATCTCTGGGTTGGGAAGATCCCTTGGAGAAGGGAATGGCTCCCCATTTCAGTATTCTTACCTGTAGAATCCGAGAAACGGAGGACCCTAGTTGGCTACAGTCCATAGGATCACAAGCAGTCAGAGACGACTGAGTGACTTGACACTTCCACTTTCTTTCACCTGTAGTTTCTTATAAACACACCTGTTCTTTTAACACAGGTTAAAAGCTTCTTTACAGCAGTGAATATCTGTTCTCCTTTATATATCTTCCAGCAGAGCCAGAAGGATCAGACACAGAGGAGGTTTTTAATAGTGTATCAAATGAGCAAATGAATGACCCATGGTGGGGTGTGTCACTGCAGTGACAAAACTGCAGTGCTGAAGCCGGCGGTTGGCCTGGAGTTGATAGATGTGTGTGTAAAAAAGTAAAATTAGCTTCTTGTTCTTTCCAGATGGGAAGAAATTTGATGCTGGAATTAACTATGAATCAGCAGTTTGAGTTTGAAATGTTTGAACATGAACTGATGTTAGGATTCTTTAAGCCTCATCTCTGATTCAATGTATATTTTGAGTTCCTTTTTTTTTTTTTTTAATTTTGGCCTCCTTCATTGATTTTCTATCCATTTATTTTCATCCATTTTTATTCTTCGGCACATGTGGGCCTCCCATTGCAGTGGCCCCTCTCGCTATAGAGCGCCGGCTCTGGGCATATGTGTTCCAGAGCGCTGGCTCACAAATGGGCACACTGGTTCAGCTGCTCCACGGCACATGGGATCTTCTCCCACCAGGGATTGAACTGGGGCTCCTTGCACTGCAAGGCAGACTCCTCACCCACAGGACCACCAAGGAAGTCCCTTGAGTTCCTTCTTTAATACAAGATTTCATGGGGTTAAGATAAGCTTTGCTAGACTCATACCTCTCCAGAAAGGGTCTTTCCTTACAACAGTGTCTTAATACAATTCCCTCAATTGTAGTCTGAGTTTCTCTGGTGGCTCAGATGATAAAGAATCTGCCGGCAATAAAGGAGACCCGGGTTCAATCTCTGGGTTGGGAAGATCCCTTGGAGAAGGGAATGGCTCCCCATTTCAGTATTCTTACCTGTAGAATCCGAGAAACGGAGGACCCTAGTTGGCTACAGTCCATAGGATCACAAGCAGTCAGAGACGACTGAGTGACTTGACACTTCCACTTTCTTTCACCTGTAGTTTCTTATAAACACACCTGTTCTTTTAACACAGGTTAAAAGCTTCTTTACAGCAGTGAATATCTGTTCTCCTTTATATATCTTCCAGCAGAGCCAGAAGGATCAGACACAGAGGAGGTTTTTAATAGTGTATCAAATGAGCAAATGAATGACCCATGGTGGGGTGTGTCACTGCAGTGACAAAACTGCAGTGCTGAAGCCGGCGGTTGGCCTGGAGTTGATAGATGTGTGTGTAAAAAAGTAAAATTAGCTTCTTGTTCTTTCCAGATGGGAAGAAATTTGATGCTGGAATTAACTATGAATCAGCAGTTTGAGTTTGAAATGTTTGAACATGAACTGATGTTAGGATTCTTTAAGCCTCATCTCTGATTCAATGTATATTTTGAGTTCCTTTTTTTTTTTTTTTAATTTTGGCCTCCTTCATTGATTTTCTATCCATTTATTTTCATCCATTTTTATTCTTCGGCACATGTGGGCCTCCCATTGCAGTGGCCCCTCTCGCTATAGAGCGCCGGCTCTGGGCATATGTGTTCCAGAGCGCTGGCTCACAAATGGGCACACTGGTTCAGCTGCTCCACGGCACATGGGATCTTCTCCCACCAGGGATTGAACTGGGGCTCCTTGCACTGCAAGGCAGACTCCTCACCCACAGGACCACCAAGGAAGTCCCTTGAGTTCCTTCTTTAATACAAGATTTCATGGGGGTTAATTTAAGCTGTAGTGAACTTGAAACCATGGAGAGATATTTTAAGAATTAATGGATCCCTGGGAAAAGTTCTCAGAGTTACTGATGGAACTGTTCTCTCTAAAAGTGCAAGCAAAAGTGTACACACTAAGAAGTTAAAATCTCTTTGGATTTTAAAATGGTATCATTCCTTATTACTTTTCCTTTTTACTTGACATTATTTTGTCTCCTTTTTTAAAGGTCCTTCAATTTTAGTGGCACCAAGGCATTCAGTCTTAAGTATAGTTACTGTTCTTTTGCTCAAGAGTTATTCACAACAATTGGATTGTTTACTTTGTTCTGTTGGTAAAGGGAAAAATGATGAACTGGGGACTAAAGCATACAGTTATATCACACTGAGTTGGAGATAAAAGATTTAAAGAATATTAAAACAAAATTCTTTATCTTAAATAGAAAGTTTTAGGAGTTAATTATTTATGGACAGTTACCTTCCTTCCTAGAATGGTATCTCTGCCTGGACAAGGATGCTATCATATTTAATTTCTATTTTCTTTCAGGGCCCACCATAGGGCATTGTTTCGTTAAATTCAATATATATGGATGGTAGAATTAATTCTAAAGCAAATAATAACAACCCACAAAATAATTACACTTCATAAAAACCATGAATAGGTAAAAGAAATTTAAGAAGCTATGATTCCTACTATCTTACCATCTAAGAAGACAGACAGACATTTAATAATTGTGGAGCCATCTCAGGCCTTGTGCAATTAAATACTTAGAGAAAACAGGAATACAGTAGTTATGGAGATCTATGTGGCTGACATAGAACTTTAATTACAGCTTGAAGGTATCAAGTGTAAAATTTCACTTAGCAAAATAAAAGGGGAAAATAATTTCAGACAGAAGAAAGGCCTACGTGGAACTGTATAGATAAAGAGGGGATGGGAAAAGAAACATCTGATGCAGGCACACTGGTTCAGCTGCTCCACGGCACATGGGATTTCTAGGGATTAACTGGGGCTCCTTGCACTGCAAGGCAGACTCCTCACCCACAGGACCACCAAGGAAGTCCCTTGAGTTCCTTCTTTAATACAAGATTTCATGGGGGTTAATTTAAGCTGTAGTGAACTTGAAACCATGGAGAGATATTTTAAGAATTAATGGATCCCTGGGAAAAGTTCTCAGAGTTACTGATGGAACTGTTCTCTCTAAAAGTGCAAGCAAAAGTGTACACACTAAGAAGTTAAAATCTCTTTGGATTTTAAAATGGTATCATTCCTTATTACTTTTCCTTTTTACTTGACATTATTTTGTCTCCTTTTTTAAAGGTCCTTCAATTTTAGTGGCACCAAGGCATTCAGTCTTAAGTATAGTTACTGTTCTTTTGCTCAAGAGTTATTCACAACAATTGGATTGTTTACTTTGTTCTGTTGGTAAAGGGAAAAATGATGAACTGGGGACTAAAGCATACAGTTATATCACACTGAGTTGGAGATAAAAGATTTAAAGAATATTAAAACAAAATTCTTTATCTTAAATAGAAAGTTTTAGGAGTTAATTATTTATGGACAGTTACCTTCCTTCCTAGAATGGTATCTCTGCCTGGACAAGGATGCTATCATATTTAATTTCTATTTTCTTTCAGGGCCCACCATAGGGCATTGTTTCGTTAAATTCAATATATATGGATGGTAGAATTAATTCTAAAGCAAATAATAACAACCCACAAAATAATTACACTTCATAAAAACCATGAATAGGTAAAAGAAATTTAAGAAGCTATGATTCCTACTATCTTACCATCTAAGAAGACAGACAGACATTTAATAATTGTGGAGCCATCTCAGGCCTTGTGCAATTAAATACTTAGAGAAAACAGGAATACAGTAGTTATGGAGATCTATGTGGCTGACATAGAACTTTAATTACAGCTTGAAGGTATCAAGTGTAAAATTTCACTTAGCAAAATAAAAGGGGAAAATAATTTCAGACAGAAGAAAGGCCTACGTGGAACTGTATAGATAAGAGAGAGCAGGGGTATGGGGAAAATTCAGAAAGAAAGCCATCCTGATGCAGAATATCAGGATCAAGTTGAAAACACTAAAAGGTAAGGTTCTCTGGATGTTAAACCTGGGGAATTTGAATACCTACAGTAACTTGATATGTACTTGATTCATCTGTCTAGGGATATTGTTTTTATGTGTGACCAGAGGTAATTTTCTCATTCATGTTATCCCTTGGAAATTATCTGGGACATATTAGAGTCATTTTACTCTGAGCATGATGTGATAACACTTTATGTAAGAGAGCAACCAAGGTTGAAGTGTACGTGTGTGTGAGTGAGACCCTTGCATAACCCAAAGGACTGTGCTGACCAGACATTTGAAGAGAAAGCCTGTCTTATTCCCTTTGGGGGAAAAGGACTCCTAGCAGAATTCCAGTGTTTTTTATGTAGAAAGTGAAGTAAATAAAAAGAGAAAAATAAAGTTGGAAAGAAAGCAGGCTGATAGTCCTGATGTTTGGATAATATTATAACTATGTAGGGATTGTAGAGATGCATTCTACTCTAGAGATCTTCTAGAGGGAAGAGTTTGGGCCCCATTGTTTTCAAGCACAGATCACAGGAAGCAAAGGGAAGTGAGGGTGTGGCCTGGGAGATGTACAACAGGTGTTGACACCTTCTCCTTTGTTTGAATCAATGGCACATAACCTCTGATTTTGTTTCTTCATGCACAAAATGAGACTTTTGACCCGATCTTCCTAGGATTCTGCTAGTGCTAAAAATTTTACAGATTGAATTGCTTTATTCAATTAAATACGTTCTTCTAATGTTGTCCTTTGTTTTAGATGTGTTTGTCTCATATCACAATGAAATTTTCTTGGCATTCAGAAAACACTGGTTGAATTGAATGGGTGTCTCTGCTGATGCCTCTCGTGCTTTTAATAAGAACACAATTATTATTCAGAAGATGGGGAAGAGGCACCTACTTTCTCATGTTATAGAAGGGCAGACAAACTCAAAGTTGAGTTCAGGGCTTCCAAAAAGCCTGTGCTCATCCTAGTATGTTCTTAAAGTAAAAGTAAGAGTGATTGGTGGAAGAAGAGGGATCCTTATGTGGCGTTCATACTGTTGACTTCAGAATCTTTGGGGCTGGCCAAAACGTTCATTCAGTTTTAGGTAAAAAGAAAAGACATTTTTCATATTCACCAAGAACTTGATTGAACAATGTGTTCAGTAACTGAATAAAGTTTTTGGCTAACCCAATATTTAGGTTCAATGAACTCTTTTCAATAACCCTGTTGTATATACACCTGTCATCGGTTATTTCATAAAAGTAGTATGGATTATATTACACTTTCAACCTGTCACTTCTTCTCCCTTTCTCAGAATATGAGTGTGAGCATATGTGTGTGTGTGTGGCCAGTGAGTGCATGATGTGTAGATTTGTGTGCAATGCCGATGGCCAAAAATGAAGAGAAACATTAGTAAAAACATATGGGGAAGCACCAACTTATATCCCTACTTTATACCTAAAAACATCTCCTGACCACTGTAAATGATTCATTCATATGTGAACTCTGATCTGTAGTTTATTGTTCACCATTTGATTGGGTTTTTATTAAAATTACACTATAACTTATTTAAAGAAGACTAGTCTCATATTTCTGTCATCAATGAGAATGTCTCTGAAGATTTTTGTCGGGTTTTTTTCTTGTTGTTTTTATAAGGGAGAGTTTGGTGCTTTGCTTTTTTTTCCATTGATTATCTGTCATGAGTTTGGCATGAATTTGAGCTTTTATCGTCCCTGAAAAATCTTTTCCTTTTCATGTTGTGTTTTGTAAGCTGCTGACTGGCCTATCTTATGACTGAGACCTCCAAGGGAAAGTGAAATTCATCTTTCCAGGAAAAGTATTTGCCAAGGAGCAAATCCCATGGTGAAAAGCATTGAGCAGTGGTCTTAGAGAATCAGGGGGAAATTTGGAGCCGGTAGTATTACCCCCTAAAAAACAATTTGACAGGAGAAAGCTGATAGCACCAACCCACTCTTGAATAGTGTTTCATTGTCCTAAACACCTTTCCAAAGGATTTATTTCCTTTGGTGTGCCAATATAGGGAGCCAATTACAGCAGATCATACCATCTCTAATTTATGGACTAGAGCATGGTGAGTCAGTGACTTCAGGAGACTAACCCAGATAACATGGTGCACCAGGGGAGGAGCCAAGAAGAACCACTCATGAGTAACTAGTGCAGTATTTCTAGGTCTGTATTCTTGCCTCCCCCAGAGCCCTTTTGCTCTGTTGATAGAACAGAATAGAGGACTTTCTGAAGCCTAGCTGAGTATCCAGAACTTGGCCTTTTATCCTTGATATTCTTGTTAAATGTTGTTCAGGACTCTCAAATCCCTGCAACCTGGTTCTTTTCCACATTTTTATAAATAAGCGTAGGGCTCTTGTATTTAGGTCCTCTGTGCGGCTCCTAATACAGCACTTAGACATATGAAGAATGGTTTAAAAGATTTTTTTTTTCTTCTAAAAGGATATTTTTTATCACTGCAGAGCTCATCTTTACTTTTACTATAATCTTACCATTACTCTTCAAGTAAGGATATCTTAGGACCTGTATTGCTATGAACAAATAGCTCCTAGAGTAAAAAATGGAAAAAAATGTATAGTTTTTACTGTGGAATAATCCAGTTCTTATTTTAGATGTTACCGCTGAATTTAAATAAAAACATCCTAAAAATGTTTCATTCAGTAGCATTCATTGAAACGTTTTGAAAGAATATGTAAGTTTAATAAGGACATGTTTAGCATACATGATCCATATGTATTTAAAGTTAAACAGTTGAATTAAATGTCAGAAGAAGTAATGTAAATTAAACCACAGAACCAAAAGTGTATGACTCTGAAGATGGAAAATAACATCATGCTGTGACATTTTTGTTTTAAAATATTATCAAACATCCCAATAGATCGAGGGGACGAGAGGTTATATTTTGAAACTTTAGTCTAAAAGACCAAAGAAAATTGAAGAACATCCAGAAGCAGGGTTTTAGATTTAATAGGGGGATGAGTTGAATATGCTGTGGATGTTTATCTTGGAGAAATAATAAAGTGACATCAGAAATACTGCTGGATGTTTGAAGTTTTGCCTGAGAGAGTTAGGCTTAACCTGTACTCTGGTTCCATAAATTTAACCTAGAGCTTTAGAAGATGAAGAGAGACAGATTTCACTTTCATATGAGAAGTGATAATTTATTGGTCAGATTTAAGTTCCACGTCAAGTAGAGGCTGGATAGAATGCTTCAGCTTAGTGCTATCCAGTAGAAATGCAGTATGAGAAGAGTAGCAAATGTAGTTTTAAGATTTCTTGTAGCCACATTGAAGAGCATCTTAGAAACAGATGACGTGGCTTGTATTACTATTCTTTCAACAGAGTATATTCAAAATCTTATCATTTCAACATAAAATCAATATAAAATTATGGTAAATTTTACATGACTTTTTTCCTACTAAGTCTTCAAAATCCAGGGTATATTTTACACTTACAGCTCATCTCAGTTTGGGCTAGAAACATTTCAAGTCCTTTTCAATTGCCATTTGTGGCTAGTCCCTGCTGTATTGGACAGTGTGTTTTTAGAGTAGCCAAACATAATAACCAATCTTGAAGTGCCTTCATTCAAAGAAATGTTTTTACTGGAATAGCATGGAGGCAGAATTGATAACATTTTCCAAGCAAAGGCACCTTTGAGGTCATGGCGCAAATGTTGACTGACGTGAGTGTTGCTTAATCCTGGGGACTGTAGGGGAGAGAGGAAAAGAAATGGGTCAAAGATCACTGTTAGCCCATGCAGCATCTTTCCATAAATTATAAAATGGAATCCCCTCTGGGGTTTCTCAGGTTTCTCAGTGGGTAAAGAATACACCTGCCCATGCAGGAGATACAGGAGACACAGCTTTGATCCCTGGCTCAGGAAGATTCCCTGGAGGGGGAGGTGGCAGCCCACTCCAGTATCCTTGCCTGGAGAATCCCATGGATAGCCTGGTGGGCTACAGTCCATAGTGTCACAAAGAATCAGTCACGACTGAAGTGACTGAACACGCTGGACTAATAAAACACAGAGTAGGAGCAAATCACTCTTATCCTACACCAGGGCAACGTCTTGAGTACAAAACAGAACTAGAGTTCAGCCCACCCTTGCCTCTTGGGGTGGGCACTCTCTGAGGCACTTCTTGGCAGCTGTTTTCTCTGGGGGCTCCCTGGGAGGGTTCTTAAACTCTATTCCCTGGGAAGAGTTAGGTTAACCTATTGGTTCCATAAATTTAACCTAGAGCTTTAGAAGATGAAGAGAGACAGATTTCACTTTCATATGAGAAGTGATAATTTATTGGTCAGATTTAAGTTCCACGTCAAGTAGAGGCTGGATAGAATGCTTCAGCTTAGTGCTATCCAGTAGAAATGCAGTATGAGAAGAGTAGCAAATGTAGTTTTAAGATTTCTTGTAGCCACATTGAAGAGCATCTTAGAAACAGATGACGTGGCTTGTATTACTATTCTTTCAACAGAGTATATTCAAAATCTTATCATTTCAACATAAAATCAATATAAAATTATGGTAAATTTTACATGACTTTTTTCCTACTAAGTCTTCAAAATCCAGGGTATATTTTACACTTACAGCTCATCTCAGTTTGGGCTAGAAACATTTCAAGTCCTTTTCAATTGCCATTTGTGGCTAGTCCCTGCTGTATTGGACAGTGTGTTTTTAGAGTAGCCAAACATAATAACCAATCTTGAAGTGCCTTCATTCAAAGAAATGTTTTTACTGGAATAGCATGGAGGCAGAATTGATAACATTTTCCAAGCAAAGGCACCTTTGAGGTCATGGCGCAAATGTTGACTGACGTGAGTGTTGCTTAATCCTGGGGACTGTAGGGGAGAGAGGAAAAGAAATGGGTCAAAGATCACTGTTAGCCCATGCAGCATCTTTCCATAAATTATAAAATGGAATCCCCTCTGGGGTTTCTCAGGTTTCTCAGTGGGTAAAGAATACACCTGCCCATGCAGGAGATACAGGAGACACAGCTTTGATCCCTGGCTCAGGAAGATTCCCTGGAGGGGGAGGTGGCAGCCCACTCCAGTATCCTTGCCTGGAGAATCCCATGGATAGCCTGGTGGGCTACAGTCCATAGTGTCACAAAGAATCAGTCACGACTGAAGTGACTGAACACGCTGGACTAATAAAACACAGAGTAGGAGCAAATCACTCTTATCCTACACCAGGGCAACGTCTTGAGTACAAAACAGAACTAGAGTTCAGCCCACCCTTGCCTCTTGGGGTGGGCACTCTCCTGAGGCACTTCTTGGCAGCTGTATCTCTGTGGGCTCCCTGGGAGCCAGTTTCTTCAGTGACTGCAGACTGCAATTGTCAGCAGTGATTCTTAAACTCTTATAGGTCACGGGTTCCTCTCAGAATTTTAGGAACACCACGAGCCTCTTCTCGAAGAAAAATCATTAGATTCAGAGTGTAACAGTGGTCCGTGAACTACATTTGAAAGCACGGACACTTTTGAGTCTGTGAACCTGTGTCTAATAAATCTGGAGACAATAATAGTTGTCCATATTTCTAATGAAGGTCCTCTTGTTTCAAGGGTAAGGGGGAAAGAAGATAGGAGAGGCACAGACCTGATTATCTCTCCCCACCTAAAATAGACCTTGTGGGTGTAGATTGAAAGATACCTTTGTCCGTTGTGTATTTTGTCAAGTCATTATTTTCTCTGTGAACTGCTGGAGGATTGTTCTGCTGCTGTCACTGTCTCTCCCCAAAGTTCTCACCTTGTCATGTTGCAGGAGGAGTACCTGGTGATGACTAAATTGAAACACTGAATGTTTTGACACCAGCTAGGGACCAGGCAGGACATTTGGTCTGTTTTTTTTATGTTGTCTCCATTGGCACTTCCTCCCAGTGTTTTTCTTGTGGTGCCACAAGGCACTCCTCCCCTGCTGTCTGCTTCCTGTTGTGATCAGTGTTCATGATCACACAGGTCACATCTTATATCAAGAACAGTTGACTCAGGGTACTGGGTCTCCAGGTCACTGCCCCAGGCCATGCTCTCCTGTGCTCCTCTCTGCATTTCAAGGGTACAGAATGATGAACAGAAAGAAAACGTGTAATGTGTTAGTTCCCTATATAATAAGTATGCAGTATATCTCATCCCATGTATATAAAAATATATGTGTGCATATGTATATTATAGTATATGAACATATATGTATGTGTGTATCTATATATACATGCAAATGCATGCTACATATGCATTTTCACTCTTAAATTTTACTCTTTTTGACGGTGTATTATTTTAATCTTTATTATGTACTAGAGTATAGTTGATTTGGAATGTTGTATTAGTTTCAGGTGTACAGTTCAGTTCAGTCATTTAGTTATGTCTGACTCTTTGCAATCCTACAGACCGAAGCATGTCAGGCTTCCCTGTCCTTCACCATCGCCCAGAGTTTGGTCAAAGACATGTCCATTGATTCAGGGATGCCATCCAACCATTTAATCTTCTGTCATCCCTTTCTCCCTCTGTCTTCTATTTTTCCCAGCATCAGTGTGTTTCAGTGAGTAGGCTCATCACATCAGGTGGCAGAAGTATTGGAGCATCAGCTTTAGCATCAATCCTTCAAATGAATATTCAGGGTTGATTTCCCTGAGGATTAACCAGTTTGATTTCCTTGCAGTCCAAGGGTCTCCAAGTAGCACAGTGCTCAGAAAACTGAGCACTGAGTTCTTCTGTTCTCAACCTTCTTTATGGTCCAATTCTCGCATCCATACATGACTACATTATATTTATTTCATATTCTTTTCTTATCTAAGTTATGAAAGAATATAATTTACAGGTGGAATTTTTTTTTCACATGGAATTTTTAAAAGGGATACAAATTAATGTCCAAACTAGAAACAAGCTCACAAATTTAGAAAAGAAAATTTGTGGTTACCAAAAGGGAAAGATTGGGGGTGGGGATAAATTAGGGCTTAGGTAAGAAAATATACATACTAGTGTATATTAAATAGATAAACAGCAAAGGCCTATTTGAATAGCATGTGGAACTCTGAATTTTACTTTTTTAAAAAAACTTTTCTCCTTTGATGAAAGAAACCTTTTCTAGAAAACTTAAGATCTTGACAACAGGTAACAGTTTCTTTTCCACCTGAATTATAGCCATCATAATCACTCATTAAGTTTAATGAAGGTTGGGTTATTGAGAGTGATTCTATGCTGTGTTATACCTTTTCAGTTGCTTCTGCAACTTGGAGACAGAATGATTAAGACTTGTTCTATAGAACCTAGCAATTCATAATTGTGTGATACAAGAAGAAGAAATGAAGACTATAATGCGATGCTACATATGCATTTTCACTCTTAAATTTTACTCTTTTTGACGGTGTATTATTTTAATCTTTATTATGTACTAGAGTATAGTTGATTTGGAATGTTGTATTAGTTTCAGGTGTACAGTTCAGTTCAGTCATTTAGTTATGTCTGACTCTTTGCAATCCTACAGACCGAAGCATGTCAGGCTTCCCTGTCCTTCACCATCGCCCAGAGTTTGGTCAAAGACATGTCCATTGATTCAGGGATGCCATCCAACCATTTAATCTTCTGTCATCCCTTTCTCCCTCTGTCTTCTATTTTTCCCAGCATCAGTGTGTTTCAGTGAGTAGGCTCATCACATCAGGTGGCAGAAGTATTGGAGCATCAGCTTTAGCATCAATCCTTCAAATGAATATTCAGGGTTGATTTCCCTGAGGATTAACCAGTTTGATTTCCTTGCAGTCCAAGGGTCTCCAAGTAGCACAGTGCTCAGAAAACTGAGCACTGAGTTCTTCTGTTCTCAACCTTCTTTATGGTCCAATTCTCGCATCCATACATGACTACATTATATTTATTTCATATTCTTTTCTTATCTAAGTTATGAAAGAATATAATTTACAGGTGGAATTTTTTTTTCACATGGAATTTTTAAAAGGGATACAAATTAATGTCCAAACTAGAAACAAGCTCACAAATTTAGAAAAGAAAATTTGTGGTTCCCAAAAAGGGGAAAGATTGGGGGTGGGGATAAATTAGGGCTTAGGTAAGAAAATATACATACTAGTGTATATTAAATAGATAAACAGCAAAGGCCTATTTGAATAGCATGTGGAACTCTGAATTTTACTTTTTTAAAAAAACTTTTCTCCTTTGATGAAAGAAACCTTTTCTAGAAAACTTAAGATCTTGACAACAGGTAACAGTTTCTTTTCCACCTGAATTATAGCCATCATAATCACTCATTAAGTTTAATGAAGGTTGGGTTATTGAGAGTGATTCTATGCTGTGTTATACCTTTTCAGTTGCTTCTGCAACTTGGAGACAGAATGATTAAGACTTGTTCTATAGAACCTAGCAATTCATAATTGTGTGATACAAGAAGAAGAAATGAAGAAAGAAAAACACATTCTGAGAATCTGACAGGACTTCCAATATGCAAAGACAGTGAGATGCTCAATTTGATTGTGGAAGCAAGGACCTCTTTCCTTCAGTCATTTTTATTCCTTGAGTAGGAGTTGCTTTGGGGGATTTAGCTTATCTGGGTCTGTGGGATATTGAATCAGGTGTGTAGGCCTCTCCCTGGGGAATTAGAGACGTGAAATCGTTTCTGGAGATTGCCTGTGAAAGTTTTAGGATGTGTCCGGTGTCGTGGAAGCAGAAGGAAGTACCAAAGGGCAAGAGCTTTTATTGCCCATGTATTTTCCTGCAGCGCTACTCAGAGGTTGACAAATGGATCCATTTGCTTTGTTTCTTCTATGTCCAATGAACCAAGATACTGTGACTTCTTTCAGATGTAACTGACATCACATCATACTGGTTTCAGGTCTTCAGCATAGTGATTCATTGCATGTAAATATTGGAAAGTGATCATCATACTAAGTCCATTTGGCATCCATTACCACAAACAGTTACAGATATTTTCCTTTTGATGAAAACTTTTAAGATCTGCTCTTTAAGCAACTTTTAACTATATAATAAAGTATTACAAAATATAGTCATAGTAATATACATTACATAGCCAGGACTTACTTATTTTATAACTTTTGACCATCTTCACCCATATCACTCACCCCTGACTGCCTCCCTCTAGCAACTATCAGGTTGTTCTCTGTAGCTATAAGCTCAGTTTTTGTGTATTTTTGTCTTAGATGCCACATACCAGTGGCATCATGTGGTATTTCATTTTTCTCTGTCTGACTTATTTTGCTTTGCAGTATGCCCTCAAGGTCAATCAACATTGTTGCAAATGGCAGGAGATCCTTTTTATTTTTTTTTAAATTTAGGCCTATTTTATTGATATTTTGTGTATTTATTTTTCATTCATCTTCATTCTTTGGCCTATGTGGGCATCCCACTGCAGTGGCCTAATTGCAGGCCACTGACTCTGGGCACATGCACTCCAAAGCACTTGCAATCGGACACACCTGTCCAGCTGCTCCGCGGCATGTGGGATCTTCCTGGGCCGGGGTTCGAACCGGTGCCCCTTACACTGCAGGGTGGACTCTTTATCCACTGGACCACCAGGGAAGCCCAGGAGTTCCTTTTTCATTTCTGAATAATATTCTGTTTTGCCTCTAATTCATCATTTATTTTTCATCCATCTTTATTATTCTTTGGCCTGTGTAAGTCTCCCATTGCAGTGGCCTCTCTCGTTGCAGAGCACCAGCTCTGGACACATGCACACCAGAGCCCTGGCTCATAATTGGACACACCTGTCCAGGCGTCCCTTGGCATGTGAGATCTTCCCGGGATCAAACCAGTGACCCCTGCACTGCAAGGCAGACTCTTTGCCCACTGGACCACTAGGGAAGCCCAGTAGTTCTACTTTAATGTGACTTTCTTTTTTTAAGGATGCTGATAGCCTGAAGCCACTTCATTTCTTCCTAGTTGACCCTCTAGTATTTTTGCTATGGAACATATCAGAATTTTTAGTATCACCATTAGGAAGATTGGTCCACTGGACAATGAACATTGAAGAAAATAGTTCCCTTGTACCTGACCAATGGTACAATCTTATATATACAGAGGGCTTGGGAAATTTCCACATGTTATTATTATAAGGATCATCTTTGGAGAAGAGAATTTTTCTGATTTCTTTATATGTAGCTTAACAGAAGTGTTGTTAACATCTTCATGCCAAGGGTCATATGTTTTCCAATGTTGTGTCTTAATGAACTGTCATGTACTGACTACAAATGGATATAGCTGAATTCAAGAATAAAATATAGTAAAATTTTTACTTAAACACATCTACTCATTTAAATACTCTGACTTCAGTGGTCACTCCAAAGAAAACCTTTCCAATTTGATATTGTGTTCAAGACCATCAGGGAAAAAGAATTAAATAAACATCACCCCATGCATGTTGTTAAGAGTGTTAACTGAGTATTGCTTGTTTATCATGTCTGTATGTGGATTACTATATTTGGTCCTATGAGGGATTTCTGAGAAAGCACAAATAAATATTTTCCCACCCTCCAAGCTTGGTTGGGGGTTGGAAGATCTTTCTAAATGCATGTATAGATAGTGTAGTCAGATGTCTGCAAAGTTCTAAGTGAATATGATAAAGTCAACAAAGTATGCAGGAAATCTGTACTTCGAAAAGGTGATAAGAATGGTATTGGTCATCACGGCATCTGTTGGGGGAACATAATTTGGTTTTACCAGGACAATAGTTGACAGTGTTTTTGGTAAAGGACCAGATAGTAAATATCATACACTTCTCAGGATATAGCATCTCTGACAGAATTACTTAATTTTGCCATGTAGCACAAACTCAGCCATATGTATTCCAATAAAACTTTATTTCCAGGGCTAAGAAGTATTAGATTTGACCATTAGGCTGTAGTTTGCTATTCACTGGACTTCATTATAGAGAGAAGGAACAGGAGTAGGTTGGAGAGAAGATGGGATCAGACTATCTAATGTCTTCTACTAGCCATTCTGGTTTTAACATCTTACTTGTTAAAACAGACTTCCACTTTTAAAGTTATTTACTCAAATTCCAACCCATCGCCTTTTTAAACGTAAGAATTGTGTTCACAAGATTGTACAGATGACACTTCTAAACCTATGGTTCACATAGCCCAAGACTCCAGATAATATCTGTGAGATAGCGTGACCCATACCATAAATAATATGTGCTTCCATCAAATGTATTAGTGTGAGGGTAGTCATCTGCTTTGGTTTGCCTGAAATTGAGTTTTCCCCAATACAGGGCTTTCAGTGCTAAACCCAGGACACTGCTGGATGAACCAGGGTGGTTGGTCATACTTATTAGTAAATATTAACATCAGACTGGGAAGTGAGTGCAGATATCCATCTAGATGGTTATATGTCCACTGAGAGTAGGAAATTGCCAATCTAGTTATTGTTTCACAGATTTAGATATTGCAAAGAGAGAGCAGGTAGGTGATGGGTTCTGAGACTGGGTGAGTAAGATGCAGAGAATGCTGAGTGAGGGCAGCAGCAGAGCCTCTCAGAACCCTTAGCCTCAGATCTTGGAGTGGAGTCTTGCACAGAATTTCAGCAAAGACTTTCACACTTAAATGTGAACATGCATGCATGCATGCTAAGTCCCTTCAGTCATGTCCAACTCTTTGCTAGGCTCCTCTATCCGTGGGATTCTCCAGACAGGAATACTGGAGTGGGTTGCCATACCCTCCGCGAGGGGATTTTCACGAGCCAGGGATCAAACCCACGTCTCTGATGTCTCTTGCACTGGCAGGAGGGTTCTTCTCACTAGAACTTAAATTATATAGACATTTCATATCAGTGATTAAAGAAAGAGAAGATTTCTTGGTCAAAACATGTATCATAAGTTTCTATGTTAGGATATAGCATCTCTGACAGAATTACTTAATTTTGCCATGTAGCACAAACTCAGCCATATGTATTCCAATAAAACTTTATTTCCAGGGCTAAGAAGTATTAGATTTGACCATTAGGCTGTAGTTTGCTATTCACTGGACTTCATTATAGAGAGAAGGAACAGGAGTAGGTTGGAGAGAAGATGGGATCAGACTATCTAATGTCTTCTACTAGCCATTCTGGTTTTAACATCTTACTTGTTAAAACAGACTTCCACTTTTAAAGTTATTTACTCAAATTCCAACCCATCGCCTTTTAAACGTAAGAATTGTGTTCACAAGATTGTACAGATGACACTTCTAAACCTATGGTTCACATAGCCCAAGACTCCAGATAATATCTGTGAGATAGCGTGACCCATACCATAAATAATATGTGCTTCCATCAAATGTATTAGTGTGAGGGTAGTCATCTGCTTTGGTTTGCCTGAAATTGAGTTTTCCCCAATACAGGGCTTTCAGTGCTAAACCCAGGACACTGCTGGATGAACCAGGGTGGTTGGTCATACTTATTAGTAAATATTAACATCAGACTGGGAAGTGAGTGCAGATATCCATCTAGATGGTTATATGTCCACTGAGAGTAGGAAATTGCCAATCTAGTTATTGTTTCACAGATTTAGATATTGCAAGAGAGAGCAGGTAGGTGATGGGTTCTGAGACTGGGTGAGTAAGATGCAGAGAATGCTGAGTGAGGGCAGCAGCAGAGCCTCTCAGAACCCTTAGCCTCAGATCTTGGAGTGGAGTCTTGCACAGAATTTCAGCAAAGACTTTCACACTTAAATGTGAACATGCATGCATGCATGCTAAGTCCCTTCAGTCATGTCCAACTCTTTGCTAGGCTCCTCTATCCGTGGGATTCTCCAGACAGGAATACTGGAGTGGGTTGCCATACCCTCCGCGAGGGGATTTTCACGAGCCAGGGATCAAACCCACGTCTCTGATGTCTCTTGCACTGGCAGGAGGGTTCTTCTCACTAGAACTTAAATTATATAGACATTTCATATCAGTGATTAAGATGAGAAGATTTGGTCAACATGTATCCAGTTAAGTTTCTTGTTCTTTACACTTATTTCTATGGGACACTGAAAACAGTAAGTTTAAGTATTGTACCACTAGACAAATTTGAGAAACATTCCTCACTGATTTCAGCTTATCTGGATCTGGATGTCCCTGCCCTATGCTCTCTGTAGCCATATTTCCTTTCTGTAGGAAGAAATAACTGCTGGGGTGCTAAAATGTGGTTAAAGAAAGAGAAGATATTAGACATGACAATACACGGAAGCTTGCCATATGGGTCTCTGGAGGTACTTCTTTGTGGCCCTTACAAACTTGAATTATCAGAAATGGAAACTGACCTAGTCCTTGATGCTCTTGATGGATTTTGTAGACTACATAGATGAAAATGAATTTGAGCCATGGTGTATATTGTCAGCTCTACCATTTAGTATCTCCTTTCTGACATGACAAGTAGAATCACCCTGTATACACTGCAGATAGAAGACATTCTGATTATGTTACATTCCATTTACATAATCTTTTCTCTCAATCTTCAACCAGCACCTCTCTCAAAGGCTGAAGTTTCTTACACACTGCCTTTGCCTTCCTGTCTGAGCACTCACCTCCAGCACTGTGCCATTGTGCTCTCAGCATCTTTCCTTCTCCTGCCTCCTGGTCTCTGTACCTGTTTTCTAAAGACCCAATGAAAGGAGTCCTCATAGTGGCTTTCACACAGTGAACCTGTGCTTTTCTGCTTCTCCTTCTTGCCTCATCCTTTCCACTCCCGTGAAGGAAAATAATAGGCTATTAAAGTAGCAAACTAAATAAACACCTTTCTAGGCCATTCCTTTTAAAGATGATTTCACCTTTGGGTAATAGCAACTCCCATTTTGTCAAACATTCTTACTAATTAAGAGTTGCATTTTTTTTTATTTCTGAATTTCATTTTTATTGCATTGTGTCTAGGAAATTCTGGTTTATACAGATAAGTACCAGCAAATGATAAGTACCAGTAATGTTTATTCTTGTTTTAAATTATTTTTATTTTACTTTTACTTTTACAGGGTGGTGTTGTTTACAGATATGTATAATCCCAGATTAGTCATATGTATATACTGGGCCTTCTCCCTCCTACACCATCCTCCCTGTCCCCCATCCCACCCATCTGGAGTTGCATTACTTATAGTGCATAACATTATCTAATATGAAAATATAAACTATATTTATATGGCTAACATTTTTTACTATCAGAAACATTCCTCACTGGTTTCAGCTTATCTGGATCTGGATGTCCCTGCCCTATGCTCTCTGTAGCCATATTTCCTTTCTGTAGGAAGAAATAACTGCTGGGGTGCTAAAATGTGGTTAAAGAAAGAGAAGATATTAGACATGACAATACACGGAAGCTTGCCATATGGGTCTCTGGAGGTACTTCTTTGTGGCCCTTACAAACTTGAATTATCAGAAATGGAAACTGACCTAGTCCTTGATGCTCTTGATGGATTTTGTAGACTACATAGATGAAAATGAATTTGAGCCATGGTGTATATTGTCAGCTCTACCATTTAGTATCTCCTTTCTGACATGACAAGTAGAATCACCCTGTATACACTGCAGATAGAAGACATTCTGATTATGTTACATTCCATTTACATAATCTTTTCTCTCAATCTTCAACCAGCACCTCTCTCAAAGGCTGAAGTTTCTTACACACTGCCTTTGCCTTCCTGTCTGAGCACTCACCTCCAGCACTGTGCCATTGTGCTCTCAGCATCTTTCCTTCTCCTGCCTCCTGGTCTCTGTACCTGTTTTCTAAAGACCCAATGAAAGGAGTCCTCATAGTGGCTTTCACACAGTGAACCTGTGCTTTTCTGCTTCTCCTTCTTGCCTCATCCTTTCCACTCCCGTGAAGGAAAATAATAGGCTATTAAAGTAGCAAACTAAATAAACACCTTTCTAGGCCATTCCTTTTAAAGATGATTTCACCTTTGGGTAATAGCAACTCCCATTTTGTCAAACATTCTTACTAATTAAGAGTTGCATTTTTTTTTATTTCTGAATTTCATTTTTATTGCATTGTGTCTAGGAAATTCTGGTTTATACAGATAAGTACCAGCAAATGATAAGTACCAGTAATGTTTATTCTTGTTTTAAATTATTTTTATTTTACTTTTTACTTTTACAGGGTGGTGTTGTTTACAGATATGTATAATCCCAGATTAGTCATATGTATATACTGGGCCTTCTCCCTCCTACACCATCCTCCCTGTCCCCCATCCCACCCATCTGGAGTTGCATTACTTATAGTGCATAACATTATCTAATATGAAAAATATAAACTATATTTATATGGCTAACATTTTTTTACTATCATCTGTCCCAGGCACCACACTTATTTCATTACATTGATTATCTCATTTAATCTTCTCAACAGTCATACCTGATGTGTAGTATTAACATTCCCATTTCATAGGTGAAAGTCAGAGGCAAGGAGCCTACATAACCTACCCAGTGTATTTAAAGTGCAAGAAGTAGGGCTGGACTTTGAACCCAGGCAAGCTAGTCCAGGTGTCTGTACCATGTGGTCTCCCACTTTAAATGGCATTACTCTGGGGCCTGACCACTGAGAGGCTTCAGAGCCCTGGAGCAGTAGTTATTAGCATCACTTCTCATCATTCCATCTGCAAAAGAGATTAATGTCTGAGACTAAAAAAGGCTCTGAACCTTAATAATAGTACAAATGAAATAATTGCCTGAGTAAGCCTAAGGTGAGCTTTAGAGGTGATTGAGTCCATACTGATATAAATCAATGGTTGAATCAATGAGGGAGAAGAAACAAATATCCCTTAATGAAGAATGTTAAATAATTTCTGTAAGTACTTTCCTTCCTCAACAAATGGAACATAACTCACCACTCCTTAAATGTGGGCTGTAGGTTTACTTTCAAAAGGTAAAGCATGGGAATGGAGGAGAAGAGTAACTTTGCAGCAGAGAAAACAAAACAAAACACTACTGAAGTCTGAAGATGAAGGTAAATTTCATCGATAGAAGTCCTGTTAATCGTATGTACCCTTCATATGGAGTGATGAGAGTACCACTTCCATGATCTTCCTCCCTCAGCCTAACCATGAGAAAAATATCAAACTCCCATTAAAGATAATGCAAAGTACCTAACCAGCATCCCTGATCCTGCCTAGGTCATCAAAAACAAAGCAACAGAAATCTGAGAAACTCTCTCAGCCACAAGGAACCTAAAGAGACATGGATTACATGTAATGTTGATATCCTGTATATCCTGGAACAGTAAAAGGGTATTAAATAAAAAGTAAAGGAAATCTGAATAAAGTATGAACTTTACTTCCCCATCCCACCCATCTGGAGTTGCATTACTTATAGTGCATAACATTATCTAATATGAAAAATATAAACTATATTTATATGGCTAACATTTTTTTACTATCATCTGTCCCAGGCACCACACTTATTTCATTACATTGATTATCTCATTTAATCTTCTCAACAGTCATACCTGATGTGTAGTATTAACATTCCCATTTCATAGGTGAAAGTCAGAGGCAAGGAGCCTACATAACCTACCCAGTGTATTTAAAGTGCAAGAAGTAGGGCTGGACTTTGAACCCAGGCAAGCTAGTCCAGGTGTCTGTACCATGTGGTCTCCCACTTTAAATGGCATTACTCTGGGGCCTGACCACTGAGAGGCTTCAGAGCCCTGGAGCAGTAGTTATTAGCATCACTTCTCATCATTCCATCTGCAAAAGAGATTAATGTCTGAGACTAAAAAAGGCTCTGAACCTTAATAATAGTACAAATGAAATAATTGCCTGAGTAAGCCTAAGGTGAGCTTTAGAGGTGATTGAGTCCATACTGATATAAATCAATGGTTGAATCAATGAGGGAGAAGAAACAAATATCCCTTAATGAAGAATGTTAAATAATTTCTGTAAGTACTTTCCTTCCTCAACAAATGGAACATAACTCACCACTCCTTAAATGTGGGCTGTAGGTTTACTTTCAAAAGGTAAAGCATGGGAATGGAGGAGAAGAGTAACTTTGCAGCAGAGAAAACAAAACAAAACACTACTGAAGTCTGAAGATGAAGGTAAATTTCATCGATAGAAGTCCTGTTAATCGTATGTACCCTTCATATGGAGTGATGAGAGTACCACTTCCATGATCTTCCTCCCTCAGCCTAACCATGAGAAAAATATCAAACTCCCATTAAAGATAATGCAAAGTACCTAACCAGCATCCCTGATCCTGCCTAGGTCATCAAAAACAAAGCAACAGAAATCTGAGAAACTCTCTCAGCCACAAGGAACCTAAAGAGACATGGATTACATGTAATGTTGATATCCTGTATATCCTGGAACAGTAAAAGGGTATTAAATAAAAAGTAAAGGAAATCTGAATAAAGTATGAACTTTATTTAACAATAGTGTATCAACCATAGGTCATAAACTGTGATAAATGTACACACTAACGTAAGGTGTTAAGAGCAGGGTAACTAGCTGTGAGTGAGGATGCTCTGTACTTTGTTATGTAAATCAATCTAAAATACACTAAAACAAAAATATGATTTTTTTAAAAAGTGGATAATAAAGATAACTTAGAATAGGCAGCACATATGTAGAAGTTAGGGGCAAATATTTCTGTGCTTTTGTGACCAAAGATTTCCTGTTTTCAAAATTCAGAAACAATCCTGCTGTGTATAGCATGATGCAAGGTCAAAGAAAAGAGTGTTATGAAATTGTTGGACAAAGAGAGAATGTGGTCAGTGGCAAAAGTAGTAGAACCACATGCCAGTGATGGAGGTCATGACAGAACAGGCTTAGTGGGGACTTGGCAGACACGTTTTCATTTAAAAAAAAAAAAAAAACAGGGAGATCCCATTTATTGGTGATATGTATGTACATATTTCATCAATAAATAAAAAATACCAAATCACATTAGTAAAAAGATTAAAATTAAAATAATGAGATAGAGTTTTATACTTCTCAATTTGACAAAGATGAACAAAGATACAATCTATTCAAACTAAACTGCAAGGAAAAACATATTTTATATGCTATTGGTACAAATATAATTTAGAACAATTTTGCTGAAGAGGAATATGTCATTGTGTATAAATAATTTAATGTGTGCATTCCACTTCTAGAGATGTATTTTAAATACATACTTATAAAAGTGAACAAAGATTTAAGTTAAAATTAGAGATACTCTACATGTCCAACAATGAAGCTTTGATTGACTAAATTATGGTACACGCAAAGGATGGACTAATAGCTCCTAAAATCGTTTTACAGAAAAATATATAATGCTGAGTAAGAAAGATAGAATGTAAGACATATGATTCCTTCTTCAGTTAAAAATATATACACACACAATATATATAACTTTGCATCCCTGATCCTGCCTAGGTCATCAAAAACAAAGCAACAGAAATCTGAGAAACTCTCTCAGCCACAAGGAACCTAAAGAGACATGGATTACATGTAATGTTGATATCCTGTATATCCTGGAACAGTAAAAGGGTATTAAATAAAAAGTAAAGGAAATCTGAATAAAGTATGAACTTTATTTAACAATAGTGTATCAACCATAGGTCATAAACTGTGATAAATGTACACACTAACGTAAGGTGTTAAGAGCAGGGTAACTAGCTGTGAGTGAGGATGCTCTGTACTTTGTTATGTAAATCAATCTAAAATACACTAAAACAAAAATATGATTTTTTTAAAAAGTGGATAATAAAGATAACTTAGAATAGGCAGCACATATGTAGAAGTTAGGGGCAAATATTTCTGTGCTTTTGTGACCAAAGATTTCCTGTTTTCAAAATTCAGAAACAATCCTGCTGTGTATAGCATGATGCAAGGTCAAAGAAAAGAGTGTTATGAAATTGTTGGACAAAGAGAGAATGTGGTCAGTGGCAAAAGTAGTAGAACCACATGCCAGTGATGGAGGTCATGACAGAACAGGCTTAGTGGGGACTTGGCAGACACGTTTTCATTTAAAAAAAAAAAAAACAGGGAGATCCCATTTATTGGTGATATGTATGTACATATTTCATCAATAAATAAAAAATACCAAATCACATTAGTAAAAAGATTAAAATTAAAATAATGAGATAGAGTTTTATACTTCTCAATTTGACAAAGATGAACAAAGATACAATCTATTCAAACTAAACTGCAAGGAAAAACATATTTTATATGCTATTGGTACAAATATAATTTAGAACAATTTTGCTGAAGAGGAATATGTCATTGTGTATAAATAATTTAATGTGTGCATTCCACTTCTAGAGATGTATTTTAAATACATACTTATAAAAGTGAACAAAGATTTAAGTTAAAATTAGAGATACTCTACATGTCCAACAATGAAGCTTTGATTGACTAAATTATGGTACACGCAAAGGATGGACTAATAGCTCCTAAAATCGTTTTACAGAAAAATATATAATGCTGAGTAAGAAAGATAGAATGTAAGACATATGATTCCTTCTTCAGTTAAAAATATATACACACACAATATATATAACTTTATATATACTTAAATATTTGTATCTATTTATATATATGTATGTATTTATATAAATAGAATAAAGGGCTTTCCTGTTGGCTCAGTGGTAAAGAGTCTGCCTGCCAATGCAGGAGGCATGGGTTCAGTCCCTGGCTTGGGAAGATTCCCCAGAGAAGGAAATCATAACCCACTTCAGTGTTGTTGCCTGGGAAATTCCATGGACAGAGGTGTCTGGTGGGCTACAGTCCATGGAATCACAAAAAAGAGTCACACACAACTTAACAACAAAAACAATAAATATATGAAAAAAAAAAGGCAGATGAATTTATGTTAAACTGTTAACATATTAGCAACAATTGTCCCCATTTAGATGATTTTTGTTTTTCTATTGCAGTTTTCTGTGTTTTTCAAACACAAAAACACAATTTATTTTTTTATTATTGATCTCTTTTTGGCTGTGTCAGGACTTAGTTGCAGTGCTCAGGCTCTTTGTTGCAACCTGCAGACTTCTCTCTAGTTGTGGCTTGTGAGCCCCAGCAGACACGTTCTCTTAATTGAAATGTCAGCTCTGCTGGGGACGATCTACGTAGGAGAGTTCAGAACAGAAAAATGGTGGGAAGATGGCACCATATTTCTGAAATATTGATAGTGGCAATGTACTTCAACTGGTCGATGAAATGGATAAGAGAATATACAAAAGAGGAAGAAGAGAAAAAGAGAACCTCATTGGCACTCTGCCATATGTTATACTATTGATATGATTATATTTGAGGAAATGCCTAAACTTTGACTCACAACATTACACTACCAGAAATAGAGGCTTTAACAGGTCAGAACTTCTACGTTTCCAAGACAATGATCCAGTTCAAGACAGGGAAAGGTGCTTTAACTAAACGTTTAGTAGTAGAACTACTCATTTTTAGAGACAGACTTTGAATAATGAATAAGCTGTTCACATAAATGTTAGAAGAGTTTTTGAAGGTCGTACAGTCTCCTTTCCCATCCCCAACCCTCCTCTCTCCGCTCTACAGACATACACCATATAGCACAAATTAATATTCCCAATGGAAGAGCTATTGGAGATTCATCACTCTGCTTTGGTGACCTGTCCTGGTCCTCAGCTATCCCAGTAGGTGGTGTATTCTGTTCCAAATGCTTATGCTTTGAAAGACAGTCTAGCTTTTATTTTTTTTTTTGTTTTTTATGTATTTATATAAATAGAATAAAGGGCTTTCCTGTTGGCTCAGTGGTAAAGAGTCTGCCTGCCAATGCAGGAGGCATGGGTTCAGTCCCTGGCTTGGGAAGATTCCCCAGAGAAGGAAATCATAACCCACTTCAGTGTTGTTGCCTGGGAAATTCCATGGACAGAGGTGTCTGGTGGGCTACAGTCCATGGAATCACAAAAAAGAGTCACACACAACTTAACAACAAAAACAATAAATATATGAAAAAAAAAGGCAGATGAATTTATGTTAAACTGTTAACATATTAGCAACAATTGTCCCCATTTAGATGATTTTTGTTTTTCTATTGCAGTTTTCTGTGTTTTTCAAACACAAAAACACAATTTATTTTTTTATTATTGATCTCTTTTTGGCTGTGTCAGGACTTAGTTGCAGTGCTCAGGCTCTTTGTTGCAACCTGCAGACTTCTCTCTAGTTGTGGCTTGTGAGCCCCAGCAGACACGTTCTCTTAATTGAAATGTCAGCTCTGCTGGGGACGATCTACGTAGGAGAGTTCAGAACAGAAAAATGGTGGGAAGATGGCACCATATTTCTGAAATATTGATAGTGGCAATGTACTTCAACTGGTCGATGAAATGGATAAGAGAATATACAAAAGAGGAAGAAGAGAAAAAGAGAACCTCATTGGCACTCTGCCATATGTTATACTATTGATATGATTATATTTGAGGAAATGCCTAAACTTTGACTCACAACATTACACTACCAGAAATAGAGGCTTTAACAGGTCAGAACTTCTACGTTTCCAAGACAATGATCCAGTTCAAGACAGGGAAAGGTGCTTTAACTAAACGTTTAGTAGTAGAACTACTCATTTTTAGAGACAGACTTTGAATAATGAATAAGCTGTTCACATAAATGTTAGAAGAGTTTTTGAAGGTCGTACAGTCTCCTTTCCCATCCCCAACCCTCCTCTCTCCGCTCTACAGACATACACCATATAGCACAAATTAATATTCCCAATGGAAGAGCTATTGGAGATTCATCACTCTGCTTTGGTGACCTGTCCTGGTCCTCAGCTATCCCAGTAGGTGGTGTATTCTGTTCCAAATGCTTATGCTTTGAAAGACAGTCTGTATCTTCTAACCACTTCTAATCTGTATACCTTGGAGCCTTGGGAACTTTAGTTTCGATGTGTAGTTTATTGATATATGTCAGAGAAACAGAAAACGAGAATGACTTTTCTTGGTCTTTCAGATAGCAAGACCCAGGTGTGTAGAGAAATAAATCACTTCCTCAAAGAATATCAAGTTAGAAACCAGCTTAATGAATAGTAGGGTGCATATAGATACAGAGATTACAGAGTGTGACGGATGGATAGGTAGATTCATAAAAGTAGGTGTGCATGCTGAAGGTCAAAGATAGGTAGACTGTAATTTCAATGTTAGGAGAATAGAGGTCCACAGAAATAAGAGCGGAAAAGCCAAGTGGCCAAAGAATTAATTAAGTTCACTTGAAGGGACTTTGTGTCCATGAAGAAAAGGAATGGACATAATCAGAAATTTCTTACGTGATTCTTACTATCATTCAGAAGGAGCATTCAGATGCAGGTGTTCCAGGCTCAGAGGTGAGGATGAGTAGGAAGAGATGGGAAATGCCACAGGATCATCTTAGCATAAGCAACATACGGGAGTACAGAGAAGTGTTAAAATTCATAGTTAAGCTGTTTATAAGCAAACCAATTAGAAATGTTTATCCATCAAACAACAGATCACAGTTCATTTTTTAAAACTTCAGAGAGTCAAAACACATCTAGTTAGATTTAGTACAACTATATAGGATTCCCAGGTGGCTCAGTAGTAAAGAATCTTCAATTTAGGAGACCTGGGTTTAATCTCTTGGTTGGAAATGGCTTTAACAGGTCAGAACTTCTACGTTTCCAAGACAATGATCCAGTTCAAGACAGGGAAAGGTGCTTTAACTAAACGTTTAGTAGTAGAACTACTCATTTTTAGAGACAGACTTTGAATAATGAATAAGCTGTTCACATAAATGTTAGAAGAGTTTTTGAAGGTCGTACAGTCTCCTTTCCCATCCCCAACCCTCCTCTCTCCGCTCTACAGACATACACCATATAGCACAAATTAATATTCCCAATGGAAGAGCTATTGGAGATTCATCACTCTGCTTTGGTGACCTGTCCTGGTCCTCAGCTATCCCAGTAGGTGGTGTATTCTGTTCCAAATGCTTATGCTTTGAAAGACAGTCTGTATCTTCTAACCACTTCTAATCTGTATACCTTGGAGCCTTGGGAACTTTAGTTTCGATGTGTAGTTTATTGATATATGTCAGAGAAACAGAAAACGAGAATGACTTTTCTTGGTCTTTCAGATAGCAAGACCCAGGTGTGTAGAGAAATAAATCACTTCCTCAAAGAATATCAAGTTAGAAACCAGCTTAATGAATAGTAGGGTGCATATAGATACAGAGATTACAGAGTGTGACGGATGGATAGGTAGATTCATAAAAGTAGGTGTGCATGCTGAAGGTCAAAGATAGGTAGACTGTAATTTCAATGTTAGGAGAATAGAGGTCCACAGAAATAAGAGCGGAAAAGCCAAGTGGCCAAAGAATTAATTAAGTTCACTTGAAGGGACTTTGTGTCCATGAAGAAAAGGAATGGACATAATCAGAAATTTCTTACGTGATTCTTACTATCATTCAGAAGGAGCATTCAGATGCAGGTGTTCCAGGCTCAGAGGTGAGGATGAGTAGGAAGAGATGGGAAATGCCACAGGATCATCTTAGCATAAGCAACATACGGGAGTACAGAGAAGTGTTAAAATTCATAGTTAAGCTGTTTATAAGCAAACCAATTAGAAATGTTTATCCATCAAACAACAGATCACAGTTCATTTTTTAAAACTTCAGAGAGTCAAAACACATCTAGTTAGATTTAGTACAACTATATAGGATTCCCAGGTGGCTCAGTAGTAAAGAATCTTCAATTTAGGAGACCTGGGTTTAATCTCTTGGTTGGGAAGATCCCCTGGAGGAGGAAATGGCAATCCACTCCAGTATGCTGACCTGGGAAATCCTATGGACAGAGGAGCATGGTGAATGTACTTCATGGGGTCACAAAGAGTGGGACACAACTGAGCGACTAAACCACTGTTACTATATAGGCATTTACCTCATTGCCTGAAACTTTTTCCTAAATATTACTAATGCAATGAATAATTAAAGGAATTAACTAACTACTATAAGCCCGGCCCCCCAAAATAAATTGCTCATTTATTTCAACAATTAGGATAATTCTTTGACTTAAAATACCCAGAGAAATATTTTAATTCTTCAGTCTACAAGTGTTAATGAAGGCTGCTTGTAAGTAAATAGAAGAGCTAGTGGAAAAAGATAAAACTGACCAGAAGCATATTTCTTACATGATTTATTTGCAATACAATATGTACAGGAAATATAGTTTATATGCCATTCTTTTATAAAAAAATTGTATTGAAGAGTTTAAGTATAAAAAGATTACATGCAGTGTTTTTTTCCTTTTCCCCATGATGCCTATTTTTTTTGTTATATATTTATTTTCATCCATACCTTATTCTTTGGCCTGTGTGAGTCATTGCAGTGGCCTCTTTCATTGCGGAGCACTGGCTCTGGGCACATGCACTCCAGAGCGCTGGTTGGCAATTGGACACACCTGTCCAGCCGCTCTGCAGCACATGGGATCTTCCCATGTGAGGGACAAATGCCCTGGAGCACAGGGAGTCATTTCTTAGCCATAAGGGGCATAATCAGAAATTTCTTACGTGATTCTTACTATCATTCAGAAGGAGCATTCAGATGCAGGTGTTCCAGGCTCAGAGGTGAGGATGAGTAGGAAGAGATGGGAAATGCCACAGGATCATCTTAGCATAAGCAACATACGGGAGTACAGAGAAGTGTTAAAATTCATAGTTAAGCTGTTTATAAGCAAACCAATTAGAAATGTTTATCCATCAAACAACAGATCACAGTTCATTTTTTAAAACTTCAGAGAGTCAAAACACATCTAGTTAGATTTAGTACAACTATATAGGATTCCCAGGTGGCTCAGTAGTAAAGAATCTTCAATTTAGGAGACCTGGGTTTAATCTCTTGGTTGGGAAGATCCCCTGGAGGAGGAAATGGCAATCCACTCCAGTATGCTGACCTGGGAAATCCTATGGACAGAGGAGCATGGTGAATGTACTTCATGGGGTCACAAAGAGTGGGACACAACTGAGCGACTAAACCACTGTTACTATATAGGCATTTACCTCATTGCCTGAAACTTTTTCCTAAATATTACTAATGCAATGAATAATTAAAGGAATTAACTAACTACTATAAGCCCGGCCCCCCAAAATAAATTGCTCATTTATTTCAACAATTAGGATAATTCTTTGACTTAAAATACCCAGAGAAATATTTTAATTCTTCAGTCTACAAGTGTTAATGAAGGCTGCTTGTAAGTAAATAGAAGAGCTAGTGGAAAAAGATAAAACTGACCAGAAGCATATTTCTTACATGATTTATTTGCAATACAATATGTACAGGAAATATAGTTTATATGCCATTCTTTTATAAAAAAATTGTATTGAAGAGTTTAAGTATAAAAAGATTACATGCAGTGTTTTTTTCCTTTTCCCCATGATGCCTATTTTTTTTGTTATATATTTATTTTCATCCATACCTTATTCTTTGGCCTGTGTGAGTCATTGCAGTGGCCTCTTTCATTGCGGAGCACTGGCTCTGGGCACATGCACTCCAGAGCGCTGGTTGGCAATTGGACACACCTGTCCAGCCGCTCTGCAGCACATGGGATCTTCCCATGTGAGGGATCAAACCAGTGCCCCTTGCACTGCAATGCAAACTCTTTATCCACTAGACCACCAGGGAAGCCCAACATGCAGTTTTATAAACTAAAGGTTAAAACCTTTTAGGTTTGTATGTCAAGAAGAGATGTCTTTTCTAAATCAACATTAAGACTGGCACACTTAGTTCATTGCAAAAGGGTGAAAATAATTGGATAGTGAAGAGATAAGTGACCCTAATCTGAGTGGAGGTTTTGAAAAGTTCTCAGGTCACTTCTGGTTAGAGCCAGAAGAGACTTACGGCTCGTGCCAATAGCTGATGGCTTAATACTGACGTGTGGTGGAGGACACTCCTGTCCTACTTCTGGCTCCCCTGCCAGGACCAGAGTGTCTCAGATTTGACTGTGGTGAAAGGAACATATGTAAAACAGCAGAGACTGCAGTGACAAGGGGGCAGAGAAAGTGTACGTTTTGAAGCTGTGTTGAATGAATTCAAGTCGACTTGACTAGAGACACCAAGCGACTGATCCCTGAGATCAATGACCTACTGCCCAACAGGACTTACTTTTCAGTGAACATTTAGTAGCCACCTCCAAGAGGTAGGTGCTCAGTGAATTTCTGAGAATACAAACACAAATGAGTGAGAAGCCCCACCTTTACCATGTGAGGCTATGCTCTGGGAAGGAAGCCAAAAATGGTCCACAATAATGACAGTGTATGAAGGGCAGTTATAGATGCTCAGAGCAGTTCTAGAGGCGGACGATGGAGGATTAACAGAAAGGACATTGTTGGTGCTCGTTAAGGATGAGTAGGAGGTTTCTATATGGACTGGATGAAAAAGCCATTTCAGAGAAAAACAACATATGTGTAAAAGCATGTAACCACAGTATATAACAGATATAATATGTGTTATTTAGCACCAGTTTATATCACGTGGTGCCATCTATCAGACAAGAAAGACCACAGGACTTGGAGAAAATGACTCTAGGTTCAACTTCCTGTCCACAATCACCAGCTACTTCATCTGAGAGAGTTATTTTACTTTTAATTTTCCATTTTCTTATAAAATCATATAGAGGTAACGTGGTATACACTCTGTTGGCCAAAAAGCCCCCTCTGCAGCACATGGGATCTTCCCATGTGAGGGATCAAACCAGTGCCCTTGCACTGCAATGCAAACTCTTTACCTAGACCACCAGGGAAGCCCAACATGCAGTTTTATAAACTAAAGGTTAAAACCTTTTAGGTTTGTATGTCAAGAAGAGATGTCTTTTCTAAATCAACATTAAGACTGGCACACTTAGTTCATTGCAAAAGGGTGAAAATAATTGGATAGTGAAGAGATAAGTGACCCTAATCTGAGTGGAGGTTTTGAAAAGTTCTCAGGTCACTTCTGGTTAGAGCCAGAAGAGACTTACGGCTCGTGCCAATAGCTGATGGCTTAATACTGACGTGTGGTGGAGGACACTCCTGTCCTACTTCTGGCTCCCCTGCCAGGACCAGAGTGTCTCAGATTTGACTGTGGTGAAAGGAACATATGTAAAACAGCAGAGACTGCAGTGACAAGGGGGCAGAGAAAGTGTACGTTTTGAAGCTGTGTTGAATGAATTCAAGTCGACTTGACTAGAGACACCAAGCGACTGATCCCTGAGATCAATGACCTACTGCCCAACAGGACTTACTTTTCAGTGAACATTTAGTAGCCACCTCCAAGAGGTAGGTGCTCAGTGAATTTCTGAGAATACAAACACAAATGAGTGAGAAGCCCCACCTTTACCATGTGAGGCTATGCTCTGGGAAGGAAGCCAAAAATGGTCCACAATAATGACAGTGTATGAAGGGCAGTTATAGATGCTCAGAGCAGTTCTAGAGGCGGACGATGGAGGATTAACAGAAAGGACATTGTTGGTGCTCGTTAAGGATGAGTAGGAGGTTTCTATATGGACTGGATGAAAAAGCCATTTCAGAGAAAAACAACATATGTGTAAAAGCATGTAACCACAGTATATAACAGATATAATATGTGTTATTTAGCACCAGTTTATATCACGTGGTGCCATCTATCAGACAAGAAAGACCACAGGACTTGGAGAAAATGACTCTAGGTTCAACTTCCTGTCCACAATCACCAGCTACTTCATCTGAGAGAGTTATTTTACTTTTAATTTTCCATTTTCTCACCTATAAAACTGGGTCATATAAGAGGGTAATTCAAAGGTTGTTGTACTGAGTGGTCAAACAATGTGATTAAGTGTAAGGTATTATTAACAGGATTACTTAGGATTTGTTAGGGCTTCCCAGGTGGCTCAGTAGTAAAGAATCCACCTGACAATGCAGGGGATGCTAGTTCAACCCCTGGGTCAGGAAGATCCCCTGGAGTAGCAAATGGCAACCCAGTCCAGTGTTATTGACTGGAAAATTCCATGGACAGAGGAACCTGGTAGGCTTACTGTCCATGGGCTCACAGAGAATCTGGCACAACTGAGCACATGCATGTAGGTCTTGTCAGGTCACAAAGTAGAGATGATCTCTAGTGAAAAGAACTGTGGCAAGTAAGAGTGGGTTAGTAATTTAAGGAATTCCCTAAGGGTTTGAACTGAGACCTTGCCCATGTTGAGAGACAGTTGTGATAACGTGCTACAGGCTTACTTTCTAAGGTATTCACAATTTGAGTCAACCTGGATGAACACTCATGAAATTTGTAAATGATATGACTGCTTCCAAATGATGTTGGTTGACTAGATGAAACAAATGCCTTATATCTGACAATGTGGAATTTCAATTTGAACATGAAAGATACAAAGTCCTAACTCAGTCTACCAAAGATTTGATGACAGAATGTAGAAAGATCTCTGTTGTCAGGATCATATGTGGAAAATACAAGGTTGGGGATTTGAGGCACTTTGAGACTTGCTATTGGTCAGCAGTAATAGAGAGTTTGTGTGATCAGGATTTCATCAGTAAAAGGCAGTCATACCTAGAATGGTGAATGTGATGGTCTTACTCTTCTCTGTTTTGGCCACAGCATGATGTCTAAGAGAAGTTTATAGACAAGTTAATCTGATTCACAGCATTACTATGAAGATGGTAAAGGAATTCAGTCCTATTCTTTATATGAAACGTCGATACATTCTTAAAAGGAGGAGACTGGATGCATAGTTTTTACACTTATACCTGTGAAGAATGGTCATGAGGAAAAGGAACTACATTTATTGGGGTAGAATATGAGGGTAGACTTTGTATGAATGAATGGGAGATAAAAAAACAGAATTTAGGCTTGGCGTCAGTGTACCTAATAAGTTCAGGAGATGAACGATGTTGTAGTTTAGCTAACAGTGAAGGCATCTAAGCATGGCCCAGTTGGACCAGGTGAAAATGGCAGAAGAAACTATTGTCAGGAGAGAATCGGGCAAGATGCCCTTTGATGTTTTTTCAAAATCTGCAAATCTTTGACTCTGTAACAATTAATACGATTCAATAATAAGAAAATGGTAAGCTTAAAGACCCAAGCAACCATTATGAAAACGAACTGAAAGTTAGTCCAAGGATGTTTGGATTAATGTAACCATGAAGGAGGACTAACAATGTTTGAAAAAATATACCCATAGTAAAAACCTTCTGGGTATCATGCTGCAAGAAATGCCAAGCAAAGTTTGAGGTCTGGTTCAGTTTATCACTTATTCATGCTCTCAAAGAATTAAGAGTATGCACACTGAAGTCAGTACGTGTTTCCTTAGTGAATACAGAAATAAAGGCAGAAAGCAATAAACATTTATTGTTCCTTTGGGATGTCAAGAGAACCTTATATGTTGAAAGAATAAGCTAGATGATCTATTTACTTTTCATTTGCACTGTCTGTATTTCTGTAGTCACAAAAAGAATACATTGCAGGCAGAGAAGATGTTTTCTTTAAGTTCCAGCTATTAATGATACACACAAGAAGCACAAGTACTCAAGTGTGCTTTTTAGTAAAGATTTTATTTGGTGATCTGGCTCTAAGGAGACTTTGATTTTTTTAAAAGTATGTTATCATTTAATGATACCAAACTAAAGGGGTAGCATCTGGTTTTGATTCATTTAATCTTAATGAGAAAGAACAAGTCCTTACTTAAAGAGTGTCTTATAGCCAGTTATTTCTTGTATTTTTAGAAATCATTTGTTCTTCTTCAAACTGATGTGCTGTAATTATTCATTAATAATAATTCTTGATGTCTCTGGAGTCATTCCATTACCCAAGTCATTATGCATCATTTTTCAGTGGTTGCTACAATATTGAGATACCTATAGCTCATTGAGTCATTACATTCATTGGTGTATATCCTTTTTTTTCCTCTCTCTCTTTTTTTTTTTAATTTTGGCCTCTTTTATTGGTCTTTAATTTATTTATTTTTATCTATGCGAGGCCCCTGTGTGGACCTCCCATTGCAGTGGCCTCTTCTGTTGCAGAGCACCAGCTCTGGGCGCATGCACTCCAGAGCACTGGCTTGTAATTGGACACATCAGTCCAGCAGCTCCGTGGCATGTGGGATCTTCCCGGGCCATGGATCGAACCAGTGCCCCTTGCATTGCAAGGTGGACTCTTTACCCACTGAACCATCAGCGAAACCTGGTGTATATCCTTTTAATGAAGAATATCCAATTTATTCAGAGTCAAGTTTCAATGAAATATTTTCCAGGACTTAAGAAGGTGCTTTTATGTCTAGGAAGAATATAGATATAATCCCTATATACTCACTACTGGATATCTCTCATAGAAATCTTGGCCTTGAATGGAGAATTCTAGTTTTTGTTGACCAAGAAATGGGTATGTAAATTTTTGCTCTCAAAGAATTAAGAGTATGCACTGAAGTCAGTACGTGTTTCCTTAGTGAATACAGAAATAAAGGCAGAAAGCAATAAACATTTATTGTTCCTTTGGGATGTCAAGAGAACCTTATATGTTGAAAGAATAAGCTAGATGATCTATTTACTTTTCATTTGCACTGTCTGTATTTCTGTAGTCACAAAAAGAATACATTGCAGGCAGAGAAGATGTTTTCTTTAAGTTCCAGCTATTAATGATACACACAAGAAGCACAAGTACTCAAGTGTGCTTTTTAGTAAAGATTTTATTTGGTGATCTGGCTCTAAGGAGACTTTGATTTTTTTAAAAGTATGTTATCATTTAATGATACCAAACTAAAGGGGTAGCATCTGGTTTTGATTCATTTAATCTTAATGAGAAAGAACAAGTCCTTACTTAAAGAGTGTCTTATAGCCAGTTATTTCTTGTATTTTTAGAAATCATTTGTTCTTCTTCAAACTGATGTGCTGTAATTATTCATTAATAATAATTCTTGATGTCTCTGGAGTCATTCCATTACCCAAGTCATTATGCATCATTTTTTCAGTGGTTGCTACAATATTGAGATACCTATAGCTCATTGAGTCATTACATTCATTGGTGTATATCCTTTTTTTTCCTCTCTCTCTTTTTTTTTTTAATTTTGGCCTCTTTTATTGGTCTTTAATTTATTTATTTTTATCTATGCGAGGCCCCTGTGTGGACCTCCCATTGCAGTGGCCTCTTCTGTTGCAGAGCACCAGCTCTGGGCGCATGCACTCCAGAGCACTGGCTTGTAATTGGACACATCAGTCCAGCAGCTCCGTGGCATGTGGGATCTTCCCGGGCCATGGATCGAACCAGTGCCCCTTGCATTGCAAGGTGGACTCTTTACCCACTGAACCATCAGCGAAACCTGGTGTATATCCTTTTAATGAAGAATATCCAATTTATTCAGAGTCAAGTTTCAATGAAATATTTTCCAGGACTTAAGAAGGTGCTTTTATGTCTAGGAAGAATATAGATATAATCCCTATATACTCACTACTGGATATCTCTCATAGAAATCTTGGCCTTGAATGGAGAATTCTAGTTTTGTTACTGGGCTAATGACTCAGAGGAGACTTGTTAATTTTCTCCTGGGCCCCAAGCTGTAACAGAAAACAACACTCTATGGAATCACTGTCATTTTTTTATCCATTTAATGTTGCATGCTTATTTGCTCAATTGTGTCCAACTCTGTGACCCCATGGACTGTAACCCACTAGGCTCCTCTGTCCAAGGAATTTTCCAGGCAAGAATACTGGAGTGAGTTGCCATTTCCTCCTCCAGGAGATCTTCCTGACCCAGGAACCAAACCCACATCTCTTTTGTTTCCTGCATCGCAGTGGATTCTTTACTTCTGAGCCACCAAGGAAGCCGATTTAATTGTAATTTGTACTAGATCAACTCCATTGTGGTTGAGCACCATAGCTTTTAGTGGGAAGATCCCAAAACTTAAAAGAATAGTATTTCCTCTGGGTAACAGCATTCTGCATTTTAAATATCTGCTATCTGTTAAGTTAGAATGACTGGCACTGTGTCAAGGGTGAAATGTTTAGCATGGTAAGGATAATATATTTTTTTAAGCTTAGGGTCTGTTCAGACTTTTACATCCAGTGTTACTTTCTTTGAGTATCTTCTCCTCAGAGGTTAAGATAATCTAATAATGAATTAAGCATCTTCTAAATATTTATACTTTCTCATTTCATAGAAAAGATGAGGTATAAAATTCCTTCAGGCAACTGTAATATATAAAGGCAGTTTATAAACAGTGTGTTAGTGTATATTATTCACATCATAAAAGGTTCTTTTGTTACAAAAGGATTGAGCTCAGGGTTTCTTTAAATATGAGCCCCCATTGTGCATTCAAAACAGCATTTAAATTATCCAAACCTTCAAGAATAAATGTACTGTGTAAAGTAACATATATTTATCTTATTTGTGAACTTTGGTGTAATGAGTTGTTCAGTAGGTGATTGACACAAGTCTGGCAAAAAGCCAAAAGTGTGAAAATTGGAAACTTGGAATTCTTGAAGCTGTTGCACAGCATTGTATCTGTTTCCTTAAGAATGTTTGTAGCTAGTACTTTAAAATAATAATAATATTGATACAAGTATAAGGCCTACTTTCACTACTTATATAGAAATTCTAGACATATTTCTAATGAAAAAAATATACTGGTTCATTAAACAAATATTTATTAAGTGCATATTATTTGACCTGCAAACAGCCTTAGCTATTTGAGTCTCCCATTTGATAGATGACAAAAATGAGAACAAGAGAAGCGATATGGTTTCCTCCAGATCAGCTAATAAAAATGGAGAAATAGGAGCAATGGTCTCAACTCCTAACTGGTAGCCTTTCCACTGACCTGTGTATGCTAGCTGCTTATGTTAATTCACTTTGTTATTAAGAGAGATTGTTTTAAAAATATTATTCTGTCTCCATCAACTTACTGAAGATAAATTCCTATAAAACAGGCATCACCTCTCTCCTTTTGTATGGAATAGGGGATTCAGACAGCTATAAAGCCTAGCATGTGCTGCTGATAGAAAATACACAAAAGACTCAAAATCAAACTAAGTGATCAAAGATGAAATCCAAGATAGTAACGTAAGGAATAATGTAAATCATTTATAGCAAATGTAAGTATAATAAAAGCACCTGTTTCTGCCTCATTTTCTAACTCAGTTTATTAATGGTACAAACAACATGTTCTTTTTTATTATTATTATTATTTTATTTATTTAATTTGGTGGGGGTTGGGTGGGGAGGGAGGGGACCAGGTGGCCCACTTCTATTGGTCTTTTATTTGTCCATTTTCATCCATCTTTGTTCTTTGACCCGTGTGGGCCTCCCATCGCAGTGACCTCTGTTGTCGCAGAGCAGTGGCGCTGGGCGCATGCCCTCTAGAGCTCCGGCTCGGTAATTGGACACATCGGTCCAGCCGCTCCGTGGCACGTGGGATCTTCCCAGGCCAGGGATCAAACCGGCGCCGCTTGCACTGCAAGGCGGTATCCTTACCCACTGGACCACCAGGGAAGCCCCAAATAACATGTTCTTAGAAAGAAAGAAAATCCCGCATTTGATTAGGTTTGCCATTCAAGTAAACTTTAGAAAACTCCCAAAACTTTCCAAATAAATCTCAGATATCTCCTTGTATTGTAAAAGAATGCCTGTGAGTTAAGGGGAGAGAGAATTTCTTATTTATGAAGCTCATCAGACTGGCGTAGGAGGAATTGACTTTTAACTTTTTAATGCATTACTTCCTATAAGATAATATTTCACAGAACAGCAAAGCATAAACAGAATCTTCACAGGATTAGGAAGACATGACTTTAGGATTTTTTTTCCCATTTTAAATTTGTAGTTCATTATTACATGTATACTTCAGCAAGGTCATTTAAATAATAAAGAAAAAATTAGATCAGTAATTATTGATTAAACCAGGCATCAGCAAATTTTCTTCATGAAAGACCAGGTAGTAAATATTAATTTCTGCTTTGGGTACATTTGGCCCATTTTGTAACTATTCAGCTCTGCTCCTGTAGTGGGAAAGCAGCTATTGAAAGAAATGAATGATTGTGCAACAATAGAATTTTATTTATGGACACTGAAATTTGAATTCCATATGATTTTATGTGTCGTGAAATACTGTTCTTCTAATTTTTTTTTCAACCATTAAAATATGTAAATACCATTCTAAACTGACAGCCATATGATTTGCCCCAGGGCCATAATTTTCTGAGCCCTGGTTAAACTGAATTTTGTGGTTATAGGGACTTAGGTAACTGATTCTATGACCTCTTTGATAAACAAGTGTACCTGTGTATGAGCTAGTGAGCCACTCTCAAACTGTCTCACACTGTGTCTGTCTACAGTTGAACAGCTAAAAAAAGAACACAAAACAAAAAGATGAACAACCCGTAAATGCTCCCTGACCTTTGTCTTCAAGTAATCAGAGCTTTTCTTATGAATCTGTACACCTATGTGCAATGCTATCATCTTTTAAATGTAAAATATTATTGTGTATCAACTTTCTTTCAAATTCATAATCTTCTGTTCTGGAAATGTTTGTGCAAGTATCTTTTGTTTAGATATGAAAATGCAGGCTGATGTACACAATAGGGCATTAGCTGCTCAAGACTCGAAATATTAGCATGTGTTCTTAAATACACCAATATCAGTGCTAAAAAAAAAAAAAACGAATAGCTTAACAGGAAGAATGATTTAGACACTGTTTTTGTTGAATAAATATCTGTGTCACTTCGATATAATGTTATCTCTGCATGATACTAAACATCTAGATCTTTGGAAGCATATGGAAGGTTGAACATTTTGCTTTATATCCAGATGTTTGGCATTATATAAAGCTTTGATATACAGGAAAAGAATATGCTGAGCCATCTTCATTCAAAATTTTTATGAAATTCCATAAAACTGATGACTTAGAACTTACAGATAGCTAGTGATTTAGTTAAAGTTCATTATTACATGATCTTCAGCAAGGTCAAATAAAAAGAAAAATTAGATCAGTAATTATTGATTAAACCAGGCATCAGCAAATTTTCTTCATGAAAGACCAGGTAGTAAATATTAATTTCTGCTTTGGGTACATTTGGCCCATTTTGTAACTATTCAGCTCTGCTCCTGTAGTGGGAAAGCAGCTATTGAAAGAAATGAATGATTGTGCAACAATAGAATTTTATTTATGGACACTGAAATTTGAATTCCATATGATTTTATGTGTCGTGAAATACTGTTCTTCTAATTTTTTTTTCAACCATTAAAATATGTAAATACCATTCTAAACTGACAGCCATATGATTTGCCCCAGGGCCATAATTTTCTGAGCCCTGGTTAAACTGAATTTTGTGGTTATAGGGACTTAGGTAACTGATTCTATGACCTCTTTGATAAACAAGTGTACCTGTGTATGAGCTAGTGAGCCACTCTCAAACTGTCTCACACTGTGTCTGTCTACAGTTGAACAGCTAAAAAAAGAACACAAAACAAAAAGATGAACAACCCGTAAATGCTCCCTGACCTTTGTCTTCAAGTAATCAGAGCTTTTCTTATGAATCTGTACACCTATGTGCAATGCTATCATCTTTTAAATGTAAAATATTATTGTGTATCAACTTTCTTTCAAATTCATAATCTTCTGTTCTGGAAATGTTTGTGCAAGTATCTTTTGTTTAGATATGAAAATGCAGGCTGATGTACACAATAGGGCATTAGCTGCTCAAGACTCGAAATATTAGCATGTGTTCTTAAATACACCAATATCAGTGCTAAAAAAAAAAAAAACGAATAGCTTAACAGGAAGAATGATTTAGACACTGTTTTTGTTGAATAAATATCTGTGTCACTTCGATATAATGTTATCTCTGCATGATACTAAACATCTAGATCTTTGGAAGCATATGGAAGGTTGAACATTTTGCTTTATATCCAGATGTTTGGCATTATATAAAGCTTTGATATACAGGAAAAGAATATGCTGAGCCATCTTCATTCAAAATTTTTATGAATTCCTTAATTATCCATAAAACTGATGACTTAGAACTTACAGATAGCTAGTGATTTAGTTAAAGCTATTTCATAGTAATCAATATCTAAGTAAAATTTATATATATTATTATATTTTATATATTGTTATTGTTTGGTTGCTCAGTTACGCTTGACTCCTTGCAACTCCATAAACTGTGGCCTGCTAATTTCCTTTGTCCATGGGATTTCCCAGGCAAGAATACTGAAGTGGGTTGCCACTTTCTTCTCTAGAGAATCTTCCTGACCCAAGGATCAAGCTCACGTCTCCTGCATTGCAGGTAGATTCTTTACCACTGAGCTACCTGGGAAACATGTATGTTTGTGATTGTGTGTGTGTGTATGTATATCATATATAAACAGTTTCTGAGTGTACCTGAAAGTGCCAGCATAGAAACGCTAAGAAAGTGGAAATTTATTTTTCAAGTCAGTATACATTGTGAGCATTCCAATACTATTGCCTGTTCTAACAGTCAATCCAGAGATTTCTGTTTTTGTTTTTTTTTTTTTTTTTTTAAATAAGCCTAATCCTCAGAGCTATGATGACATTTTATGGTGATAGTCACTAGGTGGTCGGTTTTACATTAAATGAGAAAATGTGTGTAGCCTGTGCTTTCTAAATAGAAAAGTGCTGCCCAAATGTTAGCGGTTATCTGCTTAACTTCCCTTTAAGCCACCCAATTCATTTTTCTCCATTGTATTTCAGAAGCTATTTCTAAGTCAAGAGATGAAGGTTTTATCACTGATTTCCCTTCAGTAGGCTATAAATACATTGTTTTTTTTATTATATTTTGCAGTTGTTAATCAAGAATCACTTATTAATTGATTGCCATCCCTAACCCTGTATTAAAACACATGTAGAGGTGTAGACATCAGAGCTAGTAAGCTTTCTCAGGAGGGTGGCTGAATGCGGCAAAATCAGATTCAGGGTTGAGTTAGAATTCTATCCTGGACCTAAGGGAGAAGCAGGGTTTGGGAAAGTGTCATCTGAATAGAAATTTTTTAAAATAGATAATTTGGCACATTCTCTTGAAATAGTCTCAAGGCAACAGACATGATTTTTTTGTGTGTGTGGGGGGCGGCACTTCTATTGGTCTTTCGTTTGCTTCTTTGTTCTTTGGCCCGTGTGGGCCTCCCATTGCAGTGGCCTCTGTTGCTGCAGAGCACCGGCTCTGGGCGCATGGGCTCCAGAGCTCTGGCTCAGTAGTTGGACACATCAGTCCAGCTGCTCTGTGGCATGTGGGATCCTCCCAACCAGGGATCGAGCCAGTGTCCCTTGCACTGCATGGTGGTGTCCTTATCCACTGGACCACCAGGGAAGCCCCAACAGATATGAATTGTATGTGGGGATGATTGTGCATTGCTATCAGGGTCTAAGCCAGCTTGGCCAACAACTAACAGTAGCAGAATCATTTCCTGGGCCTGAGATTCCTTATGTTACATACAAAGAGGGTGTTAGTTTAGTTGCTCAGTTGTGTCTGATTCTTTATGACCCCATGGACTGTAGCCCACAAGGCTCCTCTGTCTATGGAATTTTCCAGGCAAAAGTATTGGAGTGGACAGCCATTCCCTTCTCCAGAGGATCTTCCCGACCCAGAAATTGAACCCAGGTCTCCTGCATTGCAGGCAGATTCTTTACCATTTGAGGCCCTAGAGATGCCCATAAAGGGGATGGGTTGCTTATACTAAAATTGTCATTTTACGTTATTTACCCACATAGCCTTGTATTAAATGGAAAGAACAGCTTGACTAGCTACAGTCCATAGGGTCACAGAGTCGAACATAACTGAGCATGTCAACCTTATATTTAAATGAATGAAAAACAGCAAAACAATAGATCTTGTCAAGTTTCAAAGGAATGAAGAGGGACCAGAAAATCTTGTTAATTTTTGGTTCCTTTTTTCATGTTTCTGAGAGAAAAAAATAATTTTGTATCTTCAACCACTTAAGAGTCACATGGCAGGATTAGGAGAAAGTGAAGAAATATATATTATCAAATGAGGAATAGGGGATGAACAGCAGTCAATCGGGATAAAACCTGGTGTGGATATATTTGTCAATTATATTGAAAACCATAAAAAAAGAATGAAGTTCAAAAACTAGAATAAAACTGCTAAAATACCTAAATCCATATAATAGCATTACAGAGAAAGGCATAGGATTTTTCCAGTATTTGAATCCAGGAGTTTCCTTGTATATTGATACTAAGACTATTAACTTCTGTAAAACACCCAGGAGAGTAAGGCCTAAGTACTAATTGTTATTGTAATTAAATTGGACGTATGAAATAATGATATTCAACTGTGTTCTAATGCAAACTGGTAATTTCATAAGGTTCAATCTAATATTACGTAAAAGAGAAGAGAATTTTTTTGTTGAATAGGTGACTTACGATGTTGTGTTAGTTTCAGGTACATGGCAAAGTGATTCAGATATATATATATTCATTCTTTTACAAGTTCTATTGTAGGTTATTATAAGATATTGAACATAGTTCTCTGTTTTACATAGTCGGTATTCGCTAGCCTCGCTGGTCTATATATTTTATATATAATAGTGTATATCTGTTAATCACCTACTCCCTCCCCCTCCCTCTCCCCTTTGGTAACCACAAGTTTGTTTTTTGTATCTGTGAGTCACTTACTGTTTTGTAAATAGGTCATTTGTATCATATTTTAGATTCCATATATAAATGATACCATGTGGTATTTATCTGTCTCCTTCAGACTTATTTCATTTACCATAAACCCGTCCAAATCCATTCATGTTGTTGCAAATGACATTATTTCATTCTCTTTTATGGTTGAATAGTATTCCATTGTGTGGGTACATTTTCCATTCATTGTCATGGTATTTAAAATGAATTTTTGAAAAAACAGCTACAAACCATAGGGTCACAGAGTCGAACATAACTGAGCATGTCAACCTTATATTTAAATGAATGAAAAACAGCAAAACAATAGATCTTGTCAAGTTTCAAAGGAATGAAGAGGGACCAGAAAATCTTGTTAATTTTTGGTTCCTTTTTTCATGTTTCTGAGAGAAAAAAATAATTTTGTATCTTCAACCACTTAAGAGTCACATGGCAGGATTAGGAGAAAGTGAAGAAATATATATTATCAAATGAGGAATAGGGGATGAACAGCAGTCAATCGGGATAAAACCTGGTGTGGATATATTTGTCAATTATATTGAAAACCATAAAAAAAGAATGAAGTTCAAAAACTAGAATAAAACTGCTAAAATACCTAAATCCATATAATAGCATTACAGAGAAAGGCATAGGATTTTTCCAGTATTTGAATCCAGGAGTTTCCTTGTATATTGATACTAAGACTATTAACTTCTGTAAAACACCCAGGAGAGTAAGGCCTAAGTACTAATTGTTATTGTAATTAAATTGGACGTATGAAATAATGATATTCAACTGTGTTCTAATGCAAACTGGTAATTTCATAAGGTTCAATCTAATATTACGTAAAAGAGAAGAGAATTTTTTTGTTGAATAGGTGACTTACGATGTTGTGTTAGTTTCAGGTACATGGCAAAGTGATTCAGATATATATATATTCATTCTTTTACAAGTTCTATTGTAGGTTATTATAAGATATTGAACATAGTTCTCTGTTTTACATAGTCGGTATTCGCTAGCCTCGCTGGTCTATATATTTTATATATAATAGTGTATATCTGTTAATCACCTACTCCCTCCCCCTCCCTCTCCCCTTTGGTAACCACAAGTTTGTTTTTTGTATCTGTGAGTCACTTACTGTTTTGTAAATAGGTCATTTGTATCATATTTTAGATTCCATATATAAATGATACCATGTGGTATTTATCTGTCTCCTTCAGACTTATTTCATTTACCATAAACCCGTCCAAATCCATTCATGTTGTTGCAAATGACATTATTTCATTCTCTTTTATGGTTGAATAGTATTCCATTGTGTGGGTCACATCTTTTTTATCCATTCATCTGTCAATGGATATTTAGGTTGCTTATTTAGGATGCTTCCATGTCTTGGATATTGTAAAGTGTACTGCTGTGAACATTGGCATTCATTTATCTTTTCAGATTATAGGTTTCTGTGCTGATCTTTGTTGTGTCTTCAGGAAAGCTAAAATTATGGTATCTGTGAGTATGTTTTACACATTCAAAGTATAGTTTGGTGATTCACTTTTTCAGTTGGTTTTTTAAAAGAATTGCTGTAACAGGGCTTGTATATTGTCCATTTTATAGGAAACCATCCTTGAAAATTGCTTAACTTAAATAAAGAAAAGATACTTTATAGGGGATAGAAATGAAACATGCACTTATGGTATGAGCCAGAGATGGCACATTTAGGTACTTCCCTTGGTAAAATGAAAATGTATGCTCACACACAGTGTGACTATTTATAACTGTTCTGATCATAATCACCCCAAACTAGAAATAAGCCACATGTCCTTGGACAAGGGAGCAAATGGAGACACACCCCCACAGTGTAATACTCCTCAGTGACAAACAAGAAATAGACTACTGACATCAGCAAGGTCAACCGAGAAGCAAAATAGAAGTGAAAAAAATGATGGTCAGACACTGAGATTATGCAGACATGTAAAGTTTTTAGAAGAGGGCTGATACCTCGTGAGTATTTTACTAGTGTCCATTGTCATTGTTTCTATACCCCCAAAAGCTATCTCCCAGACTGTTGTTGAATTTCTCCATTTTTCTCCTAATATGAACAAATTAGTGACTGTAATTCTTTATTTCATGTGTTTATTATGTGTCATACATATATATTCTATGTATATGTATGTATGTATATACATATACATATATACATATATGTATGTATATAGGCAAAGCATGGGTGAAGTTTGAGAATTCTGAAACAAATAAGAAAAATGTGATCTCTATACCACCTATGGAACTTTTATTCTAGAACATTTTCAAATGCCCCAATTTAAGCTTTTCAAATAAATGTTTGAAATGACATTATTTCATTCTCTTTTATGGTTGAATAGTATTCCATTGTGTGGGTCACATCTTTTTTATCCATTCATCTGTCAATGGATATTTAGGTTGCTTATTTAGGATGCTTCCATGTCTTGGATATTGTAAAGTGTACTGCTGTGAACATTGGCATTCATTTATCTTTTCAGATTATAGGTTTCTGTGCTGATCTTTGTTGTGTCTTCAGGAAAGCTAAAATTATGGTATCTGTGAGTATGTTTTACACATTCAAAGTATAGTTTGGTGATTCACTTTTTCAGTTGGTTTTTTAAAAGAATTGCTGTAACAGGGCTTGTATATTGTCCATTTTATAGGAAACCATCCTTGAAAATTGCTTAACTTAAATAAAGAAAAGATACTTTATAGGGGATAGAAATGAAACATGCACTTATGGTATGAGCCAGAGATGGCACATTTAGGTACTTCCCTTGGTAAAATGAAAATGTATGCTCACACACAGTGTGACTATTTATAACTGTTCTGATCATAATCACCCCAAACTAGAAATAAGCCACATGTCCTTGGACAAGGGAGCAAATGGAGACACACCCCCACAGTGTAATACTCCTCAGTGACAAACAAGAAATAGACTACTGACATCAGCAAGGTCAACCGAGAAGCAAAATAGAAGTGAAAAAAATGATGGTCAGACACTGAGATTATGCAGACATGTAAAGTTTTTAGAAGAGGGCTGATACCTCGTGAGTATTTTACTAGTGTCCATTGTCATTGTTTCTATACCCCCAAAAGCTATCTCCCAGACTGTTGTTGAATTTCTCCATTTTTCTCCTAATATGAACAAATTAGTGACTGTAATTCTTTATTTCATGTGTTTATTATGTGTCATACATATATATTCTATGTATATGTATGTATGTATATACATATACATATATACATATATGTATGTATATAGGCAAAGCATGGGTGAAGTTTGAGAATTCTGAAACAAATAAGAAAAATGTGATCTCTATACCACCTATGGAACTTTTATTCTAGAACATTTTCAAATGCCCCAATTTAAGCTTTTCAAATAAATGTTTGAAATGCCAAATTAATTACAATTGAAAGGAGTTATACTTATTTTCAGGTTTCCTTTTACATTATACATACTCTGATCTATAAATATATATATATACATATGCATATATTTGTATACACCTGATGTTGAGATACAGTATTCACATTGGCCATATGTGCTGACTGTGCTAAGTCAGGCTTTTATGATGGAGTTGTTATATTTTGAAGAACATGCTTTGAATCATTTATAAGTCTGTGTAATAACAAGCTATATCATAACAGGATTTACTGGACTTTTATTGCCACCTACACAGCCAGCTTGTACTTATTCATCAATCTGTACTGTGTGCGAAGTGCTGAGCTAGATAAAAGAGGACTAGGAGGTGTTTAGAACAGGCACAGTAGTCAGAGATGTAGTTCACTCACTAAGTCGTGTCCCATGGACCCTAGCCCGCCAGGCTCCTCTGTCCATGGGATTTCCCAGGCAAGAATACTGGAGTGAGTTGCCATTTCCTTCTCTAGGGGATCTTCCTGACCCAGAGATTGAACTTGCATCTCCTGCTTGGCAGGCAGATTCTTTATTGCTGAGCCACCAAGGAATCCTAGAGTAAGAGATCCCTGGGTTCAAATCCTAACACTGTAACTTGCCAGGTCTGTGTATTTATATAAACTATCCAGTTCATCTAATCTTTTCTTCCCCTACATGATGAGCATGGTACAGCCTATCAACCTCTTAACATTTTACAGTGAGGTAAAGAGTTTGTCACAGCATCAGATGTATATAAACAATTCAGTAAATGGTAACTGTCATTATTATGATGTATATTATAATTATATGGGGTAAATGACTTAGAGATTTAATGAAAAAGAAATACAAGGTGACATAAAATTACGTACTCTGTACTTCTGTATGGGCTTCCCATGTGGTGCTAGTGATAAAGAACACACCTGCCAATGCAGGAGACATAAGAGGCATGGGTTTGATCCCTGGGTTGGAAAGATCCTCTGGAGAAGGGAATGACAGCCCATTCCAGTATTCCTGACTGGAGAATCCCATGGACAGAGAAGTCTGGTGGGCTAGAGGCCGTGGGGTCGCAATAGAAACTGGTGAAGGGAAGTATCAAACACATTCAAGATACTTGCATTAAACTTCTTTGGCAACATGGTGCTTCCTCTTGGTCATCAAGTACATGTAGGTTTGTGATTGACACTGTGGGAAGAAATGGGTATTCAGTTAGTGTGCTAAATTTCTGGCATTATGTTTAAAGGAGAACAAAATGAACAGAATGTAATGTGATCAAGAGAAGAAAAGGGTTGGAGTGTTGGGGTGGGGTCAAGCTGATAGAACAGGGAGTTCAGCTAGATTGCCATTTAACTACTTATGTTAAGCTGTCCAGTTCATGAAAGGAACATTGGCTATCAAATAAAGGCAACATGTGTTGCCTGTTATTGTTGTCTCAATATACATGAATAAATGCAATTTATATCATATATATATGACATGTAATCATTATGGATCACTTATAAACACATGTGTACGTCATAGAGATTATAAAATTCAAAATTGCTTTGCTTGCTTATAGAGTACATTTTAATGTCTATAATCTTAAAGTTGTAAGTGAATGCAAAGAATTATATGGTGAGAGTACAATGGATTAAAAGTCAAAATGCTAAGAACCTAATGCCAGTGATGAAGTTAGTCTCTTATTTAAGATGTTATATAGAATCATAGTATTTTGACTTCTAATATGTATATATACACATAGATATAGATATATATACACAATCATATATATACAATCATTTACACATACATATAGGTAAATGTGTATGAAGCTGTATGTGCACACCCATGTCTCTTTATTGTTAAACACAGTTCTAGAGGCATTTTGCTAAATTCAACTAAGTGGAATAGTTGGCCATTACTAACAATATTATGTATTACTCATATTTTATTTAAATAATTTAAACTGCAAGCTCTGCAGAGCTAGTGAACTCCTAGTGATCTTGCAGATTTCTCAAAGCAGCCATATAATTGCACAGATTCTGTCTGTTGGATTGTGTGCTGTAGCTTCTTAATGGCTTACAAACAAATAGTAAATGGCACTTAAATCAAAATTCCCATTGGTGTGCTATGCATGCTTCCAAGTAGAAAGCAGGTATTTCTCCCACTCATATAGACATATATAGATATGGAAACAAAGGAAATGTATTGTTCAAAATGTCAATATGCTTTGAAACATTTCTGTGGCTTGTTGGTTTTGCATAAAGTTTTTATATTTGGCAAACTCTAAATAGACCATTTCTTTGTATTTGAAGGGGAAATAACTTTAAATATATTGATTGTTTTTAGTAAAGTTATTCATGGACTCATTAGGATTAATGCTGCTATAATGACAGTTGTTTTTTAGAAGTACCAGAAGCTAAGACAAACCTGTTAGCATGCTATTTGCATCTGTAGAAATCGTATTGGTCTCATATTACAGTTCTGAGAACTAGATTAGAAATATGAACACCAGTAGTAGTTCATTCTAAGAATACTGAAGTCAGTGAAGTAACTCCCAGTACTCTGATATGTGACACAAAATTGATATTTTTTAAAGATTCTGTGGAGTTCCCAAGTGATTCAGTGGATAAAGAATCTGCCTACAATGCAGGAGATGCAAGAGACATGGGTTTTATCCCTGGGTTGGGGAAGATCCTCTGGAGGAAGTCATGGCAACCCACTCCAGTATTCTCGCCCGGAGAATCCCTTGGACATAAGAGCCTGGTAGGCTACAGTCCCTAGGGTCACAAAGCGTTGGGCACAACTGAAGCTACTGAACCTGCATGCAGAAAGATGCTGTGGACATGGATCTGTGTGTGTGTGTGTGTGTGTGTGTGTGTGTGAGAGAGAGAGAGAGAGAGAAGAAAAGAATTATTTTTGGTTAGTATCTATTCTCTATTGTTCTCTATTGCTTTCTTTGCTGCGGAGTTCAGTAAGGTGATTGGCAAAGTGATATGATCCATTGTTGCATTAAATTGTAATTAGGGAATACGACTAATCAAATATTTTCCAGTTGGCTGTGTTATGCTGAGCAGTCTTACCATGCTTTAGAGGTTGTGATTTGACCTATGGGATAAGGAAATCTATATAGACAAATAATTTAGTAAGTCAGGTTCTTCCGTACTTCTGTTGACTTTTCAGTTTGTTTTCATAGATCATGATTAGTTGAAAGGTGCAGGCATAAAGAATGTTTATCTTAATTAAAACCAAATAGACTTTATTTAAAGGACACTAAGGTATCTGAAGAACATAAGACCGACCTCTGCTATGAACATGACTCAACCCCCTTCTCCCCTCAAACTCCAGTATGTGAAGCCTCAGTTGAAATTTTAAAATGTTCAGAGAGAGATCCTGATAGAGAAAGAGAAAGAAGGGGTAGTGAGGGTGTGCGGTATCTGATAGTGGCTTATGTATTAAAGAGATGACCTTGTATATTGCCGATCCTTTCCAAAGTGAAAGATGTGTGGCTCGATGACCAGCTTTCTCATGGTCACCTTTTTGTACAAGTAGACAAACAGCCCTGTTCTCCCTTTCATTTCCCAGGGTTCTTTTACAGACCTGCTTTAAAAAGTTGGTGGAGAGCCTCTGAATCCCTTACTCAGTCTGCAACATTTCAGCCTTCGATAAGCTTAAACCTAATCCCCTGTGAGATCCTCCAGACTCTTGAGCCTCTGTTTCTTATAAGTGGTCCAAAACATATTACTACCTTATTTTTGTGGCCATAAGTACAAAATAGATAGAAGAAATTGAGATAGTGAAGGTTGGTGGGTCAGATCCATATGAGGGACTTGGCCTCAAGCTGGGAAAGGTCTTGTATGCTGGCTAGATTCTGGGCTTTCTCTCCTGGGCAGTTTTAATGATTCTGTCAGTTTTTCCACAGTTACAACATATATAGTGATTATAAATAGATTCTATAGAATCAAGGTGTCTAAATGATTCAGTGACCGGCACCCATTGGTTTTCTCAAGCACTCAATCCAATGACCAGACCAAAACCCATGTGTAACATATCAGTTGCATAGAATGCATCCTGATTAAAGACGACAAGAAAAAGTGTTTTCGAAGGACTTAACATTTCTAATCCTCTGAAAAAATCAATTATTGAATTGGCTGTGTTATGCTGAGCAGTCTTACCATGCTTTAGAGGTTGTGATTTGACCTATGGGATAAGGAAATCTATATAGACAAATAATTTAGTAAGTCAGGTTCTTCCGTACTTCTGTTGACTTTTCAGTTTGTTTTCATAGATCATGATTAGTTGAAAGGTGCAGGCATAAAGAATGTTTATCTTAATTAAAACCAAATAGACTTTATTTAAAGGACACTAAGGTATCTGAAGAACATAAGACCGACCTCTGCTATGAACATGACTCAACCCCCTTCTCCCCTCAAACTCCAGTATGTGAAGCCTCAGTTGAAATTTTAAAATGTTCAGGAGAGAGATCCTGATAGAGAAAGAGAAAGAAGGGGTAGTGAGGGTGTGCGGTATCTGATAGTGGCTTATGTATTAAAGAGATGACCTTGTATATTGCCGATCCTTTCCAAAGTGAAAGATGTGTGGCTCGATGACCAGCTTTCTCATGGTCACCTTTTTGTACAAGTAGACAAACAGCCCTGTTCTCCCTTTCATTTCCCAGGGTTCTTTTACAGACCTGCTTTAAAAAGTTGGTGGAGAGCCTCTGAATCCCTTACTCAGTCTGCAACATTTCAGCCTTCGATAAGCTTAAACCTAATCCCCTGTGAGATCCTCCAGACTCTTGAGCCTCTGTTTCTTATAAGTGGTCCAAAACATATTACTACCTTATTTTTGTGGCCATAAGTACAAAATAGATAGAAGAAATTGAGATAGTGAAGGTTGGTGGGTCAGATCCATATGAGGGACTTGGCCTCAAGCTGGGAAAGGTCTTGTATGCTGGCTAGATTCTGGGCTTTCTCTCCTGGGCAGTTTTAATGATTCTGTCAGTTTTTCCACAGTTACAACATATATAGTGATTATAAATAGATTCTATAGAATCAAGGTGTCTAAATGATTCAGTGACCGGCACCCATTGGTTTTCTCAAGCACTCAATCCAATGACCAGACCAAAACCCATGTGTAACATATCAGTTGCATAGAATGCATCCTGATTAAAGACGACAAGAAAAAGTGTTTTCGAAGGACTTAACATTTCTAATCCTCTGAAAAAAATCAATTATTGAACCTCAGCTTATGTGTGTCCTGTGGAGAAAACTCCATAGAAATATTTTGGACTTTCTAGGCTTTCACAGTATAAATAGACCACCAGGGCCAGCCGGCAATAAACAGTGACATTAAGCCCAAGCACAGGTGGGCAGCCAGCTATAAATATCACCCACATGGAAAGATACCCAGTGGGAACTGGTGCATTATGGAATCAGAGAAGAGGAAGAGGAAGAATCGCTGGTCTTAAGGTTTTCATTGCCCTGTCTCGTTTTTCACCGCTCTGCTTTTCCAACTCTGTCTAATCGAGATTTCAAGGCAACTGGGGCCTGTCTTTCTTTACCTGATTCCTGAGGTCTGAGCCGATGACAGCCAAAGTGTGTTCCCTGACAGAATTCTGCCTTTTAGCAATGTAGACACAGGCTCTGGGGACACACTGTGTCAGGGCTTCCAAACCTCCTGTAGTCAAGGGGTCTGCAGTCAAGGGCTTTGAGCTCTATTATTACCCGTGGGATTTTGCTTTTAAAAAGGAGGGAAGTGGGGTGGGTATAGGCCCTGCTCAGTGGTTACCGCCTCTGTACCACCTCCCGCTCTCTGGGGGATGGGAGCCTTGGCCGACCAAGATTTGCTCGCCTTTAGAAAGGTCAACGAGAAGAGCAAGCTTTCTTTTTCAGGAGTGATGTAGGAGGAGGAGGGCTCCTTACATTAGAATAATTGAATGTGGAGAATAATCCCTATTCCTTGGGGTACATTTTAATAATGCAGGTGACTGATCCACTTAATGTCTCCCTATTTGAACGGCATAGATCCATATGAGGGACTTGGCCTCAAGCTGGGAAAGGTCTTGTATGCTGGCTAGATTCTGGGCTTTCTCTCTGGGCAGTTTTAATGATTCTGTCAGTTTTTCCACAGTTACAACATATATAGTGATTATAAATAGATTCTATAGAATCAAGGTGTCTAAATGATTCAGTGACCGGCACCCATTGGTTTTCTCAAGCACTCAATCCAATGACCAGACCAAAACCCATGTGTAACATATCAGTTGCATAGAATGCATCCTGATTAAAGACGACAAGAAAAAGTGTTTTCGAAGGACTTAACATTTCTAATCCTCTGAAAAAAATCAATTATTGAACCTCAGCTTATGTGTGTCCTGTGGAGAAAACTCCATAGAAATATTTTGGACTTTCTAGGCTTTCACAGTATAAATAGACCACCAGGGCCAGCCGGCAATAAACAGTGACATTAAGCCCAAGCACAGGTGGGCAGCCAGCTATAAATATCACCCACATGGAAAGATACCCAGTGGGAACTGACGCGCTATGGAATCAGAGAAGAGGAAAAGGAAGAATCGCTGGTCTTAAGGTTTTCATTGCCCTGTCTCGTTTTTCACCGCTCTGCTTTTCCAACTCTGTCTAATCGAGATTTCAAGGCAACTGGGGCCTGTCTTTCTTTACCTGATTCCTGAGGTCTGAGCCGATGACAGCCAAAGTGTGTTCCCTGACAGAATTCTGCCTTTTAGCAATGTAGACACAGGCTCTGGGGACACACTGTGTCAGGGCTTCCAAACCTCCTGTAGTCAAGGGGTCTGCAGTCAAGGGCTTTGAGCTCTATTATTACCCGTGGGATTTTGCTTTTAAAAAGGAGGGAAGTGGGGTGGGTATAGGCCCTGCTCAGTGGTTACCGCCTCTGTACCACCTCCCGCTCTCTGGGGGATGGGAGCCTTGGCCGACCAAGATTTGCTCGCCTTTAGAAAGGTCAACGAGAAGAGCAAGCTTTCTTTTTCAGGAGTGATGTAGGAGGAGGAGGGCTCCTTACATTAGGAATAATTGAATGTGGAGAATAATCCCTATTCCCTTGGGGTACATTTTAATAATGCAGGTGACTGATCCACTTAATGTCTCCCTGATTTGAACGGCATATTGCTTGGCTTTTCATTAATAATGAATCCACAGGTAAACAAATGCTTCACATTAAATGCCTCTTTAAAGTGTTTAGCATCTGCCGCCAGGAAACCTATTAAGCCCTAAGGTTTAGGAAAGGTGAAATTGAACAGAAAGTGTATGTAATACCAAGAAAACATCTTTTGCATATTGTCTTATGATGAGAGAGTTCACAGATACCCTGATGCTGAATACTGGGGAAAATTCCAAATAATGTCTTATTCTTTTACTAATAAGATAAGAAATATAGTAGAATATATAGCATGTATTATTAATAACATACAACTTATTAATAACAATAAATATGCATATTTAAAATTATACTTAAATATAGATCTAAGAACTCTAAAGGTGTGATGTTACATATTTTTGGTCCTTTGATTACAGTGAATTGACAGGCAAAAAGGAGAGCTTGTATCTTTGTCCTTAGTCTTTGAGTTGAACCAGATCACCCTCAGGCTTATTTCTTCTAAAGTAAAACTTGACTGTACAAACTGATTTTGAAGATTTTAAAATAAGTAGCATTTATTTAATAGGTGCATTTTAATTATGTTTTCACAACCAAATTAAAAAACAGTGTCAATCAATTGTGTGAGAGTTTCATAAAATCAGAAATGTAGCTCTTACTATTTTTTTGGAATTGCATTCACTTTTTTATCAGTTTTGTTTGTGCCCTCTCCTTTTTCAAATGCTGAGTTAACCTCTGGTGGAATCCTCTGCTGCCTCTTTCCATTTAATATGTTGGTCTGGCCAGTGACACTTTACATCTCAGATCAGGAATCCTTTTTGCCCCGACCCTTTTTTAAATTTTGGTACTGGAGGGAAGTGGGGTGGGTATAGGCCCTGCTCAGTGGTTACCGCCTCTGTACCACCTCCCGCTCTCTGGGGGATGGGAGCCTTGGCCGACCAAGATTTGCTCGCCTTTAGAAAGGTCAACGAGAAGAGCAAGCTTTCTTTTTCAGGAGTGATGTAGGAGGAGGAGGGCTCCTTACATTAGGAATAATTGAATGTGGAGAATAATCCCTATTCCCTTGGGGTACATTTTAATAATGCAGGTGACTGATCCACTTAATGTCTCCCTGATTTGAACGGCATATTGCTTGGCTTTTCATTAATAATGAATCCACAGGTAAACAAATGCTTCACATTAAATGCCTCTTTAAAGTGTTTAGCATCTGCCGCCAGGAAACCTATTAAGCCCTAAGGTTTAGGAAAGGTGAAATTGAACAGAAAGTGTATGTAATACCAAGAAAACATCTTTTGCATATTGTCTTATGATGAGAGAGTTCACAGATACCCTGATGCTGAATACTGGGGAAAATTCCAAATAATGTCTTATTCTTTTACTAATAAGATAAGAAATATAGTAGAATATATAGCATGTATTATTAATAACATACAACTTATTAATAACAATAAATATGCATATTTAAAATTATACTTAAATATAGATCTAAGAACTCTAAAGGTGTGATGTTACATATTTTTGGTCCTTTGATTACAGTGAATTGACAGGCAAAAAGGAGAGCTTGTATCTTTGTCCTTAGTCTTTGAGTTGAACCAGATCACCCTCAGGCTTATTTCTTCTAAAGTAAAACTTGACTGTACAAACTGATTTTGAAGATTTTAAAATAAGTAGCATTTATTTAATAGGTGCATTTTAATTATGTTTTCACAACCAAATTAAAAAACAGTGTCAATCAATTGTGTGAGAGTTTCATAAAATCAGAAATGTAGCTCTTACTATTTTTTTGGAATTGCATTCACTTTTTTATCAGTTTTGTTTGTGCCCTCTCCTTTTTCAAATGCTGAGTTAACCTCTGGTGGAATCCTCTGCTGCCTCTTTCCATTTAATATGTTGGTCTGGCCAGTGACACTTTACATCTCAGATCAGAGTACCTTTTCAATTGAAAAAAGCCCTGAAGATTATCTTGCCCACTGATCTTCCTTTTAAATGGATGAGGACATTTTTGTAATTCAGTTAACTGATTCATATCCATTGAGCCTAAAGTGTCAGAATTTGTAGGTTCTAGTATTTTCAGATTGCCAATCCCAGATTTTTCCCTCCTAAGGTGACCACCTCATCTCAGGGTGTCAAGGATCTTTTCAGTTTGGGCACTGGAGTTCCTGAGTTCCAGGAAACCCTCGATCCCAGGGAAGCCAAAATGGATGCTTTCCCTTCCATCAGCCTTCCTGTACTGGTTTCTGTGTTCTCTACTCCTCTGTCCTGGTGTTTAACAACTTGCAAAACTAGATAGGCTATTCCTAGATTTAACAGTGCATCTCTACAAGCTTCTAGTCACCTGCCTTTGTGGTCTTTAAACTGTACCCATTATTCTTCTATTTGGTCTTTCAGCCAGTTCTTAAATGCATTCTATCATTTTAAAATCACTTCATCAAATTATGTTTGGAACACTGATATTGTTTGCATGTGTCTCAGTTTTTCTATCCTCTGTACAAAAATTGGGTCTTTTACTCATCACTCTTTTGCTAACTACATGTGTGAAGGAACGTGTGAATGCAGAAGCCTGAGCTTGTGAATGTGGGTGTATATAAAATAAAAGTGCATGCTTTGGTAGTGGTGACAAAACAGCATTGGATATGAGAGAATTCATAACAGCCATGAGAATTCTACACCACCATCAATATTAGAAATATTTCTTTTCAGCAACATACTTTTTCCTTAAGGCCACTGAAGTATAATATTATAACCTTCTTCATAAAGCTGTTAGATAGAGCTCTGGAATAATTCTTGGAAACCAAGTGTAGACGAGTCCAGAATTCGAGAAGCGAATTATAAAACTGGACTGATTTAAGTGTGAGAAGTAATTGCCCTGAAATAAATTCAACCCTTTAAATCAGTGCAATCATAGATTTAATGTGGTTTAAAACTATAAAACTTTTATAGTTTGAAGCCATGAAAGTAAGGAATTGATTCCTCTAAACAACTTTGTTCCTGTTTTTTTGTTGGCCATGATTCACTGTTTTGAAGTCACTCGCTTTGTTCCTTCTGTCAACACAGTATATTAAAATTTTATTGTCTAATGCAATAGGTAGTAATGAAGAGAATACACTGAGTGTGAGGAAAACCCTTATTAACTTCATATGTGAGTAAACTTTCATGAAAATAAAGTGTTTTTTATGAGTGCATAGAAACACATACTACTGGACCGTCTGAATACAGGTAGACTACACTCACTGTGTTTAGTCGCTCAGTCATGTCAGGCTCTTTGCAACCCCATGAATTGCAGCTCGCCAGGTTCCTCTGTAAAATGGGGATCTCCAAGCAATAACACTGGAATGGGTCACCGTGAGCTCCTCCAGGCGATCTTCCCAACCCAGGGATTAAACCCGGATCTTATCACAGGAGGATTCTTTACTATCTGAGCCACCAGGGAAGCTGGAGTGGGTAGACTATCACTTCTATTTGGTCTTTCAGCCAGTTCTTAAATGCATTCTATCATTTTAAAATCACTTCATCAAATTATGTTTGGAACACTGATATTGTTTGCATGTGTCTCAGTTTTTCTATCCTCTGTACAAAAATTGGGTCTTTTACTCATCACTCTTTTGCTAACTACATGTGTGAAGGAACGTGTGAATGCAGAAGCCTGAGCTTGTGAATGTGGGTGTATATAAAATAAAAGTGCATGCTTTGGTAGTGGTGACAAAACAGCATTGGATATGAGAGAATTCATAACAGCCATGAGAATTCTACACCACCATCAATATTAGAAATATTTCTTTTCAGCAACATACTTTTTCCTTAAGGCCACTGAAGTATAATATTATAACCTTCTTCATAAAGCTGTTAGATAGAGCTCTGGAATAATTCTTGGAAACCAAGTGTAGACGAGTCCAGAATTCGAGAAGCGAATTATAAAACTGGACTGATTTAAGTGTGAGAAGTAATTGCCCTGAAATAAATTCAACCCTTTAAATCAGTGCAATCATAGATTTAATGTGGTTTAAAACTATAAAACTTTTATAGTTTGAAGCCATGAAAGTAAGGAATTGATTCCTCTAAACAACTTTGTTCCTGTTTTTTTGTTGGCCATGATTCACTGTTTTGAAGTCACTCGCTTTGTTCCTTCTGTCAACACAGTATATTAAAATTTTATTGTCTAATGCAATAGGTAGTAATGAAGAGAATACACTGAGTGTGAGGAAAACCCTTATTAACTTCATATGTGAGTAAACTTTCATGAAAATAAAGTGTTTTTTATGAGTGCATAGAAACACATACTACTGGACCGTCTGAATACAGGTAGACTACACTCACTGTGTTTAGTCGCTCAGTCATGTCAGGCTCTTTGCAACCCCATGAATTGCAGCTCGCCAGGTTCCTCTGTAAAATGGGGATCTCCAAGCAATAACACTGGAATGGGTCACCGTGAGCTCCTCCAGGCGATCTTCCCAACCCAGGGATTAAACCCGGATCTTATCACAGGAGGATTCTTTACTATCTGAGCCACCAGGGAAGCTCAAGAATACTGGAGTGGGTAGACTATCACTTCTCCGGGGGATCTTCCTGACCCAGGAATCAAACCGGGGTCTCCTGTGTTGTAGGAAGACTCTTTACCAGCTTAGTTACTAGAGAATCGCCAGTATTCTTGCCTGGAGACTCCCCATGGACAGAGGATCTGGCGGGCTGCAGTGCATGGGATTGCAGAGACTCAGGACATGACTGAGCAGCACATCACAGCACATTCACTGTATGTGTGAGCTTGAGCGAGTCATGTAAGCTCTTTGATACCTTAGATTTCTGGACTCTGCCATGGTGCTAAGAATAGGACCTGCCTTAACCATTAAGTCATAACTGCCAAGACACTGGGATTTATCAGCCCATTCATATGAGGCATTATTACTTTTCACCATTACTAATATCATGAAGTTGGTAGCCTAAGGATTTACCGAGTTTTTTCTTTCTGAACAAATTCTTTTTTGATTCTGTTTTGCCAGAACCATCTCATGTCTATATTGATCTTGTATTACAGTCAAGAACTTTGGAGCTTTTGAATTATGAATTATTGCAATGCAACTACTAGAGTTATGCTTAAAATGAAGAGGTAGGCTCAAATAACACAAAGAGAAGGTGCTCGTGTCTCAGGTACATTGTGTTACATTCATAAAGGACAGTTAATTCAAGGATACTTATAGCTCACTTGATGCATGTATGTGGTCACAAAAGTTTGGGCACTAACATGCTCTGTTTTGTGCCCAGTTCCTAATGTGTTTGTGTATTAACTTCAGTATTTTTTTTGAAAAGAAAAAAACTTTCCTTTTTTGAAAATTAAAAAGTGTTTTTATGAGTGCATAGAAACACATACTACTGGACCGTCTGAATACAGGTAGACTACACTCACTGTGTTTAGTCGCTCAGTCATGTCAGGCTCTTTGCAACCCCATGAATTGCAGCTCGCCAGGTTCCTCTGTAAAATGGGGATCTCCAAGCAATAACACTGGAATGGGTCACCGTGAGCTCCTCCAGGCGATCTTCCCAACCCAGGGATTAAACCCGGATCTTATCACAGGAGGATTCTTTACTATCTGAGCCACCAGGGAAGCTCAAGAATACTGGAGTGGGTAGACTATCACTTCTCCGGGGGATCTTCCTGACCCAGGAATCAAACCGGGGTCTCCTGTGTTGTAGGAAGACTCTTTACCAGCTTAGTTACTAGAGAATCGCCAGTATTCTTGCCTGGAGACTCCCCATGGACAGAGGATCTGGCGGGCTGCAGTGCATGGGATTGCAGAGACTCAGGACATGACTGAGCAGCACATCACAGCACATTCACTGTATGTGTGAGCTTGAGCGAGTCATGTAAGCTCTTTGATACCTTAGATTTCTGGACTCTGCCATGGTGCTAAGAATAGGACCTGCCTTAACCATTAAGTCATAACTGCCAAGACACTGGGATTTATCAGCCCATTCATATGAGGCATTATTACTTTTCACCATTACTAATATCATGAAGTTGGTAGCCTAAGGATTTACCGAGTTTTTTCTTTCTGAACAAATTCTTTTTTGATTCTGTTTTGCCAGAACCATCTCATGTCTATATTGATCTTGTATTACAGTCAAGAACTTTGGAGCTTTTGAATTATGAATTATTGCAATGCAACTACTAGAGTTATGCTTAAAATGAAGAGGTAGGCTCAAATAACACAAAGAGAAGGTGCTCGTGTCTCAGGTACATTGTGTTACATTCATAAAGGACAGTTAATTCAAGGATACTTATAGCTCACTTGATGCATGTATGTGGTCACAAAAGTTTGGGCACTAACATGCTCTGTTTTGTGCCCAGTTCCTAATGTGTTTGTGTATCAACTGCAGGTTTTTTATTTTCTCCTAAGATCAATTACCGATTTAGAAACCATTAAATATGATTTCCTACTGTTCCTTGATCATCTGAGTTTCTTAGTTTTTTTTTTCTTCTATCACTGTAGAAAACTCATGCTTGTAATGTGATTTTTAGAAGGATGGAAATAGTAATTACTTTAAAAAAAAAGAGAAAAATAATTTATATTGAAAAGTAGTTCTCAAGTATTAGATCCTTGATATGATCCTTACAACTACTCCTATGGACCTTACAACTACTCTGTCAAATAGAATTTTGCATGTCCTTTATTGTTTTAAGCATATTTTAGGAATATAGAAACAAAGTTGTATATGCCCTGTTCATCTGGTTCAGTACACTCTTTGCCTTGCTAAGTCCTGTCATCGAAGAAATTTGCTAAGGTAGCAATAGCAATGACAGAATGTTTTAAAAATTAGCATATGTTAAAAATAATTAAAGTAGATGCTTAAGCTTCCCATCCAGGAGGGTAAACTAAGTAAATTTCCCCCTGGACTTCTCGCCACAAGGTGGGGATGGAGTTACAGTGTCCACTGCTTGCAGGCTTAACAGCCTGGCCTTCTGCAGTTCTCTAAAACTTGTAACCTGAGTTTCAAAAACATGAGTCATTCATCTTCATGGCAGACAAATTCTGTGGGAAAGAAATTCTTAAAAATTAGTTTCCACTTTCTAAAAATCATTATTGAATATCCCTGAAGAGAAGAAATGGAAAATCTCCACAGTCCAATAATAAAGTGTGAAATCTGGGATGATTCTGGATAAGAGGAAGCTGTCTTCCAGTTTGGAAGCTTCCTAAACCCTCTGTCATTGACAAGGGGGCTGAGGTACAGATGGAGCTGTGTGGCATTTTCTTTTCTTGTGAGCTGGAGCATTTACGCACTGTATCTTTAAAGAGATCACCTATGCAAATTCCTTCCAGGCCTGGAAATAGAGTGCTGCCAGCTGCCAGAAACCAGTGTGGACTCCCTCCCACATTACCATAACTACTTCTGATTCATTCTTAAAGAAAATCGTGTGGCTTTGTCTAGTTGTATAACATTCATAAAGGACAGTTAATTCAAGGATACTTATAGCTCACTTGATGCATGTATGTGGTCACAAAAGTTTGGGCACTAACATGCTCTGTTTTGTGCCCAGTTCCTAATGTGTTTGTGTATCAACTGCAGGTTTTTTATTTTCTCCTAAGATCAATTACCGATTTAGAAACCATTAAATATGATTTCCTACTGTTCCTTGATCATCTGAGTTTCTTAGTTTTTTTTTTCTTCTATCACTGTAGAAAACTCATGCTTGTAATGTGATTTTTAGAAGGATGGAAATAGTAATTACTTTAAAAAAAAAGAGAAAAATAATTTATATTGAAAAGTAGTTCTCAAGTATTAGATCCTTGATATGATCCTTACAACTACTCCTATGGACCTTACAACTACTCTGTCAAATAGAATTTTGCATGTCCTTTATTGTTTTAAGCATATTTTAGGAATATAGAAACAAAGTTGTATATGCCCTGTTCATCTGGTTCAGTACACTCTTTGCCTTGCTAAGTCCTGTCATCGAAGAAATTTGCTAAGGTAGCAATAGCAATGACAGAATGTTTTAAAAATTAGCATATGTTAAAAATAATTAAAGTAGATGCTTAAGCTTCCCATCCAGGAGGGTAAACTAAGTAAATTTCCCCCTGGACTTCTCGCCACAAGGTGGGGATGGAGTTACAGTGTCCACTGCTTGCAGGCTTAACAGCCTGGCCTTCTGCAGTTCTCTAAAACTTGTAACCTGAGTTTCAAAAACATGAGTCATTCATCTTCATGGCAGACAAATTCTGTGGGAAAGAAATTCTTAAAAATTAGTTTCCACTTTCTAAAAATCATTATTGAATATCCCTGAAGAGAAGAAATGGAAAATCTCCACAGTCCAATAATAAAGTGTGAAATCTGGGATGATTCTGGATAAGAGGAAGCTGTCTTCCAGTTTGGAAGCTTCCTAAACCCTCTGTCATTGACAAGGGGGCTGAGGTACAGATGGAGCTGTGTGGCATTTTCTTTTCTTGTGAGCTGGAGCATTTACGCACTGTATCTTTAAAGAGATCACCTATGCAAATTCCTTCCAGGCCTGGAAATAGAGTGCTGCCAGCTGCCAGAAACCAGTGTGGACTCCCTCCCACATTACCATAACTACTTCTGATTCATTCTTAAAGAAAATCGTGTGGCTTTGTCTAGTTGTATAACCACGCTTTGTCCTTCCTTATACTTCTTTCGTTCATCATTGTATTTGTGCATTTCATCCAGATTTTATGTGTACTTATATATGTCCTTTTTCTTGCTATATATTATTCCATTCTCTAATATACTACAGCTAATCAAGACATTCAAGATTTGTTTTTTCCAACTTAGGACTACTCTGAACAACACAACTGTGGACATTTACTGACATGAATCAAAATACACTTGGACAGGAGCCTTTTCAGATTATATACTTAAGAGACTCATTACTGGTGTGCAGAATATGTACATTTTCAGTTTTCCTATTTCTATTTCCCCCAGCAATGAATGACAGTTTGAATTACTGCATATTCTTGCAATCACTCACATTGTCAGACATTTTACGTTTTGCCAATCTAGTGGATCAGTAATGATATCTCAGGGTGATTTTAATTTGCATTTTGCTGATCACTAATGAACTTGAATACCTTTTCATATGCTTATAATAACTATGATCTGTTTTTTATGATGTCTTTCAACTATTTTTCCCATTGGAAGAACATCATTATTTTAAAATAAAATAGTATTTGAGATTTTCTTTTGCTAAAACTTGCAGTAGAGAGTTCAAGTAGAATTCCAAAGCTGAATTCTTAAGCTGATGGTTCAATAGTTATTTTTATCTGTCATATAATTAAAATTCTTTAAAATTTTTTCTAAAATTTTCATTTAAATTTGAATATCCCTGAAGAGAAGAAATGGAAAATCTCCACAGTCCAATAATAAAGTGTGAAATCTGGGATGATTCTGGATAAGAGGAAGCTGTCTTCCAGTTTGGAAGCTTCCTAAACCCTCTGTCATTGACAAGGGGGCTGAGGTACAGATGGAGCTGTGTGGCATTTTCTTTTCTTGTGAGCTGGAGCATTTACGCACTGTATCTTTAAAGAGATCACCTATGCAAATTCCTTCCAGGCCTGGAAATAGAGTGCTGCCAGCTGCCAGAAACCAGTGTGGACTCCCTCCCACATTACCATAACTACTTCTGATTCATTCTTAAAGAAAATCGTGTGGCTTTGTCTAGTTGTATAACCACGCTTTGTCCTTCCTTATACTTCTTTCGTTCATCATTGTATTTGTGCATTTCATCCAGATTTTATGTGTACTTATATATGTCCTTTTTCTTGCTATATATTATTCCATTCTCTAATATACTACAGCTAATCAAGACATTCAAGATTTGTTTTTTCCAACTTAGGACTACTCTGAACAACACAACTGTGGACATTTACTGACATGAATCAAAATACACTTGGACAGGAGCCTTTTCAGATTATATACTTAAGAGACTCATTACTGGTGTGCAGAATATGTACATTTTCAGTTTTCCTATTTCTATTTCCCCCAGCAATGAATGACAGTTTGAATTACTGCATATTCTTGCAATCACTCACATTGTCAGACATTTTACGTTTTGCCAATCTAGTGGATCAGTAATGATATCTCAGGGTGATTTTAATTTGCATTTTGCTGATCACTAATGAACTTGAATACCTTTTCATATGCTTATAATAACTATGATCTGTTTTTTATGATGTCTTTCAACTATTTTTCCCATTGGAAGAACATCATTATTTTAAAATAAAATAGTATTTGAGATTTTCTTTTGCTAAAACTTGCAGTAGAGAGTTCAAGTAGAATTCCAAAGCTGAATTCTTAAGCTGATGGTTCAATAGTTATTTTTATCTGTCATATAATTAAAATTCTTTATTCCCTTCAAATTTCCTTTTCTTTTCTAAATAAAGTCTTGACAAGTTTCTTTTTCTCATCTTCTTGTTCCCCCCCCCCCCCCCACCAGATGAAGTAATGTCACGCTTATAGTTTAGAGCTTAGAACAATCTCTCAGAAAAGAAGAAAAGCCAGGAAATTGTCCTTGGCTTTTAAGCTCTAGAAATCTCTCAACTTTGCATTGGAAATAGGCATTTCCTTGGTAGAGATTACTACTTTAAAATCTCTTCTGAGTCCACCTCTGTGGATTTTAGGAAAGGGAAGCATCATGAGATGCCAGGCTTAATGTTAGAAACAAGTTACTGGGCATTGATTGAGCAAATTTAAAGAGCATAATGACAAATAAGGGAAAGGGAGGTGATTCCACCTACCAGTGCTAAAAATGTCATTAGAGTGATTTATATGCCATCAACTCCTTGATCTCATGACTATCACAAAGGATCTCCAAGGCAACGAGGATTATTCTTTACACATAACCCTCGGGCTTTATCTCCATCTTCTGAAGCAATTTTGCTATTCTTTCCACCCTGATTATTTACACATGGATGGAAGTATTTAGGTGAGTCAGAATGCAATACACTATTGCTAACCACACCTGTCCAGTTTTAACCTTTGACAGTCATACAGCTTTGATGAAAGGAACAGAAACTGTAGTCTTAGGTTTATTTCATACCATTATGGTGAGAATATGGCAAGGACTGTATTCCTCAGATTCATTAGACTTGAAGCCAAAATAAGATCATTTAATGTAGTGATGATGAGTGACAGATTTTATGAATCCATTCTACCATTTTCTACCATTTCTTGGTAGACAATTTTTTTTTGATGTTATTTATTTATTTTTGGTTATTCTGGATTTTCACTGCTGCTGCAGGCTCCTCTCTAGTTTCAAGGAGTGGGGGCTACTCTCTTGTTGAAGTGAGCAGGCTTCTTGTTGCGATCTGTTTTTTATGATGTCTTTCAACTATTTTTCCCATTGGAAGAACATCATTATTTTAAAATAAAATAGTATTTGAGATTTTCTTTTGCTAAAACTTGCAGTAGAGAGTTCAAGTAGAATTCCAAAGCTGAATTCTTAAGCTGATGGTTCAATAGTTATTTTTATCTGTCATATAATTAAAATTCTTTATTCCCTTCAAATTTCCTTTTCTTTTCTAAATAAAGTCTTGACAAGTTTCTTTTTCTCATCTTCTTGTTCACCCCCCCCCCCACCAGATGAAGTAATGTCACGCTTATAGTTTAGAGCTTAGAACAATCTCTCAGAAAAGAAGAAAAGCCAGGAAATTGTCCTTGGCTTTTAAGCTCTAGAAATCTCTCAACTTTGCATTGGAAATAGGCATTTCCTTGGTAGAGATTACTACTTTAAAATCTCTTCTGAGTCCACCTCTGTGGATTTTAGGAAAGGGAAGCATCATGAGATGCCAGGCTTAATGTTAGAAACAAGTTACTGGGCATTGATTGAGCAAATTTAAAGAGCATAATGACAAATAAGGGAAAGGGAGGTGATTCCACCTACCAGTGCTAAAAATGTCATTAGAGTGATTTATATGCCATCAACTCCTTGATCTCATGACTATCACAAAGGATCTCCAAGGCAACGAGGATTATTCTTTACACATAACCCTCGGGCTTTATCTCCATCTTCTGAAGCAATTTTGCTATTCTTTCCACCCTGATTATTTACACATGGATGGAAGTATTTAGGTGAGTCAGAATGCAATACACTATTGCTAACCACACCTGTCCAGTTTTAACCTTTGACAGTCATACAGCTTTGATGAAAGGAACAGAAACTGTAGTCTTAGGTTTATTTCATACCATTATGGTGAGAATATGGCAAGGACTGTATTCCTCAGATTCATTAGACTTGAAGCCAAAATAAGATCATTTAATGTAGTGATGATGAGTGACAGATTTTATGAATCCATTCTACCATTTTCTACCATTTCTTGGTAGACAATTTTTTTTTGATGTTATTTATTTATTTTTGGTTATTCTGGATTTTCACTGCTGCTGCAGGCTCCTCTCTAGTTTCAAGGAGTGGGGGCTACTCTCTTGTTGAAGTGAGCAGGCTTCTTGTTGCAGTGACTTCTCCTGTTGTGGAATTCGGGCTCTAGGGCACATGGACTTCAGTAGTTGCGGCACATGGGCTCAATATTTGTGGCTCTGAGGCTCTAGAGCGCAGGCTCAGTAGTTGTGGCTCACGGACTTTGTTGCTCCGCAGCACGTGGGCTCTTCCAGGATCAGGGATCGAATTTGTGTCTCCTGCATTAGCAGGCAAACTTCTTCCCCACTGAGCTTCCAGGGAAGCCCAATAGACAATTTTTTAGATTTTGTTTTGTATTTTCTTTTACTTTTTCTTGTTATTATTATTTGCATATGAATGAAATTCTCATCCTCCCTGACTCTTACTCCACAATATCTATCACTATTTTGGTTTTAATTTTTAGTGTTCTTTGTTCTTCCTTTTTTTCCTTTCAATTAAATTGCTATTGTAATCAGTCTATGATGGGCACTTATTGAACTATCATCTTAAAGTATGTTGTAAAAGAAAATTAATGTATAAGTGTATTGAAAATCACAACTAGAAATCAAGTGATTAAACGACTGAACTTTAGATAGTTTAAGCAACTGTGTATCCATGGGCAAATTTTCTTAAAATGGACACAAACTAAATTCATATACTCAAGGCCAGCATTCCTGTTAGTTCTCACTCCTATTGAAAAGGAAAGAATGAATGGAATTTTCTCCATCTTCTGAAGCAATTTTGCTATTCTTTCCACCCTGATTATTTACACATGGATGGAAGTATTTAGGTGAGTCAGAATGCAATACACTATTGCTAACCACACCTGTCCAGTTTTAACCTTTGACAGTCATACAGCTTTGATGAAAGGAACAGAAACTGTAGTCTTAGGTTTATTTCATACCATTATGGTGAGAATATGGCAAGGACTGTATTCCTCAGATTCATTAGACTTGAAGCCAAAATAAGATCATTTAATGTAGTGATGATGAGTGACAGATTTTATGAATCCATTCTACCATTTTCTACCATTTCTTGGTAGACAATTTTTTTTTGATGTTATTTATTTATTTTTGGTTATTCTGGATTTTCACTGCTGCTGCAGGCTCCTCTCTAGTTTCAAGGAGTGGGGGCTACTCTCTTGTTGAAGTGAGCAGGCTTCTTGTTGCAGTGACTTCTCCTGTTGTGGAATTCGGGCTCTAGGGCACATGGACTTCAGTAGTTGCGGCACATGGGCTCAATATTTGTGGCTCTGAGGCTCTAGAGCGCAGGCTCAGTAGTTGTGGCTCACGGACTTTGTTGCTCCGCAGCACGTGGGCTCTTCCAGGATCAGGGATCGAATTTGTGTCTCCTGCATTAGCAGGCAAACTTCTTCCCCACTGAGCTTCCAGGGAAGCCCAATAGACAATTTTTTAGATTTTGTTTTGTATTTTCTTTTACTTTTTCTTGTTATTATTATTTGCATATGAATGAAATTCTCATCCTCCCTGACTCTTACTCCACAATATCTATCACTATTTTGGTTTTAATTTTTAGTGTTCTTTGTTCTTCCTTTTTTTCCTTTCAATTAAATTGCTATTGTAATCAGTCTATGATGGGCACTTATTGAACTATCATCTTAAAGTATGTTGTAAAAGAAAATTAATGTATAAGTGTATTGAAAATCACAACTAGAAATCAAGTGATTAAACGACTGAACTTTAGATAGTTTAAGCAACTGTGTATCCATGGGCAAATTTTCTTAAAATGGACACAAACTAAATTCATATACTCAAGGCCAGCATTCCTGTTAGTTCTCACTCCTATTGAAAAGGAAAGAATGAATGGAATTTTCTTGGTCAAGGGGTTGTAATCATTATTTTATAAGGGGAAGTGAAATGTGCCTATTTGTTTCCGTGAGTAGTTCAGGACCCAGAGATCCTTTGAAGGATATCTTTCATGGATTCTATCTGTCTATCTTGTTTTTAGGCTTAGAGCTCTGTCAAAAGAGAACAACTAATTATCCATCGCTGACCCCATCTGCCCCTCATTCCGCTTACCCATGGCCTCCTCACCTGTCCCACAGGCCACCTTACAGGGAACTCAGCTGTCCAAGTACAGCTCCCAGATTCTTAGAGTCCTGACTGAAGGGATGTCAGGCTGATTTCCAGTTATCCTTGTACCTATTTTTACTTAAGAATTTTCTTTATTCATATAAAAATTCACAAATAATGATAAAGAAGGCCTATTTAGAATATAAAAGTAGAGAGTCCTAGTGTGTCATAGCTGGAATTATCTTAAAATTTACCTTCTAATTCTCATTTCAAAAATGACCTTCACCAAACAGCCTAATAAGCAACAGAGCAAAGACTGTCTTCTTTCTTTTTTCTTCCTCTTAGGATAGTTACAAGTGTGATTTAACTTTTATTTTGTAGTTTACAAGTATGTGTTTGTGTATTTTTGTGTCCCTATGATTTGTGCCTGCACAGCCCTCTTGAATTAGGCTGAAGAAATAATAGCCATATTTCATTTTTTAGGCATATTTTGTAAACAAAGAAACTAAGGCTTTGATTGAGAGTAGAGTTTGTATTCAAATCTTCTGAAGGAAATAATAGATTTTAGCTATCACTATTTTGGTTTTAATTTTTAGTGTTCTTTGTTCTTCCTTTTTTTCCTTTCAATTAAATTGCTATTGTAATCAGTCTATGATGGGCACTTATTGAACTATCATCTTAAAGTATGTTGTAAAAGAAAATTAATGTATAAGTGTATTGAAAATCACAACTAGAAATCAAGTGATTAAACGACTGAACTTTAGATAGTTTAAGCAACTGTGTATCCATGGGCAAATTTTCTTAAAATGGACACAAACTAAATTCATATACTCAAGGCCAGCATTCCTGTTAGTTCTCACTCCTATTGAAAAGGAAAGAATGAATGGAATTTTCTTGGTCAAGGGGTTGTAATCATTATTTTATAAGGGGAAGTGAAATGTGCCTATTTGTTTCCGTGAGTAGTTCAGGACCCAGAGATCCTTTGAAGGATATCTTTCATGGATTCTATCTGTCTATCTTGTTTTTAGGCTTAGAGCTCTGTCAAAAGAGAACAACTAATTATCCATCGCTGACCCCATCTGCCCCTCATTCCGCTTACCCATGGCCTCCTCACCTGTCCCACAGGCCACCTTACAGGGAACTCAGCTGTCCAAGTACAGCTCCCAGATTCTTAGAGTCCTGACTGAAGGGATGTCAGGCTGATTTCCAGTTATCCTTGTACCTATTTTTACTTAAGAATTTTCTTTATTCATATAAAAATTCACAAATAATGATAAAGAAGGCCTATTTAGAATATAAAAGTAGAGAGTCCTAGTGTGTCATAGCTGGAATTATCTTAAAATTTACCTTCTAATTCTCATTTCAAAAATGACCTTCACCAAACAGCCTAATAAGCAACAGAGCAAAGACTGTCTTCTTTCTTTTTTCTTCCTCTTAGGATAGTTACAAGTGTGATTTAACTTTTATTTTGTAGTTTACAAGTATGTGTTTGTGTATTTTTGTGTCCCTATGATTTGTGCCTGCACAGCCCTCTTGAATTAGGCTGAAGAAATAATAGCCATATTTCATTTTTTAGGCATATTTTGTAAACAAAGAAACTAAGGCTTTGATTGAGAGTAGAGTTTGTATTCAAATCTTCAATGTATATGCAGGTCGACATATTTTTTACATATTCATCTGCTCCAAAGGAGTTTAAGATGAACCTCTCTGGGAATTATTATGCATCAAATATGCAAATTAAAAATTTGGGGGAGTAATTAAATTTAAAAGGAGCAACTGACTTTAAAAAAGGCAAAAACAAGAAAGTGTGAATAATTTCGTTTCAGAAAAAATTACATCAGAGTCTCTAATTCAGTACATAGAACAATTCTGGGAAATTGTACTGTGTCAAGAAAGGAGAAAGAGAATAAGGAAGAATTTCATTACATCCCAAAAAAGAACAGTGGATTAATGATAACACACAGATCATGTTGCCTCATAGTCACCATTTACTCTTTCTTGGGGGGAGTGACTGTGATTTTCTCCCAGGCAACCAGACTTCCCCACTTTCAGCCTCTGTGCTTTAGGTTGGACTCCATTTCCACTTGGGTGGCCCAGAGATTTGCACTGGTGGACAGTCCCACGCCTGTCCTAGCATTTTTTTCTCCTAGCTCTAAGGGTTGATTCAGGTATAGCTATATGATGCAATCAGAATTAAAGATACAAGGAGGACTTTTTTTTAAAACTCCTGGGAAATAGCCTTGATATTGAGAGGAATCACTTGTAACATCTTCTTCCTTCAATAGGAGGGCAAGTTACTGTCTCAGAGGAAGAGACTTCGAGAGAGAAATCTTCCCTTTGCAATCTTTATTACAGTATTTTGAATTTATGAAGTAAACAATGTAAAGATATAGAGGGAAACAATAGAATGGAAAAGATGAGAGATATCTTCAATAGAACTGGAGATACCAAGGGAATTTCATGCAAAATGGGCACAATAAAGAACAGAAACAGCAAGGGCCTAACAGAAGCAGAAAAGACTAATAGATGGCAAGGATATGCAGAAAAACGATACAAAAAAGGTCTTAAAGACCTGGATAACCATGATAGTGTGGACACTCACCTAGAGTCAGACATTCTGGTGTGTGAAGTGGACCTTAGGAAGTATTACTATGAACAAAGTGAGAGGAGGTGACAGAATTCCAGCTGAGCTATTTCAAATCCTAAAAGATGATACTGTTAAAGTGCTGCTCTCAATATGCCAGGAAATTTGGAAAACTCAGCAGTTGTCACAGGACTAGAAAAGGTTAATTTTCATTCCACTTCCAAAGAAGGGTAATGCCAAAGAATGTTCCAGCTATCATACAATTGCACTCATTTCACATGAGTGCAAGGTAATGCTAAAACCCTTCAAGCTAAGCTTTAATCATGTGTGAAATGAAAGCTTTCAGATGTACAAGCTGGATTTAGAAAAGGCAGAGGAACCAGACATTGAATGTTCAATCATAGAAAAAGCAAGAGTATTTCAGGGAAAAACAAGATCTTCTATTGCTTCATTGACTATGCTAAAACCTTACACTGTGTGGATCACAAGAAACTGTGGAAAATTCTTGAAGAGATGGAAATACCAGACCAGTACCTGCCTCTTGAGAAATCTGTATGCAGGTCAAGAAGCAACATTTATATTTGGCCATGAAACAATGAACTAGTTCCAAATTGGAAAAGGAATACGTCAAGATTGTATATTGTCACCCTGTTTATTTAACTTACATGCAATCATTGTGCAAAATACATGGCTGAAAGAATCATGTGCTACAGTCAAGATTTCCAGAAGAAATATCAATACCCTCAGATATGCAATCAGAATTAAAGATACAAGGAGGACTTTTTTTTAAAACTCCTGGGAAATAGCCTTGATATTGAGAGGAATCACTTGTAACATCTTCTTCCTTCAATAGGAGGGCAAGTTACTGTCTCAGAGGAAGAGACTTCGAGAGAGAAATCTTCCCTTTGCAATCTTTATTACAGTATTTTGAATTTATGAAGTAAACAATGTAAAGATATAGAGGGAAACAATAGAATGGAAAAGATGAGAGATATCTTCAATAGAACTGGAGATACCAAGGGAATTTCATGCAAAATGGGCACAATAAAGAACAGAAACAGCAAGGGCCTAACAGAAGCAGAAAAGACTAATAGATGGCAAGGATATGCAGAAAACGATACAAAAAAGGTCTTAAAGACCTGGATAACCATGATAGTGTGGACACTCACCTAGAGTCAGACATTCTGGTGTGTGAAGTGGACCTTAGGAAGTATTACTATGAACAAAGTGAGAGGAGGTGACAGAATTCCAGCTGAGCTATTTCAAATCCTAAAAGATGATACTGTTAAAGTGCTGCTCTCAATATGCCAGGAAATTTGGAAAACTCAGCAGTTGTCACAGGACTAGAAAAGGTTAATTTTCATTCCACTTCCAAAGAAGGGTAATGCCAAAGAATGTTCCAGCTATCATACAATTGCACTCATTTCACATGAGTGCAAGGTAATGCTAAAACCCTTCAAGCTAAGCTTTAATCATGTGTGAAATGAAAGCTTTCAGATGTACAAGCTGGATTTAGAAAAGGCAGAGGAACCAGACATTGAATGTTCAATCATAGAAAAAGCAAGAGTATTTCAGGGAAAAACAAGATCTTCTATTGCTTCATTGACTATGCTAAAACCTTACACTGTGTGGATCACAAGAAACTGTGGAAAATTCTTGAAGAGATGGAAATACCAGACCAGTACCTGCCTCTTGAGAAATCTGTATGCAGGTCAAGAAGCAACATTTATATTTGGCCATGAAACAATGAACTAGTTCCAAATTGGAAAAGGAATACGTCAAGATTGTATATTGTCACCCTGTTTATTTAACTTACATGCAATCATTGTGCAAAATACATGGCTGAAAGAATCATGGGCTACAGTCAAGATTTCCAGAAGAAATATCAATACCCTCAGATATGCAGATGATACTATGTTAATGGAGAAATAAAAAGGAGCTAAAGTACCTCTTGATGAAAGTGAAAGAGGAGAGTGAAAAAGCTGACTTAAAACTCATCATTCAAAAACTAAGATCATGGCATCTGGTTCCATCTTTTCATGGTAAATAGATGGGAAAAAAGTGGAAACAGTGGAACATTTATTATTATTATTATTTAAGCCAAAATGAGCTCTTTTTTGCCCACTTCTATTGATCTTTCATTTATTTATTTTTATCCATCTTTGTTCTTTGGCCTGTGTGGGCCTCCCATTGCAGTGGCCTCTGTCGCTGCAGAGCGCTGGCTCTGGGCACATGCGCTCCAGAGATCCAGCTCAGTAGTTGGACCCATAGGTCCAGCCACTCCACAGCACATGGGATCCTCCCAGGCCAGGGATTGAACCAGCGAGCCTTGCACTGCAAGGTGGTGTCCTTACCCATTGTACCACCAGGGAAGCCCCAGTGGCACATTTTATTTTCTTGGTCTCCACCATCACTGTAGACAGTGACTGCAGTAACAAAATTAAAAGACACTTGTACCTTGGAAGAAAAGTTATAAAAAACTTTGTATTACAAAACAGAAACATTACTTTGCCAACAAATGTCCATATAGTCGAGTTACGGTTTTTCCAATATGAATGTTCAGATGTACAAGCTGGATTTAGAAAAGGCAGAGGAACCAGACATTGAATGTTCAATCATAGAAAAAGCAAGAGTATTTCAGGGAAAAACAAGATCTTCTATTGCTTCATTGACTATGCTAAAACCTTACACTGTGTGGATCACAAGAAACTGTGGAAAATTCTTGAAGAGATGGAAATACCAGACCAGTACCTGCCTCTTGAGAAATCTGTATGCAGGTCAAGAAGCAACATTTATATTTGGCCATGAAACAATGAACTAGTTCCAAATTGGAAAAGGAATACGTCAAGATTGTATATTGTCACCCTGTTTATTTAACTTACATGCAATCATTGTGCAAAATACATGGCTGAAAGAATCATGGGCTACAGTCAAGATTTCCAGAAGAAATATCAATACCCTCAGATATGCAGATGATACTATGTTAATGGAGAAATAAAAAGGAGCTAAAGTACCTCTTGATGAAAGTGAAAGAGGAGAGTGAAAAAGCTGACTTAAAACTCATCATTCAAAAACTAAGATCATGGCATCTGGTTCCATCTTTTCATGGTAAATAGATGGGAAAAAAGTGGAAACAGTGGAACATTTATTATTATTATTATTTAAGCCAAAATGAGCTCTTTTTTGCCCACTTCTATTGATCTTTCATTTATTTATTTTTATCCATCTTTGTTCTTTGGCCTGTGTGGGCCTCCCATTGCAGTGGCCTCTGTCGCTGCAGAGCGCTGGCTCTGGGCACATGCGCTCCAGAGATCCAGCTCAGTAGTTGGACCCATAGGTCCAGCCACTCCACAGCACATGGGATCCTCCCAGGCCAGGGATTGAACCAGCGAGCCTTGCACTGCAAGGTGGTGTCCTTACCCATTGTACCACCAGGGAAGCCCCAGTGGCACATTTTATTTTCTTGGTCTCCACCATCACTGTAGACAGTGACTGCAGTAACAAAATTAAAAGACACTTGTACCTTGGAAGAAAAGTTATAAAAAACTTTGTATTACAAAACAGAAACATTACTTTGCCAACAAATGTCCATATAGTCGAAGTTACGGTTTTTCCAATATGAATGTACAAATGTAAGTTAAACCATGAAAAAAGGATGAATACTGAGGAATTGATGCTTTCAAACTGCGGTGCTGGAGGAGACTCTTGAGAATCCCTAGGAAAGCAAGGGAATCAATTCTAAAGGAAATCAACCCTGAATATTCATTAGAAGGAGTGATTGATGCTAGAGCTGAAGTTCTAGTACTCTGACCACTGGATGAGAAGAGCCAACTCAATGGGAAAAAACCTGATGCTGGAACAGATTGAGAGCAGGAAGAGAAGTGGGCAACAGAGGATTGAGTGGTTGGATGGCACCACCGACTCAATGATCATGAGTTTGAGCCAATTCTAGAAGGTGTTGAAGAACAGGGAAGCCCAACGTGCCGCAGTGAATGGATTGGAGATCTGGACATGACTTAGCACCTGAACAGCACAGTTTATGAAGACAGATATATTAAGATTTTTTTTGCTTAAGGGAGTGTTTAATCAGTAAAAAATGAAAGTTATATTATGTAACTTAGTAAGACTAGAAACGCCTGGAAGCTATTGATCGACCTTGAGTTAGGAGACCCAGACCACATTCCGCAGGAGCAGCGTCATGGCCGTGGTCAGATTCTGTAGGCCTCTAAGCAGCATACAGATTATGCCATTTAATTCTTAGCAACTTGGCAGAAAGTATGATCACTATCCCCATTTTCCAGATGAAAGTAAGCCCTGTTTATTAATCATGGAGCTCTATGCTACAGTCCATGGGTTCTCAAAATAGCTGGACTTGACTTAGCGACTAACCTACACAAACAAAAGGTTTCCAAGAATAACTTAACCAGCAATACATTTTTATTTGAATAAGCTGTTTTTACCCATAGGTCCAGCCACTCCACAGCACATGGTACCAAAACCAGCGAGCCTTGCACTGCAAGGTGGTGTCTACCATTGTACCACCAGGAAGCCCCAGTGGCACATTTTCTTTTCTTGGTCTCCACCATCACTGTAGACAGTGACTGCAGTAACAAAATTAAAAGACACTTGTACCTTGGAAGAAAAGTTATAAAAAACTTTGTATTACAAAACAGAAACATTACTTTGCCAACAAATGTCCATATAGTCGAAGTTACGGTTTTTCCAATATGAATGTACAAATGTAAGTTAAACCATGAAAAAAGGATGAATACTGAGGAATTGATGCTTTCAAACTGCGGTGCTGGAGGAGACTCTTGAGAATCCCTAGGAAAGCAAGGGAATCAATTCTAAAGGAAATCAACCCTGAATATTCATTAGAAGGAGTGATTGATGCTAGAGCTGAAGTTCTAGTACTCTGACCACTGGATGAGAAGAGCCAACTCAATGGGAAAAAACCTGATGCTGGAACAGATTGAGAGCAGGAAGAGAAGTGGGCAACAGAGGATTGAGTGGTTGGATGGCACCACCGACTCAATGATCATGAGTTTGAGCCAATTCTAGAAGGTGTTGAAGAACAGGGAAGCCCAACGTGCCGCAGTGAATGGATTGGAGATCTGGACATGACTTAGCACCTGAACAGCACAGTTTATGAAGACAGATATATTAAGATTTTTTTTGCTTAAGGGAGTGTTTAATCAGTAAAAAATGAAAGTTATATTATGTAACTTAGTAAGACTAGAAACGCCTGGAAGCTATTGATCGACCTTGAGTTAGGAGACCCAGACCACATTCCGCAGGAGCAGCGTCATGGCCGTGGTCAGATTCTGTAGGCCTCTAAGCAGCATACAGATTATGCCATTTAATTCTTAGCAACTTGGCAGAAAGTATGATCACTATCCCCATTTTCCAGATGAAAGTAAGCCCTGTTTATTAATCATGGAGCTCTATGCTACAGTCCATGGGTTCTCAAAATAGCTGGACTTGACTTAGCGACTAACCAACACAAACATTAAAACTAGGTTTCCAAGAATAACTACCAGCAATACATCTATTGAATAATCTAATGAATAAATCTATTTGGGGATTTTGGACAATTTCTGTCTTACCTTCAAGTATGTCTTCGATCTGTTCAGGTGTAAGTTTTCTATGGTTTCTACCATGGACCAGCTGTTCCTTCCCCTCCTCAATGGAAAAGAATCTCTGTCCTCTAGGCTCATTTAGCACTTAGACCATCAATATTTTAATTAAATATAAAATATATTTAATATATACTTATAAAAATATGTGGTTTATTAGTATATAATTGTATATTTATGTTATACATGTGCATTTAAATATATCCTATATATTATTTTTATTTTTATGCTTGATTATTTTAAGAGTGGGTCTTGATGCCAGATAACATAGTTTGCTGTCACTGCTCCATATGGGCTTGTGTGTGACCTTGGGCAAGCTATTTAAACCCTCTTTTCAGAGATATGCTGAAATAATATCCAAGGCACACTATTACTGTGAATATTAGATAATTTGAGGCAGAGCTTTACAACTTGCAAACTTTTCTATAATATAAAAGATGATTATTTTTTTTCACCTGCCACAGCACTAAAGCTCTGGGTGTTGTTGGAGTTCAATAAATACTGTGGGACTGAATTCAATTTAGGAGTGAGTGACAGCCTAAATAAGTAAGAAATGAGATAAGAATTTATTGTTGGCTTTGATGGCATTCTACCTCTCCATACACATCAACTTTTCTTTGTTTTCCTTCTTTCTTCCTATCTTCCTTCCTGTTGTATTTGATATCTCTCTTTTTCCTTCACTCCTTAGCTTTTCTGCATACTTTAGGGACAGGTCAGAGGCATATCCATGACTTTGCTACAAGTTTGTAAATTATTTCTTACCAATCATGAGATGCAGGGTCTGTCTTCGGATTCTGTAGGCCTCTAAGCAGCATACAGATTATGCCATTTAATTCTTAGCAACTTGGCAGAAAGTATGATCACTATCCCCATTTTCCAGATGAAAGTAAGCCCTGTTTATTAATCATGGAGCTCTATGCTACAGTCCATGGGTTCTCAAAATAGCTGGACTTGACTTAGCGACTAACCAACACAAACATTAAAACTAGGTTTCCAAGAATAACTACCAGCAATACATCTATTGAATAATCTAATGAATAAATCTATTTGGGGATTTTTGGACAATTTCTGTATTACCTTCAAGTATGTCTTCGATCTGTTCAGGTGTAAGTTTTCTATGGTTTCTACCATGGACCAGCTGTTCCTTCCCCTCCTCAATGGAAAAGAATCTCTGTCCTCTAGGCTCATTTAGCACTTAGACCATCAATATTTTAATTAAATATAAAATATATTTAATATATACTTATAAAAATATGTGGTTTATTAGTATATAATTGTATATTTATGTTATACATGTGCATTTAAATATATCCTATATATTATTTTTATTTTTATGCTTGATTATTTTAAGAGTGGGTCTTGATGCCAGATAACATAGTTTGCTGTCACTGCTCCATATGGGCTTGTGTGTGACCTTGGGCAAGCTATTTAAACCCTCTTTTCAGAGATATGCTGAAATAATATCCAAGGCACACTATTACTGTGAATATTAGATAATTTGAGGCAGAGCTTTACAACTTGCAAACTTTTCTATAATATAAAAGATGATTATTTTTTTTCACCTGCCACAGCACTAAAGCTCTGGGTGTTGTTGGAGTTCAATAAATACTGTGGGACTGAATTCAATTTAGGAGTGAGTGACAGCCTAAATAAGTAAGAAATGAGATAAGAATTTATTGTTGGCTTTGATGGCATTCTACCTCTCCATACACATCAACTTTTCTTTGTTTTCCTTCTTTCTTCCTATCTTCCTTCCTGTTGTATTTGATATCTCTCTTTTTCCTTCACTCCTTAGCTTTTCTGCATACTTTAGGGACAGGTCAGAGGCATATCCATGACTTGCTACATGAAAAGATTGGTGAAACTGAGTTCAAGTTTGTAAATTATTTCTTACCAATCATGAGATGCAGGGTCTGTCTTCGGATGCTGCCCTAAGACCTTTTAGGTTGGTAGGGTAGGTGTCCTTGTCCAGAGAATGTGTAGTTGTGCAGTCAGAAGACTGTTCAATAGCTTCAGAGGGGTAAATTAAATGCTGGTGGCCATTGTGCACTTAACATACACCAGAGAGCACCATGCAAACCAAGGGATCTCATCCCATTAACTCTTTCACAAGCAGATTTTTATGATTCTTATTATAGTTTGTCAGGATAATGCAGTGTAAGTCATCTTCTACACAAGTCAACCTTGTAAAAACTATTAATTCATCATCAATACACACATGACAAAGTACCATGTATAGTTATAATTTCTTTGCTCCAAATATTTTAAGCTTATTTATAATTCTTTTGCTCAGTTTCTCCCAATGCCCAAATCTACACAGAGTCTTCTAAAGGTAGCTGGTTGATAACAAATGTTTTAAATACAAGCCTGCTTCCTTCAGATGGTAAAGAATTTGCCGTAGTGTAGGAGACCCAGGTTTGATCCCTCGATCAGTAAGATCTCCTGGGGAAGGGAATGGCAACCCACTCCAATATTCTTGCCTGGAGAATTCCATGGATGGAGGAGCTAGTGGGCTACAGCCCAAGGGATTGAAAATAGTTGGACACGACTGAGTGACTAACGCTTTCACTTTTCATCATATCCACATGTTATTTGAAAAGTGACCTCTCTTGGGTTCCTTTGCTAACAGGGAGCTGATTCTCAGTTTGGAACTCAAGGTTGTCTTGGCTAATGTGAAAAGTTGCCAGCTTAATACTATTCAGAACCTTTCATCTCTCTGCTCACAGTTGTGCTGATTACTGAGCCAGGGAAGTTCTTACTGAAATGTGCAGTGACTTGATGTATAGCTGCAAACCCCAAAGCCCACGTGCCTGTGTTTGAAGCGCCATGGCATGCAAGGGATGGGCACCAGCTCTTCAACTTCAAATCAGAAGAAAGGGCTTGTGTTTGAGATTGAGCTGACTTCCTTGTGTTTTTATCATCAAATTCTCTATCACTTTGTGGAGCTAGACAAAAGCAGACTCAAGACAAAGCCATTACTTTCTTTGATGCCTTCAATATATCAAAACAGGGCAGGCTTTGGTGTAAAGTTTCCCAAATGGGAGCACTCTGTTTTATATAGCTAACTACCAGCTGTGAAATTGAGACTGGTCAGGAAGTTAGTGAGGAGAAAAGCTTTTTTGGAATGGCCATGGGAAAGTAAGGGATGAAGAGAATTATTTTTCCTGATGTCTTTTACAGTTTTTTTAGACTCTTTCATGGTGGGATACATAAGTTATTTTTGGTGAGATTTCAGGAAGCATTCTTAGTATCATAGTCAAATCCACAACATGCGTTACCAAACAACTAACTTTGAGAATGTAATTGACACTCTGGCAATTACCACAAAGTGTCTGAGAGACAGAGAATTGACAAAGTACCATGTATAGTTATAATTTCTTTGCTCCAAATATTTTAAGCTTATTTATAATTCTTTTGCTCAGTTTCTCCCAATGCCCAAATCTACACAGAGTCTTCTAAAGGTAGCTGGTTGATAACAAATGTTTTAAATACAAGCCTGCTTCCTTCAGATGGTAAAGAATTTGCCGTAGTGTAGGAGACCCAGGTTTGATCCCTCGATCAGTAAGATCTCCTGGGGAAGGGAATGGCAACCCACTCCAATATTCTTGCCTGGAGAATTCCATGGATGGAGGAGCTAGTGGGCTACAGCCCAAGGGATTGAAAATAGTTGGACACGACTGAGTGACTAACGCTTTCACTTTTCATCATATCCACATGTTATTTGAAAAGTGACCTCTCTTGGGTTCCTTTGCTAACAGGGAGCTGATTCTCAGTTTGGAACTCAAGGTTGTCTTGGCTAATGTGAAAAGTTGCCAGCTTAATACTATTCAGAACCTTTCATCTCTCTGCTCACAGTTGTGCTGATTACTGAGCCAGGGAAGTTCTTACTGAAATGTGCAGTGACTTGATGTATAGCTGCAAACCCCAAAGCCCACGTGCCTGTGTTTGAAGCGCCATGGCATGCAAGGGATGGGCACCAGCTCTTCAACTTCAAATCAGAAGAAAGGGCTTGTGTTTGAGATTGAGCTGACTTCCTTGTGTTTTTATCATCAAATTCTCTATCACTTTGTGGAGCTAGACAAAAGCAGACTCAAGACAAAGCCATTACTTTCTTTGATGCCTTCAATATATCAAAACAGGGCAGGCTTTGGTGTAAAGTTTCCCAAATGGGAGCACTCTGTTTTATATAGCTAACTACCAGCTGTGAAATTGAGACTGGTCAGGAAGTTAGTGAGGAGAAAAGCTTTTTTGGAATGGCCATGGGAAAGTAAGGGATGAAGAGAATTATTTTTCCTGATGTCTTTTACAGTTTTTTTAGACTCTTTCATGGTGGGATACATAAGTTATTTTTGGTGAGATTTCAGGAAGCATTCTTAGTATCATAGTCAAATCCACAACATGCGTTACCAAACAACTAACTTTGAGAATGTAATTGACACTCTGGCAATTACCACAAAGTGTCTGAGAGACAGAGAATTCAATTTTGCTATGTGATCTCTCTCATACCCCCAAAATAGTCTTGAAACAATTTCTTTTATAAATGGATGATTATGAGTCCTACTATTTTGGTAAGTTTTCATGAGAATGTGGAATAGTTTTTATCTGTTTTGTTCTCTTTGACCATTTCAGGGCCTCCAATAGCTAGCATAAAATAGGAACTTTGTAAATAGATGTTGATCAGTTTGCAATAAAAACACTGGATCGGGAGAAGGTGCTCATTTCAGCTCCATCCTTCTGATCCACCCTAAAGCACTTGGAGCAAAATTCCAAGAAATAAATGTCTCCTTCCCAGCAAGCATTTCTCAAGAACTTGTTACAAAATGCCAGGTATAATGGATGCTTAGCAAAACCTCTTTTTAAACTTATAAAATAGTTACACAAATTTAGAAGGATATATGCATATATACATATGTGTGTATATATTTAGATATGTATTTTTCTTAAAGGAGAAATTGCATTCTGACCTTTTTACTACGTGTCATATGAATAACAAGCTTTCCTTGGCAAGATAAATGTTGTTGTTTGTTTGGTTTAATATCAGTATTACACCTTATACTTTGAGCGATCATTTAGAGTAATAGTTTTAAGTTACAAAGTTGAATGAGAAGCAGAAAGTAAACTGAATAGAAGTAAGCAATAATTCTGGTTGTTACAGTTCTTCTCAGGCTTAACATATAATTTATGACTTATGAGAGAAAAGGTTATGAAAAAATATTTTTAACTTGGTGAAGTACCTCTAACTTTAAGCCACTTGGCCTAGAAAAGCTCATTTCTATAACCTTAATTGCTTTCTCTTTCTTTCTCTTTTGTTCCCTCTTACGTCCGCATTCTTTTAAACTCTTATTTTTTATCAAAGGCTGCTTACATTCTATCTTGACTGCCTAGAAGCCTACAGTGAATATCTCAAAACTTGTGTCTCTTGAAACAACATTTTTTTCATAACTGAATTGCAATTATATGAGGAATCTGAGGTGTCTGGAGGTTGCAATTAAGTCTAGACAAAGAGATCTGGCTTTATTTGCCAAACTATCAGCTGTTCTGTGAGGGCTAATTTTCTTCCTATAATGAAGTCTATAATGTGAGCAATATATAAGATCACTCAAGTATCAGGAAGGGATAAGAAACACAGTTCACAACCCAGCACTTGGGTCTGTATCTGTCCGGGAGAAGAGAGTTTGGTCAGCACACCAGTCCATTTTGGGAAGCCTGTTCATTGGAGAGAAGTTTCGGTACAAACAGGTGTGTTAGATCCAGCATTACATATGAAAATATTATTTTGGTTAATTTGATCAGAAAAAAGAGACATTCAGGGAAAGCTGACTGAAGTGAAGACAAATGGACTGTTAGCTTTCTGGACTCTTAGAAACTCTTGGCAACAGGCAGCAGAGTGAAATGATTTAACTAGAGAGTAGACACTGAGGCAGGACCACCTTGGTTCAGATTTCCATTTCTCTCTTTACTGGTGACATAGTGCTCGGTAAGTTACTGTTCCTCAGATTTTCCCTTTCTAATAACAGGAAAGATAACATGCCCGATCTTATGTTTTGTGTAATAATTAAATGACTTTGACATATGCTAAATGCTTAGAACTTGGCATGTAATAAAAGTCATGAAATGTGAACTATTACAATTTTTAATACTCTGAGTGTAGGAGTCTATTCCTTATTGGTGAGAGAGAGAGAGAGAGGTTGATTTAGAAGAGCCCACTGAATGTTTTCAAAGATGAGCTTAGGGAAGCCCTGTTCTCCCTCTAATCTGTGACAGCAAATACTGTCCTTCCAATAGAACATATTCTGGTTGCCTCCTTAGCTGGAGGCAGTCTCTTTGTTTTGCAAAAGAGCAATTTTTTCTCTACCCTTCTAAGTTCTTTTGGCTGGTTTGTTTACTAAATTGACATGAGATAGATTAAGATGGAAAAATTTTTAAAAAATTACGTTAAGTACAGGATACACAAAGAGACAATGAGAGACCCAGATATTCTTCAACTGTCGGGCAGTTGAGGTCTTCTGTGTCTTTCTGAACTGAGAAGAAGTGAGTAGGAAGCTTCAAAGGGAAGAAAGATAACTCACAAGAAGATGAGAAGAGCACATACTTAAGTATCTGGAAAACAAATGTTTGCCAGGTCATGCAGAGACATTGGGGCACAGAGAAAACTCTGAGCACCGAGGCTCCGTGAAGCTTTCTCCAGCTCACCACTCCTAACCCACAGTCTTCATCATTTTAGAACCCCATGGACAGTAGCCCTCTGTCCGTGAGATTCTCCCGAAGAGCATAATGCAGTAGGTTGCCATTTCCTTCTCCAGGGTCAGACAGTTAAGAGGGAGATAAAAAGCTCTTCCTGAATGTTTCAGGTCCCCATGTCTTCAGCTGAACATAATCTGTTTCCCAAAGTGGCTCATTTAGGGGAGGCTCACTCTGAATCCCTCAGTCTGATCCAGCACTTGATGGCTGGAAACTTGATTTCTTATAGACATATAGATGGTATTGAAAGATAAACTGAGGCATATATGAATAAGAATCTATTTGAACAAAAATCTGTTTGAATTGGGAAGCATCCAATCTAGCACATAGAAAGGCAATTTGTGGAGCTGTACAAAAGTAAAGACTTTTGTAGGCAGAAGGGAGCAAGAACAAGGCAAAAAAGTGGGTTGGTTATTGCAAAGTTAATCTCCTTTAAGAAGGTTGATCAGGTCGATTACTTCACTAGTGCTGATATGATGACTCCTGATTGATATAAGATTTTCTGACCTGGGGCTTAGCGTAAGAGACTCAGTTTTGCATTGATTGTCTTTCTTTGAACAATGGCTATGAAGCTACTAATAATTTGTTTGACCTCTGATCACTCTTGAATCTCTGGTTTGCTGTTTGAACAGAATGTACTTCATGGCGTCCTTGACCATGTGGTCCCTTGATTCCTAACTCCCTTGAGCTCACTTCATTCCACTCTGGCAGCTGCTCCCCTTCCTCTCAGCTTGTATATGTTTCTAGTTGAGAGGAAAGATGAATCAACCCTGTGCTCCCTCTCTGTCAACTGACAACTATTACCTGAGACAATGAGAGACCCAGATATTCTTCAACTGTCGGGCAGTTGAGGTCTTCTGTGTCTTTCTGAACTGAGAAGAAGTGAGTAGGAAGCTTCAAAGGGAAGAAAGATAACTCACAAGAAGATGAGAAGAGCACTACTTAAGTATCTGGAAAACAAATGTTTGCCAGGTCATGCAGAGACATTGGGGCACAGAAAACTCTGAGCACCGAGGCTCCGTGAAGCTTTCTCCAGCTCACCACTCCTAACCCACAGTCTTCATCATTTTAGAACCCCATGGACAGTAGCCCTCTGTCCGTGAGATTCTCCCGAAGAGCATAATGCAGTAGGTTGCCATTTCCTTCTCCAGGGTCAGACAGTTAAGAGGGAGATAAAAAGCTCTTCCTGAATGTTTCAGGTCCCCATGTCTTCAGCTGAACATAATCTGTTTCCCAAAGTGGCTCATTTAGGGGAGGCTCACTCTGAATCCCTCAGTCTGATCCAGCACTTGATGGCTGGAAACTTGATTTCTTATAGACATATAGATGGTGTTGAAAGATAAACTGAGGCATATATGAATAAGAATCTATTTGAACAAAAATCTGTTTGAATTGGGAAGCATCCAATCTAGCACATAGAAAGGCAATTTGTGGAGCTGTACAAAAGTAAAGACTTTTGTAGGCAGAAGGGAGCAAGAACAAGGCAAAAAAGTGGGTTGGTTATTGCAAAGTTAATCTCCTTTAAGAAGGTTGATCAGGTCGATTACTTCACTAGTGCTGATATGATGACTCCTGATTGATATAAGATTTTCTGACCTGGGGCTTAGCGTAAGAGACTCAGTTTTGCATTGATTGTCTTTCTTTGAACAATGGCTATGAAGCTACTAATAATTTGTTTGACCTCTGATCACTCTTGAATCTCTGGTTTGCTGTTTGAACAGAATGTACTTCATGGCGTCCTTGACCATGTGGTCCCTTGATTCCTAACTCCCTTGAGCTCACTTCATTCCACTCTGGCAGCTGCTCCCCTTCCTCTCAGCTTGTATATGTTTCTAGTTGAGAGGAAAGATGAATCAACCCTGTGGTCCCCTCTCTGTCAACTGACAACTATTACCTGTATTTTCTCCTGCCTTCAACACTCCACACAATTGCATTCAAAGATTCTACAGTTAACCTAGCCTTACAATTCCCAAAGCTCTCAAAACTTTAGGGAAATTAAATTAAAATATATATGAACTCTACTTGTTATTCATTTATCTAAAGACAGGCATATTCTTTGCACTTAAGGGGTTAGCTCACGATTGGATCTTCTGAAAATAGAGAAGGCAAAAGATATCTCCAGTATTTTCTGGGCCAGTCTCAGACCAGAATTTGAAATGACAGTGTAATGCACATGTTAGAAGTATCCTATTGTTCTGTTTAGGATTGATAGGTTTAATTGATTCACATAAGATACAACCTTCTGCTTTTCTAATATCTTGTACAGAGGCCTCCTTCCACATACTCATGACAAATATTCAGTGAAAAGGACAGTGCAAGCTTGTCCTTTCTTTCTATCCTAGACTATAACTAGCTGTAATGTTCCCACAAAATTTTTTTAAATTTCTGGACACTATTACCTGTTTTGTACTGACTAAAATATCATCCTCCTTGCCTTATCAAAGCACTGCTCCATTGTTGTTATTTATTTATTTGGATTTAATTATTTGAATAAATGTGCCTGTTATCTTTTTAAATTTTTTTTTATTTTTTTAATTCTTTATTTTAAAGGTTTTACAGAGTTCTGTTGTTCACAGACATGTATGTTCCCAGATCAGTCATATGTATATCTGCCTGTTATCTTTAAGTCAGCTTAAATCAGTTGATGGGCAGTATTAGTTACTGTACTACTAATTTAAGCAAAGATATTAAATACCTCTGGAAAAGGAAAATTGCAATGGAATAAAAGGTTCTGAGTATTTCCTGAATGTTTAAAGATATGGTAAATTTTTATTAAGATACAGGGAGAATTTTATGTGTGTATAGCAGTTAAATTTAAGAAAATAAATTTTTAACAGATCACTAAAAACATTGCCTATAAATGGAATATTTTATTTGCATATAATTTTTTTAGTATTTAGACATGTGTATATAGATATAGTCACATATAAGTAAATATCATACAAAAGTTGAAGTTGATTTCTCTATACTTGGTTTTCAGATCAAATAATAACATGAAATCAAAGGAAAACAATATGATAGGAAAGCTAAGAAAACAGCAGATATAGAAATGACATTGATTGATAAGGTATATCAAGGGAAAATTTAGTGTCATAGATTCATTTATAAAGTGAGAATAAAGTCAATGACATCTTGATATTTCTCTGTAAAATGGCGGCCCTGTCACACTTCTTTCAACAGTAACAGATCTATCAGATATATTGGAGCAAATATTGTTCACAAATTAAGTCACCTAATCAGATGTATCATTCACAAATTAAGTCACCTAATGCTCTGTGTTTAGGTGTCCTTTGGAATGTTAAAAAAAAAAAAATAAACAAACAACTTGTCATTATCCCATAAAATAATTTTTTATCATAATAGTGTGTTACTCAGTCATGTCCAACTCTTTGTGACCCCATAGACTGTAGCCTACCAGGATCTTCTGTCCATAGAATTCTCCAGGCAAGAATACTGGAGTGGGTTGCCACTTCCTCCTCCAGGATATGATAATAATATCAGTTAGTGATTCATAAATTTCTTGTTATATATTAAGATTTTTGCAAAATACTTTCAGACATTAATCTTTGAATTAGGCATTATCGCCTATCTGATTTTGCATAGGCAAATACTGAGATACAGAGGGGTTAAATGAATCCAGCAGTGTGACAAAAGTAATATAAACTGAGGATGCCTTCAGGTGTCCATCCAAACCACTATTCCAAACAAGAGAGTGCCTCGCTTCATCCCCTGGTACTGCGTCTCACTGGTCAATGGCACGCACATGGGCGTGTGACTCTGGCCTCACCCCTCTGTAAATGTCCTCAGTTGCACTTAGCATCAGTTAGCACACTGTTTAAAGATATGGTAAATTTTTATTAAGATACAGGGAGAATTTTATGTGTGTATAGCAGTTAAATTTAAGAAAATAAATTTTTAACAGATCACTAAAAACATTGCCTATAAATGGAATATTTTATTTGCATATAATTTTTTTAGTATTTAGACATGTGTATATAGATATAGTCACATATAAGTAAATATCATACAAAAGTTGAAGTTGATTTCTCTATACTTGGTTTTCAGATCAAATAATAACATGAAATCAAAGGAAAACAATATGATAGGAAAGCTAAGAAAACAGCAGATATAGAAATGACATTGATTGATAAGGTATATCAAGGGAAAATTTAGTGTCATAGATTCATTTATAAAGTGAGAATAAAGTCAATGACATCTTGATATTTCTCTGTAAAATGGCGGCCCTGTCACACTTCTTTCAACAGTAACAGATCTATCAGATATATTGGAGCAAATATTGTTCACAAATTAAGTCACCTAATCAGATGTATCATTCACAAATTAAGTCACCTAATGCTCTGTGTTTAGGTGTCCTTTGGAATGTTAAAAAAAAAAAAATAAACAAACAACTTGTCATTATCCCATAAAATAATTTTTTATCATAATAGTGTGTTACTCAGTCATGTCCAACTCTTTGTGACCCCATAGACTGTAGCCTACCAGGATCTTCTGTCCATAGAATTCTCCAGGCAAGAATACTGGAGTGGGTTGCCACTTCCTCCTCCAGGATATGATAATAATATCAGTTAGTGATTCATAAATTTCTTGTTATATATTAAGATTTTTGCAAAATACTTTCAGACATTAATCTTTGAATTAGGCATTATCGCCTATCTGATTTTGCATAGGCAAATACTGAGATACAGAGGGGTTAAATGAATCCAGCAGTGTGACAAAAGTAATATAAACTGAGGATGCCTTCAGGTGTCCATCCAAACCACTATTCCAAACAAGAGAGTGCCTCGCTTCATCCCCTGGTACTGCGTCTCACTGGTCAATGGCACGCACATGGGCGTGTGACTCTGGCCTCACCCCTCTGTAAATGTCCTCAGTTGCACTTAGCATCAGTTAGCACACATGAATATTCGGAATTGCATTAGAGAATAGGCAGTCAGTTGTCTAGAGGCTGTCTTAGAAAGCTAAGTGTCACTAACATGAAATGATTTGTGAAGCACAATGCTCATGTCATTTTCAAATGCTTAAAGAATGAACAGAAACTCAGTTTTACAAACATGCCTAACCATGGGCTTCTCAGAAACCAACTTAGCACACAAGCCTGCTGGGTGAAGAGTGTTTGACTGGGGCAAGCACTTGAATCAGAAATCAAGACTGTGAAAGGGTTATATAATCTTGTGGTCATATGTGAAGTCATGCCACAAAAACCAGTACTGTTACATGGCTAGATCAAAAGGATATGAATAAATCATTTTTCCTGCTTTCAGATTTAAGTTAGCACCTGTAAAATTCCTTTTAGAGTAAAAGACTCATGTAAACAAGATGGGTGAAAGAGCTGAAATAGCCAAAAGAGGCTTCTGTCTATAGCAATAAGAATAATTAATAATTATGCAAATTCAGACTTTTTAAATCTTTTCATTTGGATGGATGGTTATTTCCTAGTTTAAATGAGGTATTTAGATAGGAGTCAGTAGGGGAAATGTTCACTAAAGATCAGTCGCTGATGTGAAATGCTAGGCAAACATGTGAGAATTTTGGTGTTCATTCGTAGACATACATGTCTTAGTTGAAGACAGTAACCCCATCCTCCCTCACTCAGTACTTAAAGTAGATAATAAAAATGAAAGGAAGGCCTAATTAAATGATATCTTAAGTATTCTACTTCTCTGCAGGCATTATTAGCTTCAGAGTAGCTAAGTTAGGGTACAACATGTAACAAGAGTCAGACACAAGGTGGAGCAGGAAATTCTTTCCAAATTGAATTGGAATAATCCAGTATCAACAATAATGAAGAATGATGAATAGCTTTAGTCATTTTCTCCCAATTTTCATTTGTATTCTTCAATGAAAAATTTCTTTTATTCATTTCTGTGCTTTCTAGGAATAACAGCAAGCCTGTAACATATCCAGCAGTACAAAGTATGTCTGGGAAAAAAGGCTGTCTCCCTGGTACTGCGTCTCACTGGTCAATGGCACGCACATGGGCGTGTGACTCTGGCCTCACCCTCTGTAAATGTCCTCAGTTGCACTTAGCATCAGTTAGCACACATGAATATTCGGAATTGCATTAGAGAATAGGCAGTCAGTTGTCTAGAGGCTGTCTTAGAAAGCTAAGTGTCACTAACATGAAATGATTTGTGAAGCACAATGCTCATGTCATTTTCAAATGCTTAAAGAATGAACAGAAACTCAGTTTTACAAACATGCCTAACCATGGGCTTCTCAGAAACCAACTTAGCACACAAGCCTGCTGGGTGAAGAGTGTTTGACTGGGGCAAGCACTTGAATCAGAAATCAAGACTGTGAAAGGGTTATATAATCTTGTGGTCATATGTGAAGTCATGCCACAAAAACCAGTACTGTTACATGGCTAGATCAAAAGGATATGAATAAATCATTTTTCCTGCTTTCAGATTTAAGTTAGCACCTGTAAAATTCCTTTTAGAGTAAAAGACTCATGTAAACAAGATGGGTGAAAGAGCTGAAATAGCCAAAAGAGGCTTCTGTCTATAGCAATAAGAATAATTAATAATTATGCAAATTCAGACTTTTTAAATCTTTTCATTTGGATGGATGGTTATTTCCTAGTTTAAATGAGGTATTTAGATAGGAGTCAGTAGGGGAAATGTTCACTAAAGATCAGTCGCTGATGTGAAATGCTAGGCAAACATGTGAGAATTTTGGTGTTCATTCGTAGACATACATGTCTTAGTTGAAGACAGTAACCCCATCCTCCCTCACTCAGTACTTAAAGTAGATAATAAAAATGAAAGGAAGGCCTAATTAAATGATATCTTAAGTATTCTACTTCTCTGCAGGCATTATTAGCTTCAGAGTAGCTAAGTTAGGGTACAACATGTAACAAGAGTCAGACACAAGGTGGAGCAGGAAATTCTTTCCAAATTGAATTGGAATAATCCAGTATCAACAATAATGAAGAATGATGAATAGCTTTAGTCATTTTCTCCCAATTTTCATTTGTATTCTCAATGATAATACTGTACTTCTACTTGAAATAAAAGCTTCTAGCTATATTATGATTTACATTTCTGTGCTTACTAGGGAATAGCAGCAAGCCTAAATATGACATACCATCAGCTCTATATATCCACAGATTAAACCAACCATGAATCAAAAATATTGTAAAAAGCAACCCAGGAAGTTTTGAAAAGCAAAACTTTAATTTGCAACACCTGAGCAGTAATTTACATAGTATTTACATTGTATCTACAACTGTTTACATAGCATTTACATTGTATTAGGTATTGTAAGTAATCTAGAGATGTCATAAGTATGTGAAAGGATGTATGTATTGGGTTAGCCACAATGTCCATTTGGTTTTAAGTAAAAATAAGAAGTATTTTTCATTTTCATCAAGAACTTTATTGTACACCGTATTTATCAGCTCAGTGAACTTTTTGGCCAACCCGATAGTTCATATATAAATACTACACCATTTGATATAAGGAACTTCAGCATGTGAAGAGTTTGGTGTCTGAAGGGGTTGTGGGTTAGGGGGCAGTCCTGCAAGCAGCACCCATGGATACAGAGAGAGACTGTATATACATTTTTCTGCCCTTATTTTATAAGAGGAATTCAAGTTTAATTCAAGACAAGTTCACTCCATCGTAATACTCTAGCCTTTATGATATCTCAAAAATGTTGATCAAGTATGGCATAATCATGGATGCAAAATTAATGAATGACCATTGATACTGTAACACTTGGGAACTTTATATCCTAACGGGATCACACAAGAGATTTTTAATGACCAGTTTGCTTAGAGTCTTGCATTTTAAAAGGAAACTCCTAAAGACCTAATTTATCCCAAAGGATACATTTTTCTTGGGATATAAAAATGTCTGTGGAAGTCTGATGGAACACTTTTTCTGTTGTACATTGAACAAGTTATATGGGTTGCACTCTGCCTTGGTGCAATCTCTCTGGTTTGTCACTCTTCCATAGTTCTTGGCCATCATCATCTCTTCCAGCTTATACTTCTTAATCATTTTCATCTTACTAGAAAATGGGGCAGCCCACATCAGAATTCTTGCCTGGAAAATTCCATGGACACAGGAGCCTGGTCCATGGGGTCACAAAAAGTCAAACATGACTTAATACACACAAATGACATTTACTAGAAAATGTGTATTGCTTAATTGTGTTTAGACAGTGCTGAGGGTTTTCCATTGTGTTCCTATTGCACCATGGAAAAAAGGGAAGTAAATATTCACTTACTATCTTTGACCAGTTCCCCGTACTTTGTAATGACAGAAAGCTACTTTTATAACTTCATAGCATCCCTGGTCACTTTAAGTGAGTTCCTTCAGCTGTATAAAATGGGCTTGATGGATAGGTCTACTGAAAGTCTGCACTTAAGGAAGGCTATAGCTTTTCTTCCCTCCTGACATGTCTGCATGTAAGGATGTCTGTAAGAAGCCACCAAATAAATGAGTTACCTTAATTCAATGCATGTTATTAAGTGACTAGAGAGTTGTATCTATGCTAGATACCAAGCGTATCCTAGTGAACGAAAATCAAAATGCTGTCTAATCTCCAGTTTGCTGCCATTTAGTGGAGGAAAACATGTATAAACCAATAAATTAGTGAGCAAAAGTGAAAGTCAGTTGCCTGATTCATTGTAACTCATGAAAGAGCCTAGAATTCTCCAGGCAAGAAAACTGGAGTAGGTAAGCCTTTTTCATCTCCAGGGGATCTTTGCAACCAGGGGATCCAACCCAGGCCTCCTACATGGCAGGCAGATTCTTTATCACCTGAGTCACTAATGACTGGAAGAGTACATTTAGGAAGGATTCCTCTTAATGTTGCTGGGGTTAAGGGAGCAGTTCCTTCTTTGTATGCTGTTTAAGCTGAGACTTTAAGGATAATTTGGGGAGGAAAGATACCCTTACAGATAGGAAGAATATGCAAATATGAAGACCCACTGGCAACAGGCACAGATGAAGAAAGACCAGAATACAAAGGCTTAAGCATCCACACCTCTTTTTCTCCTAATTGTATTCTGGAACATGTCCACTGGACTTCAAGACCTCCACAAAGGCACTCTCATCTGTGAGTGATTGTTGAAATTGGTTCTTTGTGGAGCAGATAGAAGACATTTCTTATTCTGCCATGTTGCTGATGACACTCTGGGGTTTTCCAAACCATGTCTTTATCTCCAAGGGAGTGAGAAACCACAAAATTGTTTCATATCAAAGACATTCGAGGAGAACCCATTTTACTACTTTTACTAATCTGAGATCCAAGCTTCTGAGTTATTTACTAGTTAAGAAATACTATGCAAAAATATTCTTGGATGATCCGCTTGTTAAATTACGCCAGTAGAACAGCATTGTGGGCACTGGTTTGACTTTGGAAAGAGAATATCCATGAAAGCAATATAACATATCACTTTCAGTTTTAGTTAAAATAATCTAGCTTTAAAATACTTTGAAAAAGATTGCAGGTATCTACTCTAGATAATTCCAATATTTATGACTGATGAACCATATCTGTCTAAACTTGATGAAGATTTTAGCCACCTGTGGAAGGGATTTTAGGACTTAGGGGTCAATGAGACATCAAAACAAAGTAAAATATCTTAGAAATATATGTAGAATAACACTTTAGAGAATATATGGGCTGCAGACACTTCTCATTAGATGTTAATGAGTGATAGAGTACAGAAATAGTCGCAAACATTTCTTCTATTACAGAATGAATGTAATATTCTACGACACAAATAATGTATCTTGAAACAAAACCCTCTAAGCTTTGGGGGCTATGTGTTGAATTTCCCTGAAGCCTTTGGATATTTTCAGGCAAGATCATTCATGTACAGTATTTGAATATGTTCTCAAGCTGTATATTCTCAGTTCTCATTTATTTCTTGCCGGTCTGCAAAGCAAAGGACAAGCCAGCTCAGTGTTTACTCATACATCTGCAGTGGGTTTTGTACAATCCTCTTCTCCATTCTGCCTAATAACACAGTAACATTTTATTCAGCCTTAAGTGTAGCTCAGAAATAAAAGGACCATATAAGCCTTCTTATGTTTATAGTGTCAATCAATTGGAACCTTCAAGCAATTATTGACTAATTAATAGCTAAACAGAGAACTTAATAGGGACTTATATATGGAATGAAAGCTAGTTCCATTCACATAATTCTACCGTGATAGAGCCAACATAAATACACTCTAAAATTCTGCTTTAAGTTTGTAAACATTATAGAGTAATAGTTTAAAAGAGGAGAAGAGAGATTCCTTGCTGAATTCCTTGTTGATGAGCTATTGATTTGATCCTTGGCCTTTTAGTTATGCTTCTGGCAAATTTCAACATTTCAAATGTTTTTATTTCCTAAGATAAAATAGCATAATTCTCTGAAAACAATTTTAAAACTATGTTTTCTTAAAGAAAAGTAAAATATGGAATTCTGTTCCAGGGTCTGTTGGTACAAAACTATGATCTATGGATCAGTCTTTGCATAAATACAATTTATGTTTTACATTTTGCTTCATATAAAATGTTAATTTGTGTTCATTTCCTTCATTCAAGCTATATGTCTACACTATCAGTTATAAGGAAAACTCAGACCCTCAAAAGCATTAGCCTGACCAATGACAAGGTTATGCAGGGTGGATGTTCATAATTCCTTTGTGAATTTTTAAATGAATTGATTTTGAATCAGCAAACTATCACATGCTTTAGGGTACTGCATATATGTTCAAACTATTACATGCTATAGGGTACTGTATATATGTTCAGACATCTGAGGGGGTGAAAAAAGTTTACAAATAATTTTTCTGTCCTAAAGAAGTTGAGACTATGTGAGAGAATAGTATTTCTTTAAGAAGTTAATCATAGGGACATGTTCGCGGAGGGCGCTGGGCAGGCATCGGCGCCTGCACCAGGGTCGGGGTCAGGGTCCGAGGCGGGGCCGCTCTGCCCCGAGCACAACCAGGCTCTAGACTGCTGCTCTGAGCGACGACTTGTGTGCGCCGCCTGCATGGTGCTGGGCGGCCGCTGCCGAGGGCACCGCATCCGCCGGGCAGAGGAGCTCGAGGAAGAGCTGCGGAACAAGATTGTGGACCAGTGTGAGAGGTTGCAGTTACAGAATGCTGCCATCAGCAAGTATGTGTCTGACGTCCTACCAGAAAAGAACCAGAGAGCTGTGAGCACGGCCAGCGCAGCTCGGGAACTGGTCATCCAGCGGCTGGGTCTGGAGAGGAGTCTGTGTGAGAGCGAGGAGCAGAGGCTGCTGGAACAGGTGCATAGTGAGGAGGAGCGGGCCCACCAGAGCATCCTGACGCAGCAAGTGCACTGGGCCGAGGCGCTTACAGAAGCTCGACACCATCTGCAAAAAAAAAAAAAAAAAAAGAAGAAGCTAATCATAATTTTGTACTTCTGGAGCCTAGGGTTGGAAAGAAGATCCTCATTTCCTTCACCTTAAGTCTGTCTCTGTAAGCAGCGTGCAAGTGTTGAATGTGTAGAGATCAAGTTTTGCAGTGATGATCTCTGAAACATGTAAGCAGTGGTGCAGCTTGGGCGCTGGCCATCAGAATGGATGTGGTCATCAGCGACCCCTCTGGCCTCACCAGTGCCCTGATGCCCAGTGCCCCCAGCCACAACCCTGATATCAGTGCTGAGCACAGACTAAGTACTTAATAAATATGTGTGCTTAGTGAGGCTCTACAAAGCAAGATACACAGATAAGTCTTTACCATCTCTTGATAAGAGGAGTTTATAATCTAAGAGGCACTTTTTTTTTTTTCAGGTTAAACAGCATTAAGCTATTAGAGTAATGGATTATACACTGTCGATTACAAGTAAATAAATGTCTTCAAATAGGCTGTTACTTTAAAAATCAATAGTGAGCTCAATTCCACCATCATTCAAAATATTCAGCAGTTATCAAAATGTTGATGTTTTAGACAAACTGACAGAAGAAACTCTATGTTTTAGTTTATGGGAAATCCTTACCATTGTGTTGAGTTGGATGTAATTTCCAAAAAATATTAATTCTATCAGGAAACCAACCGATGGCTTCCCTGGGGGTCCAGTGGGTAAAGAGTCAGCCTTGCAGTGCAAGGGGTGCTGGTTTGATCCCTGGCAAGGGAAGATCCCATATGCTGCAGAGCATCTGGACAGGTGCGTCTGATTACAAATCAGCACTCTGGAGCGCATGCACCCAGAGCTGGTTTCTCTGCAACGAGAGAGGCCACTGCAATGGGAGGCCCACACAGGCCAAAAAATTAAGATGGATGAAAATACATAAATGAAGGATCATTAAAAGAGGCCAAAATTTAAAAAAAAAGAAGAAGAAACCAACCGCACTTTGTACAAGCTACTGTGACTTAAGAAGTTCAAAACATTCTATGCATTTATGAGATTTTTATAATTCAAAAAATAAAGTATATTCATTATAGGAAAAATAAATATATTTGATTTGAAAAGGATAAAATTATTAATTTAACTCCTGTGCATATAGGTCACTAACATTTTGGTGTATAACTTTCTAGGCTTTTAAGTATAAAATAAAACAAAGAATAATAATGTCAATCCAAGCCACTGTTTTCACTTATATTATGAACACTGTTCCCACCATAAAAATCTTACTGGCCACAGGAAATAGAGTTATAAAAGTCTGTCTCCACAATTTTCACTTTTAAACACAAGCCCTCATTCCTGTCTTCCTGCTTGCATGAAAAGTAATTCCTTAAATTCATGAGAATGCATTTGATTGGTCAAAGTGTGCATGCATCTTTAAGGGCTTCACTGTCTACTGTTAGCTTGTTTCTTTAGTCATAGCAGCTCTTTAGTCACAAATATGTGTGCTTAGTGAGGCTCTACAAAGCAAGATACACAGATAAGTCTTTACCATCTCTTGATAAGAGGAGTTTATAATCTAAGAGGCACTTTTTTTTCAGGTTAAACAGCATTAAGCTATTAGAGTAATGGATTATACACTGTCGATTACAAGTAAATAAATGTCTTCAAATAGGCTGTTACTTTAAAAATCAATAGTGAGCTCAATTCCACCATCATTCAAAATATTCAGCAGTTATCAAAATGTTGATGTTTTAGACAAACTGACAGAAGAAACTCTATGTTTTAGTTTATGGGAAATCCTTACCATTGTGTTGAGTTGGATGTAATTTCCAAAAAATATTAATTCTATCAAGAAACCAACCGCTGGCTTCCCTGGTGGTCCAGTGGGTAAAGAGTCAGCCTTGCAGTGCAAGGGGTGCTGGTTTGATCCCTGGCAAGGGAAGATCCCATATGCTGCAGAGCATCTGGACAGGTGCGTCTGATTACAAATCAGCACTCTGGAGCGCATGCACCCAGAGCTGGTTTCTCTGCAACGAGAGAGGCCACTGCAATGGGAGGCCCACACAGGCCAAAAAATTAAGATGGATGAAAATACATAAATGAAGGATCATTAAAAGAGGCCAAAATTTAAAAAAAAAGAAGAAGAAACCAACCGCACTTTGTACAAGCTACTGTGACTTAAGAAGTTCAAAACATTCTATGCATTTATGAGATTTTTATAATTCAAAAAATAAAGTATATTCATTATAGGAAAAATAAATATATTTGATTTGAAAAGGATAAAATTATTAATTTAACTCCTGTGCATATAGGTCACTAACATTTTGGTGTATAACTTTCTAGGCTTTTAAGTATAAAATAAAACAAAGAATAATAATGTCAATCCAAGCCACTGTTTTCACTTATATTATGAACACTGTTCCCACCATAAAAATCTTACTGGCCACAGGAAATAGAGTTATAAAAGTCTGTCTCCACAATTTTCACTTTTAAACACAAGCCCTCATTCCTGTCTTCCTGCTTGCATGAAAAGTAATTCCTTAAATTCATGAGAATGCATTTGATTGGTCAAAGTGTGCATGCATCTTTAAGGGCTTCACTGTCTACTGTTAGCTTGTTCTTTTCAAATTCTTACGCATCTCATAGGCAGCTCTTTAGTCACTGGAAAAGTTGGTACTTGAGGGAGAATAAATGGCAGTACATTAATGGAAATTCTTGGTCTTTTATTTATCTATTTTCTCCTTTGTCATTATTTTAATCTGTCGTGACAAGAGGGCCATATGTGAAAAAGGACAAGAATTGAGCCACCAATTTTCCCAACTACTCTTTTCAACTTGAATCTGGAATCAAAACAGTAATCACTAAAAATAACCAGATCAATAGTTCTCTAGGGCACTGTGGAAGGAACTTGTTCTGGAGAAAGGCAGGAAGCTTCTTTGAGAAGTCTTAGGGTTTCCTTTAATATAATTATTTGACTGTTTTCTCTTCTTTTCTTCAAGGTGCTTGGGCAAAACTAGCTCAAAAAGGACAGAACAGTTTATAGCTTTGCGAGTTGTTCAGGTCTTGTGTGGCAGATATTAGCTGCTGCCATTTAGGTTCCCAGTGAGATCTATACTATAAAATCTCACTCCAGTAACCCTCTTCTCCCAATGAAATTGCAGTAACATTGACTCTGTCAGTGGCTTGAGAAGAACAGTCACAGGAGCTAAAGGTAAAACCTCACCATTGAGTTCCTCGATAGAAATAAGGAGATGGAAATGAGAAGGCGGCCATACTTTCACATGTTTGATTGTTGTCTGAATCATTTGATAACATGCTAAAGGACAATTTTATTTCCACCAAGGTTCTATTTATTCAAATTAAGAAAAATATGGGGCTTCCCTGGTGGTCTGGTGGGTCAGGACACCGCCTTGCAGTGCAAGGGGCACCAGTTTGATCCCTGACCTGGGAAGATCCCACATGCCGCAGAGCGGCTGGACTGATGTGTCCAATTACCAAGCCAGCGCTCTGGAGCACATGCCCTTGGAGCCGGTGCTCTGCAACAACAGAGGCCACTGCAATGGGAGGCCCACAGAGGCCGAAAAGAACAAAGATGGATGATTAATGAAAGACCAATAGAAGTGGCCCAAAAAAAAAAAAAAAAAAGGAAAGTATGATCATATCTAGGTTTACCCTTTCACCAAAATCCTCAGGCTCATTCAATCATAGGTTTATGGGTAGTTCTATAACTATGTTTTATGTATATAAATCATCTTGTGGAAAATACTTTCTTCAGTCCCTCTTATGTCTTAACCAAAACAGTTTTGAACCTAAGAAGTTGACCTGAGCTTCTTTTCATCCAGTTTACTGCTTATTGACCTTTTCAGAAGCCCACTCTCCAGCTAGAGTCTGAAAAGGCCCAAGTCAGAATTTTGTGAAATAAACAAATAGATTGTTCACACTGTACAGCCTGCATCCGCCCCTACTCTATACTTCTTCAGCAGGGGGCTCCCACAGGTGCCCAGAACACAGATCATTAAAGTCAGTACTTTGAAGTCTTTTATGAAGAAACTGCCTTTTAAACTGGAAATTATAGTTATAGCTATACTTTGATTATTAGTTTATACTTTTATTATTAGTATTAGTTGCTAATACTTTTATCTTTTGCTTTACATTTTTAAAACCATGAGTAAACATTACTTTGTAATTAAAAATGAGCACATGTACATTTAACCAGATATTAATACATTGTATGTTAATCACTCAGTCATGTCCAACTCTTTGCTACCCCATGGACTATAGCCCTCCAGGCTCCTCTATCCATGGAATTCTCCAAGCAAGAATACTGGAGTGGGTTGCCATTTGCTTCTTCAAGGAATCTTTCCAACCCAGGAGTGAACCCAAGATGCCTGCATTACAGTCAGATTCTTTACAATCTGAGCCACCAGGGAAGCCCATTAATGCATTAATCTTAATAGAAAATTTCAGTCATTGATTGAGGAGTTTCTCAACTCCCATACCATTGATATTTCAATAAGGGGCTTCCTGGTGGTCTGGTGGGTAAGGACACCGCCTTGCAGTGCAAGGGGCACCAGTTTGATCCCTGACCTGGGAAGATCCCACATGCCGCAGAGCGGCTGGACTGATGTGTCCAATTACCAAGCCAGCGCTCTGGAGCACATGCCCTTGGAGCCGGTGCTCTGCAACAACAGAGGCCACTGCAATGGGAGGCCCACAGAGGCCGAAAAGAACAAAGATGGATGATTAATGAAAGACCAATAGAAGTGGCCCAAAAAAAAAAAAAAAAAAAGGAAAGTATGATCATATCTAGGTTTACCCTTTCACCAAAATCCTCAGGCTCATTCAATCATAGGTTTATGGGTAGTTCTATAACTATGTTTTATGTATATAAATCATCTTGTGGAAAATACTTTCTTCAGTCCCTCTTATGTCTTAACCAAAACAGTTTTGAACCTAAGAAGTTGACCTGAGCTTCTTTTCATCCAGTTTACTGCTTATTGACCTTTTCAGAAGCCCACTCTCCAGCTAGAGTCTGAAAAGGCCCAAGTCAGAATTTTGTGAAATAAACAAATAGATTGTTCACACTGTACAGCCTGCATCCGCCCCTACTCTATACTTCTTCAGCAGGGGGCTCCCACAGGTGCCCAGAACACAGATCATTAAAGTCAGTACTTTGAAGTCTTTTATGAAGAAACTGCCTTTTAAACTGGAAATTATAGTTATAGCTATACTTTGATTATTAGTTTATACTTTTATTATTAGTATTAGTTGCTAATACTTTTATCTTTTGCTTTACATTTTTAAAACCATGAGTAAACATTACTTTGTAATTAAAAATGAGCACATGTACATTTAACCAGATATTAATACATTGTATGTTAATCACTCAGTCATGTCCAACTCTTTGCTACCCCATGGACTATAGCCCTCCAGGCTCCTCTATCCATGGAATTCTCCAGACAAGAATACTGGAGTGAGGTGCCATTTCCTTCTTCAAGGAATCTTTCCAACCCAGGGAGTGAACCCAAGATGCCTGCATTACAGTCAGATTCTTTACAATCTGAGCCACCAGGGAAGCCCATTAATGCATTAATCTTAATAGAAAATTTCAGTCATTGATTGAGGAGTTTCTCAACTCCCCATACCATTGATATTTGAGACAGGATAATTCTTTGTTGTGTGGGATGCTGGGGAGGGGACTTCCAGGCCTCTTCCCAGGTGATCAACCCTTATCCGTTTCAATAATCAAGCTTCTGTCCAGACATTTTCCAGTGTCCCCAAAGAGGCAAAATCGCCCCTCTCAGGGTGAATCCATTTGCCAATAGACAGGCAATAATTCACTCTTCCATCTTGATTGAAGTACCAGACCTATATGAACACACAGAATTTTCTGCCTTTGTATAGTGTATGTTCCAGTGCATGTGGAAGTTCTTGAGATATCAGAGAAAATACGCAAGGCCATTTATTTCAGTATCAGAGGTCAGGTCTGGCTACTTATCACATACATATTCCTGGACAAAATAGGGGTAGGCACTCAACTAGAGGGGAAAACCCCCGAGGGCCATTTCTTGCTTTATTTCACCAAAGAGTAGGAGTCTCTAAAGGAAAGTATAGTTACACTAAATCATAGTTTTAGGAAAATCCTAAGAAAGAAGGCACCATGGATGAGTATCAGCTAAATGTTAAATTTCCTTTGTGGACAGCATTTGATCAAGAACTGACCCACATGTAGGTGATTCTTTAAAAATCCTTCATATGATGAATGTTGTTGTTGTCACCCAATCATGTCTGACTCTTTGTGACTCCATGGACTACAGCACACCAGGCCTCCCTGTCCCTCATCATCTCTAAGCATTTGCCCAAGATCATGCCCATTGTGTCTCTGATGCCATCCAACAATCTCATCATTCCTGTCCTCTCCTCCTTCTGCCCTCAGTCTTTGTCAGCATCAGGGGCTTCTCCAATGAGTTGACTGTTTCACATTGGATGACCAAAATAATGGCAACTTTGCCCAAGATCATGATTTCCCTTGTGATCCATTTAACCAGATATTAATACATTGTATGTTAGTCACTCAATCATGTCCTACTCTATGATACCCCATGGACTGTAGCCAGCCAGGCTCCTCTATCCATGGAATTCTCCAGACAAGAATACTGGAGTGAGGTGCCATTTCCTTCTTCAAGGAATCTTTCCAACCCAGGGAGTGAACCCAAGATGCCTGCATTACAGTCAGATTCTTTACAATCTGAGCCACCAGGGAAGCCCATTAATGCATTAATCTTAATAGAAAATTTCAGTCATTGATTGAGGAGTTTCTCAACTCCCCATACCATTGATATTTGAGACAGGATAATTCTTTGTTGTGTGGGATGCTGGGGAGGGGACTTCCAGGCCTCTTCCCAGGTGATCAACCCTTATCCGTTTCAATAATCAAGCTTCTGTCCAGACATTTTCCAGTGTCCCCAAAGAGGCAAAATCGCCCCTCTCAGGGTGAATCCATTTGCCAATAGACAGGCAATAATTCACTCTTCCATCTTGATTGAAGTACCAGACCTATATGAACACACAGAATTTTCTGCCTTTGTATAGTGTATGTTCCAGTGCATGTGGAAGTTCTTGAGATATCAGAGAAAATACGCAAGGCCATTTATTTCAGTATCAGAGGTCAGGTCTGGCTACTTATCACATACATATTCCTGGACAAAATAGGGGTAGGCACTCAACTAGAGGGAAACCCCAGAGGGCCATTTCTTGCTTTATTTCACCAAAGAGTAGGAGTCTCTAAAGGAAAGTATAGTTACACTAAATCATAGTTTTAGGAAAATCCTAAGAAAGAAGGCACCATGGATGAGTATCAGCTAAATGTTAAATTTCCTTTGTGGACAGCATTTGATCAAGAACTGACCCACATGTAGGTGATTCTTTAAAAATCCTTCATATGATGAATGTTGTTGTTGTCACCCAATCATGTCTGACTCTTTGTGACTCCATGGACTACAGCACACCAGGCCTCCCTGTCCCTCATCATCTCTAAGCATTTGCCCAAGATCATGCCCATTGTGTCTCTGATGCCATCCAACAATCTCATCATTCCTGTCCTCTCCTCCTTCTGCCCTCAGTCTTTGTCAGCATCAGGGGCTTCTCCAATGAGTTGACTGTTTCACATTGGATGACCAAAATAATGGAACTTCAACTTCAGCATGAGTTCTTCCAATGAGTATTCAGGGTTGATTTCCTTTACAATTGACTGGTTTGATCTTGGTGTCCAAGGGACTCTCAGCAGCATAGTTCAAAGGCATCAATTCTTTGACACTCTGCCTTCTTTATGGTCCAGCTCTCACAATCATATGTGACCACTGTAGCCTTGACTATATGGACCTTCTTAGCAGAGTGATATCTCTGCTTTTCAGCATACTGTCTAGGTTTGTCATAGATTTCCTGCCACGAAGCAATTGTCTTCTGTTTTTATGGCTGCAGTCATGATCCACAATGGTTTTAGAACGCAAGAAGAGGAATCTGTCACTGTTTGCACCTTTTTCACTTCTATTTGCCACAAAGTAGAGGAAGCCAGATGCCATGATCTTAGCTTTTTTTTTTTTTTTTAAATATTTAGTTTTAAACTGACCTTTTCACAATCTTCCTTCATCCTTATCAAAAGACTCTTTAGTTCCTCTTTGTTTTCTGCCATTAGAGTGGTATAATCCACGTATATGAGGTCATTGATATTTCTTCTACCAATCTATTTTTTAAAAATTTTGGCCTCTTTTATTGGTCCTTCATTTATTTATTTTCATCCATCTTAATTCTTTGGCCTGTGTGGGCCTCCCATTGCAGTGGCCTCTCTCATTGCAGAGAAACCAACTCTGGGCACATGCGCCCAGAGCACTGACTTATAATTGGACACACTGGTCCTGCTGCTTTGCGGCATTCTGGGTAACTTCTTTAAAGGTGGGTCTCTAAAGGAAAGTATAGTTACACTAAATCATAGTTTTAGGAAAATCCTAAGAAAGAAGGCACCATGGATGAGTATCAGCTAAATGTTAAATTTCCTTTGTGGACAGCATTTGATCAAGAACTGACCCACATGTAGGTGATTCTTTAAAAATCCTTCATATGATGAATGTTGTTGTTGTCACCCAATCATGTCTGACTCTTTGTGACTCCATGGACTACAGCACACCAGGCCTCCCTGTCCCTCATCATCTCTAAGCATTTGCCCAAGATCATGCCCATTGTGTCTCTGATGCCATCCAACAATCTCATCATTCCTGTCCTCTCCTCCTTCTGCCCTCAGTCTTTGTCAGCATCAGGGGCTTCTCCAATGAGTTGACTGTTTCACATTGGATGACCAAAATAATGGAACTTCAACTTCAGCATGAGTTCTTCCAATGAGTATTCAGGGTTGATTTCCTTTACAATTGACTGGTTTGATCTTGGTGTCCAAGGGACTCTCAGCAGCATAGTTCAAAGGCATCAATTCTTTGACACTCTGCCTTCTTTATGGTCCAGCTCTCACAATCATATGTGACCACTGTAGCCTTGACTATATGGACCTTCTTAGCAGAGTGATATCTCTGCTTTTCAGCATACTGTCTAGGTTTGTCATAGATTTCCTGCCACGAAGCAATTGTCTTCTGTTTTTATGGCTGCAGTCATGATCCACAATGGTTTTAGAACGCAAGAAGAGGAATCTGTCACTGTTTGCACCTTTTTCACTTCTATTTGCCACAAAGTAGAGGAAGCCAGATGCCATGATCTTAGCTTTTTTTTTTTTTTTTAAATATTTAGTTTTAAACTGACCTTTTCACAATCTTCCTTCATCCTTATCAAAAGACTCTTTAGTTCCTCTTTGTTTTCTGCCATTAGAGTGGTATAATCCACGTATATGAGGTCATTGATATTTCTTCTACCAATCTATTTTTTAAAAATTTTGGCCTCTTTTATTGGTCCTTCATTTATTTATTTTCATCCATCTTAATTCTTTGGCCTGTGTGGGCCTCCCATTGCAGTGGCCTCTCTCATTGCAGAGAAACCAACTCTGGGCACATGCGCTCCAGAGCACTGACTTATAATTGGACACACTGGTCCTGCTGCTTTGCGGCATGTGGGATCTTCCTGGGCCAGGATCCAACCATCGTCCTTTGCACTGCAAGGCGGACTCTTTACCCACTGGACCATCAGGGAAGCCCTCTTCTACCAGTCTTGATTCCAGCGTATAACTCCTCCAACTTGGCATTTCTCATGATATGCTCAATGTGCAAGTTAAACAAACAAGGTGACCATAGACAGCCTGTTGTACTCCTTTCTCATTCCTGAACCAATCAACTGTTCCATACAGGGTACTAACTGTTGTTTCTTGACCCACATGCACATTTTACAGGAGACAGGTAATGTGGTCTGGTATTTCCATCTCTTTAAGAGCTTTTCATAGTTTTCTTATGATACACACAATCAAAGACTTTAATGTAGTCGATGAAACAGAGGTAGATATTTTTCTGAAATTTCCTTGCTTTCTCTATGACCCAGTGAATGTTGGCAATTTGATCTCTTGTTCCTCTGCCTTTTCTAAACCTACCTTGGACATCTGGAATTTTTTGGTTTGCATAATGCTGCAGCCTAGCATGTAAGATTTTACACATGACCTTACTGGCATGGGAGATGAGTTCAATTGTCTAATGGTTTGCATTTTATAGTACTGCCAGTCTTGGGAATTGCGATGAGGATTGCTTTTCCAATCTTGCTTCCAAACTTTTCCTCTTACTTTTCCAACCTTGTGGCCATGTATGATGAATAGGTGAATTTAATTAAGCACTATAATATTAGTTGCATTATTTATATCCTTTGTATAGTTTAAAAACAACTACCCTTTTTTTTTAAGAGTACTATTTCTCTGTTTTTTTTTGCATGTAGAAGTCCACATTATTACAATTTTTTAAACTTTAATTTATATTGGAGTATAGTTGGCTAACAATGTTGAGATAGTTTCGGGTGTACAGTGAAGCAGTATTTCTTATCTTAAAATAGCAGTGGAAACAAAATTTAGAAATGAGCAAAAGCCTAAAATCATCACATATATTTAGTCTACTGAAACATTCCTGTATTTTTTTCACATTTATTTTATCTTTAGTGTGATCTACTATTACTGGTCTTTCTAGAAATAATATAAATGCCCTAAGTGGTTCCTCACCAGAACTACAAAAAATAATTTTAAAAATGCAAGTAACCACCTTTTCTTGCTCTTATTATAAAGTTTGTCTCTACCTAACTCTAACATTTTATTAAATCACAGAGTTAAAACATAGGTAACTATTTTTAAAATAGTTTAGAAATATTTTGGTTTTAGAAGAAAGAGAAAAGACAAAAGAATTAATATATATATATATATATATTTCAAAATAAGACTATCAACAGAGGTATTCAAGTATCCTCTTTAAGCTGCTATTTATTCAGCCTTGTCTCATGTTACTTGGATTGGTTTTTTTGAAGCCAAGGATCCCATGTCCTCCTCTTGGTTTGAACTTTTGACTCCTCTCCCCATCATATCTCAATGTACCTTTTAATGACCTCTCCATGCTGACGTTACGCTGCCTGTTGAAAGAGAAGATGGGATCTGAAGCCTCCTAGCCCTTTTCCTGTTTCTTCTATGATCTCACTTACACTTTATTCTTCTTCACCCCACATTGCTGCAGGCAGACTTCTAGGCCTTCTGCCTCTTTGAGAGCTTCTTATGTGGGGATTACTGAAAAGACCGAGCAAGAGGGTATTTTCTACTCTAGAGACTTTAGCTATGGGTACACTACATCCCTCTTTCCAATTCTGTGCTGCATCATCCTACCAATGTCTCCCATATCACATCCAGGACACAGAAGTCAGTTTTGTAAAAATTTTTTTTTTTGGCTATGCTGGGTCTTCCTTGCTGCAAATGGGCTTTCTGTAGTTGTGGAGAGCAGAAGCTACTCTCTAGTTGTGGTGTGCTGTCTTCTCATTGTGGTGGCCTCTTTTGTTGCAGAGCACAGGCTTTAGGTGCATAGGATTCAGTAGTTGCTGCACATGGGCTCAATAGTTGCAGCTCTCAGGCTTTGTTGCCTCGAGGCAAGTGAGATCTTCCTAGATCAGGGCTGGAACCCAGGTCTCCTTCATTGCAAGGCAAACTTAACCACTGCACCACCAGGGAAGCTCAGAGCAAATTAAAGTATAAAAATGTTCAGGCACATAGTTTGCATGTTATAGACTAACAAGTCCGTGCTTTTACAAAAGAATCACATCTTTCCTGTATTTTTTTCACATTTATTTTATCTTTAGTGTGATCTACTATTACTGGTCTTTCTAGAAATAATATAAATGCCCTAAGTGGTTCCTCACCAGAACTACAAAAAATAATTTTAAAAATGCAAGTAACCACCTTTTCTTGCTCTTATTATAAAGTTTGTCTCTACCTAACTCTAACATTTTATTAAATCACAGAGTTAAAACATAGGTAACTATTTTTAAAATAGTTTAGAAATATTTTGGTTTTAGAAGAAAGAGAAAAGACAAAAGAATTAAATATATATATATATATATATATATATATATTTCAAAATAAGACTATCAACAGAGGTATTCAAGTATCCTCTTTAAGCTGCTATTTATTCAGCCTTGTCTCATGTTACTTGGATTGGTTTTTTTGAAGCCAAGGATCCCATGTCCTCCTCTTGGTTTGAACTTTTGACTCCTCTCCCCATCATATCTCAATGTACCTTTTAATGACCTCTCCATGCTGACGTTACGCTGCCTGTTGAAAGAGAAGATGGGATCTGAAGCCTCCTAGCCCTTTTCCTGTTTCTTCTATGATCTCACTTACACTTTATTCTTCTTCACCCCACATTGCTGCAGGCAGACTTCTAGGCCTTCTGCCTCTTTGAGAGCTTCTTATGTGGGGATTACTGAAAAGACCGAGCAAGAGGGTATTTTCTACTCTAGAGACTTTAGCTATGGGTACACTACATCCCTCTTTCCAATTCTGTGCTGCATCATCCTACCAATGTCTCCCATATCACATCCAGGACACAGAAGTCAGTTTTGTAAAAATTTTTTTTTTTGGCTATGCTGGGTCTTCCTTGCTGCAAATGGGCTTTCTGTAGTTGTGGAGAGCAGAAGCTACTCTCTAGTTGTGGTGTGCTGTCTTCTCATTGTGGTGGCCTCTTTTGTTGCAGAGCACAGGCTTTAGGTGCATAGGATTCAGTAGTTGCTGCACATGGGCTCAATAGTTGCAGCTCTCAGGCTTTGTTGCCTCGAGGCAAGTGAGATCTTCCTAGATCAGGGCTGGAACCCAGGTCTCCTTCATTGCAAGGCAAACTTAACCACTGCACCACCAGGGAAGCTCAGAGCAAATTAAAGTATAAAAATGTTCAGGCACATAGTTTGCATGTTATAGACTAACAAGTCCGTGCTTTTACAAAAGAATCACATCTTTTCAGGACTTCTTTATCAATCCCGAAAGAAGGCCAAAACTCACATAACCAAATTGAACTCCTTGGGATCCCACTTTGTTCTCAGTTGAACAAGCTCTTGAAAGTTCAGGTGGTCCCTGGGAATGAGCAGTCATTTAGTTAGTGGGTGCTCCAACTTTGTCTTGGGTTTAGGTGGATCACACCTTGATCCTTATTAGAACAGTTCCCCCAAAATATGTGTTAAATTTTTCAAATTATCTATTTTAGATATAACATTTCATTTTCCTAACTGAACTTGCTCATTGTATAGATACATTTGTTATTCCTGCTGCTCTAAGAAATGTGCTGTGCACCTGTAACCGAATGTTCATTGCAGCTCTCTATACTATAGCTAGAACATAAAAGCAACCTAGATGTCCATCGACGAATGGATTAAAAAAGCCTGGTACTACACAGCTGTAAAAACAAATGCAAAAGAATCAGTCCTAATGAGGTGGCTGGATCTAGAATATATCATAAAAAGTGAAGTAAGTCAATAAGAGAAAGACAAGTACAATATACTAGCACATATATATGGAATCTAGTAGGATGGTAATGATAACACACACAGTGAAGAGATGAAAAAACAGACATGGAGAATAGACATATGGACATTGTGGGGAATGAACAGTGGATGGGAGGCATAAAGGAAGTAGCATGAAAACCTATACTGTCATATGTGAAAAAAATAATTATTGTCATTGCGCTATGAGAAAAAGGGATCCTGAAGAGGCTCTGTGCAACAGCCTGGAGGGGTGGGATGGGGGTATGTACATATGACAAATCTTGGAACATACATATCTGTAAACAACAAAACTCTGTAAAAGTAAAAAGTAAAATAAAAATTAAAAAAAATGTGCTTTGCCCCAGATCACACACACTCATTCCAAAATATGCCCGCTATCCATTTAACACCTCACAGTAACCCTTCACTTGGAAATTCAGCCTCTTCAAAATAAAATCTCCCACTTTATCTCCCCACCATTCCCTGGTGACTCAGTGGTAAAGGAGCTTCCTGCCAATGCAGGAGATATGGGTTCTATCCCTGGGCTTGGAAGATCTCCTGGAGAAGGAAATGGCAACCCACTCCAGTATTCTTGCCTGGAAAAGCCCATGGACATGGGGTCACAAAAGAATAGCAGAGGTCTAGCACATTAATGAGAACAAGCTCTTGAAAGTTCAGGTGGTCCCTGGGAATGAGCAGTCATTTAGTTAGTGGGTGCTCCAACTTTGTCTTGGGTTTAGGTGGATCACACCTTGATCCTTATTAGAACAGTTCCCCCAAAATATGTGTTAAATTTTTCAAATTATCTATTTTAGATATAACATTTCATTTTCCTAACTGAACTTGCTCATTGTATAGATACATTTGTTATTCCTGCTGCTCTAAGAAATGTGCTGTGCACCTGTAACCGAATGTTCATTGCAGCTCTCTATACTATAGCTAGAACATAAAAGCAACCTAGATGTCCATCGACGAATGGATTAAAAAAGCCTGGTACTACACAGCTGTAAAAACAAATGCAAAAGAATCAGTCCTAATGAGGTGGCTGGATCTAGAATATATCATAAAAAGTGAAGTAAGTCAATAAGAGAAAGACAAGTACAATATACTAGCACATATATATGGAATCTAGTAGGATGGTAATGATAACACACACAGTGAAGAGATGAAAAAACAGACATGGAGAATAGACATATGGACATTGTGGGGAATGAACAGTGGATGGGAGGCATAAAGGAAGTAGCATGAAAACCTATACTGTCATATGTGAAAAAAATAATTATTGTCATTGCGCTATGAGAAAAAGGGATCCTGAAGAGGCTCTGTGCAACAGCCTGGAGGGGTGGGATGGGGGTATGTACATATGACAAATCTTGGAACATACATATCTGTAAACAACAAAACTCTGTAAAAGTAAAAAGTAAAATAAAAATTAAAAAAAATGTGCTTTGCCCCAGATCACACACACTCATTCCAAAATATGCCCGCTATCCATTTAACACCTCACAGTAACCCTTCACTTGGAAATTCAGCCTCTTCAAAATAAAATCTCCCACTTTATCTCCCCACCATTCCCTGGTGACTCAGTGGTAAAGGAGCTTCCTGCCAATGCAGGAGATATGGGTTCTATCCCTGGGCTTGGAAGATCTCCTGGAGAAGGAAATGGCAACCCACTCCAGTATTCTTGCCTGGAAAAGCCCATGGACATGGGGTCACAAAAGAATAGCAATGACTTAGAGACTAAACAACATTACCTAGCAGTGGGTTTTTTAAAATAATATTTGCATTATAGATACCTATAATCACAGTTTTTTGATTCGGTCTCAGTTAGTATGAGATCATTTTCAACTCAGCCTCTTGTGAAGGTACAGATTTCTGCAGTAGATCTCTCACAACACTGAATTTTACATACATGTAAAAATCTCTTAGAAAGACCAAGTAAGGATATGGACCCAAGTGTTAGTTGCAGGATCAAAGCTTGTGAATTCCAAAGTTCAGCCATGAAAAATCTCATTCAAGAAATGTTTTATCTTTTCGTTCTTCTTTTGGATGCTTCTTTTAAAGGCAACAGATTTAATACCAGCATTTTGATCCATATTCAGGCACTTTTAAAAGGTTCTAACCTGTGTAGACTAGAGCTTTTATGAGATGGTATATGTTTTATAACAATTGGCTTCATCGTAGATTAGTCAGCACTTACTTTCTTTTGGTAATAGATCTAGTAGGTAACACTCTTATTCACATCATTTATTTATGGTGTTCACCTAATAGTGACCTTCTTTCCTAGACAACCTTATACCCATAAGAATTTCCAAGTGATAAAACTTATATTCTGCTACTGGATTACAGACACACCTAGGAAATATATTTCAAATGTAATGTGCTCAAGTAAACCAATTTTGCTATTTTGAATCATGGTCTGAATCCTATCACCTCACTAGTGAGTTATTAGAGCGTATTGAATATGTATAGACCTTAGGAATTATTTATCCAGTAATTATCCAAATCTGATTCCTGATCCAGCAGCCTGGGTATTGCTAGCAGCTTCCTAATGCAGATTTCAGACTCTGAACCCAGATCTACTGAATAAGAATTTAAGGGGGTAAGACCAGATAGCCCATGTTTTAATCAGTTCCCTACATGATTCTGATAGATGCTTGGTGCTACTGATTGAGATTATTCTTTTTACAGTTGAAAAATGAAAACCCAAAGTAATAAAATGATTAAAAAATTCTTTTTTACAAAAAAATTTTTTGAGAGAACCTGTGTAGGGTTGAAATCCTCATTTTTAACAGCTAGCACTAAATTCTCCATATTTAGAGACTAAACAAATTACCTAGCAGTGGGTTTTTTAAAATAATATTTGCATTATAGATACCTATAATCACAGTTTTTTGATTCGGTCTCAGTTAGTATGAGATCATTTTCAACTCAGCCTCTTGTGAAGGTACAGATTTCTGCAGTAGATCTCTCACAACACTGAATTTTACATACATGTAAAAATCTCTTAGAAAGACCAAGTAAGGATATGGACCCAAGTGTTAGTTGCAGGATCAAAGCTTGTGAATTCCAAAGTTCAGCCATGAAAAATCTCATTCAAGAAATGTTTTATCTTTTCGTTCTTCTTTTGGATGCTTCTTTTAAAGGCAACAGATTTAATACCAGCATTTTGATCCATATTCAGGCACTTTTAAAAGGTTCTAACCTGTGTAGACTAGAGCTTTTATGAGATGGTATATGTTTTATAACAATTGGCTTCATCGTAGATTAGTCAGCACTTACTTTCTTTTGGTAATAGATCTAGTAGGTAACACTCTTATTCACATCATTTATTTATGGTGTTCACCTAATAGTGACCTTCTTTCCTAGACAACCTTATACCCATAAGAATTTCCAAGTGATAAAACTTATATTCTGCTACTGGATTACAGACACACCTAGGAAATATATTTCAAATGTAATGTGCTCAAGTAAACCAATTTTGCTATTTTGAATCATGGTCTGAATCCTATCACCTCACTAGTGAGTTATTAGAGCGTATTGAATATGTATAGACCTTAGGAATTATTTATCCAGTAATTATCCAAATCTGATTCCTGATCCAGCAGCCTGGGTATTGCTAGCAGCTTCCTAATGCAGATTTCAGACTCTGAACCCAGATCTACTGAATAAGAATTTAAGGGGGTAAGACCAGATAGCCCATGTTTTAATCAGTTCCCTACATGATTCTGATAGATGCTTGGTGCTACTGATTGAGATTATTCTTTTTACAGTTGAAAAATGAAAACCCAAAGTAATAAAATGATCTATTGAGAGACAGAATAGAGCTAGCTAGTTTTATTCACAATACCTTAATGAGAACAAATCCTAATATTCTTTCAACTGTCCTATACTGCCCATGTCTATACCTGTGTAGGGTTGAAATCCTCGAATTTTTAACAGCTAGCACTAAATTCCTCCTTCATAACTACTTTTTGAGTTCAAGTGAACACTATTTCCCTACTTACATCTAAATTCCGTGAGACATTCAGGAGTCTCTATGCTTGTGTTCTCCTGGGCACCACTGTCCTTACTCAGTTATTTCATTGAACATTTAACCAAGTGCATCCAGTCACTCATTTTTAAAAGTAGGCATTCTTTTTCATAGAGCTTTTGTGATATTTTATTTCCTGTTTTGTTTCACCCTTTGCTCTCCTTTTCAGTCTGAATCTCCACTAGCACCAGGAAGAACTCGGAGAAATTCTTTCCATTGTTGCCAGAATAGTTCATGCAATTCCTTTTTTTTTTTTCTGCCATTTTGTTTTTTTGTTGCCAGAAGAACTCATGCAATTCCACCTTTTAAAGTCAATTTGCAGGAGGCTTCCTTGAAACAGCCTATGAAATCATGAGCAAATGAACTTTCATCTTGCTGTTAACGAGGTTGTCTTGCTAAACCCTTCAGCACAGTAGATGACCCTTTTGTGTTATTCTGTCTGCTCCAGCTGGTGCCATTGGCTGTTAATCAGAAGTGTTTATACTTTTTCATTCTCACTTGATTTCCACTAGCCTGCTTGACTTGGTATTCAGCATCTCTTCATTACAGAGAATATTGTTGCAGCCCTGTCTTGACATTTCTCTGTCAACCAGCAGCGATAGGTCAATATTGCTTCTCCTTCTCTTCACGAAGTAGAAAATATGCAGTCACACCAATTAGGTGCTTTAAGTATCTTTTTTTTTCCTGTTTACTCTTCCTTTTAGCTGCCAAAACTAGTCTAGAATTGAAGAGGAAACAAGGGAATTATTAGAGACGAAACCCCTTAGGGTGCCAAGATTTGCTGGTGAAATACCAAAATCTTTAGGAGGGTGAAGATCAAATCAGGAGCTGTGGAACTAATAGATCATCTTCTACTCTGCACATTGGTAATAGATGGAAGAATTGATCCTTTGGAAATACTTTGCAGGAACTCAAAGGCTATTATCATTAATTCTGTAAAGTGGGACATTGAGCAAAATGCTCTAGAGTCTTCTTAAGGTCCTCTGTTTTAAGATTATGAGCAACTTTACCAGGTTGGAGGGCAATGAAGAAATTCCTGAGTTCCTGAACTTGTTTGATTTTTAATAGAATTGGACCACTTGAATGTCTTTCCGTTCATCCATACAACTTCTTCTCATCATCATTCTTTTTTATAGTATTTTACCCCTGGCTTTTGCCATTCGTACCTGAACAACCTTATTATGTGTAGGCAACATGACATTGGAAAATGTGCACATTTTGGAGTCAGTGAAAAATTTGAATATGGCAAAAACTGGACTGAGATGTCAGCTCAATCACTTTCATTAGGTTGTATGGCCCCTAAGCAAGACATTTAACTTCTCTGAGCTGACTTAAGGGTGTAAATTTGGGAGAGGAAGTACAAAATCAATAACATTTTTTGGGTGTACTTATTGTTACTCTTTACTCTATGTGCTCAATATTATGCTTAATGCTGAGGCCAAGTATAAATAAGACACATGCAAGAAGGTGACACAGTTCCACTCAAACACCCGGTAGCCTTCCTGGTGGAAATGAGGTACCAGACGAATGTTGAAAAAGGGAACAAGTTTGATGGGTAGATATGATGAGGGAGGAATTCTCAGCAGAAGGTGGAGTCTAAAAATTGTGTGGAGGCTCAGGAATACATAGAGGCCCAGATATAAGTTGTGAATGCAAAACTGTAAATAGCTGATAATATGAAGGGTAGACTGGGTGGTGGACAATGAGTTGTAGCCAGAAATAAGCCTGGGGAAACTGCCTCAGGCCTCCTATGTTTGTTGTGGAGTTCAGAGCCTATTCTTCTGTGATGCATAATCTGTGTATCCATTTGCATATGGAATTTCATTGTCAGATGCAAATTTAATAATAAATTTTGCACTTGGATGGATCAGTTATATGACAGTGTGGTTGGTACATTGGAAGGAAGACTAGAACAAGGGTCCCAACCTCTGGGATCTAGTGCCTGATAATCTAAGGTGATGTAATCATAATAAAAATAAAGTACAGAGTAAATATAATGCGCTTGAGGCATCTTGAAATGATCCCCTCACCCCCAATCTATGGGAAAAATGTCTTCCATGAAGTTAGGCCTTGATGCCAAAAAAGGTTGGGGACCTTTGAACTAGGGTGAGTGTGTTAGGAATGACAGTGAACATAGTATGTTGTGAGTAGTGTACATACTGCACCAGTGCAATGCTTTCTGAACCATAGATTGACAAACGTTTCAGGGAAGGGCCAGCCAGGAAGTAGTTGGAGCTTTGTGTCCATATGGATTGTATCATAACTGTTCAACTCTGCTGTTGTAACATGAAAACCACCATAGACAACGTGAAAGTGGGTAAGTGTGGCTCTGTTCCAATAATCTGCATTTGAATGTCACAGATTTTCATATGTCAAGAAAAACTATTCCTCTTTTGATTTTTTTCTCAAATATTTTAAAATACAAACAACGTCTCAACTCCACAGGTCATATGAAAATTGACAGCAATTACACTTGGTCTTTATGTTTTGCATTGCTGCCCCTATTCTAAATAATTACTCTCCTCCTGTTTTCTCTGGTCATTATACTATTTTCTTTTACAGTACTAAAAACCTAACTTTTGAATAATTTAATAGAATTATATTTCTCACCCTTTTTTAAAGAATGACTTTTGCTGTTCTTCCTGCTTTGTGTATGAAAGTCCTGTGGACAGAGGGCCTTGGCGGGTTACAGCCCATGAGGTTGCAAGAGTCAGACACAACTTAGTAACTGAACGACCACCATGCTTTCTAAATCATTGTGGTTTCTTGATATTTGAAGAGAGAAAATAGCCCAGACTTTTTTCCCAGAGCATGTTTTTGCCCTTTTAACCTTTTTATGTTGCATATTCATATTAGAAGTAGTTCATCCTGTTGCTGCTAAAATCTTGTATATTCATAGAGTTGTTCTGAGGTTTATTCGGAGATAGTAAACATCTTCAAAATGTTGTCTTCTTATTGATGACTATCACATGCATTACTTCATTCTCTGGGTCTTCTTTATTCACTTTTACTAAAGCTAATTCCCTCCAGAAATAACTTGTTCATTGCTGGATATGGTAGTTTTTTAACTGGGTAACTTGCTTTCTAGTTTTTCTTTAGCTTCTTTGAACTTTAAAAAGAGTAATCTCAATCAGTAGTCCCAAGCATCTATCAGAATCATGTAGGGAACTGATTAAAGCATGGACTATCTGGTCTCACCCCCTTAAGTTCTCGTTCAGTAGATCTGGGTTCAGAGTCTGAAATCTGCATTAGGAAGCTGCTAGTGATACCCAGGCTGCTGGATCAGGAATCAAATTTGGATAATTACTGGATAAATAATTCCTAAGGTCTATACATATTCAATATGCTCTAATAACTCACTAGTGAGGTGATAGGATTTAGACCATGATTCGAAATAGCAAAATTGGTTTACTTGAGCACATTACATTTGAAATATATTTCCTAGGTGTGTCTGTAATCTATTAGCAGAACATAAGTTTTGTCACTTGGAAATTCTTATGGGTATAAGGTTGTCTAGGAAAGAAGGTTACAATTAAGTGAACATCAGAAATAAATGAATGAATTGCTCTTAGTGAATTTCTCTTTCTTGGGTGAAGCTCATCATTGAAACTTTGCAAGGAAATTAAAGATGAGGGAATTTTGCATCTTATATGCAATAACTATATACATGTGAACCTACCCTATATATATTTTATTGTTAAAGTTAAAATACTCTCATATTTCTCGCCTTAAAGGAGGGTCTAATTCCTGTTGGATAAAGCATTAACTTGAATATGTTAAGGTTTGCTGTTCTTCCTGCTTTGTGTATGAAAGTCCTGTGGACAGAGGGCCTTGGCGGGTTACAGCCCATGAGGTTGCAAGAGTCAGACACAACTTAGTAACTGAACGACCACCATGCTTTCTAAATCATTGTGGTTTCTTGATATTTGAAGAGAGAAAATAGCCCAGACTTTTTTCCCAGAGCATGTTTTTGCCCTTTTAACCTTTTTATGTTGCATATTCATATTAGAAGTAGTTCATCCTGTTGCTGCTAAAATCTTGTATATTCATAGAGTTGTTCTGAGGTTTATTCGGAGATAGTAAACATCTTCAAAATGTTGTCTTCTTATTGATGACTATCACATGCATTACTTCATTCTCTGGGTCTTCTTTATTCACTTTTACTAAAGCTAATTCCCTCCAGAAATAACTTGTTCATTGCTGGATATGGTAGTTTTTTAACTGGGTAACTTGCTTTCTAGTTTTTCTTTAGCTTCTTTGAACTTTAAAAAGAGTAATCTCAATCAGTAGTCCCAAGCATCTATCAGAATCATGTAGGGAACTGATTAAAGCATGGACTATCTGGTCTCACCCCCTTAAGTTCTCGTTCAGTAGATCTGGGTTCAGAGTCTGAAATCTGCATTAGGAAGCTGCTAGTGATACCCAGGCTGCTGGATCAGGAATCAAATTTGGATAATTACTGGATAAATAATTCCTAAGGTCTATACATATTCAATATGCTCTAATAACTCACTAGTGAGGTGATAGGATTTAGACCATGATTCGAAATAGCAAAATTGGTTTACTTGAGCACATTACATTTGAAATATATTTCCTAGGTGTGTCTGTAATCTATTAGCAGAACATAAGTTTTGTCACTTGGAAATTCTTATGGGTATAAGGTTGTCTAGGAAAGAAGGTTACAATTAAGTGAACATCAGAAATAAATGAATGAATTGCTCTTAGTGAATTTCTCTTTCTTGGGTGAAGCTCATCATTGAAACTTTGCAAGGAAATTAAAGATGAGGGAATTTTGCATCTTATATGCAATAACTATATACATGTGAACCTACCCTATATATATTTTATTGTTAAAGTTAAAATACTCTCATATTTCTCGCCTTAAAGGAGGGTCTAATTCCTGTTGGATAAAGCATTAACTTGAATATGTTAAGGTTTGCTGAAGTCTGTCAGTTACCCAAAAGCACAGTAGATAAAATAGAAAGCCTGGGCTTATTTAAGGGATTGGAAATTTTTCTAAATGTGTCTTTCTCTGCAGTTTATTTTCATAATCACCGGGATCTTCTACCATATTGCTAAATATTGTTAATTTTTCTAAACGTCAGGGTCTGCCTCCCCATAACACTAGAGTGTAATTTTTTGACAGTGACAATAAGGTTCAATTATACAAAGTCTTTCTTTTAAGTGAGCATGTTTCCCCTTCAAGATCATGCTGACAATTTGAGTCACTGCCATAAAAAAATCCATGGCATCTGGTACAACATACACATTCTGCTTGCCAAGAATAACCTAAATTAAGTAAATTGTATGCATAATAAAGCCAGTCAAGCTCCTTAAGTATTTGTCTTTATTAAAATAATGTGTTTTCATAAATGAGTTAACCTTTTCATATGTGTACCCTAAGGAAATACAGTGCAAACTTTATAGAGATGTGACATTTTTACAGTTAAGAAAGCTCTAAGAGATAAGATTTAACACAGGTGACTTATTTTTTGTCCACTGTCTATCTTGATTTGGTTTATTTTGACTTTCAGCACTTGACAGAGGTGTACCTCCCTTCTGCACGCCTTACATCTGTACGTTAAGTATTGCTTTACATAATTAATAGGTGTGGTTTGTTGTCAATGTTAATTTAAATATTATGTAAAGCTGGAAATACTGCTGTTTGACATAATGCATATTTTACATAATAGGTTTTTCTTACTGATTGATCAGTAGGCACCAAAAGTCATACATTTTTGTTGACAAGAAAAGATTACCTAATAGGTATTTTTAGGTGAGTCAAAATTCAGTTCTTTTCAATATGTAGCTTGTAGATCACTGCTTCAAAATATCCCAAGAAAAGCTTTAAGGTGCAGTTTCCAGGGACCAACTCTAGACCTGCTTAGCCATAATCTCCAGGGATGGAGACTAGAACAACCTCACTTAAAATAGACTGACTTAAGGTCAACCAAAACATTATTAATGTTTAGAAAGAACTTTCATGATGTAGTGGCTTCATATGTTCTCTTAACCTGAATCATAAATAGATAAAAAATGACATACATCACAAAAACAAATTTCAAAAAATATCTGAAGTCAAATAATGAGAGAGAAAGAACGAAAGGAAGCAGTATCATGAATATTGAGCCTTATAAGATTTGTTTTCTTTCTAATGAAGAGTACAACTTAAAAAAAGATAGAAGCTAACTTTCACCAGAGTATTTTACAGAAAAGGACGTAGGTTTTTCTTTATTTGACTTACACATATTGTCCTGTTCATTTTTACCTTCCATTTTGTGTATATTTATTAAAAATTCACAACTCTATTTTCTTCTGCCTTTTCAACTTTGACCATAGCTTCTATCAGGGCTTATTCTCTTTCAGTAATTGCTGGTCTTATGGTAGTGTTTGGAAATGTAATAAGGATGGAAAATAGTGGCATCCAAGATAAGTAGAAAAGTTCTTAATTAGTCCAGCAGTCCTCACTCACCACTGCTAGATTCATTTTCTAATGTAGCTTCTTCATGTAACTCTGTTGTTGAAGAACTAAGTGCCTTCTCCTGGCCTTTGAGGATTGCAGTAAGCTTATTTCATCTTATCATCCCAACCAAATGTCTCCTTCATCAACTTCATTTCCCAACCAGTCATTTCCATCTCTGATTGTCAGCCAGTCAGTCACCTCCTCACAGAAGTGTGATTAGCTGAATGCTTGATAGCTTTTCTGTGTACCAGTTACTGTTTTATCCAGCTACAAGAGAGAGTAACATTAAGTAGTTATTTTTTCCCCACTCAAGACAAAGTCAGGAGGAATGAAGATCCTGTAAGTATTTAAGCAATGGCCTGTCTTTCTCTCATGTTTGAAAAGTGACAGTACAGCTTTCCATTATTTCTTGGCTCAGAGTCTGAAGAAAGAACGAGTCCAGAGAAAGGCTGAGAGTTGTCCCATTTGTGTCTGGCCCTTTATATCAGGAAGGAAAAGTTTAACCAAAAATCCGCCTTCCCAGATTTTCACTTACATCTCATTGACCAGAATCACACATCATTCACACATCATTTTACCACATCTAGTTGCAAGTAAAGTTTGAAAGAGAAGCACTGGCTCTCCTGCTTCTGTGTGTGTGTGTGTGTGCATGTGTGTGCACGCACACACGCCTATGCTCAGTTGCTCAGGCATGTCCGATTCTTTGTGACACCATGGACTGTAGCCCGCCGGGCTTTTCTATCCACTGGATTCTCCAGATAAGAATACTGGATTGGGTTGCTATTCCCTACTCCAGGGGATCTTCCTGACCCAAGGATCCAATCCAGCATTCCGGCGTATCCACACTGACAGGCCGATTCTTAACACTGTGCACTGTCTGGGACACCACTCCTGCTTCTCTGTGCTAGTCACTCCATCAGGTGTGATTCTTTGTGACCTCTTGGACTATAGCCCATCAGGCTCCTCTGTCTGTGGGATTCTCAAGACTGGAATACTGGAGTGGGTTGCCAGTTCCTTCTCCAGGATATCTTCTTGACCCAGGGATCAAACCCTGGTCTCTCACATTGCAGGTAGATTCTTTAATGGCTAAGTCAACAAGGAAGACCTGCTTCTATAGTGGGAAGCAGGAAAGAAGGGCACTGGTGATGGGCTGAGTAGCCATTCAACAGCATCACTCCTTTTAGTACTCTGATATTGCTTTGCTTTGTTACATTTTATGCAGTCCTATTGGATGTATACATGCTCTAAATAACCATGGTGTAAACCATTGGTCCCCAACCTTTTAGGCACTGGGGACAAGTTTCATGGAAGACAGTTTTTCTATGGATAGTGGAGGAATGATTTTAGGATGATTCAAGCACATTACATTTATTATGCCACCATTGATCTGATAAGGAAGCGGAGCTCAAATGGAAATGAAAGTGATGGGCAGTGACTGTAAATACAGGTGAAGCTTTGCTTACACCTCCTCAGTGTGGCCCAGTTGCTAACAGACTATACTTGTCTGTGGCCAAGTGATTATGGATCCCTGGTGTAAACTTTCTCTTCAATTATGTCATTTATTTTTCAAGGACAGAAGTGACCGTTTCCTATTATTACAAGATAATAAAAAGTTACTTTATTATGTTTGTTTGAGAACACAAACAAGAAAATGAATATGAAAGCATATTGCAAATAATTAACACTAGAACAGAAAAAAACACTTGTTAATATAGTATTTCTAATAGTCCAGAGGAAAAATTGTCTAAGTAACAAGTTTATAACAGGCAGTAGAAGTGGATCTCCTGTTGTTACGTGACATTGCTTTTAAAGTGGTACAAATAAGCCGGGAAAGAGATAGCAATTACAGCTAATAAGCTGTTGAGTTCAATTTGTTGGACTTTCCTGACAGCTTCTACAGCCACTAAGATAAAGTTGCCATTTCTTCTGATCTTACTGCCACAGTGAGCAGCAGAAAAAGTTGTGGCACTGTAGGACTGTAGAACTCTATATAGTCTAATCCAAAGTCCTGCTCAATATGAAATGCTGAACACAGAGTATTGCATATTTACCATTATATATAAACAGTAGCATTCAAAAATATATTGGTGTTCCAATTTAAACGTTAAGTAGAGAATGGAATTCCCCTTTCTGAATGCAATAAGTGACATTTCCATCCCTGGTATAGTACTTTTATGGAGCTGCACTCGATAGCTGGACTAGTTCTGACATCAACAGAGTCACTGTTACCTGGGTAAGGACATCATTGATTTAGGACAAGAGAAATAGATTTTACTGCAGCAGTCAATTGATATTTTCTTCCTTCTGAAACCCAGTCAGTAGTCTTATATGGGTTGTGATTAGGGCTAGCTGCCTTGTGCTGCTATCAGTGAAAGAAACGGAACAAAATGTTATAACTTATATTATTCAGATCACTTATAATTTAATACTATTCAGAACACAATAGTTTACTTTAATTAAAGGATTCCAGGAAATACTTCAGTATTGCTTTTTGTGGATGTCTTCTGCAAACTTTATTTCTATCACTTGATTTTCAAGAACAGTGGTAGGAATACCTAAGTGGTCAAAATCAGTGCAACAGTCTCATCAAGTTCTTTGGGAATCTGAAAAATCAATTTTAGGAGGTGCCATAAGGAAAGATTTGATATCTATATCTATATCTATATATAGATATAGATACAGATATAGATATATAAAATAGATGACAGTAGATAGGTTACAGTGGATGGTGTTGGTTCCTTGATCTCCAAAGGAGAAGAATTCACACTGAGATCAAAAAGACTTGGCTTTGGTCACTCAGACCTTCTTGCAGTAAAAAGTTTATTAAAGAAAAAGGGATAGAGAATGCTTCCAGTAAAGGCATTGGAAGGGGGATAGAAACTAGTTTAGACAAGGCATCTTGTACTTTCCAGTTGGTTATTAACAATAGATCAAAAGAGTATTCTTAAGATTGTAAAGGCCTTGCTAGGTCCACTCCCACAACATTAACATGAGATTAGCCAGAGGATGGTCTCGGGGCTTCAGGGCTAGATGAGACATTCCAAAGCAAGATAGTTTGCCTCCATAAAGGGATGAAGTTTGTTTCAGAGTAGGTCTTTATCATGGCAAACATTTTAGGCTAGAAAATGTTTGTTCCTCCTCCTCCTCCTCCTTGGAAACCACTGGCCTCCTTATCAAGTCTGCCTAGTCACCTCTTTCATCTATCTATCTGTATACATATATGCATATGTATATGTGTGTATATGTATAATACATTTATATTTATATTTATATTTGTAGGTGGTTGGAAAGAAAGGCCACTGTCAGTTTATCCCCAAAAAGTGAGGTGAATCTCTGGCACTTCAAGTATTATTTTACACATTTTGACATCAATATCAATGGCTTAATATATCAAATCTTTACTTCTTACTCATGCCATGTCTTCTTGGAGCCCATGCATGTCTCCATGGCATATGTCTGTCAGAACAACTGGAATATCTCATGCATTCCAGACTGCTTTGACCTTATGGTATCTTGTTGTCAACATGGGCTTCCCTAATATTCAGGGCAAGGGGGAGAATAGTGCTGAAGAGTTGAACGAAGGGAATTTTGTGTATGACCCATGGTCAAACTAAGTCAAGGCTCTTTCCAACTTCAAGAGGATAGGAATGCACCAACATCTGAAGCAAGCTGGGTGTTTGATAAGTACAGAACTTTTATCAGTCCCTATATTAGGGATATAAATGTCTATCCTTAGTGATTTAAATATATGACATTATTTAATAAATCCCAAATTCACTGATCACAATTTTTTAAAAATGTATCTATTATTTCTCACTTGGGATTCATCAGATTGCCATGAAGTCAAGGTATATTCACATTAGATTTGAAACATGAATTTTATTTCTTCTTATGTCATCATTTGAAATCTCTATATTATTTCAGATACTTTAATTATCTGACCTTAATGAAATGAATAACATTTCTCCAATTAAAAAAATAAATTATAAAAAGAAACAGGCACAGTACTGTAAAGCAGTTTTCCTCCAGTTAAAAAATAAAATTAAAAAAATAAGTGAATAACAACTGAATTTCTTCTGAGACTTGATAAGTAGTTTATAAATGATATTTTTTGCCATGTGAGGTTGTTTGCTTTTTATTTTAATTTTAATTTTGTGGGGGATGGGTGAGAAAATTTCAAACTGGAAACTTGGAATTTATGAAGTTATACTAACTAAACCATAAAGAAGGCTGAGCACTGAAGAATTGATGTCTTTGAACTGAGGTGATGGAGAAGACTCTAAATTTAGAATTCCTTGAACTGCAAGGAGCTCAAATCAGTCAATCCTAAAGAAAATTAACCCTGAATATTCATTGGAAGAACTGTGGCTGAAGCTGAAGCTCCAACACTTTGGCCATCTGATGTGAAAAGACAACTCATTGAGAAAGACCCTGATGCTGGGGAAAATAGAAGGCAGAAGGAGAAGGGGAGGACAGAGGATGAGATGGTTGAATGGCATCACTGAGTCGGGGGGCATGAGTGAGCAAGCTCTGGGAGATGGTGAAAGACAGGGAAGCCTGGTGTGTTACAGTGCATGGTGTGGCAAAGAGTTAGACACAACTGAGTGACTGAACTGAACTGAAAGTATTTAAATTTCCAGTTAGCTTATTTTTAAGATGTTAAGTCATCTTTTCATTAGTAAATCAATACCTTTTTAATGATGCAGCATTTAAAGTATCTGGATATCTAGGATGGAAAGGTATTTAAGGTCTTAAAGATCAAAGTTGTAATCCTAGCTTGTATTACTAAATATAAACTAAATATTATAGCAAAAGAAAAACAAATATTAGTGATAACACAATAGAAATGCATATCCTGATCATGTTTTCAAAATCCCAAATTCACTGATCACAATTTTTAAAATGTATCTATTATTTCTCACTTGGGATTCATCAGATTGCCATGAAGTCAAGGTATATTCACATTAGATTTGAAACATGAATTTTATTTCTTCTTATGTCATCATTTGAAATCTCTATATTATTTCAGATACTTTAATTATCTGACCTTAATGAAATGAATAACATTTCTCCAATTAAAAAAATAAATTATAAAAAGAAACAGGCACAGTACTGTAAAGCAGTTTTCCTCCAGTTAAAAAATAAAATTAAAAAAATAAGTGAATAACAACTGAATTTCTTCTGAGACTTGATAAGTAGTTTATAAATGATATTTTTTGCCATGTGAGGTTGTTTGCTTTTTATTTTAATTTTAATTTTGTGGGGGATGGGTGAGAAAAATTTCAAACTGGAAACTTGGAATTTATGAAGTTATACTAACTAAACCATAAAGAAGGCTGAGCACTGAAGAATTGATGTCTTTGAACTGAGGTGATGGAGAAGACTCTAAATTTAGAATTCCTTGAACTGCAAGGAGCTCAAATCAGTCAATCCTAAAGAAAATTAACCCTGAATATTCATTGGAAGAACTGTGGCTGAAGCTGAAGCTCCAACACTTTGGCCATCTGATGTGAAAAGACAACTCATTGAGAAAGACCCTGATGCTGGGGAAAATAGAAGGCAGAAGGAGAAGGGGAGGACAGAGGATGAGATGGTTGAATGGCATCACTGAGTCGGGGGGCATGAGTGAGCAAGCTCTGGGAGATGGTGAAAGACAGGGAAGCCTGGTGTGTTACAGTGCATGGTGTGGCAAAGAGTTAGACACAACTGAGTGACTGAACTGAACTGAAAGTATTTAAATTTCCAGTTAGCTTATTTTTAAGATGTTAAGTCATCTTTTCATTAGTAAATCAATACCTTTTTAATGATGCAGCATTTAAAGTATCTGGATATCTAGGATGGAAAGGTATTTAAGGTCTTAAAGATCAAAGTTGTAATCCTAGCTTGTATTACTAAATATAAACTAAATATTATAGCAAAAGAAAAAAAAACAAATATTAGTGATAACACAATAGAAATGCATATCCTGATCATGTAAATTCTTGGCAGTGGATGAGGTGGGAGTCTCTTCCACATAGTCACTGGATGCATTTAGGAATGTCTGCAGACTCTGGAAGACCCTGCCACTTTCACACAGAACTTTTCAAGTTGTCACTATCCAGTGGAATGACAGAAGAAAAATATTGTGTGGGTAGGCTTGATAAGCTAAGCCTTCGGGTAATCCATGACATGTTTTCTAGACTCTTGAGAAATTGCCACTTCAAGGAAGTGGAGGAAAGCTGGAAAGCATAGTCCAGCTGTGTGCCCTAGAGGAAGAGCAAATGCATGTTGGTGAACACAAAGCAATTGTTACCACCTAGTTCTACCGTTTACTCCCTATATGGCATGGAGTAAATTGCTTAACCTCTCAAACACAGTTGTCTAGTCCATAAAAAATAAAACATAATCACTTGCCCCATTGGATTATGTAAGGATAATAAGAATGATGCATTTCAAGACCCAATATGATGTCTGGCACAAAGCAGGCAATCTGGAACAGTAGTTATTATTTAGTACCCTATGAGGAAAGAGGCCCATGCATATTTATTATCTTCAATGATTGATGATCTAGTTGAGGGGAAGCACATGCAAGATGCATGTGGGTACACTAGATGGATGCCAAGATTTCACAGTAGATAAAGATCATTGTTAACTAGGATTCAGATAAGGAGAAATTCATAGAAGAGTTACAATTTTAATTTTGCCCGCATGGAAAATAGGATTCCAAAGGAGAATTGATACATTCTGTATCTGATATAGCTTTATAAGAGAGAATATCTAGTTTGTCTCTTTCTAGGGGAATCTTTCTGCCCTACCATGGGAGTTTCTGAACATATTATGGGAGTAGGGTATAAGATCCAGCATCTTAAGCAAGCATACTGAGTCAACTGAGGTCAGTAGAAATGTTTGAAAAGCAAAGTTGGAGCCAGGCTTTGATGACACTTTTGTTCTGATTTCCTGCCTTTTCAAACCCTTTTGAAACTTCTGGGAAAGAGGGCAGTGAAAGAGGGTCTAGACCTTTGAAGGAATCTGTAAATGTTCAAGCTATTTGAAATGATGAAAGCAGTTTGTGCTCCATTTGTCATATGGCAAGTTATACTGCAATAACAAACACCAACATCTTAGTTGTTAATTCAGTCACTAAGTCACGTCCAACTCTTTGTGACACCACGGTCTGCAGCATGCCAAGTTTCCTGCCATTCTCCCTATTTCACACAGAACTTTTCAAGTTGTCACTATCCAGTGGAATGACAGAAGAAAAATATTGTGTGGGTAGGCTTGATAAGCTAAGCCTTCGGGTAATCCATGACATGTTTTCTAGACTCTTGAGAAATTGCCACTTCAAGGAAGTGGAGGAAAGCTGGAAAGCATAGTCCAGCTGTGTGCCCTAGAGGAAGAGCAAATGCATGTTGGTGAACACAAAGCAATTGTTACCACCTAGTTCTACCGTTTACTCCCTATATGGCATGGAGTAAATTGCTTAACCTCTCAAACACAGTTGTCTAGTCCATAAAAAATAAAACATAATCACTTGCCCCATTGGATTATGTAAGGATAATAAGAATGATGCATTTCAAGACCCAATATGATGTCTGGCACAAAGCAGGCAATCTGGAACAGTAGTTATTATTTAGTACCCTATGAGGAAAGAGGCCCATGCATATTTATTATCTTCAATGATTGATGATCTAGTTGAGGGGAAGCACATGCAAGATGCATGTGGGTACACTAGATGGATGCCAAGATTTCACAGTAGATAAAGATCATTGTTAACTAGGATTCAGATAAGGAGAAATTCATAGAAGAGTTACAATTTTAATTTTGCCCGCATGGAAAATAGGATTCCAAAGGAGAATTGATACATTCTGTATCTGATATAGCTTTATAAGAGAGAATATCTAGTTTGTCTCTTTCTAGGGGAATCTTTCTGCCCTACCATGGGAGTTTCTGAACATATTATGGGAGTAGGGTATAAGATCCAGCATCTTAAGCAAGCATACTGAGTCAACTGAGGTCAGTAGAAATGTTTGAAAAGCAAAGTTGGAGCCAGGCTTTGATGACACTTTTGTTCTGATTTCCTGCCTTTTCAAACCCTTTTGAAACTTCTGGGAAAGAGGGCAGTGAAAGAGGGTCTAGACCTTTGAAGGAATCTGTAAATGTTCAAGCTATTTGAAATGATGAAAGCAGTTTGTGCTCCATTTGTCATATGGCAAGTTATACTGCAATAACAAACACCAACATCTTAGTTGTTAATTCAGTCACTAAGTCACGTCCAACTCTTTGTGACACCACGGTCTGCAGCATGCCAAGTTTCCCTGCCATTCTCCCTATTTCCCAGAGTTTGCTCAAGTTCATACCCATTGAGTCAGTGATGCTATCTAACCATCTCATCCTCTGCCTCCCTCTTTTCCTTTTGCCTTCAGTCTTTCCCAGCATCAGGGCATTTTCCAATGAATCAGCTTTTCATGTCAGATGGCCAATGTATTCGAGCTTCAGCTTCAGCATCAACCCTTCCAATGAATATTCAGTCCTTATATGAGCCAATGAATGTTGGCAATTTGATCTCTGGTTCCTCTGCCTTTTCTAAACCCAGCTTGAACATCTGGAAGTTCTGATAGTATGAAAAAGCAAAATGTCTTAGTAGCTAAACACTACAAATACAGGATGTCTGAGTTGAATGAGCAAGAACTTTGCTCCAGATTCATGCTGATAGAAGCTCTAAGATCTCATGAGGCTTCCGTCTCAACATAGGCACTTCATGACTCTGTGCCAGGGAAAGAGGGGACACTTTGAACTGGAAGTGGCATTGATATCCTCTGTTCAGGGCCCACTGGTCAGAAATTACAACTTGGTACATACCAAATGAGGCACAGGTGTTTCCTTATGCTGAGGATGCCATTAAGTGAACTGTGTAAAATGAGCACAGTAAGTCTCTACAACCTCTGGGTACCACTGAAGAGTGGCTCTCTGAGATCTCATTAGGCAAAGTAGGGTATAAGATCCAGCATCTTAAGCAAGCATACTGAGTCAACTGAGGTCAGTAGAAATGTTTGAAAAGCAAAGTTGGAGCCAGGCTTTGATGACACTTTTGTTCTGATTTCCTGCCTTTTCAAACCCTTTTGAAACTTCTGGGAAAGAGGGCAGTGAAAGAGGGTCTAGACCTTTGAAGGAATCTGTAAATGTTCAAGCTATTTGAAATGATGAAAGCAGTTTGTGCTCCATTTGTCATATGGCAAGTTATACTGCAATAACAAACACCAACATCTTAGTTGTTAATTCAGTCACTAAGTCACGTCCAACTCTTTGTGACACCACGGTCTGCAGCATGCCAAGTTTCCTGCCATTCTCCCTATTTCCCAGAGTTTGCTCAAGTTCATACCCATTGAGTCAGTGATGCTATCTAACCATCTCATCCTCTGCCTCCCTCTTTTCCTTTTGCCTTCAGTCTTTCCCAGCATCAGGGCATTTTCCAATGAATCAGCTTTTCATGTCAGATGGCCAATGTATTCGAGCTTCAGCTTCAGCATCAACCCTTCCAATGAATATTCAGTCCTTATATGAGCCAATGAATGTTGGCAATTTGATCTCTGGTTCCTCTGCCTTTTCTAAACCCAGCTTGAACATCTGGAAGTTCTGATAGTATGAAAAAGCAAAATGTCTTAGTAGCTAAACACTACAAATACAGGATGTCTGAGTTGAATGAGCAAGAACTTTGCTCCAGATTCATGCTGATAGAAGCTCTAAGATCTCATGAGGCTTCCGTCTCAACATAGGCACTTCATGACTCTGTGCCAGGGAAAGAGGGGACACTTTGAACTGGAAGTGGCATTGATATCCTCTGTTCAGGGCCCACTGGTCAGAAATTACAACTTGGTACATACCAAATGAGGCACAGGTGTTTCCTTATGCTGAGGATGCCATTAAGTGAACTGTGTAAAATGAGCACAGTAAGTCTCTACAACCTCTGGGTACCACTGAAGAGTGGCTCTCTGAGATCTCATTAGGCAAAGTAGGGAGGTAATAAGCAGTCTTAAACATAGAGCTTTATTCTTTGGTAGTAACATCTTCACTGCCTTTTCAGCCAGGGATCTGTGGCTCAAAACTGAATCAGACAAATCTTTGGGGACTGGAGATATCCTCTTCAAAGTCCTGTCTGAAGCACATCGCTCACCTCTCATCTTCCTTAGATTTTTTTTTCTTTGTTTTTAATGGAATCAATTACATGTATCCTACATTTTATCTTGTATCACAGAGACTATAAAGAGAGTATGAAAATACCCATCTCTTTCCTTAAGTTTATAATATTCTAGCTGAGAGAGTACTTTCACACTAAAATAACTGAATAGTAATTCAGTGTGAAATAATGTGAAAAAATTATGCAAAAAGCACTGGAAACAAACAAAGAGATTACATTTCTGGGTATCAGAGAAATGAAAGGGGGGTTTAGGAGAAGGTATAACTTAAGTTGAGCCTTGAAATTGGATGAGCAGTGGGAAGGATTAATGGTATTCTAGCATGAGGCAATCAATGTGTTTTGTAAAGTAAATACAGGAATGATTGTGACAGGCTACATTGAGGAGCCCATTTGGTGCTGCCAGGCCTCGAGCCTGGAAGGATATTTTTCCTGTATTTCAATGAGAACCTCTTTGTAGAAAAGTGGCTTCTGTGATGCACAATCTCCTGACCATCCCCTTCTATCCCTGCCTTGCCCTCATTGCCTTTCTATGTCTTAATCTATATCAAACTGCTTACCATTCTCTTCACTAAATCAGAAAGGCTGCTTTCTAAGAGGCTGTTATCCATCAGTGGCAGCTCCATCTCACAAATATAAATGAGCACCTTGTATAGGCAAAGCAAAGGGGTTTGGGAATAAATACAACACAGATCTCTTTTTGCATTTTATAGTCACATTGGAACCTATGTATATAGACAAAATATTCCTAGCGAGAGATCAAAGCAGAGAGAGATGAGACTGCAGAGAACTTGGCCTTTCCAATGAGAACAGAGAGGCTTCCTAGAAAGAAGGTTCCTAAACTGAATAATGAGGAAGAAGATGTATTGATTTGAAGAGAAGGATGGAAGACTGACTTCTAGGCAGAGGAAAACTAAATAAGTGAAGACATAAGTTATGAAAGAGGTCACTGAACATTAATCCATTAGCGACTTATCTTGCTACTAGCTGCCAGGCTCCTCCATCTGTGGGATTCTCCAGGCAAGAATATTGTAGTGGAGCTATATCCTCTTAAATTTTTTTCTTTTGTTTCTGAAGCACATCGCTCACCTCTCATCTTCCTTAGATTTTTTTTTCTTTGTTTTTAATGGAATCAATTACATGTATCCTACATTTTATCTTGTATCACAGAGACTATAAAGAGAGTATGAAAATACCCATCTCTTTCCTTAAGTTTATAATATTCTAGCTGAGAGAGTACTTTCACACTAAAATAACTGAATAGTAATTCAGTGTGAAATAATGTGAAAAAATTATGCAAAAAGCACTGGAAACAAACAAAGAGATTACATTTCTGGGTATCAGAGAAATGAAAGGGGGGTTTAGGAGAAGGTATAACTTAAGTTGAGCCTTGAAATTGGATGAGCAGTGGGAAGGATTAATGGTATTCTAGCATGAGGCAATCAATGTGTTTTGTAAAGTAAATACAGGAATGATTGTGACAGGCTACATTGAGGAGCCCATTTGGTGCTGCCAGGCCTCGAGCCTGGAAGGATATTTTTCCTGTATTTCAATGAGAACCTCTTTGTAGAAAAGTGGCTTCTGTGATGCACAATCTCCTGACCATCCCCTTCTATCCCTGCCTTGCCCTCATTGCCTTTCTATGTCTTAATCTATATCAAACTGCTTACCATTCTCTTCACTAAATCAGAAAGGCTGCTTTCTAAGAGGCTGTTATCCATCAGTGGCAGCTCCATCTCACAAATATAAATGAGCACCTTGTATAGGCAAAGCAAAGGGGTTTGGGAATAAATACAACACAGATCTCTTTTTGCATTTTATAGTCACATTGGAACCTATGTATATAGACAAAATATTCCTAGCGAGAGATCAAAGCAGAGAGAGATGAGACTGCAGAGAACTTGGCCTTTCCAATGAGAACAGAGAGGCTTCCTAGAAAGAAGGTTCCTAAACTGAATAATGAGGAAGAAGATGTATTGATTTGAAGAGAAGGATGGAAGACTGACTTCTAGGCAGAGGAAAACTAAATAAGTGAAGACATAAGTTATGAAAGAGGTCACTGAACATTAATCCATTAGCGACTTATCTTGCTACTAGCTGCCAGGCTCCTCCATCTGTGGGATTCTCCAGGCAAGAATATTGTAGTGAGTTGCCACTAACTTATCTGGGGGATCTTCCTGACCCAGGGATCTAATCCGAGTGTTCTGCATTGCAGGTGGATTATTTACCATCTGAGCCACCAGGGAAGTTCCAACTAAAGTTTGGGTAGAAGTAGTTAGGAACCTGTGACTGGAAGGTATCAAATACCAAGTGAAGGAGATTGAATTTTATAAGGATGAAAGATGCAGACCCTGCCATTTTTAGAAAGCAGCTACTTTTATTCTTAAACTCTACATTCATGCACCATCATAGGTAAGCATAAATTCTTGACTCTGCCTGAGGAGGAGGCAGTTTCTAAAACTTGCAGAGTCGGATATGAAAAATCAGACTCTGCTTTGTGTCCTCATCTGCCTTGAAATACATTTACAACTCACACTACATCATCACATCAAACTCTGCCACCATGCAATTGTCCCCTCTATTCTTGGATGGTGGATTCCTAAGAGTCTAGCAAAGCCCATGAATCCCAGCAAGTGTTTGAAGCATGCATCTCAGACTGGGAGTCAGTGCAACATATTTCATAAAAAATGAATCTAGTCATGCCCAGATTGAGACATATTCCTTGCAAATGCAAATAAATATAAAGGTATGTTTTCCTGTCTCTTGACAGAAAAGGAATATTTGATTCATATGTTTAATATGCCTTGCCTCTATTTTTGCAGGGGAACAAACTCAGAGAATGCATATGGGAGAATTTCATAAACAAGTTTATTAGAAATAGGGAATTAAAATACAACACAGATCTCTTTTTGCATTTTATAGTCACATTGGAACCTATGTATATAGACAAAATATTCCTAGCGAGAGATCAAAGCAGAGAGAGATGAGACTGCAGAGAACTTGGCCTTTCCAATGAGAACAGAGAGCTTCCTAGAAAGAAGGTTCCTAAACTGAATAATGAGGAAGAAGATGTATTGATTTGAAGAGAAGGATGGAAGACTGACTTCTAGGCAGAGGAAAACTAAATAAGTGAAGACATAAGTTATGAAAGAGGTCACTGAACATTAATCCATTAGCGACTTATCTTGCTACTAGCTGCCAGGCTCCTCCATCTGTGGGATTCTCCAGGCAAGAATATTGTAGTGAGTTGCCACTAACTTATCTGGGGGATCTTCCTGACCCAGGGATCTAATCCGAGTGTTCTGCATTGCAGGTGGATTATTTACCATCTGAGCCACCAGGGAAGTTCCAACTAAAGTTTGGGTAGAAGTAGTTAGGAACCTGTGACTGGAAGGTATCAAATACCAAGTGAAGGAGATTGAATTTTATAAGGATGAAAGATGCAGACCCTGCCATTTTTAGAAAGCAGCTACTTTTATTCTTAAACTCTACATTCATGCACCATCATAGGTAAGCATAAATTCTTGACTCTGCCTGAGGAGGAGGCAGTTTCTAAAACTTGCAGAGTCGGATATGAAAAAAATCAGACTCTGCTTTGTGTCCTCATCTGCCTTGAAATACATTTACAACTCACACTACATCATCACATCAAACTCTGCCACCATGCAATTGTCCCCTCTATTCTTGGATGGTGGATTCCTAAGAGTCTAGCAAAGCCCATGAATCCCAGCAAGTGTTTGAAGCATGCATCTCAGACTGGGAGTCAGTGCAACATATTTCATAAAAAATGAATCTAGTCATGCCCAGATTGAGACATATTCCTTGCAAATGCAAATAAATATAAAGGTATGTTTTCCTGTCTCTTGACAGAAAAGGAATATTTGATTCATATGTTTAATATGCCTTGCCTCTATTTTTGCAGGGGAACAAACTCAGAGAATGCATATGGGAGAATTTCAGAAACAAGTTTATTAGAAATAGGGACTTTTAATCAGCAGGTTAAAGGCAAAGCAACTGAATACAATTTAGCCAAGATGGAAATTTACGTGTAGTTAATAATTCTATGTGTATTTGTGGGTTTAGAGGAACATCAGATGAGGTAGCGATCCTGACCTTATTTCAGTGTTGTTGTTTAGTCACTAGGTCATCTTCCATTCTTTGTGACCACCTGGACTGCAGCACACCAGGCTTCCCTGTTCTTCGCTGTCTCCCATTGCTTGCTCAAATTCATGCCCATCGAGTCAGTGATGCCATCCAACCATCTTATCCCCCTCTCACCTCTTTCTCCTCCTGCCCTCAGTCTTTCCCAGCATCAGGGTCTTTTCCGAGGAGTTGGCTCTTTGCATCAGGTGGCCAGAGTATTGGAACTTTGGCTTCAGCATCAGTCCTTCCAATGAATATTTCAGTGTAATTTCAGATTTTTCTGGGGGACTTTAGCAATCCATTCACTCTACTTGTAATTAACATTGATTAAGCATCCCCAGGTTTGAATACAGTGTTGAATTGTGACTGGGCCAGATAGTTCCACTGGATGAAACCTGGTGTTAACAGGACTACAGTTCTTTGCTTAATGCCCACAAGGACCCACTTTACCTGACACTAGAGATTTTTGGGTATCTAAATTTTAAACCCTCCTCTCTACTGTTCTCCAAAACAACTTTGCTCTAGATTTTCCCCTGTATTAGATGCCATGGAATTATGATTACTTCTAACCTATAAGGGGACCTGAAAACAATCTTTGTCAAATAGTATGTTCTGAATTTTGGTTTGGAAAAAAAAGGATAAAGAAGATAAAGGTGACTTAAATGAACTGAGGTCTGTTACAAGAAGGAGATGAATAAGACAAGAGTCAGATCCATGGTATGCACATGGTATTATCATTGTAGAAAGTAAAAGTAGCAATCTCATTGCCCAGGTTTTAAAGGAATTTTTACATTAAAAAATTGAAATAGATAAATGTATTTATTCCTTAAAAGAAGTATTCACAAGAGATTATTTTCTTTACTGTTAAGTCCTGTGTATATGCTGTGGGGAACCTCAGTATTTACTGGGTAAGACACATCATAGAACTGAAACTCTGAACAGTATTGAGATGTTAAGTTCAAATTCTTTATCTTACTCAAAGAACTCGATAGCAAGCCTCCTGAATCCAAAGATAGAAGTGCTTCTTTCCGTGGAAAAATATGCAAAACAAAATGCACTAGTGTTGTTGTTTAGTCACTAGGTCATCTTCCATTCTTTGTGACCACCTGGACTGCAGCACACCAGGCTTCCCTGTTCTTCGCTGTCTCCCATTGCTTGCTCAAATTCATGCCCATCGAGTCAGTGATGCCATCCAACCATCTTATCCCCCTCTCACCTCTTTCTCCTCCTGCCCTCAGTCTTTCCCAGCATCAGGGTCTTTTCCGAGGAGTTGGCTCTTTGCATCAGGTGGCCAGAGTATTGGAACTTTGGCTTCAGCATCAGTCCTTCCAATGAATATTTCAGTGTAATTTCAGATTTTTCTGGGGGACTTTAGCAATCCATTCACTCTACTTGTAATTAACATTGATTAAGCATCCCCAGGTTTGAATACAGTGTTGAATTGTGACTGGGCCAGATAGTTCCACTGGATGAAACCTGGTGTTAACAGGACTACAGTTCTTTGCTTAATGCCCACAAGGACCCACTTTACCTGACACTAGAGATTTTTGGGTATCTAAATTTTAAACCCTCCTCTCTACTGTTCTCCAAAAACAACTTTGCTCTAGATTTTCCCCTGTATTAGATGCCATGGAATTATGATTACTTCTAACCTATAAGGGGACCTGAAAACAATCTTTGTCAAATAGTATGTTCTGAATTTTGGTTTGGAAAAAAAAGGATAAAGAAGATAAAGGTGACTTAAATGAACTGAGGTCTGTTACAAGAAGGAGATGAATAAGACAAGAGTCAGATCCATGGTATGCACATGGTATTATCATTGTAGAAAGTAAAAGTAGCAATCTCATTGCCCAGGTTTTAAAGGAATTTTTACATTAAAAAATTGAAATAGATAAATGTATTTATTCCTTAAAAGAAGTATTCACAAGAGATTATTTTCTTTACTGTTAAGTCCTGTGTATATGCTGTGGGGAACCTCAGTATTTACTGGGTAAGACACATCATAGAACTGAAACTCTGAACAGTATTGAGATGTTAAGTTCAAATTCTTTATCTTACTCAAAGAACTCGATAGCAAGCCTCCTGAATCCAAAGATAGAAGTGCTTCTTTCCGTGGAAAAATATGCAAAACAATCACAGGAGCTCATGAAATTAGTAGGGACCTTTCTGCACTAGATATGGGCAACCTTTCTTTTAGAGGGTCGGATAGTAAATTTTTTAGTCATTGTGGGACATACAGTCTTGGTGACATCTACTTAGCAGTGTCATTGTAGCAAGAAAGCAGGCAGAGTATACACAAAGGAATATATGTGGCTGTGTTTCAAGAAAATCTTATTTTTGAGCCCTCAAATTTAGATTTCATAAAATTTTTACATGTTACATAATCTTTTTTTTGAGTTTGTTCCAACCATTTAAAAATGCAAAAATCATTCTTAGCTCATGGGTTGCACAAAAACAGGCGGTGGACTCAATTCTTGCCTACAGGCTGTAATTTGTTGACCTAAATTTACACTGTCAAATAATTGGCTTTCCTCCTCATGCTCATTTCATCTAGTTTTAGAATTGTCCCCTATTGACTGTGATTTTAGAAATGTTTGTTGCTAGAGTGATTAGAATAAAAATTAGTAAAATGTTATAGGTATGTTTAATCTAGGGTGTCATTGCTTTAATGCACACTTTTATTTATTTGACTCATGAATGTCCAGTGGCTCCCTCTGGACAACCACGTTTAGTATCAACCACTGTAGACCTTTGCTCTTTTCAGCTTAGAGTGTGCTTCTCCCAGACCTGTGCCTCTCCCATTGCAGTGGGAACAGGATTGCCTCCTCACTATCTCCCTGAATAATTCTTAGGTAAGGTCTTGAAGACCACACCTCTTTTAAATCTTGATAGCCATTCCCTCATGCATGGTACCATTTGGCTGCCATTCATGAAAAGTTTTTGCAATTTTAGTATGACATGGGTTAGAAAGTAAAAGTAGCAATCTCTTTGGGGCCCAGGTTTTAAAGGAATTTTACATTAAAAATTGAAATAGATAAATGTATTTATTCCTTAAAAGAAGTATTCACAAGAGATTATTTTCTTTACTGTTAAGTCCTGTGTATATGCTGTGGGAACCTCAGTATTTACTGGGTAAGACACATCATAGAACTGAAACTCTGAACAGTATTGAGATGTTAAGTTCAAATTCTTTATCTTACTCAAAGAACTCGATAGCAAGCCTCCTGAATCCAAAGATAGAAGTGCTTCTTTCCGTGGAAAAATATGCAAAACAATCACAGGAGCTCATGAAATTAGTAGGGACCTTTCTGCACTAGATATGGGCAACCTTTCTTTTAGAGGGTCGGATAGAAAATTTTTTTAGTCATTGTGGGACATACAGTCTTGGTGACATCTACTTAGCAGTGTCATTGTAGCAAGAAAGCAGGCAGAGTATACACAAAGGAATATATGTGGCTGTGTTTCAAGAAAATCTTATTTTTGAGCCCTCAAATTTAGATTTCATAAAATTTTTACATGTTACATAATCTTTTTTTTGAGTTTGTTCCAACCATTTAAAAATGCAAAAATCATTCTTAGCTCATGGGTTGCACAAAAACAGGCGGTGGACTCAATTCTTGCCTACAGGCTGTAATTTGTTGACCTAAATTTACACTGTCAAATAATTGGCTTTCCTCCTCATGCTCATTTCATCTAGTTTTAGAATTGTCCCCTATTGACTGTGATTTTAGAAATGTTTGTTGCTAGAGTGATTAGAATAAAAATTAGTAAAATGTTATAGGTATGTTTAATCTAGGGTGTCATTGCTTTAATGCACACTTTTATTTATTTGACTCATGAATGTCCAGTGGCTCCCTCTGGACAACCACGTTTAGTATCAACCACTGTAGACCTTTGCTCTTTTCAGCTTAGAGTGTGCTTCTCCCAGACCTGTGCCTCTCCCATTGCAGTGGGAACAGGATTGCCTCCTCACTATCTCCCTGAATAATTCTTAGGTAAGGTCTTGAAGACCACACCTCTTTTAAATCTTGATAGCCATTCCCTCATGCATTGGTCCCTGACCATTTTGGAACCTCAGCCCCATTTCATGAAAAGTTTTTGCAATTTTTCCACTGATGGAGGGGGTGTGGTTTCAGGATGATTCACACTCATTCCATGTATTGTGCACTTTATCTCTCTTAGTATTATATCGTGAAATATAATGAAATAATTTTACAGCATACATAATGCAGAATCTGAGAGGAAGCAGAGCTCCAGCAGTAATACACACAATGGGGAGCAGTTGTAAATACAGATGAAGCTTCACTGGAAGGCTTACCTCCTGCTGTGCAGCCCAATGCGGGAAGGAGGGTTGATGACCCATACTGATAGGTACAGCATTTGGTTAAACCCCTAATTACTTATATATTGTCGCAGATGTTTTTCATGTACCTATGGACAGGTGATCCTTTCATTAATATGTTGGCTAATTCTTCAGTCACCCATTGCTATAAAACATGTGTCTGAGCAAACACTGGTGAGTGGTGGTAGTGCTGGTGATTTAGTTGCTAAGGCATGTCCGACTCTTCCAACCCTGTGGACTGTAACGTGCCAGGCTTCTCTGCCCATGGGATTTCCCAGGCAAGAATACTGGAGTGGGTTGCCATTTCATTCTGCAGGGAATCTTCCCAATCCAAGGACTGAATCACAGTCAGCCTATTGCATGGCAGGCAGACTCTTTACTGACTGAGCTACCAAGGAAGCCCTTACGTTGGTGAGTAATACATCCCAACCAGCCAAAATCTACAGGTTGCCCTTGTCTAAACCTTTCAAATAACCCCCCTTGCTTTAGTCTTATGTAGGATGTCCTCGGTTAGCTTTTTTGAAGAATTACAGAGAACAGCAGCATGGTATAGTGTAAGACGATAAATATTTCAGTTATTCAGGCTTAGACTAGAATTCTAGTTCTGACACTGTATGAGTCTAGGACAGTTAAGTAAAATTTTTGAACCTTAATTTCTCATCGATAAAAGAGGGATAGTGACTTCTACCTTGTAAATCTGTAGAATAATTAAAGCTGAATTATATAACACACTTTATGGAATAATAGATGCTCAAAAATAGTAACCATTATTAGCTAATGTAAAAATGTTGTTTGACTATGGTAATATAAAGAGTATAAATGATCAATCCATGATTTGGAGGAATAAACGTCAGAATTAGGTGGATAATGTGTTAGAAGAATACAAAGCAGAAAAAGGAGAATTTGGATTTTTAATAAGCACTATTTCCACTGATGGAGGGGGTGTGGTTTCAGGATGATTCACACTCATTCCATGTATTGTGCACTTTATCTCTCTTAGTATTATATCGTGAAATATAATGAAATAATTTTACAGCATACATAATGCAGAATCTGAGAGGAAGCAGAGCTCCAGCAGTAATACACACAATGGGGAGCAGTTGTAAATACAGATGAAGCTTCACTGGAAGGCTTACCTCCTGCTGTGCAGCCCAATGCGGGAAGGAGGGTTGATGACCCATACTGATAGGTACAGCATTTGGTTAAACCCCTAATTACTTATATATTGTCGCAGATGTTTTTCATGTACCTATGGACAGGTGATCCTTTCATTAATATGTTGGCTAATTCTTCAGTCACCCATTGCTATAAAACATGTGTCTGAGCAAACACTGGTGAGTGGTGGTAGTGCTGGTGATTTAGTTGCTAAGGCATGTCCGACTCTTCCAACCCTGTGGACTGTAACGTGCCAGGCTTCTCTGCCCATGGGATTTCCCAGGCAAGAATACTGGAGTGGGTTGCCATTTCATTCTGCAGGGAATCTTCCCAATCCAAGGACTGAATCACAGTCAGCCTATTGCATGGCAGGCAGACTCTTTACTGACTGAGCTACCAAGGAAGCCCTTACGTTGGTGAGTAATACATCCCAACCAGCCAAAATCTACAGGTTGCCCTTGTCTAAACCTTTCAAATAACCCCCCTTGCTTTAGTCTTATGTAGGATGTCCTCGGTTAGCTTTTTTGAAGAATTACAGAGAACAGCAGCATGGTATAGTGTAAGACGATAAATATTTCAGTTATTCAGGCTTAGACTAGAATTCTAGTTCTGACACTGTATGAGTCTAGGACAGTTAAGTAAAATTTTTGAACCTTAATTTCTCATCGATAAAAGAGGGATAGTGACTTCTACCTTGTAAATCTGTAGAATAATTAAAGCTGAATTATATAACACACTTTATGGAATAATAGATGCTCAAAAATAGTAACCATTATTAGCTAATGTAAAAATGTTGTTTGACTATGGTAATATAAAGAGTATAAATGATCAATCCATGATTTGGAGGAATAAACGTCAGAATTAGGTGGATAATGTGTTAGAAGAATACAAAGCAGAAAAAGGAGAATTTGGATTTTTTAATAAGCACTATATGCTTTTTCCCACTAAAATGTTACCCTTATCTGGGGCTTTCAGCCATACTTCTCTGTGTCCAAGACTCAAATTTCTGTGATTCCTCAGACTTTGATTCCAAATTGACATATCCACAAAAGTATTCAGTTCAGGCATCTCAGAATTAACCTGATAAAAATTTGCATTCATCTTCACTCTAAGCCCTTCTTTCTCTCATGTTTTACTCTGGGTCAGATGGTGCCAGCATGCATTCAAGTGATTTCCAAAATCTGGGGATCTTCCTTGCTTCCAACATCACACTCATCTCCCTTCTTCCAAAATGCCCAATTGTTACTGAATTTTCAATTATTTTATCTCCTAATATGTTTCTCATATTTATTTGCTGTCAGCACCTGTCTCAAGTCTTGCCTACTCCACAGTTCATTGTATCCATATGACTAGACTAGTTTTTTTATTATTATTATTAATATATTTCTAGCTATGCCATTCTCTTCTTAAAACCCTTCACTAAATTTTAATGGGTTTTAGGTTGAAGTCTAGATTATTCAGCTTGGTTTAAAAAGAATCTGCTGCTTCCCTTAGTAGGCTCTACTTATCACTTGCTTTCTCATGTTCTTTGATTCTTGTCACACTGATCTTGTTTCTTGAGTAAACCACACTTATTCTGGTTCTAAAGCCATGACAGTGATATTACTTTTGTGTTACATGCCCATCACTTTCTTAAGTGGGTTTGACTTCAGGAACTTTTCTTTCCTTTAGAAAATACACTTCCTAATCCTATGTGGTCACCTTAAATATTCTGCTTTAAGCAATTTCTTACAACCCAACTGGAGTAGTCAATGAGCCAATGGTTAACCACTTTTGTTGATATAAAATGAAAAATCATTCAGCATCTAGTATAGTATATGGTTTTGGGTGTTCCCCAGCATGTTTTTTGTGTCGTTCATTCTGTTTGTATTCATACATATGCTAAGAGTAGGAAGCAAATGGGTTCATGTCTGTCAAGCATGTTGAAGAGTAAGAAGCTCTTCTTTCTTCCCTATTTTCAGTCTTAACGCACAAGTTGGATTCAGTGTTGGCCATCATATCTCTAGGAAGACATCACTAATGGGAGTGTTTCTGTTATATGTTTTTCAAATTGTTTTATAATGATGATCCCAAATCAATTATAATATAAATGAAGGGAGTTGGGCTTCTATGGTTAGAAAATTATTTTTTATATAAACATATGGTGACACTGGTAAAAGACCCTGATGTTGGGGAAAATAGAAGGCAGAGGAGAATGGGATGACAGAGAACGAGAAGGTTAAATGGCATCAGTGAGTCAATGGACATGAGTTTGAACAAGCTCTGGGAGATAGTGTAGGACAGGGAAGCCTGGCATGCTGCAATCCACAGGGTCGCAAAGAGTCAGACACAACTGAGTAACTGAACTGAACTGACTGACACCTGTAAGATATCCTTATAGAGTTGATATCTTGTAGATAGCAAACTAGAAAACAAGTAGCTTGAGAGCTGGTCTTACATGTTTTTGCCTCGATCATATGGACCCCTTGCTTTTTCTTTGCTGTTCTCCTGAACGACCACAAATTTCTTTGATTAAATCGCTGACTTGTATGGTAACATTCAGGTGGAGGATAGAGTGTGTATCATCTAAGAACAAACAGAAAGATACACATTGCCTCCTTCACTAGTAACTTTTTATCCAACCCTGGGAAGCCAACTTCATCTTCACATTGTATCCATATCACATGGAATCATCATCCTAATTAACACAGAAATGCTGGAACACATGTGTTGGTGTTTGTGCCAAGAGGTTAAGCTCCGAACAGATGGATTGCAGACTGTTCCAGAATAGATTATCTACTACCAACACTTTCCAAATTGGTTTTCCTGGCATTTTTGCCAGGCTTTTGCAATCAGATTGTAATGGCTTATGAACCCTTGCTCTTACCACTGATCGGCCAAGGTCCTGTTTGTGAAATAAATTCCCTATGTTTAAGAAATATTACTTAATGTTATTATAAAAAAATAAAATAATGACTCTCAGTTGGTCAGGAGGATGAAGAATGAGTTACTGACATTGTAGATCTCTTTGGAAGGTGACCTAGTCAAGGTGTAGCCTTTAAACAGAATTTTAGGTTTATCTTCCAAAACAGAGAGATGTCATTCCCCAAAGGTCTCTGAAGAAGTGTCCATGACATGCCATCATCCCCACTATTTTAAGAGTAAAGCAAGGGACACATAGTAACCTAGTCTTTTCAGTTGCACCGAAAAATAGTGAGCGGTGACTTCTCAAGGCATTGATAGCTACACCATTGATTTGTCTAAGATAAGCATCTTGACATTTCCCTTGAGGCTAGTACGTCCGAGTTCATTCTACACCTTGCCTTCCTTACAGAAGCTGAAGTTGTGACTTGTTTTTGTTTTTTTTTTTTCTTTAAATGTATCAGGATAAAAAAATCAAGAAGGAAAATTGGCCAACATTTTACCTGTCAGTAATGAAAACAAGACCAGAAATACGGTCCCTATGGTAAATAAAACTCTTGAATATAAAGCATGTTAAATCTGAGAAGTCTTCAGTTTCGACAGCCTGATGACATAAGTGCCTCTATAATGTATCCTCAGCTGAGGGTATCAGGAGAGCTTAAGAGTCTGAGAAAATAGAAGCATCAAAGTGAACCCTGAGGGCTGTCATCCGTAGTGGCTTGCAGTGCAGGAGATGCCAGTTCAATCTGTGGGTCAGAAAGATCTCCTGGAGGAGGGCATGGCAACCTACTCCAATATCCTTGCCAGGAGAATGCCATGGATGGAAGAGCCTGAAGAGCTACAACTTGAAGTGTGGCAAAGAGTCAGACACACAACTGAGGCAACTGAACACAAAGCACAGCACATACCCATAGTGGCAACTAAGAGAATAATATTAGTGGGCAAAAGGTTCCACCTACCTTTTTTTTTTTTCTCATCTCTAACTCAGCTTTGAATCTAAACAAAAAGGAAAATTTTTTTTCCTTTAAGCAGAAAATATCAGGAAATGCCAGAGTTCTTCCTGTGTAATTACATTTCTCTTAAAAAATCAATAGCTGCAAATCACTGAAACACTAACTATTTTGGAAAAACATTAATGTCTAATAAAAGCATCATTTCCAAGAGAGGCGAGCTGGCTCCAAAGCTTTGGAAAGGTACTTCTGAATGAAGTAACCTGGAAGCACTGAAATTCTATGGCAGATTCTTAGAGTCTGATGGATTTATGTCAGTTACTGACAGATTTATGTAACTCTCTCCTTCAGTCCTGCCCTTGGGTCACAACCTTTTGGGTCTCCATTCATTCTTAAGCAGCTCTGCCATTTAAACATACTTGTGCTTCCCTTTTCAAGATTCAGAGTGGTGGGAATGTTTGCTTTTGAAAACGACTTTCACAAATAACACATGGAAAGAATGGGGCACTTAGAAGCTGTTAATCTGTTCCTGGCTTGGGCTTTAAGCATAACTGATCTCAAACCAGTATCTATTCATATATTGAAGGGAGTGTCTAACTGATTTCCTTGAAATCATATCAGGATAAAAATTAAAAAAAGAAGGAAAATTGGCAAACATTTTACCTGTCAGTAATGAAAACAAGACCAGAAATACGGTCCCTATGGTAAATAAAACTCTTGAATATAAAGCATGTTAAATCTGAGAAGTCTTCAGTTTCGACAGCCTGATGACATAAGTGCCTCTATAATGTATCCTCAGCTGAGGGTATCAGGAGAGCTTAAGAGTCTGAGAAAATAGAAGCATCAAAGTGAACCCTGAGGGCTGTCATCCGTAGTGGCTTGCAGTGCAGGAGATGCCAGTTCAATCTGTGGGTCAGAAAGATCTCCTGGAGGAGGGCATGGCAACCTACTCCAATATCCTTGCCAGGAGAATGCCATGGATGGAAGAGCCTGAAGAGCTACAACTTGAAGTGTGGCAAAGAGTCAGACACACAACTGAGGCAACTGAACACAAAGCACAGCACATACCCATAGTGGCAACTAAGAGAATAATATTAGTGGGCAAAAGGTTCCACCTACCTTTTTTTTCTCATCTCTAACTCAGCTTTGAATCTAAACAAAAAGGAAAATTTTTTTTCCTTTAAGCAGAAAATATCAGGAAATGCCAGAGTTCTTCCTGTGTAATTACATTTCTCTTAAAAAATCAATAGCTGCAAATCACTGAAACACTAACTATTTTGGAAAAACATTAATGTCTAATAAAAGCATCATTTCCAAGAGAGGCGAGCTGGCTCTAAAGCTTTGGAAAGGTACTTCTGAATGAAGTAACCTGGAAGCACTGAAATTCTATGGCAGATTCTTAGAGTCTGATGGATTTATGTCAGTTACTGACAGATTTATGTAACTCTCTCCTTCAGTCCTGCCCTTGGGTCACAACCTTTTGGGTCTCCATTCATTCTTAAGCAGCTCTGCCATTTAAACATACTTGTGCTTCCCTTTTCAAGATTCAGAGTGGTGGGAATGTTTGCTTTTGAAAACGACTTTCACAAATAACACATGGAAAGAATGGGGCACTTAGAAGCTGTTAATCTGTTCCTGGCTTGGGCTTTAAGCATAACTGATCTCAAACCAGTATCTATTCATATATTGACATTCCTGTGGCAGTGTCTTGGTTTTTTGGATCAGCCTAGGATCATATCAAGTTTGTTGTCAGAAACTCTGTCTTCAGTGATGATCCCTAACTACAGTACATGCCAATTTATTATATGTAACAGGATAGCAAATAGAGCTTTCTTTAATTTGCAAGGAAGATGGAGGACAAAGATGAATTCCTCTGAATTATTAAGGATATCCTTCTAGAAGTCTAAAAACGTTACTAAAGTTAGCAAAAGTGATCACAGCAGTAGATGGACATGGGATGGGGAAAAACTTAAGTCAGAAGTAAGATCTCATTATTTTAATTTAAAAATTATATAGATTGATTGTTTGATGTATATACCTATAAACATATATACAAAGATAAATGTCTATGCCTGCATACATACATATCTCCTAAATACTTTTCAAAACTGAGAAACTGATGTTGGTTCCCTCCTAAAAACAAAGTTTCAGACTTTATTTACCCCTAGATTTCACCAGTTTTCCTCTTTCTGTCTAGAATTCAAGCTGTGGTATCACCTTTCACTTAGTTATCCCACCTCCCACTCTCTACTTGTTGATGACATTTTTCCAATCTTTCCTTGCGTTTTGTGACCTTGAGTGCACAAACTGAGGGTAAAATCTCAGTTTGATTTAGACTGGCCTGTCCTATCCTAATATCTGGAAATCAATCAGAGTTGCTTGCCTAAATGAGATTGTTTTCATAATCGAAAGTGACCAAGGAGCCAAGAATGGTAGAAGTGTCATCAAGGAGAAGTTGAGGGAGATGTGACAGAGGAGGTCAGTAGGCAGAGTTTGGAGAAACATAACGGCTCTCTTGATGGATTTATGTCAGTTACTGACAGATTTATGTAACTCTCTCCTTCAGTCCTGCCCTTGGGTCACAACCTTTTGGGTCTCCATTCATTCTTAAGCAGCTCTGCCATTTAAACATACTTGTGCTTCCCTTTTCAAGATTCAGAGTGGTGGGAATGTTTGCTTTTGAAAACGACTTTCACAAATAACACATGGAAAGAATGGGGCACTTAGAAGCTGTTAATCTGTTCCTGGCTTGGGCTTTAAGCATAACTGATCTCAAACCAGTATCTATTCATATATTGACATTCCTGTGGCAGTGTCTTGGTTTTTTGGATCAGCCTAGGATCATATCAAGTTTGTTGTCAGAAACTCTGTCTTCAGTGATGATCCCTAACTACAGTACATGCCAATTTATTATATGTAACAGGATAGCAAATAGAGCTTTCTTTAATTTGCAAGGAAGATGGAGGACAAAGATGAATTCCTCTGAATTATTAAGGATATCCTTCTAGAAGTCTAAAAACGTTACTAAAGTTAGCAAAAGTGATCACAGCAGTAGATGGACATGGGATGGGGAAAAACTTAAGTCAGAAGTAAGATCTCATTATTTTAATTTAAAAATTATATAGATTGATTGTTTGATGTATATACCTATAAACATATATACAAAGATAAATGTCTATGCCTGCATACATACATATCTCCTAAATACTTTTCAAAACTGAGAAACTGATGTTGGTTCCCTCCTAAAAACAAAGTTTCAGACTTTATTTACCCCTAGATTTCACCAGTTTTCCTCTTTCTGTCTAGAATTCAAGCTGTGGTATCACCTTTCACTTAGTTATCCCACCTCCCACTCTCTACTTGTTGATGACATTTTTCCAATCTTTCCTTGCGTTTTGTGACCTTGAGTGCACAAACTGAGGGTAAAATCTCAGTTTGATTTAGACTGGCCTGTCCTATCCTAATATCTGGAAATCAATCAGAGTTGCTTGCCTAAATGAGATTGTTTTCATAATCGAAAGTGACCAAGGAGCCAAGAATGGTAGAAGTGTCATCAAGGAGAAGTTGAGGGAGATGTGACAGAGGAGGTCAGTAGGCAGAGTTTGGAGAAACATAACGGCTCTCTTGAGTGTCACCTCATTGGGTTTGGCCCATTTTGTAAACCAGTAACATTTGCATTGTATTTGTGCTAAGTTGTTTTAGTTGTGTTTGACTTATTGAGACCCTAAAGACTGTGGCCTTCCAGGCTTCTCTGTCCATGGGATTCTCCAGGTAAGAATACTGAAGTGGGTTACCAGGTCCTCCTCCAAGGGATCTTCCCAACCCAAGGATTGAACCTGTGGCTGTTATGTTGCGTGTGGATTTCTTATCACTGAGCCACCTGGAAGACTGACATTTGATTAGGAAGGGATAAAGAAATGCTAGCCATTCCAAGGACCCCCAAACAAACACTCAGTATCTGTTAGAACTAGATACTATGAAACATTCAGGAAACAACATGTTCCTCAAGTTTATAATTTAGTATAGAATCTAAAACACAAATCCATCTAACTCATAATACAGATAAATGCTGGGGCAATGGGTTGGGGAGTGTTATTTGCCTTTGAAAGGGAAAGAACATTGGAGAAGTTATTGCTCGGTGGTGAGGGTATTGGGAGGTAGGATATGATGTGATTCTGAACATGGGAGAAAGAAAACACTTGGCTTACCTTTTAAGGTGAGAAGGGTGCTGCGTAATTAGATGCACACATGTAACTTGTAAAAGAGACCAGTGAAGTAAATTGATTAGAGATTAAATTAAGGGTCCTAAATAACAGACTGGGCTAATGGTTTTTACTATAGGCAGTGAGTTTGTCTGGACAGAAGTAGGACCAGGTAGCTGTTGTGGTCAGCGTTATGCCTTTAGGAAGGTGAATCTGGCAGGAGGATGTACTACTGACTGGAGAAGAGACAAGAGTCATAGAGGAGATATTAAGAGGGACCAAACGAAAAATAAATAAATAAATTGAGTAAATTCTTAATAATTCTCATTTTCTCATTAGTTGAGATGATATCTCTAGAAAGTAGTCAGCATCCTGAATGTGTGAATGAGATAATAAGATAGCACATGTTTAGAACAATGGTAGTTAGGAATGGGATAGAGATGGGGATAGGGTCAGTTAGTGAATCAGAAGTGCAACACAAAAACTTCTGAACAGACCTGCAGAACGAGCTTATGGTTGCCAGGGAGGAAGGATGGGGCAAGACACAATTAGTGTGTTTGAAATTGACATGTACACACTGCTATATTTAAAATGGATAACCAACAAGGACCTACCATATAGCACAGGAAACTGCTCAATATTATGTAGTTTGATTGACCCTAAAGACTGTGGCCTTCCAGGCTTCTCTGTCCATGGGATTCTCCAGGTAAGAATACTGAAGTGGGTTACCAGGTCCTCCTCCAAGGGATCTTCCCAACCCAAGGATTGAACCTGTGGCTGTTATGTTGCGTGTGGATTTCTTATCACTGAGCCACCTGGAAGACTGACATTTGATTAGGAAGGGATAAAGAAATGCTAGCCATTCCAAGGACCCCCAAACAAACACTCAGTATCTGTTAGAACTAGATACTATGAAACATTCAGGAAACAACATGTTCCTCAAGTTTATAATTTAGTATAGAATCTAAAACACAAATCCATCTAACTCATAATACAGATAAATGCTGGGGCAATGGGTTGGGGAGTGTTATTTGCCTTTGAAAGGGAAAGAACATTGGAGAAGTTATTGCTCGGTGGTGAGGGTATTGGGAGGTAGGATATGATGTGATTCTGAACATGGGAGAAAGAAAACACTTGGCTTACCTTTTAAGGTGAGAAGGGTGCTGCGTAATTAGATGCACACATGTAACTTGTAAAAGAGACCAGTGAAGTAAATTGATTAGAGATTAAATTAAGGGTCCTAAATAACAGACTGGGCTAATGGTTTTTACTATAGGCAGTGAGTTTGTCTGGACAGAAGTAGGACCAGGTAGCTGTTGTGGTCAGCGTTATGCCTTTAGGAAGGTGAATCTGGCAGGAGGATGTACTACTGACTGGAGAAGAGACAAGAGTCATAGAGGAGATATTAAGAGGGACCAAACGAAAAATAAATAAATAAATTGAGTAAATTCTTAATAATTCTCATTTTCTCATTAGTTGAGATGATATCTCTAGAAAGTAGTCAGCATCCTGAATGTGTGAATGAGATAATAAGATAGCACATGTTTAGAACAATGGTAGTTAGGAATGGGATAGAGATGGGGATAGGGTCAGTTAGTGAATCAGAAGTGCAACACAAAAACTTCTGAACAGACCTGCAGAACGAGCTTATGGTTGCCAGGGAGGAAGGATGGGGCAAGACACAATTAGTGTGTTTGAAATTGACATGTACACACTGCTATATTTAAAATGGATAACCAACAAGGACCTACCATATAGCACAGGAAACTGCTCAATATTATGTAGCAGCCTGTATGGCATGAGAGTTTGGGGGAGATTGGAGGTATGTATATATTTGACTGAATCCCTTTGCTGTCCACCTGAAATTATCACAACACTGTGAATCAGCTATACTTCAATACAAAACAAAAAGCTAAGCAAAAACAGCTTCTGAACAACATTGAGAATCCATTTGAGGGAAAGACAAGTGGCATATTAAGAGACTCAATAAGAATATTTTTTCTCTCTCGACTGTTTTTTGAGTTTCCTACTTCCAAGGTGAATTTACTTTCCCCTGTGTATCTTGGAGACCACTTATTATAACCTTCCTGTTTTCTGATCCAGTTTGGAAGTAGTGAAAGAAAGTAGGTTGCTTATTAATTTTTATTGTCTCACCTTTGCTTTCTGAACATGTTCCAATTTAAAACAATTCTACAGAGAAATATGAATGATTTTTCCTAAAAAGTAAAAAGAAAATAACAAAATAAGTAATGCTACAATTTGTCAGTGAACCATGAAGGGAAGATATTTTACTTACTATTTGAGGCAGTTTCCAATTCTAAGGTTTAATGGACTTGATTTTGAAAAACCAGCTGTCATATCAAGCAACTTCTTATTAATTTGATCAGTTTATAGGGCCTGACTCAAAGGTATGATAAAATATCCAATGTGTGAACTTTAATTTTATTGCAGTAAGTCCACACAGATAATTGGGTAAGGAATTATATGAAAATAGTTTCAATAGTTACATTAAATATAAAATTGTACAAATGTTTTGCATAAGAGACTCATTAAATAACAATGAGTAATAGTGGGCTTACTATTACAATGCATTTGTAAGAAAGTACCATCACTGACCTAATTCCGGTTAGAAGAAAATACCCATCGCTGCTATCATTATTTATGAGAACACATGTTTAGAACAATGGTAGTTAGGAATGGGATAGAGATGGGGATAGGGTCAGTTAGTGAATCAGAAGTGCAACACAAAACTTCTGAACAGACCTGCAGAACGAGCTTATGGTTGCCAGGGAGGAAGGATGGGGCAAGACACAATTAGTGTGTTTGAAATTGACATGTACACACTGCTATATTTAAAATGGATAACCAACAAGGACCTACCATATAGCACAGGAAACTGCTCAATATTATGTAGCAGCCTGTATGGCATGAGAGTTTGGGGGAGATTGGAGGTATGTATATATTTGACTGAATCCCTTTGCTGTCCACCTGAAATTATCACAACACTGTGAATCAGCTATACTTCAATACAAAACAAAAAGCTAAGCAAAAACAGCTTCTGAACAACATTGAGAATCCATTTGAGGGAAAGACAAGTGGCATATTAAGAGACTCAATAAGAATATTTTTTCTCTCTCGACTGTTTTTTGAGTTTCCTACTTCCAAGGTGAATTTACTTTCCCCTGTGTATCTTGGAGACCACTTATTATAACCTTCCTGTTTTCTGATCCAGTTTGGAAGTAGTGAAAGAAAGTAGGTTGCTTATTAATTTTTATTGTCTCACCTTTGCTTTCTGAACATGTTCCAATTTAAAACAATTCTACAGAGAAATATGAATGATTTTTCCTAAAAAGTAAAAAGAAAATAACAAAATAAGTAATGCTACAATTTGTCAGTGAACCATGAAGGGAAGATATTTTACTTACTATTTGAGGCAGTTTCCAATTCTAAGGTTTAATGGACTTGATTTTGAAAAACCAGCTGTCATATCAAGCAACTTCTTATTAATTTGATCAGTTTATAGGGCCTGACTCAAAGGTATGATAAAATATCCAATGTGTGAACTTTAATTTTATTGCAGTAAGTCCACACAGATAATTGGGTAAGGAATTATATGAAAATAGTTTCAATAGTTACATTAAATATAAAATTGTACAAATGTTTTGCATAAGAGACTCATTAAATAACAATGAGTAATAGTGGGCTTACTATTACAATGCATTTGTAAGAAAGTACCATCACTGACCTAATTCCGGTTAGAAGAAAATACCCATCGCTGCTATCATTATTTATACTAGAAAAAATATTCATAGGATCATAGAAACTGCAAGGAAAGAAACTTTACAAACCGCCAAGTCCCAGCGCCTAGCAAATTAACAACAAAAATTTTTTTTTGTTTAAAATCATAGTCATAGCCTTCATGATTATGCATGCAGTGATGCAGAATAAACTCTGCTTTGTGTAACGTCTTCCCTAGTTGAAGACTCTAATCTATAGTGACATCCTTGTTATATTTAACCAAAAATTACCCCTCTCTAACTCCAATCTCTTGTTTGGGTATGCAAAAATAAGTTTAACAGTCATCTCCAAAAGTCCTCATTAAATGTTCTAAAAGAGCATTTATTCACTTACCAGGTCATCTTTGCAAAATACCATTTCCTTCAGCCATTTATCAAACAATATAGCTTTGCCATTCTTGGCGTGCTGGTCTGGTTGTCTTTATTGGAATAGTCTTTAATCTCTCAGTTTCCAAATAAGACTCAGTGCTTGGTAATGGTGTAATTCTCCAACTGTGTTCTGACATCTTTAATTCACTCATAGCAACTACTGCTTTTGCTTCTTTTCAGAATGCCCTTTCAGACTTATATTTCAGACAGAACTTTTGGTCAGGAAATTCCCTAGATAGCTTTTACCTCAACTACTGTCAAGACAAGATTCTCTTGGTTATATTTATTCCATTGATTTTTTTCACTCTTTTTAAATTTGTCTCTATTATATTTCACCTTTCTGTCCATTGTTTTAATCTAATGAGAGATATTTTGACAATTCTGTTTTGTATAAATGTTTGTCAATTTTGTTTGTCCCAAAACATCCCATGATAGAAATGCTAGAGATCACTCTTTTTTTTTTCTTTGACATTTACTAATTTGACCTTGCTCTTTATAAAAATACTGAACTTGAAAAAAATCAAGGCTAGAGCTCTGTGTTACTCTCTTAAATAGCTGTTTCTATATTTTCCTTTGTGGTTGTTTTCCTTTCAGCTACAATTCATAATGTTTGAAACACTTTCCTTTGAGTATGGATGATCATATTAATCAATATTCTTTAGATGAAGTGCAGTTGTTCAATTTCAGCTAGTGTTACTTCCATTTTATCCACATTAAGTTATAAAATAAAGACATTATCAGAGACCTTTCAAAAATTAAAAGATTTTGGGTCACATTCAGATTTCCCTGATCTATACATTTCTACCCTTACTAAGAATAAGGAATCTGTGTCATGAAAGGCAGAATGGCACATGGATCCATTTTCTCCACAGAGCCCAGACCAACTGTCCAACCCTTTTCACTAGAAATCTTTAGGTTTAAAAGGGTAACTGCATCTCACTGAGAACCAGCCTAGACTCCCATCATAAGTTACTGCCTCAGACTTGATTATTAAAGCTCTCATTCACTGTACATGTGTGCATGCTAAGCTGCTTCAGTCGTGTCTGACTCTGCAACCCTATGAACTGTAGCCCACAAGGCTCCTCTTTCCATGGTGTTCTTCAGGTTTAGAATAGTGGAAGAAGTTGTCTTGATCTCCTCCAGGGATCTTCCCAACCCAGGGATCGAACCTGCATCTCTTAAGTCCCCTGCATTTACAGGCAGGCTCTTTACCACTAACACCACTCAGGAAGCCCCTCATCAACTGTTCTAGAGGGAAGAAATGCCCCAAAGTGGAATGTGTGGGTTACATGCCTGGATCTCACTGGTAACGTAAAGGTAACTGACAGGGTGAAGGAGTGCTCCTCCTCCTACCTTAATCTAGGTGAAGAAACAGAGATCCTCATTGGATTTTCGATTCACCCATCAGTGAACGTAGCTAATGTCTATGGAGCACTGTCTCCCAGTTCCTTAGCTAGTGCTATTTGGGGAAAGCCGTGGATTTGGAGACTTGGATTATTCTTGGCTCTTGTCCCATTTTGGATGAATTTCTTCACCTCTCAAGCACTTAGTCTTTTTATCTGTGAAATGAGGTTGTTGTCCAGTTATGAGCAAAGCCTTCAAGTACTGCTTTCTGCACTTGGCAGAAGGGAGAATGAAATGGAGAGTTTGACTCCTTGAAATTCTTGGAATTGCTGCAGATTCAGCTTGTAATTCAGAACTCTGAGATGCTGTCTCAGTACCTATTAAATGATGGTAATACTTTTACTATGTTTAAATTAACCCATCTTTAAAAGGTTTAGTACTAAATTGCTTTTTCACTAAATCTCCTCATAAACCTATATAAAGAATGTAACCAATGCAACTCTTTAGTGAAGGGAATTTTCTTCTGAGTTTTTGTTCGTGCGGTGATTTGACCTTTTCATTTTGCTTTTCTTTATTTGAACATTTTGAATGACACTTTAACTATAGTGTGGTGGTGTTGTATTGTTTAGTCATTAAGTCGTGTCTGAATTTTTGTGACTCCATGGACTACAGCCCACCAGGTTCCTCTGTCCATGGGATTTCCAAAGCAAAAATAGTGGAATTCGTTGCCATTTCCTTCTCCAGGGGATCTTCCTGACTCAGGGATCAAACCCACATCTCCTGCATTTGCAGGGGAATTCTTTTCCGCTACACCACCTGGGAAGTCCAAAACCTTGAGGTAGAATATTGTTACTGTTTAGTCACTAAGTCGTCTCCAACTCTTTTGCAGCCCCAGGGACTATAGTCAACCAGGCTCCTCTCTCCATGGGATAAGTTAGAGTCCTGTTAAAACTGTTTGGCCTCTCTTCTTCTGATGTTTTCCTTTTAACCAAATTAGATAATTTGGGTAGAAAATAGGTTATCTTCTATGACCTTAGTATGTACAAAATGAATAAACCATCATTTTCTGTATTGTTGTATGGCCCTGCATGGAAAATACTCTCATCGTGAAGAAACAGAGATCCTCATTGGATTTTCGATTCACCCATCAGTGAACGTAGCTAATGTCTATGGAGCACTGTCTCCCAGTTCCTTAGCTAGTGCTATTTGGGAAAGCCGTGGATTTGGAGACTTGGATTATTCTTGGCTCTTGTCCCATTTTGGATGAATTTCTTCACCTCTCAAGCACTTAGTCTTTTTATCTGTGAAATGAGGTTGTTGTCCAGTTATGAGCAAAGCCTTCAAGTACTGCTTTCTGCACTTGGCAGAAGGGAGAATGAAATGGAGAGTTTGACTCCTTGAAATTCTTGGAATTGCTGCAGATTCAGCTTGTAATTCAGAACTCTGAGATGCTGTCTCAGTACCTATTAAATGATGGTAATACTTTTACTATGTTTAAATTAACCCATCTTTAAAAGGTTTAGTACTAAATTGCTTTTTCACTAAATCTCCTCATAAACCTATATAAAGAATGTAACCAATGCAACTCTTTAGTGAAGGGAATTTTCTTCTGAGTTTTTGTTCGTGCGGTGATTTGACCTTTTCATTTTGCTTTTCTTTATTTGAACATTTTGAATGACACTTTAACTATAGTGTGGTGGTGTTGTATTGTTTAGTCATTAAGTCGTGTCTGAATTTTTGTGACTCCATGGACTACAGCCCACCAGGTTCCTCTGTCCATGGGATTTCCAAAGCAAAAATAGTGGAATTCGTTGCCATTTCCTTCTCCAGGGGATCTTCCTGACTCAGGGATCAAACCCACATCTCCTGCATTTGCAGGGGAATTCTTTTCCGCTACACCACCTGGGAAGTCCAAAACCTTGAGGTAGAATATTGTTACTGTTTAGTCACTAAGTCGTCTCCAACTCTTTTGCAGCCCCAGGGACTATAGTCAACCAGGCTCCTCTCTCCATGGGATAAGTTAGAGTCCTGTTAAAACTGTTTGGCCTCTCTTCTTCTGATGTTTTCCTTTTAACCAAATTAGATAATTTGGGTAGAAAATAGGTTATCTTCTATGACCTTAGTATGTACAAAATGAATAAACCATCATTTTCTGTATTGTTGTATGGCCCTGCATGGAAAATACTCTCATCAATAATTATATAGTCATGAATTTACATTGGCCTTTGCGTTTATGCTGAAGGTCAATTGCTTCTTTTACATTTCAAAGTAAAGTTTTCTAACAAGGATGACTTACCCCAGAACTACAGTTTACTCTCTTGGTTCTTTGCATCCACATGGTGGTCAGAAGAAGGCTGGGCAAGGCAATGGAAGAATATTCACTCTGATCGAGACCACATGGCCAGCCTCCAGGATTCCTGTCTTTGTGAATGCAATCTATGGAGCATGGTTTTAGCTGCTGGAACCACGTTCTCATGGTGTTGACATTCACTGCCACTTTTTTTGTTGTTTAACATTGGTTGATACATTTTGAGACGCTGTTGGGGTCCAAATGCTGAAAATCCAGCAAACAGAATTAATCTGTTTTCCTCCAAAGAGCTTGTCCTGTAGAAATGAATATTACCATACCATGTTGTGAGTTACTTAATACACACAGCAGGCCTGACTGCACTGCTGATGGATTGGAGTTTAAAAGGGACTTAGGCCTCTTCTTCTGAAGGCTGCTCATAGAGGTAGGCTGTGGCAGAGTTTGGGTTCCAGGAGGCCTTATTAGCTGAAAATTAAGTTTGGAAGTCCTTCAGTTCTCCCCTCCCTTCTTCCCCTTACTGACTGTGCCTCCTTTGTTTCTGCCCAAAGCTCACAGACTCACTTGGACCTACTTTCTAAGCTTCAGAAAGCCAGATGCCACTGCTTCTAGCCAGTGGCAGAGCAGTAGCATCATTGCAAAGGGGAGTGCGTTTTTACACAAAAGAAATCATACTGACCATCTGAATCATACCGACCATCTCATCTGCTTGGAGGGAGAAAGGGGCTCTGCAGTTACACACACATTTCTGTTTATTAGGGCTCTAGGTTGTTCACAGCAACTTATTCCCATCTGGACACCATTCCGAGTGCGAACTTGAATGTCTACAGGTCCCTTGGTTTTGATCAGGGTTGTTTTGGAGTTGATGATACCCAAGACTTTGTCACACCTTTCTTATGAAGAGATTCTCGTGCTTCCTGTTATATATCCAGTGTTACTTGCCTGATTATAAAAACAGCTCATCCAGAACAACACCTCATTCTAAATTTGTCGATTTTTAACTGAGCAAAACATACTGTATTTTGTATGGGTTTATTTTCTAAAAGCTATTATTTTTGGTTAATAATCAAAACATACTTGTATCCCATAAGTACACACTCAAAAAAATTTGATCACGCACTTTTTTGTTTGCATCCACATGGTGGTCAGAAGAAGGCTGGGCAAGGCAATGGAAGAATATTCACTCTGATCGAGACCACATGGCCAGCCTCCAGGATTCCTGTCTTTGTGAATGCAATCTATGGAGCATGGTTTTAGCTGCTGGAACCACGTTCTCATGGTGTTGACATTCACTGCCACTTTTTTTGTTGTTTAACATTGGTTGATACATTTTGAGACGCTGTTGGGGTCCAAATGCTGAAAATCCAGCAAACAGAATTAATCTGTTTTCCTCCAAAGAGCTTGTCCTGTAGAAATGAATATTACCATACCATGTTGTGAGTTACTTAATACACACAGCAGGCCTGACTGCACTGCTGATGGATTGGAGTTTAAAAGGGACTTAGGCCTCTTCTTCTGAAGGCTGCTCATAGAGGTAGGCTGTGGCAGAGTTTGGGTTCCAGGAGGCCTTATTAGCTGAAAATTAAGTTTGGAAGTCCTTCAGTTCTCCCCTCCCTTCTTCCCCTTACTGACTGTGCCTCCTTTGTTTCTGCCCAAAGCTCACAGACTCACTTGGACCTACTTTCTAAGCTTCAGAAAGCCAGATGCCACTGCTTCTAGCCAGTGGCAGAGCAGTAGCATCATTGCAAAGGGGAGTGCGTTTTTACACAAAAGAAATCATACTGACCATCTGAATCATACCGACCATCTCATCTGCTTGGAGGGAGAAAGGGGCTCTGCAGTTACACACACATTTCTGTTTATTAGGGCTCTAGGTTGTTCACAGCAACTTATTCCCATCTGGACACCATTCCGAGTGCGAACTTGAATGTCTACAGGTCCCTTGGTTTTGATCAGGGTTGTTTTGGAGTTGATGATACCCAAGACTTTGTCACACCTTTCTTATGAAGAGATTCTCGTGCTTCCTGTTATATATCCAGTGTTACTTGCCTGATTATAAAAACAGCTCATCCAGAACAACACCTCATTCTAAATTTGTCGATTTTTAACTGAGCAAAACATACTGTATTTTGTATGGGTTTATTTTCTAAAAGCTATTATTTTTGGTTAATAATCAAAACATACTTGTATCCCATAAGTACACACTCATAGAAGAAAAAGATTAAAAGGTAGATCAAGCAGCAAAAAGAGGTCAGAAACTAGGCACATGTAGAATGTAGTGTTTGTCTTCCAATGCAAAGAATACATAATCAACAATTCAGAATAATACTTGTCAATTGCTTTTCAACACCTTTTTTGAGTTTCTCTTCATTTTTTTGCCTGCACGTGTGTGTGCATGCTCATTTACTTCAATTGTGCCTGACTTTTTGCAACCCTATGGACCTTAGCCCACCAAGCTCCCCTATCCATGGGATTCTCAAGGCAAAATACTAGAGTGGGTTGCCATTTCCTCCTCCAGGGAATCTTCCTGGCCCAGGCCTCAAACCCACAACTCTTTTGTCTCCTGTATTGGCAGGCAGGTTTTTTACCACTAGCTCCACCTGGAAAGTCCTAGAATAGTAACTTATTCTAAACTGGAATGTGAGTCAGGATCATCTGGAGGGCTTGTTCAGATACAGACTTCTGGGCACCACTCCCCAAATTTTGCAGTCGGACCGAATGGGTTCTGAGAATTGTATTTCTCACAAGATCTCAGGTGATTCTCATGCAACTGATCTAGGGTTCACTTATGAGAAAGACTGTTCTCAGTGAATGGGTTTATTCTTATGGCTGGCTCTTGGAGGTGGTCCATGCAGAGGACGAGGAGCCTCCTCTCTCTTTCCATCATGGCTTCTAGTTGTATGTTCTTCCTCCGCAACTACACCTTTGATTTTAGGTGATAAAAAGTGATCAGAGTAGGAATGGTTGTTCACAGTTACTCTCACCTCCATCATGTTTCCAGTATCCTTAGGGACAGATCCATGTTTTAAACCCATGAAGAACATGTGTGTGTGTGTATATATATATACACACACACATATATATATATATATATATATATATATATATATATATAAATCAGGAATCAGTTGTAAAGGCCCCACTTTTGTCTAAGGTGTCCCAAACCCTTTGTTCCTACTACTGTTCTCATCTAACCCAGAATTCTGCAAGTGACTGCCCCAAGGGTTGGCACTTTTTTTTTTTTGGAAATAAAGTTTTATTGACACACAGACACCCTCATGCATTTATTTATTACCTATGGCTTCACAAGTGGCACAGGGCTAAAGAATCTGCTAATGCAAGAGATACAAACAGCAGCAGGTTCAGTCACTGCATCTGGAAGATTCCCTGGGGTGGGAAATGGCTGCCTACTCCAGGCTTCTTGCCTGGAAAATTCCATGGACAGAGGAGCCTGGTGGGCCACAGTCCACAGGGTTGCAGTTGGACACCACAGAGCAACTGTAATGGTGGAGTCAAGTGTTTGCAATAAAAGAAGAAAATGAAAACTTTGTAGAATGTTCTTAGAGTTGGAGAGAGGAGGAAATAGCAAAGGGAAGTAGAATATTTTCACTAGGTATATTCTTAGGTACTAAGAAAGGGAACTCCTACAAAAAGGGAATACTTGGCAGAACTTGTGTTTCCCTTTAAAATCACGTCATACTCTCATCAAAAGAAAAAGAACTTTAGGAAGTGAATAATGAAAGCAGATGCATTCTTTTCTCTAGTGCAGCTGGGAGAAAAACTGGGATTGGCATTTTCTTTATCAGGAGATCTTTCTTCCTAATTGTTCTGCTACTGAAGCAGGGGAGGGGAAGCAAGGGATTGTAATTGTTCATTTATTGCTTTCTTTGTTTTGTTCTTCCAACAAGCAGCAGACAACCATGTTTTCCTATGCGGTTTAATCTCATTACACACTTTCTCTGTGACTAAGCGTTAAACTAACAGTTCATAACGGGATTACATAGATGGGTTTATTTTCCAGTTTTCTAAACAAGGTTATTCAAGGATACTTCCTGAGGTAGTACTTTTTTTTCTATTTTGTTTTTCTTTATTCAGGTCTTTTAAAAAATATTTATTTATTTGGCTGGGCTAGGTCTTAGTTGCAGTATATGGGATCTAGCTCCCTAACCAGGGAGCAGAGGGAGCCTGGAGTCTTAGCCACTAGACCACCAAAGAAATCCCTATTCAGGTTTTTTGCTTTCGATTTTTTGCCTCATCCTCCTTTCCTTCGCCTCAAACTTTCAGTTTAAGAGAGATTTTCTATAAGAAAAGGCAGTGCTTATTCTTTCTCTCTCCTTCTGGAAGGTAGGATTGCTTTAAAGCTTATCATAGTGTCAGCGAGGATTTGAGCCTCATCAGCTGTGCACATGTGTGTTGGAAAGAGGTTTATGACAAGAAAGCCAAACAAGGTTTCTTCTGAATCTGTTACTTCCCACAAAAATTGTAGGTTATGTGATAGTATTGGCACCATCTCCTCACCCTTGCATTAGATTCAACTTCAAGGGCAAATAGTAATTTCTGATGTAATGAATGGAACTTCACATATACTCTGACAGTAAATCGCACAGATGAGATCCCTCAATAAAGCCCCTTTTCAAAGACACTCCATTAACCAAGTGCATCCTCGTAAATTGAAACAAAATCAAATTAATCACAGGCTTGCATCATATAATTAAAATTCCCCATATAAATTAATTCTAAAATTTTTCACAGGTATATTCTTAGGTACTAAGAAAGGAACTCCTACAAAAAGGGAATACTTGGCAGAACTTGTGTTTCCCTTTAAAATCACGTCATACTCTCATCAAAAGAAAAGAACTTTAGGAAGTGAATAATGAAAGCAGATGCATTCTTTTCTCTAGTGCAGCTGGGAGAAAAACTGGGATTGGCATTTTCTTTATCAGGAGATCTTTCTTCCTAATTGTTCTGCTACTGAAGCAGGGGAGGGGAAGCAAGGGATTGTAATTGTTCATTTATTGCTTTCTTTGTTTTGTTCTTCCAACAAGCAGCAGACAACCATGTTTTCCTATGCGGTTTAATCTCATTACACACTTTCTCTGTGACTAAGCGTTAAACTAACAGTTCATAACGGGATTACATAGATGGGTTTATTTTCCAGTTTTCTAAACAAGGTTATTCAAGGATACTTCCTGAGGTAGTACTTTTTTTTCTATTTTGTTTTTCTTTATTCAGGTCTTTTAAAAAATATTTATTTATTTGGCTGGGCTAGGTCTTAGTTGCAGTATATGGGATCTAGCTCCCTAACCAGGGAGCAGAGGGAGCCTGGAGTCTTAGCCACTAGACCACCAAAGAAATCCCTATTCAGGTTTTTTGCTTTCGATTTTTTGCCTCATCCTCCTTTCCTTCGCCTCAAACTTTCAGTTTAAGAGAGATTTTCTATAAGAAAAGGCAGTGCTTATTCTTTCTCTCTCCTTCTGGAAGGTAGGATTGCTTTAAAGCTTATCATAGTGTCAGCGAGGATTTGAGCCTCATCAGCTGTGCACATGTGTGTTGGAAAGAGGTTTATGACAAGAAAGCCAAACAAGGTTTCTTCTGAATCTGTTACTTCCCACAAAAATTGTAGGTTATGTGATAGTATTGGCACCATCTCCTCACCCTTGCATTAGATTCAACTTCAAGGGCAAATAGTAATTTCTGATGTAATGAATGGAACTTCACATATACTCTGACAGTAAATCGCACAGATGAGATCCCTCAATAAAGCCCCTTTTCAAAGACACTCCATTAACCAAGTGCATCCTCGTAAATTGAAACAAAATCAAATTAATCACAGGCTTGCATCCTATAATTAAAATTCCATATATAAATTGATTCTAATAAAAATATCCAAATACAAATGAATTCTTCTCTTCTGTTTTGCACCCACCTTCAGTGAATGTGTGACTAAAATGATGTCTTTTGTTATGATCTAGTTTAGAATGGGAAAACTCGTTACTGTCTGTTCATGGTCCTAAGAAATGGCTGTTATGCTTTGTGACCAGTCATGTCTGACTCTTCATGACCCCTGTGGACTGTAGCCCAGCTAGGCTCCTCTGTCTGTAGGATTTTTCCAGCAAGTGGGTTGCCATTTCCTTCTCCGCGGCATCTCCCCAGTCTAGGGATCAAATCCCTATCTCTTGAGTCTCCTTCATTGGCAGGCAGAAGTCTTTACCATTGCCTATCTTGGAAGGCCAATGTCAGGTGTATGCTGAAGGATTGTGGAAGTTTAGTTATGGGAAAAAGCATCTTAGGATTTAGGTGGGGGGTTTATTTTTCTCATTGAAACAGTATAGGGTTTGTGATTGTGTATAAGCTGAGGCCTTTGTTTTTTTGGCTGGAACACTCTTACAAGCAGATTCAAGGATTCAAAGGTAATGATTTCTGAGGTTTTACAGTCACATCTGTTGGTTTGGTGACCAAAGTACATTGCATATTTATAGTTGACTGAGAACGGTAGACTATTAGAGCTTGAAGCTACATTAATATTCGTAACAGTATTAGGGGACAGGACCTTGAAAAACTGACTCTAATTAATCAATAAACATATCTGTTGAACTTCTGCTATGCAATGATGACTGAGCTGGGAGGCACAGGAGTATAGGTGCATTTTACTGCCTCTATGTGCACATGTGTGTTGGAAAGAGGTTTATGACAAGAAAGCCAAACAAGGTTTCTTCTGAATCTGTTACTTCCCACAAAAATTGTAGGTTATGTGATAGTATTGGCACCATCTCCTCACCCTTGCATTAGATTCAACTTCAAGGGCAAATAGTAATTTCTGATGTAATGAATGGAACTTCACATATACTCTGACAGTAAATCGCACAGATGAGATCCCTCAATAAAGCCCCTTTTCAAAGACACTCCATTAACCAAGTGCATCCTCGTAAATTGAAACAAAATCAAATTAATCACAGGCTTGCATCCTATAATTAAAATTCCATATATAAATTGATTCTAATAAAAATATCCAAATACAAATGAATTCTTCTCTTCTGTTTTGCACCCACCTTCAGTGAATGTGTGACTAAAATGATGTCTTTTGTTATGATCTAGTTTAGAATGGGAAAACTCGTTACTGTCTGTTCATGGTCCTAAGAAATGGCTGTTATGCTTTGTGACCAGTCATGTCTGACTCTTCATGACCCCTGTGGACTGTAGCCCAGCTAGGCTCCTCTGTCTGTAGGATTTTTCCAGCAAGTGGGTTGCCATTTCCTTCTCCGCGGCATCTCCCCAGTCTAGGGATCAAATCCCTATCTCTTGAGTCTCCTTCATTGGCAGGCAGAAGTCTTTACCATTGCCTATCTTGGAAGGCCAATGTCAGGTGTATGCTGAAGGATTGTGGAAGTTTAGTTATGGGAAAAAGCATCTTAGGATTTAGGTGGGGGGTTTATTTTTCTCATTGAAACAGTATAGGGTTTGTGATTGTGTATAAGCTGAGGCCTTTGTTTTTTTGGCTGGAACACTCTTACAAGCAGATTCAAGGATTCAAAGGTAATGATTTCTGAGGTTTTACAGTCACATCTGTTGGTTTGGTGACCAAAGTACATTGCATATTTATAGTTGACTGAGAACGGTAGACTATTAGAGCTTGAAGCTACATTAATATTCGTAACAGTATTAGGGGACAGGACCTTGAAAAACTGACTCTAATTAATCAATAAACATATCTGTTGAACTTCTGCTATGCAATGATGACTGAGCTGGGAGGCACAGGAGTATAGGTGCATTTTACTGCCTCATTAAGACTCCAGGGCGTAAAGGCTTGAAGATGTAACTAGGCAGAGAGATGCATGAGATGTGACAACTGGTTATGCAAAGAGTGTTAGGTGAGGTCAGAGAATGAAGAACTGTGAAGGCTGTGAAATTTGAAAATATTCCAAATTACTCAGGTTGCCTGGAGGGGTGGGATGGGAAGGGTAATGGGGCGGGGGGTAGGTTCGGAGGTGGAGATGTGGTGGTGCATATGTATGCATATGGCAAATTCAGGTTGATGTGTAGCAGTAAGCAACAAGACTCTGTAAAAATCATAATAATAATAGTAATAAAATTAAATTTAAAAATTACTCAGATTGTGGAAAAAGAAGAAGATAGCCTCACTCATTCATCTATTCAGTAAATCATGAACCATGGGAATGATCTCTGTGTACTCTTCCCATACTTTCTTCCTGTCCATTTGCTACCGTGGAGGCTGTTCCCGGCCACTAGTCACAGTCAGTTTTTAGCTTGAAAGCTCCAATCCTAAACCCTCTTACCTTCTCCACTGACTTCACTCTTCTAAGTCTCACTCCCCTTTTCCATTTTATTAATTTCTCTCTCTAATTGACCATGCATGCTTAGTTGTGTCTGACTCATTGCGACCCTAGCCCTCCAGGTTCCTCTTTCCATGGGGTTTCCCAGGCAAGAATACTGGAGTGGATAGCCATTTTCTTCTGCAGGGTATCTTCCCAACCCAGGGTTTGAACGTGAATCTCCTCCTGCAGCTTCTATATTGGCAGGCAGATTCTTTACCACTGAGCTGTGTGGGAAGGCCAGTTTCTCTCACTGCTGCATCAGTCTACTACCATTCTTTGGTATTTTCCATCTTAAAATAGACAAGTAAATGACCTCTTGATTCCACACTTCAGAGTTCACCTCAACAAGTCTTCAAGGATTCAAAGGTAATGATTTCTGAGGTTTTACAGTCACATCTGTTGGTTTGGTGACCAAAGTACATTGCATATTTATAGTTGACTGAGAACGGTAGACTATTAGAGCTTGAAGCTACATTAATATTCGTAACAGTATTAGGGGACAGGACCTTGAAAACTGACTCTAATTAATCAATAAACATATCTGTTGAACTTCTGCTATGCAATGATGACTGAGCTGGGAGGCACAGGAGTATAGGTGCATTTTACTGCCTCATTAAGACTCCAGGGCGTAAAGGCTTGAAGATGTAACTAGGCAGAGAGATGCATGAGATGTGACAACTGGTTATGCAAAGAGTGTTAGGTGAGGTCAGAGAATGAAGAACTGTGAAGGCTGTGAAATTTGAAAATATTCCAAATTACTCAGGTTGCCTGGAGGGGTGGGATGGGAAGGGTAATGGGGCGGGGGGTAGGTTCGGAGGTGGAGATGTGGTGGTGCATATGTATGCATATGGCAAATTCAGGTTGATGTGTAGCAGTAAGCAACAAGACTCTGTAAAAATCATAATAATAATAGTAATAAAATTAAATTTAAAAATTACTCAGATTGTGGAAAAAGAAGAAGATAGCCTCACTCATTCATCTATTCAGTAAATCATGAACCATGGGAATGATCTCTGTGTACTCTTCCCATACTTTCTTCCTGTCCATTTGCTACCGTGGAGGCTGTTCCCGGCCACTAGTCACAGTCAGTTTTTAGCTTGAAAGCTCCAATCCTAAACCCTCTTACCTTCTCCACTGACTTCACTCTTCTAAGTCTCACTCCCCTTTTCCATTTTATTAATTTCTCTCTCTAATTGACCATGCATGCTTAGTTGTGTCTGACTCATTGCGACCCTAGCCCTCCAGGTTCCTCTTTCCATGGGGTTTCCCAGGCAAGAATACTGGAGTGGATAGCCATTTTCTTCTGCAGGGTATCTTCCCAACCCAGGGTTTGAACGTGAATCTCCTCCTGCAGCTTCTATATTGGCAGGCAGATTCTTTACCACTGAGCTGTGTGGGAAGGCCAGTTTCTCTCACTGCTGCATCAGTCTACTACCATTCTTTGGTATTTTCCATCTTAAAATAGACAAGTAAATGACCTCTTGATTCCACACTTCAGAGTTCACCTCAAAACAGGCCCCTGTTCACATCCAAGCCTCTTGAGAGATACTGTCTTCCTACCTTCTGCATGTCCTCGTTTCCCACGCACCCTCCCTCCTCCCATCACGCTTCCATCTCCATCCTCCATCAAAACGGCTCTTCTCAGATCATCAGTGACCTCCACGTGCAAGAGCTAATGTCGGTTCTCATTCCCTGCTCCTGCCTCTTATCTCAGCATCTTTGAAAATAGGTGATTACATTTTCCTTGGAAAACTTTCTTGATGGTTTCCCTCTTGTCTCTCATTCCACGGGCAGTTTCTCTTCTATATTCTTTGCTGAGTATTTTCTCCCTACACCTAGCACCTAAATATTTGCTATAAATAGGGCTTGCCCTGGACTTTCTCTTCTCAAGGTACCTAATACTTACTCTTGTAGAGTGAAAGTCCACGGAGGTGTAAGGCGTGGTCCGTCTTGGTCACTGCTGTATTCTAAGCACACAGAACAATGCCTGGAATGATACAAGAGGTGGGTTAACATCAGGGATAAATAAGATGCCTGTGCAGTGCCAGCGGCCTGGGGAAATGCATGATGTCAGCACTGCCTTCAAGTCACTGACAATCAAAAGGATTTGCTCATTCTCCTTGGACCATAGACTTCTAAACTATTATGGAAGCACAGTATGGTTATACTGTGTTGGATGTATACAGGGGCAGGAATTACACATATTTTGTTGTATAAATTTGGCACTATTCACTTGAGTTTCCCAGTTTGTCCAGCAGAGAACAACCTCCTTTATGTAAAGAAAAAAATTCCACTCATTCTCAAGGAAAAGGAAGGAAAAGCAGCTCTTGCCTTGGAGTGACAAGAAGGTGGTCTTCATATGCATTTATTCTTTTCTGAGCCTCAGAGATGAGGTTTGGCCGTGCACCTGCCATGCATTCAAGGTCGCTCCTCTACACGATTCACTCACGAACAATACTCAGCTGTCCCCAGGTCACTCACTCCCTGCTTTCCTGCTGATTTCAGCAGCTTCCTTGGGGTCCTCTCTGTTCGTTGTTCCCTCTGACCTTCTCTTTTTCCCTTGGAAAACTTTCATGTGCTGTGTTATCTGATGACTCTGCCTCATAAGGTATTTGGTGTGCTTGTATAACTTCCCAAGGAAAAAAGTGCACTTGCCTTTAACCTTTCCAATTCTTGTCTCTGTCTTCACATTTGAGATTGTATCAACCATGGGAAAGGTCCACATCTTGCCTTTTGCTATGTCTCCTTCCTAAAATTAGACCATTGAATTAGAGTGTCCTTGGAGACTTCTCCTTTTCCCAGAGAACAGAGTCTTCAAAGATCTTTCCTTTGTGCTTATAAAACATTTAACATACTCAGAAAATTTCTTTTATTATGAAATTCCAAGTGCAATTATGATAATTATTAGGAAAAGATCATGCACACCAGTCATGTACCAGGGGACCACTACCCAATATCTGTTACATTGTAAGCAGAGTATTCTTTTAAATGTGTCATTACCTTACTGGCTATATTGCTATTTGTATGTGTTTGTCAGTAAACTGGCATATGGTTACTAAGATGTATCTGTTATGAATTTGCCTTCATCTCTAATGACTTCCTCATGTAGTCATCAAGATTTACAGACTTTTTAGTAACATGGGCCTTTAAGTCAGTTGCAGTTGGTGAATATGTCTGTCTTCTGAATGATCACCACTCCCTCCCCACTTTGCCTGACTTATCTAAAGGAAGTTTCAGAATCCTGCAGAGAAGCCAGCAGAGGAAGACAGAGTCTTGGTAGTTTTACAGGCAGCAGAATAAGGAGGGAGACGATCCTGTTAGTCACAGAAACTGGTCTATCTTTTGTAGAGCTGGTCTGAGCTGTAGCCTCTTAGTCTCAGCTTCTGTGTCACTACATCACATTGTGCCCCTGAAGCTGAGGGTGTTGTTGACATTGACCTAAGGTGGGCATTTGTGAGAATGGGATGTGGGTATCTCTTGTGTTCCATTGCCAACACATGGGCAATGCCTGACCTCCCAAATACTGGGTAAGGGTTTCTTTCACTCTCTGAAGCCATTTGTTTTTAGTTGTATCACTGAACAGATACATTTTATCAGTGAAGCCATGATGGTAGTACTATGGGAAAGAATAGATCTAGGAAAAATTTGGCCTGCCAGGATTCAAACAGAAATGGAAGAAATTTGCATTCATCAGATTTTCTAAGAATTTCATAGGCAAGAAATGCATAATCTTAAACTGGTATATTTGTGTTTATACTCAGTGTTTTCTTTTAGGTTTGTCCTTAGCGTTGTTGGAAATGCTCTTTCTCTTTGTTGTAGGTTCTTCATTAAAATTGGAAAATAAAACATCTACCCACCTACTATCGAATCTTTTGACTTTGCCAAGTAGGCTTCAGATATTGCTGTTGATCTTTTACATTTTGTTGATGTTGTTATTAGTTAAAAAGCTATTACTAAATCTACACGAAAATGTGGCCATGATTTGGTCTTGACCAGTGCCCAATGCCCATTTACTTGGTGGGGGAGATTCACAAATGGTGAAACATCAGAAATGAAGAGACCACAGTTGAAGTATTTCAAAATGTAACTAAGAGGGGATATATCATTTAAACATGTATAGTGACCCCACAGACTGTTGCTTATCAGTCTTCTCTGTCCTTGGAATTCTCCAGGCAAGAATACTACAGTGGCTTTCCATTTCCTCTCCCAGGGGATCTTTCCAACTCAGGGACTGAATACAGGTCTCCTGTATTGGAAGCAGATGCTTTACCATCTGAGCCTCTAGGAAACCCATGATGTCTGTCTTCTGAATGATCACCACTCCCTCCCACTTTGCCTGACTTATCTAAAGGAAGTTTCAGAATCCTGCAGAGAAGCCAGCAGAGGAAGACAGAGTCTTGGTAGTTTTACAGGCAGCAGAATAAGGAGGGAGACGATCCTGTTAGTCACAGAAACTGGTCTATCTTTTGTAGAGCTGGTCTGAGCTGTAGCCTCTTAGTCTCAGCTTCTGTGTCACTACATCACATTGTGCCCCTGAAGCTGAGGGTGTTGTTGACATTGACCTAAGGTGGGCATTTGTGAGAATGGGATGTGGGTATCTCTTGTGTTCCATTGCCAACACATGGGCAATGCCTGACCTCCCAAATACTGGGTAAGGGTTTCTTTCACTCTCTGAAGCCATTTGTTTTTAGTTGTATCACTGAACAGATACATTTTATCAGTGAAGCCATGATGGTAGTACTATGGGAAAGAATAGATCTAGGAAAAATTTGGCCTGCCAGGATTCAAACAGAAATGGAAGAAATTTGCATTCATCAGATTTTCTAAGAATTTCATAGGCAAGAAATGCATAATCTTAAACTGGTATATTTGTGTTTATACTCAGTGTTTTCTTTTAGGTTTGTCCTTAGCGTTGTTGGAAATGCTCTTTCTCTTTGTTGTAGGTTCTTCATTAAAATTGGAAAATAAAACATCTACCCACCTACTATCGAATCTTTTGACTTTGCCAAGTAGGCTTCAGATATTGCTGTTGATCTTTTACATTTTGTTGATGTTGTTATTAGTTAAAAAGCTATTACTAAATCTACACGAAAATGTGGCCATGATTTGGTCTTGACCAGTGCCCAATGCCCATTTACTTGGTGGGGGAGATTCACAAATGGTGAAACATCAGAAATGAAGAGACCACAGTTGAAGTATTTCAAAATGTAACTAAGAGGGGATATATCATTTAAACATGTATAGTGACCCCACAGACTGTTGCTTATCAGTCTTCTCTGTCCTTGGAATTCTCCAGGCAAGAATACTACAGTGGCTTTCCATTTCCTCTCCCAGGGGATCTTTCCAACTCAGGGACTGAATACAGGTCTCCTGTATTGGAAGCAGATGCTTTACCATCTGAGCCTCTAGGGAAACCCAGAAGTAAAAACACACTTATCCAAATATATTCTTAGAAAACTATTGAGTTATAATTCAACAGAGACATGGAGTGAGTGAGTGGACAATCCAGGGCTCACTTTTTCAAGAGTTTTATGCGCTGAGATAGGGAAAGACTATTGGTTCTGGCAATCAGATTCTTTAGAATTAGAATAATACAGGTATGGGGTATGAAGAGGCAAAATTCAGTATTTCCTCTTAGATTCTGAACCATGCTTATGCAGTCTTGGGTAACTGACTATTTTACTGAGCCTCAACTTCTTCATTTGTAAGTGGGAATAATTGTAGTGTTGATGTGAAGTTTAATTAAGGTAATGGTTATACAATTATGAAGTATAGTGCCTGACACATAGTAAGGAACATCATGAATTGCCATCATGCCAGAGAATGAATGAAATTGATGGCTGCTTAACTAAAACAAAATGAAGTGATATTGAATGACTTCTAGACAGACCTTTATTGGGGGGGGGGGGCAAATTTTGATATAAATTTCTGAGGAAAGTTACTATTCTCCCTGTTATAGTTAATTCTTACAGTATCTCTGGAAAGAAGCAGAAAGAGATTCAAACTTGGACCAGAAGATTGAAGGCATTGCAGGAAGCGATGCTCAAGCTTTATTCTCTGATTCATGTGAGCTGACTACTATGTAACTGGCAAGTCACCCATCCGTGACTTTAAAAAGGCCATTTACTCGGTATTCCAAGTGACCCAGGGTACCCTCTTAGTGTTTAGAAATACCTACCTGGAAGAAGTGCTTAAACTCTAGAAACATTTGCGTGTTTGGGTCCTGTGCCCTTAGTATGCTATTTCTAGCTCTTCATTTTCAATTGATCCTTCTTCCTGCTACATCCTGGGAAAGAGACCCTTACCCCAAGGGCTCCCTCTGCTGACATCTATCAGTCATCTTAAGCCATTAACTTTCAGCACCTATTTAAAAGCCTAATTTTCTACACAAACTCTGGCTTGAGGAGAGAGAGAGAATATATTTTCTCTAATACAATGCTTTAAAAATAGAAAAATAAATACTTTGGGGACACTGTTTTTTAACTGTCATTTATTGTTGCTAATGAGTGGTTGTTATTTAATTGTGTGTTTATATTAAACATGTCTCATGCCAATGTGATAGCCAAAGGCTTGACTAATAGAGAAAGAAAGCAAAAATAAAAAACTTAGGGGGTAGATGCACTAATGAATAGAAATAAAATTGGTTACTTGAACAATAGGTCTCCAAAATGGATAGTTTCCAGGAAAGGCATCCCCTTGCACAGTCAGTGGTTCTTTCTCAGCTCCCAGCCAGTGTATTAATCTACTTGTGTAATATGTCTTTTTTTTCCCCAGCCTTAGTAACTGAAGGACTCTTGTGTTATATTGTGTGTGCATTCAGTCATGCCTGACTCGTTGCAACCTCATGAACTGTAACCTGCCAGGCTGTTCTGTCTATGGCAAGAATACTGGAGTGGGTTGGCATTTCCTACTCCAGGGGCTCTTCGCTACCCGGGGATCGAACCCACATCTCTTGTGTCTCCTGCTTTGGCAGGCAGTTTTTTTACTGTTAGTGCCACCTGGGAAGAAACCAAAGTGGGTGGGTCTGGCCCTTTTCCTAATGCTGTCTGGCCAATTTTCTCAGAACAGGGAGACTTTCCAGGCCTGCCTGTGCTATGGCTTCAGGGTCAGGCTGGATTTTACTAATTTTGTCACCATTCATCTCAAAAGGGGAATATGGTGTAACCCTCATTGCAGGAAGCGATGCTCAAGCTTTATTCTCTGATTCATGTGAGCTGACTACTATGTAACTGGCAAGTCACCCATCCGTGACTTTAAAAAGGCCATTTACTCGGTATTCCAAGTGACCCAGGGTACCCTCTTAGTGTTTAGAAATACCTACCTGGAAGAAGTGCTTAAACTCTAGAAACATTTGCGTGTTTGGGTCCTGTGCCCTTAGTATGCTATTTCTAGCTCTTCATTTTCAATTGATCCTTCTTCCTGCTACATCCTGGGAAAGAGACCCTTACCCCAAGGGCTCCCTCTGCTGACATCTATCAGTCATCTTAAGCCATTAACTTTCAGCACCTATTTAAAAGCCTAATTTTCTACACAAACTCTGGCTTGAGGAGAGAGAGAGAATATATTTTCTCTAATACAATGCTTTAAAAATAGAAAAATAAATACTTTGGGGACACTTTTTTTTAACTGTCATTTATTGTTGCTAATGAGTGGTTGTTATTTAATTGTGTGTTTATATTAAACATGTCTCATGCCAATGTGATAGCCAAAGGCTTGACTAATAGAGAAAGAAAGCAAAAATAAAAAACTTAGGGGGTAGATGCACTAATGAATAGAAATAAAATTGGTTACTTGAACAATAGGTCTCCAAAATGGATAGTTTCCAGGAAAGGCATCCCCTTGCACAGTCAGTGGTTCTTTCTCAGCTCCCAGCCAGTGTATTAATCTACTTGTGTAATATGTCTTTTTTTTCCCCAGCCTTAGTAACTGAAGGACTCTTGTGTTATATTGTGTGTGCATTCAGTCATGCCTGACTCGTTGCAACCTCATGAACTGTAACCTGCCAGGCTGTTCTGTCTATGGCAAGAATACTGGAGTGGGTTGGCATTTCCTACTCCAGGGGCTCTTCGCTACCCGGGGATCGAACCCACATCTCTTGTGTCTCCTGCTTTGGCAGGCAGTTTTTTTACTGTTAGTGCCACCTGGGAAGAAACCAAAGTGGGTGGGTCTGGCCCTTTTCCTAATGCTGTCTGGCCAATTTTCTCAGAACAGGGAGACTTTCCAGGCCTGCCTGTGCTATGGCTTCCAGGGTCAGGCTGGATTTTACTAATTTTGTCACCATTCATCTCAAAGAAATACAGGTCGGGTGACTTGTTTTTCAAGTCAATGCAAATTGGTTTATGCGTTAAAATTCACTGATCTTCTCACCTCAATTGGAAAAATGTCTCACTATATTGATTGACCAAAGGAAGGACTCAGTGAGGTCAAATGCATTTTAGATGCTTCTCAAATTGTCCTCAATCATTCCTTCTTAGAAAGTTGAATCTTGTGACCATGGCATTAAGACTGGGGAAACATCCTCCATCAGGTCCTATTAGGTAATTTGCTCCAAACCAAGGCATTTGCATATTTTCCTTCAAGGGATCACCCATACCAGCTCCACTCAGTAGCTCCCCATTCCCATGATGACATTAGCATCATTCCTTCCAAAATGTTTTCTCTAAATCCCTAGTCTGTAGTGCTGTTCTTCACCATACCTTGTGAGAGACCTGTGTTCCTCTCTGAGAACAAATTGCATAATTTCTTACGAATACATTTGTCAAGATTGTATTGTCCTAATTCCATCCTGCTTTCCTAACTACAGTGTTAACTCTAAGAAAACTGCATCCATTGCTGTTCATTGTGTTATGCCATCAGTGAGCGTTAGCATGAGAGTTGGCTCATAGTAAGCCACCAACAAATATGCTGAATGAATGAGTGCGTAAGTGCGCAGCCTCCTGGATATTTTACTGTAAACTGACTTGCACAGGTCAAAAGGTGGAAGCAAGTTGAAGCTACACCTCTATAGTGTGAATGTCAATATAGCACCACCAGCAACATGTCCCTGTTTTGCTATTTAGAAAGAAGCTCACCATCTACCACTTCAGAGCTGAAATTCCTTCTCCACTCAGGTAGTTTTCAGTCAATTTCAAGTAAAACAAAATTGGACTCATTAGTCATTTCATTATTGGCTGCTCCCTCCTTCTGTTATCCTTCTTAATGGATACATCGCACCCTACCTTCTCAGAGCTGAAATTTTTGCAGCTTGATAGTGAGCATGCCTGTGGTTTCATGCTGCTGTTTTTTCTCTTCTGCTAATGATCCTTACAACTGTTTTCCACCTATTTTTACAGATGGGCCAATCTTCTTTACTAGGCTGTTTATATTTCTAAAAGCATCTGATTGATTGCAATTCTTCTTTCATTCCTGCTAAACATCATGGTCTCTGTTGCCCTTTTCATTTCCACATTTTAACAGATGAATTTCAATTTCACTTTCAGGAACTGTTTCTGAGCTAAGGAGTTTGAAGTATTTCTGACCAGGATCTTCCCCAGAGACAATTTAATTTTTTCAAATAATTGGAAACTATGTTTTCTTACAGAGAACATAGACAGACAGACAGACAGACAGACAGATAGATAGATAGATAGATAGATATGAAAGCATGAACTCTAGCACTCAGAATTCCATTTTGGCCTGAATTTTGCGTGTCTGGCTATCTATCTAAACCCATACTTGAGAGCTTATCCCTTTTGGGGGCTCATCAATAGCATCCATTCATTCTGTTTATCCTCCACCTCCATTCATTCAGTAATTTGAAGGAATAGCCAGCAGCCATGGGAAGGAGGAGATGGGCTGGCACCTGAGATGTCACATCTTTTTTCTTTTTCTTCTTCACCTCTTCTTTATTTTTATTCTTCAGTAAACCCAGCACCACAGATGGAAAGACATGGGCAGGGAATAAAGGAAAGCTGTCCCATCAGGACTAGGTGGAAGCCACCAACAAATATGCTGAATGAATGAGTGCGTAAGCGCAGCCTCCTGGATATTTTACTGTAAACTGACTTGCACAGGTCAAAAGGTGGAAGCAAGTTGAAGCTACACCTCTATAGTGTGAATGTCAATATAGCACCACCAGCAACATGTCCCTGTTTTGCTATTTAGAAAGAAGCTCACCATCTACCACTTCAGAGCTGAAATTCCTTCTCCACTCAGGTAGTTTTCAGTCAATTTCAAGTAAAACAAAATTGGACTCATTAGTCATTTCATTATTGGCTGCTCCCTCCTTCTGTTATCCTTCTTAATGGATACATCGCACCCTACCTTCTCAGAGCTGAAATTTTTGCAGCTTGATAGTGAGCATGCCTGTGGTTTCATGCTGCTGTTTTTTCTCTTCTGCTAATGATCCTTACAACTGTTTTCCACCTATTTTTACAGATGGGCCAATCTTCTTTACTAGGCTGTTTATATTTCTAAAAGCATCTGATTGATTGCAATTCTTCTTTCATTCCTGCTAAACATCATGGTCTCTGTTGCCCTTTTCATTTCCACATTTTAACAGATGAATTTCAATTTCACTTTCAGGAACTGTTTCTGAGCTAAGGAGTTTGAAGTATTTCTGACCAGGATCTTCCCCAGAGACAATTTAATTTTTTCAAATAATTGGAAACTATGTTTTCTTACAGAGAACATAGACAGACAGACAGACAGACAGACAGACAGATAGATAGATAGATAGATAGATATGAAAGCATGAACTCTAGCACTCAGAATTCCATTTTGGCCTGAATTTTGCGTGTCTGGCTATCTATCTAAACCCATACTTGAGAGCTTATCCCTTTTGGGGGCTCATCAATAGCATCCATTCATTCTGTTTATCCTCCACCTCCATTCATTCAGTAATTTGAAGGAATAGCCAGCAGCCATGGGAAGGAGGAGATGGGCTGGCACCTGAGATGTCACATCTTTTTTCTTTTTCTTCTTCACCTCTTCTTTATTTTTATTCTTCAGTAAACCCAGCACCACAGATGGAAAGACATGGGCAGGGAATAAGGAACTCTCCTCTTTGTTGCTAATTAGCTGTCCCTTCAGTTGGTCAATCAGCATCTCTTTCTGCACTTTCATTTGCCCATCTATTAAAGGATGGGAGTAAATTACATGAATTCAAAGACTCCACAAATACTCACAATCTAAGAAAACTGATGGATTTGTCATCTTCAGTCATCAAATGAGTCTTGATCCACTGGCAACAATAGGCAATAGCTTCACTATCAAATTATAGTTTCTAAATGATAAGCACTTCTGTGTTTAGGAGCTCCACCCCAAAGCTCAGCTCTTTCCTCACTTCACTCCAGTGAATGGAACAGCCTCTGACTCATTTCTACCCACTCTGTAACTCACAGCTCTAGGGTTTCCATACACGCTGGCAGGCGCAGTCACAAAGCAACAAGGCACTAACTGGTATCAAACCGGGAATATGATGGAGAGAAGAGAGCGCTTTAACGCTAGGACAGCTTCCCACTTTGAAAAGGCACTATCTGTGAAAAGGGAGACTGAACACAGAAAACACACATATCAGCCCTGTCTCTTCGTGCTTTCTGGATGGAGCTGGGACCCTTTGCCAGGAATGACATCCGTGGAGATGAAACTGCAGTATATGGGGGATTCCTTTGTTTGGAGAATCACTCTCCCCAGCCTTAAACATCTCATTAAGCATCTTCCTTAATTTTTGTGATGTCCAGAAGCTTTCAGAGATAATCTGAGCAGTCAGTGAACTGATGTGTCTGCCAGGGCATGAATAGCAAAGATCGTTGCATGTTTGCCCTGGGTCTATCAGCAGCAATAAATTTTAATCGGTTAGGCATTTTTCAAGCATGCTACTGTTTGCCAAACACTATTTTTGGCAGGCATCTGTAACAAAGCCTAATGCATTATGCATATTATTTCCACAGTATTTCATTGTATTAGCACATGTAGTATTTGTATGGAATTTTTGTAAATTCATTACTGAAGTATTATCATATTAATGACTCTGGTTTAAAAAGTATTTGAAAAAATATTAATATTCATAGAAAGTGTACATCGTATGGTGGGGAAATGGGAACCATCTATTATCATTTGAATTTCAGAAAAAATATTACCATGTGTATAGAAAAAATGACTCAAACAGTACATAGCGAACATGAAAAAAATTTTAAAAACCTGAATTACTTTGATGTTTCCTTGAAGGCTGAAGGTTCATTTTCAGAACTGTAATGACAATCATTGTTATAGATTAAATTATAGTGAAGGATTAATTTTATTTAACAGCATAATTTAATGACAGAGATGTGGAAACTTTATTTCATTTTTTCATGTCTTGTTCCTTTAACATCCTGACCCGCTAAAGGATGATTTCTCACTTCTGTTTCCATCCTTCCCCGCAGAGCCAAGGACATTAAGTCTTTGAACCTTGTATTAACTGTTTTTCTTGCTATACCCTTAGAATGGGAACACAATGCAGCATGGTACAATTATCTGTCTCAATGGGAAGCTACTCCAGTAATTCAATTCTATAGTAAAGTGTAGGATTTAGCTCTCTTGACATTCCTCTTACTGTTCTTGCAATATGGGAGCCATGAAAATTAGTAATAAATTATTTTTTCTACCCTTTCAGAGATGGTATTTTTTCCGGTGATTCCTTACACTTTGATTTGTCTTGTTCCTCTACATTTAACAAAGACTGTCTAGGGCACTCTTCCCTTTAGAAACTATTTTACAACACAATAGTTTCTCACTGTCAGAAAATGTTACAGCTGTTCTTCTTTTCACAGGTTTGATTCAGATAACACCTCTCTCCTAGAAGCTCAAAAGCCTCTGCAAGCATCGCTCTCCATAGGTTCACAACAGCCCTTTGATGGAGGACAGTTTCTCACTACTATTAAAAAATATGAACAATCATCTCCCAACACAGCACTGTGCTAGAAAGGGGCTGACTGAAAGGATGCTAGGTTTACTCTCTAAAAATATCAGCCCAAAGGCATTGTAGTTAAATAGATGGAAAGATTAAATATACCCACTCTGTGACATAGGACACAGGTGCTTTGAGATTTAAAGTAGAAGAAAAAAAATGTTTCTTTTTAAAATAGACACTACATTTATAAGGGCTATTGTTCTTGTTTTAAATTTTTGCCTTTTTTATTATTTTTTTTTATTTACTTATTTTCATCCATCTTTATTCTTTGGCCTGTGTGGGCCTCCCATTGCAGTGGTCTCTCTCATTGCAGAGCACCGGCTCTACATGCGCTACAGAGCGCTGGTTCGTCATTGGTCACACCAGAGTCCAGCCTCTCCGCGGAGTGCGGGTTCTTCTCAGGCCAAGAATCGAACCAGTGCCCCTTACACTGCAAAGCAGACTCTTTTCCCACTGGACAACCAGAGAAGCCCTACTCTTGTTTTTAATATGCAGTTAAGTTAACCACATTCCTGTAGATCATGAGAACTGAGTAGTCCCTCCATGACATTCATAGTTATGTAGCCCAGTGTAATGTTTTCTTCTACACTTTGACATACATCCTTCTTCCTGACTTATGTTCCATTCTGACTACCAAAAAAAAAAAAAAAAAATCAATGAGACCTTAACCCTGCTGCTGTCATGTTTCATGTGCTAATTTTTAACTATAATGAAACTCCCTCTGGGCAAAGCCTGTTGCTGTTTTGTACTGCTTTCCCCAAAACTTAAAGTAATATTCTAGATACAAATATGTGTATGTGTGTGTGCCTGCTCAGTCGTGTCCAACTCTTAGCCAGCCAAACTCCTCTGTCCATGGTATTTACCAGGCAAGAATACTGGATTGGGTTGCCATTCCCTACTCCAGGGGATTTTCCTGACTGAGGACTGAACCCACATCTCTTGTGTCTCCTGCAATTGCAAGCAGATTTTTTAATTACCACTGTGCCATCTGGGAAGCCAGGTACAAATATGGCACCTAAAAAATACATCTTGCTTATTTTGTTCTCAGTTTTTGTACTTGAAAAAAATACTGAATTTTAATAAAATTCTTGAAAGAGCATGTTCCTCAAACTGTATTTCTTTGAGGAGGAGAGAGTTGAGATTATTTATTCTGAAATGAAATATAACTTCTATCTACAACCCTCAAATTAATGTGTCTTATAAACATCTTAAGGAAACTTCAGTGTAAAGAGAAAGGTGGAATGTTTTATAGGTGGATGGAGAACCTCTTAAAAAGGGGAAAAATCAATGTCTCTAGACCATTTGACAGAGTCTCACTATTGGGCTGTAATTTGAGAAGAATTGCCTGGGCTGGAAAGGTTCAGGCAGGAAGATTTCCTATGGTTTTAAAGTTGTTGACCCGTTCCAGTGTAATAGCTGACCTTCTCAAGGAAATTTTGTGGTTTTGCAGAGCACCGGCCTACATCTTGTTTTTAAATATGCAGTCTCCAAGAATCGAACCAGTGCCTTACACTGCAAAGCAGACTCTTTTCCCACTGGACAACCAGAGAAGCCCTACTCTTGTTTTTAATATGCAGTTAAGTTAACCACATTCCTGTAGATCATGAGAACTGAGTAGTCCCTCCATGACATTCATAGTTATGTAGCCCAGTGTAATGTTTTCTTCTACACTTTGACATACATCCTTCTTCCTGACTTATGTTCCATTCTGACTACCAAAAAAAAAAAAAAAAAATCAATGAGACCTTAACCCTGCTGCTGTCATGTTTCATGTGCTAATTTTTAACTATAATGAAACTCCCTCTGGGCAAAGCCTGTTGCTGTTTTGTACTGCTTTCCCCAAAACTTAAAGTAATATTCTAGATACAAATATGTGTATGTGTGTGTGCCTGCTCAGTCGTGTCCAACTCTTAGCCAGCCAAACTCCTCTGTCCATGGTATTTACCAGGCAAGAATACTGGATTGGGTTGCCATTCCCTACTCCAGGGGATTTTCCTGACTGAGGACTGAACCCACATCTCTTGTGTCTCCTGCAATTGCAAGCAGATTTTTTAATTACCACTGTGCCATCTGGGAAGCCAGGTACAAATATGGCACCTAAAAAATACATCTTGCTTATTTTGTTCTCAGTTTTTGTACTTGAAAAAAATACTGAATTTTAATAAAATTCTTGAAAGAGCATGTTCCTCAAACTGTATTTCTTTGAGGAGGAGAGAGTTGAGATTATTTATTCTGAAATGAAATATAACTTCTATCTACAACCCTCAAATTAATGTGTCTTATAAACATCTTAAGGAAACTTCAGTGTAAAGAGAAAGGTGGAATGTTTTATAGGTGGATGGAGAACCTCTTAAAAAGGGGAAAAATCAATGTCTCTAGACCATTTGACAGAGTCTCACTATTGGGCTGTAATTTGAGAAGAATTGCCTGGGCTGGAAAGGTTCAGGCAGGAAGATTTCCTACATGCCAGATTTTAAAGTTGTTGACCCAGTTGCCACAGGTGCCCAGGGAGGCTTAATAGCTGACCTTCTCAAGGAAATTTTTGTGGTTTTTGAGTCAGAAAATGCAAACACTTACATTTTTCCTGGATTTTTATTGTCAAAGAAAGAAGCTGTGTAGACCTGATGAAACACTGGAGTTTGGGGGTAATTCATCATTCTTGGCAACCCTCACTAAAACTAGCCTACAAGAGTTTTATTCTATGATCTTCCTTTTCTTTCTGAAAGTATAATTTCTAAAATCCTAATCGTCAGGTAATTATAGTCCCCAGACTCTAATCCTTCAAAGGAGAAATGTCCACTCCATGGTGCTGATGAACAGTTTGGAGATACAAGAAATCAGGAGTGGAAGGACCAGGCCGTGATCTTGGCCCCAACTCCTTTTCTTTCCTTGCAAAGTTGAAAGTGAATCAGAGATTCACATTGGTAATTGCTTATTTACCCTCTTTTACCCTCTTACCTTTTGATAAAGCAAAAGACACCATGAGAGCCAGGACGGTGAGGGCAGGAGAAGAGGGCTCTCCTCTCCATCAGGCTGTACATTTTCCCCTTTCGTGTCTGAGAATGGCCCATATCTCACTCATGTTGTCTCCATAAATATTAAGTATCTTTCTTGTGCTAAATCAAGAAAAATAATGCAGAAGAGATTCATAATGAAAACAAAAACAAATGTTGTATTTGATCTTTTCCCTAAAAGTATATGTTTTTTTTTGAACATATCAGAGAAGAGGGGAGAGGACAGGAAATAAATCACATGTAATAGTATAATGTGTGTTTTCCAGGAAGGTATTTGCTCAAGAATATAGTAGGATCATAGTCCGTTCAGGTTTCACTAAGGAGAAACGTTGGATACCTAACTGAGCACTTGAGCATCTCTGGATGCCCTTGGGCTGGATCAGTATCAATTCTCTGGGTTTGTAAGCACAGCTAAAGGCAGTGAACTTGTTGAGTGGCCATTTCCTTTGAAAATTAGTATAAATAATAATAGAATTTGGTTGAGAGAGTTGCTTGATAAACTGGTCCAAAAAGCACATTTATTAACATTGGCCCAATATATGGAAGATTTGTGTATGAAACTGCATCTCTTTTGAATATCATTTTAGCTTTCATTTAGACACAAATAAAAGGGAGTACTTTGTTCTTGTTGATTTTTTTTTTTTAAAGATTTATTTATTTATTTTGGGCAGGGGTCGGGTTGGGGAGGGAGGGGAGCCGGCGGGCCACTTCCATTTGTCCTTCACTTCTCCATTTTCATCTGTCTTTGTTCTTTGACTCCTGTGAGCCTCCCATCGCGGCAGCGTCTGTCATCGCAGAGCGCCGGCTCTGGGCGCATGCGCTCCAGAGCTCCGGCTCAGTCATTGGACACATCAGTCCAGCCACTCCGCGGCACGTGGGATCTTCCCAGGCCAGGGATCGAACCGGCGCCCCTTGCACTGCAAGGCTGTGTCCTTACCCACTGGACCACCAGGGGAAGCCCTCTTGTTGATTTTATTAAAAAGATTATCCATTGATTTTTCACTTATGTTGAGTTTTTTTTGAGGCATTGTGTCTTCATTTTGCTCTTGGGTGTGTACAAATGAGACCTGAGTGGGTATTGTTGTTGTTCTTGTTTATTTTTATAAAAAGATGATTTATCTATTGATTTTGCACTTATACTGAGTTTTCTTGAGATCTTGTTTCTGAGCTTTGCTTTTGAGTGTGTACAAATGAGACCTGGGTTGGTAAGATTTTGACGTAGATTCAAGTGGGCCCTAGTGTGATAAAGGACAGAGTGCGTTAAACCTGAGTCACTCATAGCCAGTAAGACTGGATAATACAAATAGCCTATATTTCTATGAATGAGATCACTATGTACAGCCTAGAAAGGCTGTGGAATGTTCTAGCCTCATTAAGTTGTATTCTACCACTCATAAAAACTACTAGTTTTTCTTGCTGATAGCCAGTTTTTGCTTGTGCAGCATTTATATTATGCCCAGAAGAGTTGTTATTCAATCACTAAGTCATATCTGACTCTTTGCGACCCCATGGACTACAGCAAACCAGGCTCCCCTGCCCTTCATTCTCTCCTGTAGATTTCTCAAATTCATGTCCATTGACTCAATGGTGCTGTCTAACGATCTCATCCTCTATTGCCCCATTCTCCTGTTGGCTTTGATCTTTCCCACCATCAGGATCTTTCCCAATGAATCGGCTCTTCACCTTGGGTGACCAAAGTACTAGAGCTTCAGCCTCAGTATCAGTCCTTCCAATAGATATTCAGAGTTGATTTTCTTTAGGAAGCAGAAGAGTATGTAAAGTTCTTTTGTCTCTCAGAAGTGGCCTGTGGTGATCATTACTGGATTTGAAATCTTACAAAGCCTAACAGAACACATAGAAGCAAAAGAAATGAGAAAGTCATGGTGTCAAATAAAAGGTTATCCATGAGGGATAACATTTTCCCATGTTCCCATTTCAGAGAAGATGAAAATCCCCAGTACATCATGGACCTCTTAAAAAATAGACAAAATTTACTGGCATGTTTTAATTCCTGATTTCCCCGCTATGTGTCCATCTACCAGGTAGTCTCTTCCCAGTTAATAACAGAGTGATCAGAGTATTCAGTAAGGTCCTCATGAAGAAAAAGATCTAACAAGGAAACCGTATCTCAGTTTACCATTTTTGGACCCTTATCTGAAATACCAATATTATTTTAAATATATGAGGCTTAACTCTAATAGACCTTCCTTTTTTAATCTTAGTTAGCCAACACCTTTTCCTTCCACATGAATGTTATTCCTCAAAGTATTTACATTTGGAAGCTAAGTCCTGACACCAAGTAGAATCCCTTTCAGATTTCCGTAAGCCACATATGACAAAAGCATTAGTTGCTCAGTCGTGTCTAACTTTTGGTGACCCCATGTAGGCTGCAAGGTCCCTCTGTCCATGGAATTCCCAGTCAAGTATACTGGAGTGGATAGCCATTCCCTTCTCCAGGGGATCTTCCCAACCCAGGAACTGAAACCAGGTCTCCTGATAGCCAGTTTTTGCTTGTGCAGCATTTATATTATGCCCAGAAGAGTTGTTATTCAATCACTAAGTCATATCTGACTCTTTGCGACCCCATGGACTACAGCAAACCAGGCTCCCCTGCCCTTCATTCTCTCCTGTAGATTTCTCAAATTCATGTCCATTGACTCAATGGTGCTGTCTAACGATCTCATCCTCTATTGCCCCATTCTCCTGTTGGCTTTGATCTTTCCCACCATCAGGATCTTTCCCAATGAATCGGCTCTTCACCTTGGGTGACCAAAGTACTAGAGCTTCAGCCTCAGTATCAGTCCTTCCAATAGATATTCAGAGTTGATTTTCTTTAGGAAGCAGAAGAGTATGTAAAGTTCTTTTGTCTCTCAGAAGTGGCCTGTGGTGATCATTACTGGATTTGAAATCTTACAAAGCCTAACAGAACACATAGAAGCAAAAGAAATGAGAAAGTCATGGTGTCAAATAAAAGGTTATCCATGAGGGATAACATTTTCCCATGTTCCCATTTCAGAGAAGATGAAAATCCCCAGTACATCATGGACCTCTTAAAAAATAGACAAAATTTACTGGCATGTTTTAATTCCTGATTTCCCCGCTATGTGTCCATCTACCAGGTAGTCTTTTGCCCAGTTAATAACAGAGTGATCAGAGTATTCAGTAAGGTCCTCATGAAGAAAAAGATCTAACAAGGAAACCGTATCTCAGTTTACCATTTTTGGACCCTTATCTGAAATACCAATATTATTTTAAATATATGAGGCTTAACTCTAATAGACCTTCCTTTTTTAATCTTAGTTAGCCAACACCTTTTCCTTCCACATGAATGTTATTCCTCAAAGTATTTACATTTGGAAGCTAAGTCCTGACACCAAGTAGAATCCCTTTCAGATTTCCGTAAGCCACATATGACAAAAGCATTAGTTGCTCAGTCGTGTCTAACTTTTGGTGACCCCATGTAGGCTGCAAGGTCCCTCTGTCCATGGAATTCCCAGTCAAGTATACTGGAGTGGATAGCCATTCCCTTCTCCAGGGGATCTTCCCAACCCAGGAACTGAAACCAGGTCTCCTCATTGCAAGAAGATTCTTTGCCATCTGAACCACCAGGGGAGCCCTCCATGAGAGCAAAGTAAAAAATATTGAAAAGCCCCGATTTTGCCTTTGTTTATATGATGACATAGCCATCATAGCTGCAAGGAGCAAGGGGTTTGTGTTCAGATGGTCTTGGGTTTGATCTGCCAGATACTAGCCTGTGTGGTCCTGGTCAAAGTACTCACTTCTCAGATTCTGTTTCCTAACTGGAAACATAATAAACCAGCAGACATTGTTTTATTCCTAAGATATAACCATAAATGAGCTTTGCAGTCATCCTGAAGCATTTTTGAAGTTTTAAGAAAGTATCAGTGCAATTTCTGCCATTTACATGTACTCATTTTAAAAAATTATAATTCTGTATATGGTCAGAAATAGCAGGTCCCGGTATGGACTTCCTCTCCAGTACATGACTGATGATTGAGAGTGTGTCATCCATGATAAGACCAGACACTGTTTTCCATTTTACCTCCTTACTTTTTGGGAATGTCAAGCCCTGGTCTTAATTCTTACATGCTTCTATACCTTCAGCTCACCTTTTCACTTTTGCATCCAGGCTAACATTTCATGTGTGTATGTTGGATACTCCTCTGCCTTTCCATCTTTCAGCCTAATTGCTTCTGTTCACAACTACAGTACTGAGGAAGGATGTTATTCTTCATTCCCCTGTGGTTTGGCTTCCCTGCTGGGAGACTGGGTACTTTTCGTGGTTGTTTTGGTGGTCCTGTCTTGCCATCTAGTGATAACTAAGGCACACTGGTTTTGCTGAAGTGACATTCTATGGAAACCGCAGGTTTCATGGGCAGCTCTGAGACAGGAGAAGCACACTGCCCTGAAATCCTAGAGGTCTGTTGGAACCCTGTGGCAAGGGGGTCCCTCCCATCCTGCTTGTGTTGGCCACTTTGGAAATCCCATTGCTGTGGCTCAGTTAAATCGAGATCTAAACTTTTACTGGCACAAATGAAATACAGTTTTAACAGGAAAAAAACAGGAATTAAACACTGTCCTGTCTTTGCAGAGTTCTCAGTCCTTAGGGGACGTACTTCTTGATAAGACATCAATGCAAGGTCCCTCTGTCCATGGAATTCCCAGTCAAGTATACTGGAGTGGATAGCCATTCCCTTCTCCAGGGGATCTTCCCAACCCAGGAACTGAAACCAGGTCTCCTCATTGCAAGAAGATTCTTTGCCATCTGAACCACCAGGGGAGCCCTCCATGAGAGCAAAGTAAAAAATATTGAAAAGCCCCGATTTTGCCTTTGTTTATATGATGACATAGCCATCATAGCTGCAAGGAGCAAGGGGTTTGTGTTCAGATGGTCTTGGGTTTGATCTGCCAGATACTAGCCTGTGTGGTCCTGGTCAAAGTACTCACTTCTCAGATTCTGTTTCCTAACTGGAAACATAATAAACCAGCAGACATTGTTTTATTCCTAAGATATAACCATAAATGAGCTTTGCAGTCATCCTGAAGCATTTTTGAAGTTTTAAGAAAGTATCAGTGCAATTTCTGCCATTTACATGTACTCATTTTAAAAAATTATAATTCTGTATATGGTCAGAAATAGCAGGTCCGGTATGGACTTCCTCTCCAGTACATGACTGATGATTGAGAGTGTGTCATCCATGATAAGACCAGACACTGTTTTCCATTTTACCTCCTTACTTTTTGGGAATGTCAAGCCCTGGTCTTAATTCTTACATGCTTCTATACCTTCAGCTCACCTTTTCACTTTTGCATCCAGGCTAACATTTCATGTGTGTATGTTGGATACTCCTCTGCCTTTCCATCTTTCAGCCTAATTGCTTCTGTTCACAACTACAGTACTGAGGAAGGATGTTATTCTTCATTCCCCTGTGGTTTGGCTTCCCTGCTGGGAGACTGGGTACTTTTCGTGGTTGTTTTGGTGGTCCTGTCTTGCCATCTAGTGATAACTAAGGCACACTGGTTTTGCTGAAGTGACATTCTATGGAAACCGCAGGTTTCATGGGCAGCTCTGAGACAGGAGAAGCACACTGCCCTGAAATCCTAGAGGTCTGTTGGAACCCTGTGGCAAGGGGGTCCCTCCCATCCTGCTTGTGTTGGCCACTTTGGAAATCCCATTGCTGTGGCTCAGTTAAATCGAGATCTAAACTTTTACTGGCACAAATGAAATACAGTTTTAACAGGAATCAAATTAAACAGGAATTAAACACTGTCCTGTCTTTGCAGAGTTCTCAGTCCTTAGGGGGGACGTACTTCTTGATAAGACTTTATCATGGATTTTTAAAGTATTGGGTTGGTCAAAAAGTTTGTTCAGATTTTTAAGCTCTTGGAAAAACTTGGACAAACTTCTAAGTCAACTCAATAGTTTTGGTTACTAATTTATTCTGTGGACAATGATGAAACTCCTGCTATGTTCAGGGGACTTTGCTATGTATTATCAGCCTGGAGACTGTGACATGTGCTAGGAAAGGGGAAATGGGAAAAAAATAGGCTTGTCCACAACTCATAAATATTAGCAAGAAGAGAGGAAGAGTTAACTAGAGATAGATATAATAATGAGAATTGTTTCTGATCTTGGAAATGCTGATGGAAGAGATGGTTGTAAGCCTGAGTCTTGAATCATGAGTAGGAATAAGATGAATAGTGTGTGTGCTTAGTGGTTCAGTTGTATCTGACTCTTTGAGACTCTTTGGACTATAGCCCACCAGGTTCTTCTCTCCTTGGCATTTTTCAGGCAAGCATACAGGAGTGGGTTGCCATTTCTTTCAGGGGATCATCCTGCCCCAGGGATTGAACCCATGTCTCCTGAATCTCAAGCAGATTCTTTACCCACTAAGCCATCACAGATAAGATGAGAGAATTGATTCTGATGTAAGTGATCTTGGAGATATTGATGGAAGAGATGGCTGAGTTTTGAATTATGAATAAGAAGGAAATATGTAGAGAGAAAAGAAATGTTTCAGCTTAAGTGAAATGTATAAGTCTGTATTTAAAGACAGGAACATCTGTACACTTATCTGTAGGTAGATGGAGTAATTGGTGTTCTGGAATATGCTCTGGTCAGCTCACTGTATCTTTTCTGGTTTGGTTTTCAGTGACAGCATGTTTGTAGAGTAAAAACAGATTTGGTGGAATCTTTACCACAGAAATGGGAAAACACTGCAAATTGGGGCTTCCCCCACCACCACTCAGAAAATCAGTTGTTAAACATTTATTATTACATCCTTGACTTTTGAATGACCTTTTTCTAAAAGCAGCTCTCAGATAAAACTTTTTATGCCATTTACCAGATGTGAACACTGAGGCTCAATTAGATGAAACACATTGCCCACACAGCTAAATATAGAGGCAGACCTAGAACCCAGTAAATAACATCCTTGTGTGTAATTTGATGCCAATTAGTTTTGTGATTCAGGATGTCTACCACTGTGTACAGATGCCAAAGAACATTGGGTCTTAACAATTGGAAGTGGATGCACTGAAATCTGGTTGCCCCATGTTACTCTTCATATATCTGCACTTGGGACTATCCTCTGGCGTGTATTTTTGGATTTTTCTCAAGTTAAAGGAAAGGGGAAGAAAAGCGAGAGAGGGTACATTTGGAAATTAAGAAACTTGATGACAAAAATAAAGAAATTTTAAGAGAAAAATATCCTGTGAAGATTAATTCTGACTCTACAATAAAAATTACCACCTTGCGGGGCTTCCCCTGGTGGTCCAGTGGGTAAGGATACCGCCTTGCAGTGCAAGGGGCGCCGGTTCGATCCCTGGCCTGGGAAGATCCCACATGCCGCAGAGCAGCTGGACTGATGTGTCCAATCACCGAGTCAGAGCTCTGGAGCGCTTGCACCCAGAGCCGGCACTCTGCAACGACAGACGCCACCACGATGGAAGGCCCACAGGATCCAAAGAACAAAGACGGATGAAAATAGAGAAATAAAAGACCAATAGAAGTGGCCCGCCCACTCCCCTTCCTCCCCAACCCGACCCCCGCCCAAAATAAATAAATAAATAAATCTTAAAAAAAAAAAAAAATTACCACCTTGGGATTGGGTGGCTGTTGGCATGCAGTTTTGGTAGCCTATCTAATTTTCAGCATCCAGAAAAGCAGGGGGCCTTGAGGTAGTTGTTCTCGAAGTATTATCCTTTTTCTGAAATTCTCTGATTCTGTATATTTCCTAAGTGTTTCATATGCTGGATATGTCCTTTTAATGAAAACAAAACTAATGAAAAGCTATAGAGGAACAAAGTGTTGGCTTTGGTGTTTGTTTCAAACCAAGCCTTGTTTCTTTACCACAGAAATGGGAAAACACTGCAAATTGGGGCTTCCCCCACCACCACTCAGAAAATCAGTTGTTAAACATTTATTATTACATCCTTGACTTTTGAATGACCTTTTTCTAAAAGCAGCTCTCAGATAAAACTTTTTATGCCATTTACCAGATGTGAACACTGAGGCTCAATTAGATGAAACACATTGCCCACACAGCTAAATATAGAGGCAGACCTAGAACCCAGTAAATAACATCCTTGTGTGTAATTTGATGCCAATTAGTTTTGTGATTCAGGATGTCTACCACTGTGTACAGATGCCAAAGAACATTGGGTCTTAACAATTGGAAGTGGATGCACTGAAATCTGGTTGCCCCATGTTACTCTTCATATATCTGCACTTGGGACTATCCTCTGGCGTGTATTTTTGGATTTTTCTCAAGTTAAAGGAAAGGGGAAGAAAAGCGAGAGAGGGTACATTTGGAAATTAAGAAACTTGATGACAAAAATAAAGAAATTTTAAGAGAAAAATATCCTGTGAAGATTAATTCTGACTCTACAATAAAAATTACCACCTTGCGGGGCTTCCCCTGGTGGTCCAGTGGGTAAGGATACCGCCTTGCAGTGCAAGGGGCGCCGGTTCGATCCCTGGCCTGGGAAGATCCCACATGCCGCAGAGCAGCTGGACTGATGTGTCCAATCACCGAGTCAGAGCTCTGGAGCGCTTGCACCCAGAGCCGGCACTCTGCAACGACAGACGCCACCACGATGGAAGGCCCACAGGATCCAAAGAACAAAGACGGATGAAAATAGAGAAATAAAAGACCAATAGAAGTGGCCCGCCCACTCCCCTTCCTCCCCAACCCGACCCCCGCCCAAAATAAATAAATAAATAAATAAATCTTAAAAAAAAAAAAAAATTACCACCTTGGGATTGGGTGGCTGTTGGCATGCAGTTTTGGTAGCCTATCTAATTTTCAGCATCCAGAAAAGCAGGGGGCCTTGAGGTAGTTGTTCTCGAAGTATTATCCTTTTTCTGAAATTCTCTGATTCTGTATATTTCCTAAGTGTTTCATATGCTGGATATGTCCTTTTAATGAAAACAAAACTAATGAAAAGCTATAGAGGGAACAAAGTGTTGGCTTTGGTGTTTGTTTCAAACCAAGCCTTGTTTCTTCCAGTATCCTTCTACACTAGATCAGGTGTGTTGATACTTCATCCTACAAAAGAATCTCATTGTAGAAATTTTTTCACCATGGAGAAATTCATGAAGACTTTGCTTCCTGTTTTTCTTTGTCTATTTTTCCCCTTTCCTCCTCTTTCTTTTTCCCTTCCCCTCATTTCCTTGCCTGGCCTTGCTTTCATAAAGAAAAAAAAAAAAAAACACTTCTTTTCTTTGTTTCTGTTTCTGTTTGTTTGTTTGTTTGCTTTATGGGATCTGATGAACAAAACATCAATGGCAGAGCAAAGGCCCTGGGGAGGGAGGGATGAAGCAACTGAGTTTTTATCAGTGCTTGGAGCTGCCAAGATAGACAATCTTTCAATAGATGGATTTAAATGGTCTGGGGGATTCCGTTCCATCTCCTTGAAATGGAGATGGAATACTTTTATACTTTTTTTATACTTTTATCTCCATATTGATTATTTCTAGCAATGTTGAAATTTGGACCTTAGCTTAGGAAACAATGGGGTGGGTGGGAGAAATCATTTCACTAGCACCCCCAAAGGAAGCTCAGGATCACCAGTTGGGTTTTGCATCTCGAGTAGAAAGTCCTTAGCTGGTCGTGAGACAGCTCGCTTAGGTATGTGTGAAAGCGCACCCCTCTCCTGGGAACTGTCGCAGCCATGCAGTTTCTGGAAAATGTTACTGGTCTGGGGTGAACGGTTTAACGCAAATGCGTGTGTGGTCATACATCAGAAGAGCAGAGTTCCTTGTGATTAAGGGGAAGAAGAAAAAGACAATTAAAAGCAGAAGTCATGGGCTTCCCTGGTGGTCCAGTGGGTAGGGACGCCGCCTTGCGGTGCAAGGGGAGCCGGTTAGATCCCTGGCCTGGGAAGATCCCATGTGCCGCGGAGCGGCTGGACCGATGTGTCCAATTACGAGCCAGCGCTCTGGAGCGCATGCACGCAGAGCTGGTGCTCTGTGACAACAGCGGCCACCTCGATGGGAGGCCCACACAGGCCAAAGAACAAAAAAGATGGATGAAAATAGACAAATGAGGGAGCAATAGAGGTGGCCCGCCTGCTCCCCTCTGTCCCCAACCCGGCACCCTCTCAAAAAAAAAAAGCAGAAGTCATGCTGTGGCTAAGAACCGGCACTCAGGAGCACAACAGGCCACACCTTGATGCTCTTTCTGTCACTCTCTATAATCTTGAGTAAAAGTGTCATCTGAGTTTTATGCACGTGTACAAAATTGGGATATTGAACTGAAAAATAGACTACCACATATAGAGAGTCCATCATAGTTCTTGACTCTTAGAAAATACCTAATGCATGACAGTAATTAGGAATCTAGAATTATTGTCATAGTAATGATAAACATGGTCATCGTTACTGCTTATCTCTCTGTGTCTCTCTCTGTCTGTTAGTTCTCTTCCTGTTTCCCTTTGTTTTGTTCCTTTGTCCCAGCCACTATCAACGTCCTCTGGTGCCTTTCAGTCTTACCATTTCTCAGAATCCTTTTTACTGCCTCCACTTCTCTGTGCAGAAAACTGCACATTTCTGTCTGTACAACAAATTGGTACATAATTTCAGGAGTACATTAGTTGATCTGTTCAAAGTAAGTGGGGGAATTTTACTAAGAATTAATTTAGTTCTGAGGACTAAATTAATGAGATAATATCTTTAAAAGGTTGGTAGATACACAAGATGATCAGTATACTGTTTCATTTATTCAACGAGTATTTATTTTAGAGTCTAGGGCATGGCCAATGATCTAGGAGCCAAAGATATAGAGACAAATAGAATTTCATGTGGTTTAAACTCTAATCAAAGATAAATAATAAACACATACACATATAGGATGAGTCCAGACTTGAAAGTATATTGAGCAACAAAATGTCATAATTAAACTTTTCCTTCTGTCCAGGTAATGAAATAGAAAAGATCTCCTGCACATTCAAGAGGTGAAAATATGTTTGTTTAAATATTAAAATGCTATAGGAAGGATAAAGAATAATCTAACAAACACCTATGCTCCCACCACCCTGAATTAACAAACAAGTTGCTTTCAGTATTCTTTATTTTTAAAATGAAAATGAGAGAGAAAAAGCAAAAATCCTTGTGGAGGCTAGCCACCTCTGCTCTTGGCCCTTCCCAAACCCCAGGCAACTGCTACCCATACATTTTATGTGTGTAATGTAAATTAAATGTTTGCCTCACATCATGTAATACATTTTGATTTTAACCATCCCCTAAAGGATGAAGCAAACCCAAATAATTTGTTTATTCATTTGAACAACATAGAACTAGTGCTTAGAGTGTTCATCCCGTTTTAGCCCTCAGGTGATGGGAAATGCAAAGAGGAAGTTGACTCAGTCATTAACTTAAAAGATGCGCAATGGCAAGATATATACCCACTTGTTACCACTGTCATTTAAGGTAGAACGATGGAAAAGCAGAATTTGTTTGCTTAGGACTGGGAGCACTGTGCTTAGGACTGGGAGCACTTAAGTGGGAGGACAAAAACGTATGTATAACAAGGAAGTCAGGAAAATGGTTGTCTAAGGCAGGCGTCTTCAACTTCCAGGATATAAATGCCTGATCATCTGAGACTAAGCTGATGCAGTAATAATAGAAATAAAGTGCACAATAAACGTAATGCATTTGAACCATCCTGAAACCATTCCCCACACACAAGCAGAGCCCATGGACAAAATGTCTTCCATGAAACCAGTCCCTGGTGCCAAAATGGTTGGGGAGAGTCGCTCTAAGAAGTTGGAGGAGGGGGCAAAAGCATGAGCAAGGACCTGTTAGAAAGTGCAGTTCAATCTTAGGAACCAGAAAGTGCTTCTATGGCCTCAGTGGAGGAGTTTTAAAAGGTTGGTAGATACACAAGATGATCAGTATACTGTTTCATTTATTCAACGAGTATTTATTTTAGAGTCTAGGGCATGGCCAATGATCTAGGAGCCAAAGATATAGAGACAAATAGAATTTCATGTGGTTTAAACTCTAATCAAAGATAAATAATAAACACATACACATATAGGATGAGTCCAGACTTGAAAGTATATTGAGCAACAAAATGTCATAATTAAACTTTTCCTTCTGTCCAGGTAATGAAATAGAAAAGATCTCCTGCACATTCAAGAGGTGAAAATATGTTTGTTTAAATATTAAAATGCTATAGGAAGGATAAAGAATAATCTAACAAACACCTATGCTCCCACCACCCTGAATTAACAAACAAGTTGCTTTCAGTATTCTTTATTTTTAAAATGAAAATGAGAGAGAAAAAGCAAAAATCCTTGTGGAGGCTAGCCACCTCTGCTCTTGGCCCTTCCCAAACCCCAGGCAACTGCTACCCATACATTTTATGTGTGTAATGTAAATTAAATGTTTGCCTCACATCATGTAATACATTTTGATTTTAACCATCCCCTAAAGGATGAAGCAAACCCAAATAATTTGTTTATTCATTTGAACAACATAGAACTAGTGCTTAGAGTGTTCATCCCGTTTTAGCCCTCAGGTGATGGGAAATGCAAAGAGGAAGTTGACTCAGTCATTAACTTAAAAGATGCGCAATGGCAAGATATATACCCACTTGTTACCACTGTCATTTAAGGTAGAACGATGGAAAAGCAGAATTTGTTTGCTTAGGACTGGGAGCACTGTGCTTAGGACTGGGAGCACTTAAGTGGGAGGACAAAAACGTATGTATAACAAGGAAGTCAGGAAAATGGTTGTCTAAGGCAGGCGTCTTCAACTTCCAGGATATAAATGCCTGATCATCTGAGACTAAGCTGATGCAGTAATAATAGAAATAAAGTGCACAATAAACGTAATGCATTTGAACCATCCTGAAACCATTCCCCACACACAAGCAGAGCCCATGGACAAAATGTCTTCCATGAAACCAGTCCCTGGTGCCAAAATGGTTGGGGAGAGTCGCTCTAAGAAGTTGGAGGAGGGGGCAAAAGCATGAGCAAGGACCTGTTAGAAAGTGCAGTTCAATCTTAGGAACCAGAAAGTGCTTCTATGGACTCAGTGGAGGAGTGCACACAACTTTACTCATCAACGCCACAGATTTGGTGGACAACCCCAGACATAATAGGGAAGCACTGATTTTAGAAATAGGTATCACAGATGTTCCTAATGGCTCAGAGGGTACAGTTGTATGAGAAAAATCACAGATATCCACAACTCTTGACTCAAAACGAGATCAAGAAGTCAAACTCTGAGTTAAGTTCTGGGAATTGCTTATTCATAATTTCCTTGTATTTTCCTTTTCAATGTATGATCATAGTAACATGCTGTAAAGAATTTATACTTGAACAGGACTATTTTAAAAGGGCTATTTTCAGTAAGTATAAACTGAAATTCTATGTGGCAAGAATCATGGCATTCAATTCTTAGTGGTATATATCAGTACATCTTAAGTTAATGTTTTAAATTTAATTGACTACAGCAGCAATTACTATGAAATCTGAGAAATACTATGTTTGCCATATGCACAAAGGGCTTTCTGGGTGTTTGAGAATGTTTTACATAGGCGAGGACCTAAGACCTAGGGAGGTGAAGGATGAACAGGAGTTTTCCAAATAGTATTTGGAACATTCAAAAGGTTGACATTTTGTCTTTCTGTCTTTGTTTAATTTCTTTCCCGTCTGCCACTTTTTCCAGGTTCTTCCCTTCAATACTGTTGGAATATAATAGGTGGTAGTTTTGAGTTCATGCCTCTCAGCCTAAAACTAGAAATATTTAACCAGGTACCTTTGCTGCTATTTATTGCATGGGGGAACCACACAAAACAGCTTGTTTTTAATCCTACATCTTAAAACATCCTGTAAGGTTTAGAGCTTCAAGTATTTGCACTTTCTCTTCTAAATGATAAAATCTAAACTGTGTTTAATAATTTTTAAGGACTACATTGATGCAACCATTTTTTAAGCTTACTTAGGTTGGATTTCTCCTGCTGGATGAATAATCCCATCATTTTATCTGAGGAAAAGGAACACTTTTATTAATACTAGTTTGAAATTAGTACCAGTTTGATCCACATATTGTCAGTACAAAAGGACATGTTGATTTTTGCTACTAAAGCCCATGATTGTGACCTGGAATTGTAGACAGCCTGGTTAGGAGAAAATATCTAATCACAACAGCAATAAAGATGCTTCTATGGACTCAGTGGAGGAGTGCACACAACTTTACTCATCAACGCCACAGATTTGGTGGACAACCCCAGACATAATAGGGAAGCACTGATTTTAGAAATAGGTATCACAGATGTTCCTAATGGCTCAGAGGGTACAGTTGTATGAGAAAAATCACAGATATCCACAACTCTTGACTCAAAACGAGATCAAGAAGTCAAACTCTGAGTTAAGTTCTGGGAATTGCTTATTCATAATTTCCTTGTATTTTCCTTTTCAATGTATGATCATAGTAACATGCTGTAAAGAATTTATACTTGAACAGGACTATTTTAAAAGGGCTATTTTCAGTAAGTATAAACTGAAATTCTATGTGGCAAGAATCATGGCATTCAATTCTTAGTGGTATATATCAGTACATCTTAAGTTAATGTTTTAAATTTAATTGACTACAGCAGCAATTACTATGAAATCTGAGAAATACTATGTTTGCCATATGCACAAAGGGCTTTCTGGGTGTTTGAGAATGTTTTACATAGGCGAGGACCTAAGACCTAGGGAGGTGAAGGATGAACAGGAGTTTTCCAAATAGTATTTGGAACATTCAAAAGGTTGACATTTTGTCTTTCTGTCTTTGTTTAATTTCTTTCCCGTCTGCCACTTTTTCCAGGTTCTTCCCTTCAATACTGTTGGAATATAATAGGTGGTAGTTTTGAGTTCATGCCTCTCAGCCTAAAACTAGAAATATTTAACCAGGTACCTTTGCTGCTATTTATTGCATGGGGGAACCACACAAAACAGCTTGTTTTTAATCCTACATCTTAAAACATCCTGTAAGGTTTAGAGCTTCAAGTATTTGCACTTTCTCTTCTAAATGATAAAATCTAAACTGTGTTTAATAATTTTTAAGGACTACATTGATGCAACCATTTTTTAAGCTTACTTAGGTTGGATTTCTCCTGCTGGATGAATAATCCCATCATTTTATCTGAGGAAAAAGGAACACTTTTATTAATACCAGTTTGAAATTAGTACCAGTTTGATCCACATATTGTCAGTACAAAAGGACATGTTGATTTTTGCTACTAAAGCCCATGATTGTGACCTGGAATTGTAGACAGCCTGGTTAGGGAGAAAATATCTAATCACAACAGCAATAATGAAGCAATACAGGGTGGGGAAGGGAAGTGACTAGTGTCAGTACATACTTTAGTGACAATTGGCGCCAATGTGAGACAATCACCATGGACTAGGATAATGGTGGTGCAGGACTGAGCAGTGAAGAGTCACTTTATGCTCTATGTTGGCTTGCTAGGACCTCCATAGCAATACACTGCAGACTAGATCAAGCAATGTAGATGCATTTTCTCATGATTCTGGAGGCCAGATGTCTAAGATCAAGGTGCCAGCAAGCTTGGTTTCTTGCCTTTAGAAATGAGTGCCTCTTGGAGTGCCTCACACGGTCTTTTCTCTATGCACACACTTACCTGGTGTCTCTCTCTGTGTTCAAATTTCATCTTCTGATACAGAAATCAAATAGAATGAGGAATAATTCCAGCAGCCCATTTTAACATAATGCCTATTCAAGAGTTAGTCTCTAAATCTGGTTATATTCGGGGAGCCTGGGAGTTAATTCCACGTATTCATTGGTAGGGTACACATTTCAGTGCTTATATACCTCCTCTTCTAAGGTCAGATTTGGAAACCTGAATTGCAAGAGACCCCAGGCTGTCTATTCTGGGCAGAAAAGTTTCTGCAATGACTTGGAAACACTTCATGTTGCTTCAAGATTGGGGACCGCTCTTCCATCAAAGGCGAGTCCATTCTAGCCTAAAACTAGAAATATTTAACCAGGTACCTTTGCTGCTATTTATTGCATGGGGGAACCACACAAAACAGCTTGTTTTTAATCCTACATCTTAAAACATCCTGTAAGGTTTAGAGCTTCAAGTATTTGCACTTTCTCTTCTAAATGATAAAATCTAAACTGTGTTTAATAATTTTTAAGGACTACATTGATGCAACCATTTTTTAAGCTTACTTAGGTTGGATTTCTCCTGCTGGATGAATAATCCCATCATTTTATCTGGGGAAAAAAGGAACACTTTTATTAATACCAGTTTGAAATTAGTACCAGTTTGATCCACATATTGTCAGTACAAAAGGACATGTTGATTTTTGCTACTAAAGCCCATGATTGTGACCTGGAATTGTAGACAGCCTGGTTAGGGAGAAAATATCTAATCACAACAGCAATAATGAAGCAATACAGGGTGGGGAAGGGAAGTGACTAGTGTCAGTACATACTTTAGTGACAATTGGCGCCAATGTGAGACAATCACCATGGACTAGGATAATGGTGGTGCAGGACTGAGCAGTGAAGAGTCACTTTATGCTCTATGTTGGCTTGCTAGGACCTCCATAGCAATACACTGCAGACTAGATCAAGCAATGTAGATGCATTTTCTCATGATTCTGGAGGCCAGATGTCTAAGATCAAGGTGCCAGCAAGCTTGGTTTCTTGCCTTTAGAAATGAGTGCCTCTTGGAGTGCCTCACACGGTCTTTTCTCTATGCACACACTTACCTGGTGTCTCTCTCTGTGTTCAAATTTCATCTTCTGATACAGAAATCAAATAGAATGAGGAATAATTCCAGCAGCCCATTTTAACATAATGCCTATTCAAGAGTTAGTCTCTAAATCTGGTTATATTCGGGGAGCCTGGGAGTTAATTCCACGTATTCATTGGTAGGGTACACATTTCAGTGCTTATATACCTCCTCTTCTAAGGTCAGATTTGGAAACCTGAATTGCAAGAGACCCCAGGCTGTCTATTCTGGGCAGAAAAGTTTCTGCAATGACTTGGAAACACTTCATGTTGCTTCAAGATTGGGGACCGCTCTTCCATCAAAGGCGAGTCCATTCTGCAGCTGCTATAAATATAAACCACCTGTCCTTAAATTCTCCATGCATTGCTACAAAAATAAATTTGTCCCTGCTAAATTATGGAACTGACACATCCTTAATGATAGATCTGCCATTTTGGATTGTTGAACCTTCACCTTTTCACATTAACACTTTAATCACCTCTATTTTAACCAACCACTCTGATTTTATTTAAATATTCTTTTTTTAAGGCAAAAGAGGAAGGATATAGACCCGGGACAGTAAACTGAAAGTTGATGGAGGCACAGCTGATGATGATGAAAACACATTTTTGCTGGGTTGCAATGAGACACAAGGGGATTGTTAAGTCTACTTGTCATGGGCAAACATTGAGTCAGGTCATCTTAAAAGGAGGTGAAACATATCTTATTTAATGCTCTGACAAATTAATAATTGAGCTGTAGTGCTTCTTATCTTTATTGGTGGGATCTGAGTGGAATCTCTGAAACAAAAAAGATTAAGACGTTTTCCCCTTGACCTCGGCAAAATGGACATATAGTTTCTGCAGCTTAATTCAGTGTCTTCTCTGAGCCACAGAAGGCAGAGTAATGTTTTCCATTGCCTTGAGTTGAAAAATGCTCAAAATAGGAAAATGCCCATTTTTAAGGCCATGTTAAAAATAGCCCATACAATGTATGTTTTATGTTGGATTAATTAAGGAATGAGTTTTCAAAAAGCATAGACAACTGTGTTAGAAACAAAAGTCATATTTTTTTTCTCCACTAAGAGCAGGATAAAATCATCTAAAATCTTAGAGGAAAATAAAGTAGTTCTTAGAAAACAAACAAAATCCCATATCTTCAGGAAGTTTCTGTGTTGTGCTTACACATAGTTCCTTAGATCCCAGTATAAATAAACTGTATTTCCATTTTTTACATAAATAGACTTTTTTAAAAGGTGCTAAATAGACTTTCTCTTGCCTGTCCCTTCCATTAAATATATATATGTGTGTTGTGTTTGTGTGTATGTGTATACATATATATGTATATGAATGCATGGCTTTCCATGTGGTCCAGTGGTAAAGAATCTGCCTGCAATACAGAAGACGCAGAAGATGTGAGTTCAATCTCTTCATAGATAAGATCCCCAGGAGGAAGAAATGGCAACCCCCTCCAGTATTCTTGCTTGGAAAATTCCACGTCCAGTGGAACTTGGCAGACTATGGTCCATGTGGTTCAGTGGAGCAAAGAGTTGGACACGACTGAGGGACTGAGCACAAATGACCACATATATATAGTATATGTACCAGTATCTATTATGTGCTGTTTTACGTGTTACATTACACTGTGTTTATTATGCATTATATATTATACATTATACATGGGCATAATGAAATGTAATGTCTGAATTTAATATAGCTAATTACTAGAATGTTTAAGCCTAAGATAATAAAGGTAATTATTAAGTTGATATTAAGCCACACAGATTTTTACTCTAGTCATTCAAAGTGAGTACTTTCACTGGTAGCAACTACTTTCACACAGATAACAAGAACTGATCACAAGCAGGTGACCTAAGTTCTGATCTTGAACTGTCTTGGCCTGGTACCTGCGGGTGAATGATTTTTTTTTTTTTCTGCATCTAAGATTTCCCGCCTGGAAAGCAGAGGAGGTGACAAAAGTCAGACATGACTTAGTGACTAAACCACCACCACCCTGTTCAGCCTCCATCCATGTGCACAGGGATGCTATTCAGGATTTATGCATAGAACAGTGCATCAGGTACGAGTGCAGGTGGGATGAAGACATGCCCTTGTGAGCAATAGTACATATTCTAATATATAATTCTGTTTTCTCCCTATGAATTCTATTATTGTAACAATGCTGTTTCATCTCCTATCCAATATGCAGCCTCCACTTTGACAGTTCTATGCATCCAATTCCCTTTCTTTCAGAAGCATCTATGCTTTGGCTTACCCTTTTTCTTTGGGAGGTGATGGATTGGAAATTTCTCATTCTTCCCTCTCATTTACTTAAGTTATATTCAGACATAAGCTCTGACTCAAAAGCCATGAGACTTCTGCAGCCTGTTACAAACTGTCCTCTCTGCATTTGCGTGTTCCAAGCAGTGCTGCCCTTACCGTAGTGTTAGGCTTTTTATGTGTTTGCTCATGTAATACAGATGTGGTATGGCCATACCAGTAGGGTGGGCACAAATGATATCATGGCAAAATTCCTTTTATCTTCTCTATCTTGTTTCATTGTCTATATCTGAAATAGTTGTGTTTCTGGGAACACGTATCTCCCACCTGTAAAAAGATTAGGATTGATTTCTGCAGTTCCCCATGAATGACCACATAGACCTTCAGAAACAATGTCCCTCATGTTCTTATAATCCAGCTTCCTCCTGGACATCCTTGGGCCATTGGAGGGCAGCATCTCACCATTTCTTGCCATGATGCTCACTGTACACTTTCCTCACCACGAAAGACTACCAATAAGAGAAGATATTGTGACTTTGTTCCTGCTAGTCACCAAAGACCTGGCTGTTGAAAGGCCCTCCAGTTATCTCCTGTCTCTGATATTGTCCCTACTGAAAGCACCACTTCTGTCTTGAGTCTTCTGCCTTCCTTTCTCAGACAAATAAAACACTTCCATGCCCATGAAAAGAGACTCAAAGGTGGTTTCCAAGGCTACACTCTAGCTTGGCCCAATAGCAAGACAGACCACAATCCTGGGCTCTAGACACAGAATCAGTAGAATCTCCTTGGTAAGAGCATCGTATAAATAAAGCCAGGGCCTTGACTTTGATATGCATGTGGCCTGTTATTTTTTTCTTCGTGTTTTCCTTTCTTCCTGTTCTTAGCTATAAGTGTCATCATTTACCCCAAGAATTTTCCAAGAAGATTGTGTTAAGAGAGTGACATTCTGAGTCCAAACCCATCATCAATACTTTTGGCTGAATGATTTTCTAGTAGAAAAAAAGAAATCACAATGCACATCTCTGCACATGGTGGGTCAGAAATATCTCCTTCAGATCTCATGTATTGTATTGTGACTTTCCTCTAGGGAAATATTTGGAAGCCTTTTGTTTTATGCCCATCATATTTACAGAAGGTGAAAATGTGGTCACATCTGAGTTTGTTTTTGTTTTATGTGTTGATATGTCCTGATGGGAACCTGCAATGTGAGGCAATAAAGTGAGAAACTCAGAACTGCACAACCAGCTTGATCCGTGCTGAGACAAAACCCAAGCTGTTCTCTGAACCCAGTGCTCGATTCCCTGCACCAAACTCGCTCTGATGTCCCCCGTCCCCCGCCGGTGTGTCTGAAGCAAGTGATAAGCGCGGTTTCCATGCTGTGAGCATCCTCCAACTGGCCGCATCCCTTTTCCTCCTGACTTCTTTTCATCTGAGGATTGCTTTTGGAAATCATGCTGCTGGGCTTTACCATGGAGCATAGGCTACATTTCACTGTTGGTGGGAAGCCTTTTGTGGGATTCTAAACTAGAAAGTATTTTCTGAATACCCCCTAGTGAAGGGGTCAAGGTTTTCTCACTGCTGATGATCTCTTCATTTTATTAATGGATGGGATTTTATTTTAACCAGTGGGACTCCAACATTTCTCGTGGATACCTGCCATGTGTCAGAAGTGATGTTAAATTTTCGTTCACTGCAGTCTGCCTGTCTTGCTTCAGACAGATCTGATTCACTGAGGGTCAAGTTTCAATGTTTTTGAGACAGCCTGTCATTGTTGTTTAGTTGCTAAGTCGTGTCTGACTCTTTTGGAACCCTGTGGACTGTAACCCACCAGGCTCCTCTGTCCTTGGGATTTACCAGGCAAGAATACTGGAGTGGGTTGTTGTTTCCTCCTCCAGAGGATCTTCCCAGCTCAGAAATTGAACCTGGATCTCCCATGTTACAGGTGGATTCTTTGCTGTCTGAGCCACCAGGGATGCCCTTAAGACAACTGTGTAGATATAAATGCCACTGAAAATCCAAGAGGTTCTTGTCCTAATTCCATCTTGGCTGGAGACACTGCATTGTAGTTCTGTGTTCAGACAGCTATTTCTGCGTGGAATAGAAGCCACCTTCTGGTCAGAGACTGTTGTTTTTCTCTCTTTCCTTGGTGCAAAGTATTTTTCCAAGTTCACAAATAACGTGTCTGGTAAACTAGACTGTATTAAGTGAAATCTTGCATATCACTTACCTCTCTGGGTCATAACTTTTATTGTGCAAAATGATGAAAGAGCTGATTGATCATCACACTTCCAGTGTTACCATTCTATCATTCAACACTTGTCATTCTCTTTGACAGGCGCTGGTTCTGGCTTTAGTTCTTAGTCCATTAACAGATGGATATAGTTTTCTGTTTTAGTTGTATTATAAGAAAGAACATCTACTTGCCACCTGGTATTTCTCATGTACAGGATGTAATAAGCTTCATTTTGGGTTGTCCATTACCAAGGAAAGAAGAACTGAATATTTCTAGTGCCACAAAACAAATGTATGGGTGAGGTGGTAGTGTTAATTCAGTGGAGGCACTATCATTGTCTTCCAGCCAGCTGTACTTTCTCTCTCAAAGGTAGGGAAGGTGGCACATTTCCTTTTCAATGTCTTCAATCAAGTTACCACAAATTCTCCAAAGGGCTCCAGTTCATGAAAAGTCAGGGGCTTCTGTTTTTAAATAGATGATCAAACCCTATTCTGTCTTTACCTGAAACATTATCTAAATAATGCTGAGCATATTCAGGGCCCCCTTCACCATTGCTGATTCAAAGCATAGATGATCACACCCAGAGGCTAAATAGTTCGAGTTTATGTCAGTGACGCAGAACTTAAAAGCAATCTTCTCCCTGCCTTCTGGTTTTCTATACTGTCACGATTACAATGTCCTGGATCCTAATTAATCTGAGTAACAAGAGGGGTTAAAAAGTCATCTCTTGTCCCTTCAGTAAATGGACTTCATTCAAAGAGATGTAGCTGTATTATCATTTTGTTTTTACAAGGGGTTTTCTGAATAGTAATTGGAAATGGAAAAGGTGAAAAAAAGGTTACCTGGATCATCCATTCTGAAAAAGGCTGATTAGTGGTTCAGAGTATATTTCTACTGCCATCTGACCATCCAAGTGGGGTTTTTAGACTTGAAAATGACAATGCTACAAATTGTTTTACTGGAAACCTTTAATCCCTACTAAAGTTATATCAGTAAACATTATTATTCAATATAACTCATTGGTCATCCTTCAGAATTAAGCAAGTGTCTGCTTGTACATTGGAAGACTACTTGATCATAGTCTAAAAACTAGAAGAAAGTTCTCTGAAATGATGTTTAGCCTGTGGTAATAATCTACTCTTGCTAATTGTTCCAGGGTCATATCATTTGTGAGGAGAAATGTACCTACCCTTTTCTACCCCTCAGGCAGGAAGGTTAAAACAGGAACAAATGAAACTTGGTGAAATGTTTAGATCATAGTGACGTGCTAGGTGTGCCTCTCATGGCAGAATAACAAAATAACTTATATAGCATCATTGGGTTTTTGTCCTTTTTTACCAAGGAAAGAAGAACTGAATATTTCTAGTGCCACAAAACAAATGTATGGGTGAGGTGGTAGTGTTAATTCAGTGGAGGCACTATCATTGTCTTCCAGCCAGCTGTACTTTCTCTCTCAAAGGTAGGGAAGGTGGCACATTTCCTTTTCAATGTCTTCAATCAAGTTACCACAAATTCTCCAAAGGGCTCCAGTTCATGAAAAGTCAGGGGCTTCTGTTTTTAAATAGATGATCAAACCCTATTCTGTCTTTACCTGAAACATTATCTAAATAATGCTGAGCATATTCAGGGCCCCCTTCACCATTGCTGATTCAAAGCATAGATGATCACACCCAGAGGCTAAATAGTTCGAGTTTATGTCAGTGACGCAGAACTTAAAAGCAATCTTCTCCCTGCCTTCTGGTTTTCTATACTGTCACGATTACAATGTCCTGGATCCTAATTAATCTGAGTAACAAGAGGGGTTAAAAAGTCATCTCTTGTCCCTTCAGTAAATGGACTTCATTCAAAGAGATGTAGCTGTATTATCATTTTGTTTTTACAAGGGGTTTTCTGAATAGTAATTGGAAATGGAAAAGGTGAAAAAAAGGTTACCTGGATCATCCATTCTGAAAAAGGCTGATTAGTGGTTCAGAGTATATTTCTACTGCCATCTGACCATCCAAGTGGGGTTTTTAGACTTGAAAATGACAATGCTACAAATTGTTTTACTGGAAACCTTTAATCCCTACTAAAGTTATATCAGTAAACATTATTATTCAATATAACTCATTGGTCATCCTTCAGAATTAAGCAAGTGTCTGCTTGTACATTGGAAGACTACTTGATCATAGTCTAAAAACTAGAAGAAAGTTCTCTGAAATGATGTTTAGCCTGTGGTAATAATCTACTCTTGCTAATTGTTCCAGGGTCATATCATTTGTGAGGAGAAATGTACCTACCCTTTTCTACCCCTCAGGCAGGAAGGTTAAAACAGGAACAAATGAAACTTGGTGAAATGTTTAGATCATAGTGACGTGCTAGGTGTGCCCATGATATAACTACAAATGAATGAATTGATTTAAAAATAAACCTCTCATATGTAGAGAGGATAGTAATCTAAAATACCATCATATTATCCCCCAAGACCCTACCTAAATAAATGGAATCAAGTAACATCAGAATGTTATTGCCTGAAGGAAGCAGCTGATTAAACTTTCCCGGATCAGATCTACACTGCATTCCATCCTCTGAGCTGGAACTCTTAGCCCAGTGATGACAAAGTTCACTTGCATTCTCTAATGCACCACTTTTTATTTGTGTTTATGTAATGCTTCACTGAGTTTAGCTACTGAAAATTTTAATCTAAAGAGTCATCCCAATAAGAACTCATATAGTCAGGAACCAAATGAACCAAGCCAAAACAAGTGCATTGTTGAACACACGCAGATGCCTTGAGCTTTGGAATGCATTTAATAATTTAGCTTCCCAATTATGTTTCACTTATGCTTTCACTAATGCCCCATAGATGCTTTGAACCACTGAACCCAATACATATATGGTTTTAGAATAAATTTTGAGGTTAAATTTTATCTAAAAAATAAAATAAGGGGGACACTCCAGGCCTTTCAAGAAAACACCTCCATCACATCAGTGTTAAGTGTGGATTATAGACCATACTAAGGAATATGGATGTACAGGCTATAAAAATCACATGGGCAATCTGTCAGGTATGTTGTAGTGTATGATTCCCATTTTACAGATTAGACCACTGAAATACAATGATTAAGTGATTAGCCTTTTCAGGTTAGATTAGAACCTGAAAATGATCCAGAGGTTCTTGTGTTCTAAGTCTTGGCTAGCCAGTCAAAGACAGAGAAAATCTTGAACCCAGTTCTCTAGAATATCACTTCAGTGTTCTTTCTACTACATCACACCACACTTTACTTTGATTAAGAACTTCTGCATTGGCAGGATGAATCTTTATCACTGAGCCACCTGAGAAACCCATGAAAGGACTTAGTGGTTATCAATTCAAGTTCAAAGCAGAAACACCACCTGATGGCTTGCTCCCGAACTGACATTGACTCTCAAACCACCCATGTGGGTGCATCACTCTGGTTTAGGTTCACAGTACCTTGGAATTAAACTAAAAGAGACTGAAACAAATCTCAGAGTCCCCTTTGGGTCCAGATGGTGTAGCCATAATGATGTCTAATTACATGTTAAGAAAATTTTCAGTGTTGCCTATAGGTCTTCATCACCATTTAATTTGGAGTTTGGGTTTGTATAGATTTGCCTTTACTCACAGTCAGAAGCCAAATCTTTCTCTTTTAACCATCATGGAAATATTACTTTCACAGACCTTTTGACACACACATGAGAATGAAATTGCTCTTGACTCCCCTTCCCCATTAAAATGAATATGCCTCTAGCTGAAGATCCATGTCTTTCCTCCCCAGCCCTTCCCCACCATGCCAGCCTTTCTAGAATAATAACACATCCCAGCCATGCTTTCAGGATTACCTTCCACTGATATTCCCTAGTATCACAGGGGTTTATGGGGACATTTTGAAATAAGCACCCAAGTATAGCTCAGCTCCCATGGTGTGGTATACAGATGGGATGACTCTCAAGGGCAGCAAAGAGTATCAGATAGGAGAGGACAACATTTTGGAAGCTAAAAAGTGGATGTTTTCTTATATCTTGCTTTTTCCACTTTAAGTAATAATATTATTTAGAATAAGAGAAAAATCAGTAAGAGTTGACTGTGGTCACTCCTGAAAGCTATAACTTTTATTTGAGTAAGGCTGTGTTGGGTGATTGTTGCTTTATTACTATGACCTGGAAGATTAATTTGGCATTTATGGTGGACATATAATGCTTTGTTATTAATAAAAATTCTTATAAGAAAGACATAAAGGAAACTTTATCTTGGTTATGGACAAGACAGAGAATTATTTTGAGAGGAAGGAGTGGGTGGAAAAGAAGCCTGGATTTCTTCCAAAGGAGCGATGGTCCTCAGAAGTCAGTCCAGAGAAGACTGACTCAAGTCTAGACAGCTACGGACTTGTACTCTCAAACCACCCATGTGGCAGGGATGAATCTTTATCACTGAGCCACCTGAGAAACCCATGAAAGGACTTAGTGGTTATCAATTCAAGTTCAAAGCAGAAACACCACCTGATGGCTTGCTCCCGAACTGACATTGACTCTCAAACCACCCATGTGGGTGCATCACTCTGGTTTAGGTTCACAGTACCTTGGAATTAAACTAAAAGAGACTGAAACAAATCTCAGAGTCCCCTTTGGGTCCAGATGGTGTAGCCATAATGATGTCTAATTACATGTTAAGAAAATTTTCAGTGTTGCCTATAGGTCTTCATCACCATTTAATTTGGAGTTTGGGTTTGTATAGATTTGCCTTTACTCACAGTCAGAAGCCAAATCTTTCTCTTTTAACCATCATGGAAATATTACTTTCACAGACCTTTTGACACACACATGAGAATGAAATTGCTCTTGACTCCCCTTCCCCATTAAAATGAATATGCCTCTAGCTGAAGATCCATGTCTTTCCTCCCCAGCCCTTCCCCACCATGCCAGCCTTTCTAGAATAATAACACATCCCAGCCATGCTTTCAGGATTACCTTCCACTGATATTCCCTAGTATCACAGGGGTTTATGGGGACATTTTGAAATAAGCACCCAAGTATAGCTCAGCTCCCATGGTGTGGTATACAGATGGGATGACTCTCAAGGGCAGCAAAGAGTATCAGATAGGAGAGGACAACATTTTGGAAGCTAAAAAGTGGATGTTTTCTTATATCTTGCTTTTTCCACTTTAAGTAATAATATTATTTAGAATAAGAGAAAAATCAGTAAGAGTTGACTGTGGTCACTCCTGAAAGCTATAACTTTTATTTGAGTAAGGCTGTGTTGGGTGATTGTTGCTTTATTACTATGACCTGGAAGATTAATTTGGCATTTATGGTGGACATATAATGCTTTGTTATTAATAAAAATTCTTATAAGAAAGACATAAAGGAAACTTTATCTTGGTTATGGACAAGACAGAGAATTATTTTGAGAGGAAGGAGTGGGTGGAAAAGAAGCCTGGATTTCTTCCAAAGGAGCGATGGTCCTCAGAAGTCAGTCCAGAGAAGACTGACTCAAGTCTAGACAGCTACGGACTTGAGTCCTCCATGTAAGAGAAAAGCCTCTTTGCCACAGTTCTTTTGAACTAAGTCAATCTGGGAAGCAGATATATTATTAAGGTCATGTATCTGCTCCATAAACCAGTTCAGGGTTCCAAATGTTTTGAAACAAAAATTCTAACAGTGGACTTCCCCTGGTGGTTCAGTGGGTAGGGACACCGCCTTGCAGTGCAAGGGGCGCCGGTTCGATCCCTGGCCTGGGAAGATCCCATGTGCCGCGGGGGGCTGGACTGATGTGTCCAATTACCGAGCCGGAGCTCTGGGGCTCATGCGCCCAGAGCTGGCACTCTGCGACGACAAGACGCCACCGCGATGGGAGGCCCACGGGAGCCAAAGAACAAAGAGGGATGAAAGTATAGAAATGAAAGACCAATAGAAGTGGCCCACCCATCCCCCTCCCTCCCCACCCCACCCCCCAAATGATAATAAAACAAATTTTTTTTTTTTAATCCTAACAGTGAAATCTCTTGGTAATTATTGGGGCAACATGATGCAGGCATTAATTTAATTGAGCTGGGACATAGAATGGCTTCCCACAGGTATAACCCCATCTGAATGTGGGGTAACTGTCTTTCCTCCATCAATGAAGGCAGAACAGCTTCTCACATGTTACTCCTCCACCATTTCCACATCAAATTCTTGAGCTAAGGAAGTAAGAGATGTCAGTAGACAATTTTATTGACCCAGTTGAGACATGTAGACTATTGAGTCTTGTCTTTAATTGGAAGTAAAAAGATGTCCTTTGCAGGTTGACTGTGGTCACTCCTGAAAGCTATAACTTTTATTTGAGTAAGGCTGTGTTGGGTGATTGTTGCTTTATTACTATGACCTGGAAGATTAATTTGGCATTTATGGTGGACATATAATGCTTTGTTATTAATAAAAATTCTTATAAGAAAGACATAAAGGAAACTTTATCTTGGTTATGGACAAGACAGAGAATTATTTTGAGAGGAAGGAGTGGGTGGAAAAGAAGCCTGGATTTCTTCCAAAGGAGCGATGGTCCTCAGAAGTCAGTCCAGAGAAGACTGACTCAAGTCTAGACAGCTACGGACTTGAGTCCTCCATGTAAGAGAAAAGCCTCTTTGCCACAGTTCTTTTGAACTAAGTCAATCTGGGAAGCAGATATATTATTAAGGTCATGTATCTGCTCCATAAACCAGTTCAGGGTTCCAAATGTTTTGAAACAAAAATTCTAACAGTGGACTTCCCCTGGTGGTTCAGTGGGTAGGGACACCGCCTTGCAGTGCAAGGGGCGCCGGTTCGATCCCTGGCCTGGGAAGATCCCATGTGCCGCGGGGGGCTGGACTGATGTGTCCAATTACCGAGCCGGAGCTCTGGGGCTCATGCGCCCAGAGCTGGCACTCTGCGACGACAAGACGCCACCGCGATGGGAGGCCCACGGGAGCCAAAGAACAAAGAGGGATGAAAGTATAGAAATGAAAGACCAATAGAAGTGGCCCACCCATCCCCCCCCTCCCCACCCCACCCCCCAAATGATAATAAAACAAATTTTTTTTTTTTAATCCTAACAGTGAAATCTCTTGGTAATTATTGGGGCAACATGATGCAGGCATTAATTTAATTGAGCTGGGACATAGAATGGCTTCCCACAGGTATAACCCCATCTGAATGTGGGGTAACTGTCTTTCCTCCATCAATGAAGGCAGAACAGCTTCTCACATGTTACTCCTCCACCATTTCCACATCAAATTCTTGAGCTAAGGAAGTAAGAGATGTCAGTAGACAATTTTATTGACCCAGTTGAGACATGTAGACTATTGAGTCTTGTCTTTATGGTCTCTTGGTATCTGACTATTCTCGTAAAGTTGTAAGAAAGCCTATCTCATGGTTAAACCTTTTTGTCCTTTTCCTGCCTCTAGCAAGCTGAAGACAAAGCCATGAACAGGCAGGTTGACGTGTGGTTTTAGTCCACAAAGCTCTCTCACTCCTAACATAATCAGAAGTTGAGGGCTGATGGGCTAGAATGTTTGAGTTTGCTGCCTCCAATTGACTTACTCAGTCAGGGACACTTCTGGGCATGAATTGTTACCATAGGAAGATATGTGCTGTGCCTTGGAAAAGCTATTTGTTGATGAAACACTAATTGTAAAATAGTCACCTCAGAGTACCCAAATGTAATTACATTAGGTTTAATTACATATCATTAATTATATGAAATATTTAAATTGTTATGTTGAATTGTGCTGCTCTCGTCACTGTACATTTTGCTGGTGTGTAGAGCAGATGTGCTTGAGGAGTTTGGATGTCATCCAGAAGTTAGTGAATTCTTACTGTTTGGATAATCGGAGTCTGATTTATACCATCTATTGAAAAACAATAGCTGCATATTTTCAGTGATGCAGTAATGTCAAATGTAGGGCTCCGCCTAGGTGATATTTTGGTAATTATCTCTGACTGCGAACTTTACGTTTAATCAACCACATATAAGGAAGTCAAAAGCCTAATTTCGTATGTAAATCAACATCAGCCAAACAAGCATTTCTTGTTTCTATTGGGAGAAAGCCATTCCTTTCTCTGCTATGAAACTGACACGTTATTTAGGATGCCTGAATTATCAAAGGAGTCCAGCATTAAATCATATGCCTTGTTCTTCAGATATTCCCTTGGATTAATACACTATTAGTTTGAACATTTATATGCTTCACTTACATTCAGTTCTCTAACTTGACTGCAAGCACGGTGAAGCTTCCATATAAAGAAAAAACAGTTGTAGAAACTGACAGTGGATTTTGCTTTTCCATTATGTGACTTGTACTTATCAGATCTGGTACTAAATGCAGTGACTGATCTTCAGTTTTATTAAACAAAGAGAAGCACTGGAGTTTACTCTTTTAAAGCTTTCATATTTACATCCACTTGGAGGAAAGAAATGCAGAGAAGCAGTCATTTAAGTAGAAATGCTACAGAAAGGAAAAATATGTATGACTTGTGTTTCTGCCAATCAAACATATAGTACTATTTAAATGTAAATTTTATTCCTGTCTGTACAAATACTATATAGTGTCCACAGAAGGTTTGCTCTGTTTAATGCATTCTATTTTAACAAAATTTCACAAAATTTGGAAAAAGAAAATTGTGTCTCATCAGTCATAAGGTGTGACATGTCACTTGCATCATCTTTAGAGAGGATCTGTTAACAAATGACCTGTGTTTATAATTTGAAAGAGTTACCATGGGAAAACCAAAGCTATTTGTTGATGAAACACTAATTGTAAAATAGTCACCTCAGAGTACCCAAATGTAATTACATTAGGTTTAATTACATATCATTAATTATATGAAATATTTAAATTGTTATGTTGAATTGTGCTGCTCTCGTCACTGTACATTTTGCTGGTGTGTAGAGCAGATGTGCTTGAGGAGTTTGGATGTCATCCAGAAGTTAGTGAATTCTTACTGTTTGGATAATCGGAGTCTGATTTATACCATCTATTGAAAAACAATAGCTGCATATTTTCAGTGATGCAGTAATGTCAAATGTAGGGCTCCGCCTAGGTGATATTTTGGTAATTATCTCTGACTGCGAACTTTACGTTTAATCAACCACATATAAGGAAGTCAAAAGCCTAATTTCGTATGTAAATCAACATCAGCCAAACAAGCATTTCTTGTTTCTATTGGGAGAAAGCCATTCCTTTCTCTGCTATGAAACTGACACGTTATTTAGGATGCCTGAATTATCAAAGGAGTCCAGCATTAAATCATATGCCTTGTTCTTCAGATATTCCCTTGGATTAATACACTATTAGTTTGAACATTTATATGCTTCACTTACATTCAGTTCTCTAACTTGACTGCAAGCACGGTGAAGCTTCCATATAAAGAAAAAACAGTTGTAGAAACTGACAGTGGATTTTGCTTTTCCATTATGTGACTTGTACTTATCAGATCTGGTACTAAATGCAGTGACTGATCTTCAGTTTTATTAAACAAAGAGAAGCACTGGAGTTTACTCTTTTAAAGCTTTCATATTTACATCCACTTGGAGGAAAGAAATGCAGAGAAGCAGTCATTTAAGTAGAAATGCTACAGAAAGGAAAAATATGTATGACTTGTGTTTCTGCCAATCAAACATATAGTACTATTTAAATGTAAATTTTATTCCTGTCTGTACAAATACTATATAGTGTCCACAGAAGGTTTGCTCTGTTTAATGCATTCTATTTTAACAAAATTTCACAAAATTTGGAAAAAGAAAATTGTGTCTCATCAGTCATAAGGTGTGACATGTCACTTGCATCATCTTTAGAGAGGATCTGTCCTATAGAAGCTCATTTTAAGGATGACCTGTGTTTATAATTTGAAAGAGTTAACATGTAAACAAAAATAAGGGTAATTGTGAGTAGATCTAGAGACTGTTCATACAGAGTTAAGTCAGAAAAAGAAAAACAGGGATTCCCCCGGTGATCCAGTGGATAAGGACACTGCCTTGCAGTGCAAGGGGCGCCGGTTCGATCCCTGGCCTGGGAAGATCCCACATGCCGCAGAGCGGCTGGACTGATGTGTCCAATCACCAAGCCGGAGCTCTAGAGCGCATGCGCCCAGAGCCGGCGCTCTGCAACGACAGACGCCACCGCGGTGGGAGGCCGACACGGGCCAAAGAACAAAGACAGATGAAAATAGAGAAACGAAAGACCAATAGAAGTGGCCCGCCCACTCCCCTCCCTCCCCAACCCGACCCCCGCCCAAAATAAATAAATAAATAAATCTTTAAAAAAGAAAAAGAAAAACAAATATTGTATAATATCATATGCTTCTGGAATCTAGAAAAAATGGTACAGATGAACCTATTCACAGGGTAGGAATAGATGCAAGGTCTGGGGCAAAGGGGAGCAGGGTGAATTGGGAGATTGGCATTGGCCTATATACCCTACTGCATGTAAAACAGCTAGTGTGAACCAGCCGTACAATAGCCCAGGGAGCTCCACTTGGTGCTTTGTGATGACCTGGTTGGGTGGGAGAGTGATATATGTGTATACGTATGGCTGACTCACTTCATGGTACAGCATAAACTAACACAATACTGCAAATCTATACCCCAAATTAAAAAAAAAAAAAAAAAAAAACACAATACCTAATCATTTTGATGGAAACATTTTAAAGTTGTATCTCAAATACTTGTATAACTATGCTTAATTGTGTCATGGGTCATCTAATAAGTAATTGAATTTTATATAAATGAAGTTGACCTTGGACTTCCCAGGTGGCTCTGGAGTAAAGAAGCCTACTGCAGGAGATGCAGTTTGATCCCTGGGTTAGAGAGCTCCCTTGTAGGAGGGCATGGCAACCCACTCCAGGATTCTTGCCTGGGAAATCCCATGGACAGGGGAACCTGGCAGGCTACAGTCCATGGGGTCACAAAGAATTGGACATGACTGAGTGACTGATTTCCACAGTGTGGAACATGTTAGAAAGCACAATCTATGTGTCAGGGTGTGGAGAGAGGGAAAAAGAAGGGGATGACAGGAGAAGAGGGACAGAATACAGTGGTGGTCTCTTCTTACTGAAGAGAGACTTCTGAAGGCTTGTGTTCAGGAAAACCTGAAGAAGCCCAGTTTTAGTTACTCCAGGCTCGCAGCCTCCCTAGGACTAAAGGTCACTTTGGGTGGATTTGGGGTTGGTTCCTCCCAGTTCTCAATTCTTACCAGTGTTCCTGCTCCTGCCTAAGACAATTGCCCCCGAATCTTCTAGGCAACCTCAGCATATACAGTCCATACAACTCATGGAAGTTACATTATCAGTTTGTTGTTGTTGGAGCTTCTCAGTCATGTCTGACTGCAATCCCATGGACTGTAGTCCGCCAGGGTTCTCTATCCATGGAATCTCCCAGGCAAGAATACTGGAGGGGTTGCCATTTTCTCCTCCTGGGACTCTTCCTAACCCAGAGATCAAACCCAAATCTCCTACATTATCATAACAGGTGTCATTTTACGTCATTTTAATGGAAGCTTGTCTCCTGACCAGAGTGCCAGTTCTGTTTTATTTCCTAAAACTCAGTATACATTGAGCCTGTCATGTGCCTATTCCTGGCCCAGACCTGGCAGGAGACTTCAGGGCCTCTTTGTCTTCAAGGAGCAACAGGAGTGTCAGAGCTCCTCTTCGAATCACCCTTCTTTCCTGTGACAGTTTCAGGAAATAAGAACAATTTATCCGTGACAGCTTTAGAAACACTCTCTCCTAATTTATGCAGTCCTGCTCCTAGGGTAATTGGGATCCAGACATGTTCTGCATAACAGCCCCTGGCTTTGGGGGGTGGGGTGCGGGGCAGCAAGCTTATCAACTGCTACCCCCAAAGGAGGAAGACCCAGAGGGTGAGCAGATTGTGCCTTTAAAAGAAAGAAAAGAAAAAAGAAATTAGGGGTGGTAAAGAGGTTGGAAGACAAAGGAGGAAGCCTTTGATGGGTCATCTGTCAGGAGGCCTTGATGGAGGCTGGAAGGAGAACAATGGAGTCCCACTTCAGAGTGAACAATGCCACGCTGAGTAGGTGCCAGTGCCAGTTTAATCGAACAAAAAGAAAGAAGGCATGTCAGCGATTAAACACATTCATTAAGGGGTGTCTTTTAACCCCTTGGTTTTTCTCACTATGTTTCTTTTCCTGAGCGGATGGAAAGAAACGAATGAGTCGTTGAGAGCAAAAGGGAGGGGTAAGGTTGCCAACTTTCTGGAATGTCAAGCAGAAATATTTGCATTAATTAAATATTTATTGTTGGTATAGAGCATAGCAGTCAGGTGTAATTCTTGATGGTTTCAAGTAATCTCACAGGCTTGAAATTTTCAGCCAGTAGCCACCACCCCCGCCCCAACTTTGTTTTCATTTTCAATTATATTGTAGCAAAGGCAGGATCTGATGCGTAATTTGAGGTTGGGGAGAATGAAAAAAGGAGAAAATTTCAGATTTTAAAGTTATGATTCATGGGGAGGTGGAAGAATTAAAAAGGGATATTTTCACATCTATGTTTTTGTGATAACTGTAAAAGCAAAAAGAGCCAAGAGAAAAATTTAATTAAGTGCTGTTAGTTCACAAATGAGCTCTCATCTTGAAAGTGTCTGATGTGCTAGTCTGTGCTATGAATTTAGAGATGAAAGAATAAATATCAAATGTAGTAAGACTATCAGACGCTAAGAAATTCCATGTGAGTTTAGAACCGTGAGCTACTCAGCCTCGAATTCTGACTTTGGCAGTGGAACAGAGTATGCCTTTTTCTTTTGTGAACTTCTCAAATAAGGGAAGATTTGATTAAAACTAGTATTTTCAGTATCTGATAAATTCACTGGAGGTTCCTACTGAAGGTTTATGTTTCTGTAAGTGAATATCAGGTTGCCTTTTTGTCGTGAGTTGGTTTAGTTGGAAGAAGGGCTATGAAAAATCATTTAATGCTCCACTCTTGTCTCTTGCGGTCATGATCTGGGTTTCATGTTTATATTGCCAGCCTCAGATGGGGTAATACACAGGGATATGTATTTATTGGTCTGTTTATTCTTTCGTTCATTTGGAAATATTTATTGACTCCATGCTGTATGAGGCTGGGTTCTTTCTCTGATTTTTTAATGAAATATAGTTACTTTATAATATTGTATTTATATTTTGACTCTGTAAGTAAAATACTGTCACTTTAACTGAGAGATACTTTGTGTTTTCATCTGAGTGCATGCCAGTAATCGAACAAAAAGAAAGAAGGCATGTCAGCGATTAAACACATTCATTAAGGGGTGTCTTTTAACCCCTTGGTTTTTCTCACTATGTTTCTTTTCCTGAGCGGATGGAAAGAAACGAATGAGTCGTTGAGAGCAAAAGGGAGGGGTAAGGTTGCCAACTTTCTGGAATGTCAAGCAGAAATATTTGCATTAATTAAATATTTATTGTTGGTATAGAGCATAGCAGTCAGGTGTAATTCTTGATGGTTTCAAGTAATCTCACAGGCTTGAAATTTTCAGCCAGTAGCCACCACCCCCGCCCCAACTTTGTTTTCATTTTCAATTATATTGTAGCAAAAGCAGGATCTGATGCTTAATTTGAAGTTGGGGAGAATGAAAAAATGAGAAAATTTCAGATTTTAAAGTTATGATTCATGGGGAGGTGGAAGAATTAAAAAGGGATATTTTCACATCTATGTTTTTGTGATAACTGTAAAAGCAAAAAGAGCCAAGAGAAAAATTTAATTAAGTGCTGTTAGTTCACAAATGAGCTCTCATCTTGAAAGTGTCTGATGTGCTAGTCTGTGCTATGAATTTAGAGATGAAAGAATAAATATCAAATGTAGTAAGACTATCAGACGCTAAGAAATTCCATGTGAGTTTAGAACCGTGAGCTACTCAGCCTCGAATTCTGACTTTGGCAGTGGAACAGAGTATGCCTTTTTCTTTTGTGAACTTCTCAAATAAGGGAAGATTTGATTAAAACTAGTATTTTCAGTATCTGATAAATTCACTGGAGGTTCCTACTGAAGGTTTATGTTTCTGTAAGTGAATATCAGGTTGCCTTTTTGTCGTGAGTTGGTTTAGTTGGAAGAAGGGCTATGAAAAATCATTTAATGCTCCACTCTTGTCTCTTGCGGTCATGATCTGGGTTTCATGTTTATATTGCCAGCCTCCAGATGGGGTAATACACAGGGATATGTATTTATTGGTCTGTTTATTCTTTCGTTCATTTGGAAATATTTATTGACTCCATGCTGTATGAGGCTGGGTTCTTTCTCTGATTTTTTAATGAAATATAGTTACTTTATAATATTGTATTTATATTTTGACTCTGTAAGTAAAATACTGTCACTTTAACTGAGAGATACTTTGTGTTTTCATCTGAAAGCTTACCCATCAGGATCTTTGACATCATGTGTGTACTGAGTTGCTTCAGTCATGTCCAGCTCTTTGTGATCCTATGGACTGTAGTCCTTTTGGCTCCTTTCTCTATGGAATTCTCCAGACAAGAATACCAGAGTAGGTTTCCATGCCCTCCTTGAGACTCAGGGATCAAGCCTATGTCTCTTAATTTCCTGCATTGGCAGGTAGGTTCTTTACCACTAGCACCACCTGGGAAGCCTCTTTGATATTTTATATATGTGTATATATACATATACATATACATATATATATATATATATATATATATATATATATTCTTTCTTTATGTTGTCTATGGAAATGATGATTGCATGGTATATCAGAGCTTATATGTATCATTAGTTTAGTGACCCCTGCTGTGAGGCTTAAGATAATCATCCTTACATTCAAAGTTGAGGTTCAAGACAAATAGATGGCTTGAACCTTAATCATGAGTCCTTGGCAACCAGGACAATTAATTTTGCAAATCAGTCCACATTTCTAACTGGGAGCTGATCATTCTTTAGCAGGGAATAGTCCTTGTCATATGACTGCAAGTGAGATCAGTTACAAACAAAAGTGACATATTGAAACTAGCACATCCTTCCTGGTGGTCTGTCTCTGCTCTCTCATATTCTAAGTTCTGTTTGATGTTATTTACCAAAGGATCTTTCTTAGTCTCTTTCCTACTGAAGGTTTATGTTTCTGTAAGTGAATATCAGGTTGCCTTTTTGTCGTGAGTTGGTTTAGTTGGAAGAAGGGCTATGAAAAATCATTTAATGCTCCACTCTTGTCTCTTGCGGTCATGATCTGGGTTTCATGTTTATATTGCCAGCCTCAGATGGGGTAATACACAGGGATATGTATTTATTGGTCTGTTTATTCTTTCGTTCATTTGGAAATATTTATTGACTCCATGCTGTATGAGGCTGGGTTCTTTCTCTGATTTTTTAATGAAATATAGTTACTTTATAATATTGTATTTATATTTTGACTCTGTAAGTAAAATACTGTCACTTTAACTGAGAGATACTTTGTGTTTTCATCTGAAAGCTTACCCATCAGGATCTTTGACATCATGTGTGTACTGAGTTGCTTCAGTCATGTCCAGCTCTTTGTGATCCTATGGACTGTAGTCCTTTTGGCTCCTTTCTCTATGGAATTCTCCAGACAAGAATACCAGAGTAGGTTTCCATGCCCTCCTTGAGACTCAGGGATCAAGCCTATGTCTCTTAATTTCCTGCATTGGCAGGTAGGTTCTTTACCACTAGCACCACCTGGGAAGCCTCTTTGATATTTTATATATGTGTATATATACATATCATATCATATACATATATATATATATATATATATATATATATTCTTTCTTTATGTTGTCAATGGAAATGATGATTGCATGGTATATCAGAGCTTATATGTATCATTAGTTTAGTGACCCCTGCTGTGAGGCTTAAGATAATCATCCTTACATTCAAAGTTGAGGTTCAAGACAAATAGATGGCTTGAACCTTAATCATGAGTCCTTGGCAACCAGGACAATTAATTTTGCAAATCAGTCCACATTTCTAACTGGGAGCTGATCATTCTTTAGCAGGGAATAGTCCTTGTCATATGACTGCAAGTGAGATCAGTTACAAACAAAAGTGACATATTGAAACTAGCACATCCTTCCTGGTGGTCTGTCTCTGCTCTCTCATATTCTAAGTTCTGTTTGATGTTATTTACCAAAGGATCTTTCTTAGTCTCTTTCCAATATGCCTCAAAAAAAAAAAAAAAAAAAAGGCACAGATGCTGTCCTTCTCAATCAGAACATTTTTTCCCCATTACAATAGCATTATTCAGTATCAGATGCCAACCTTTTACCATCACATTTGAAGAACTAAACTCTTGAAAAGAGAGTAAACACCCCACACAGCAGAGGCCTTATATTATTATTTTAATGCTATCTAAAGAGCCAGATGCACTTTTGTCACAGTGCAAGCTTTTATTCCTGTCGATCCCTGCAAGTGTGTAGATTCTCCCCCCTCTCTATCCTCTCTATCCCAGACTATCTTGTCATCACAAATCTATTTAAATAAACCAGTATGAATGGTGTCCAGCACCTAACAATAATCTCTGTGCAAAATAATAAAACATTAATAGTTTAATTAGTCTTATGCTTTGGGATAACAATGAATTATTACAAAATACTGATACTAAAAGGTGTGTGAGTTGCTAGAAATGACCTAGGAATGTTCAGTAATATTCAAAATATTTCTATTAAAAATGATGTATGTGTATATAACTGTAGTTTATAAGCTAGTCACTATCATATGTCAGATGTCAATTGGTAAATTCTAAATTAACTAGAATGTAACTTTTTAAATCTTTCAACTAACTCTATAGCAACTGCTTTGTCTTCATGTACTCCAATTTTTATTGGAAATAGGTAGAGGAGTAAATATGAAATAAAATGTTATAAGCACAAAATCATTTTATGTCCCTTCCCTTCCTTCCTTTCCTTCCTTCCCATTTTACCTTTTTTATGTCATTGCCCAAGTTTTAAGAAGTCCTATACTCCAGTCCTCTGAGTGGATGGTGTCTTTTATTTTTTTCATTTCATTTGTGAGTTGGAAGCATGTAGAAACATTTGTTCTTCTTGTTTTTAAACTAACCTCCACACTTCATTTGGATTTCTCCTGTTCTTTTTTTTTTTTTTTTTTTTCATTAATATCCCCTATCTGTTGAACAGTTTAAGTCTGCAATGCCACATTTAGTTATCTAGTTGTCATGTTGCCTTAGTCTTGTCTGGTCAGTAATGATCTCTAAGTCTTTCCTCTATTTTTTTTTTTTATGACCTTCCTAGTTTTAAGGAGTGCTAGTCAGGGATTTTTGTAGAATTCCCTATAGTTTGGGACTGTCAGGTCATTTATGGCGTGTTTAGACTGATGTTATTTTCTCTGAGGAAGATCCCACATCCATGAAGTGCTCTTCCTGTAACTTCGTATAATGAGGCACATTTATCTTCCTGCCTTGCATTGGTGATATTAGTGTACATCACTTGGTAAGGGTAGTATTTGCTGAGTTTTCCACTGTTAAGTTTCTCATTTTCTCTTCATATCCTCTGTTTCTGGGAAGTAAGTCACTAAGTCTAGTTCACCTTCAAATATTGGGTGAGATAGGGCTCTTTTAGAACCATGGGATATACAGCTGGAGGAAAGAGAAAGGAGTGATGGGGGAAGACATGTCTAGGTTTGGGTCTTATTGACAATCTTCCACTCAAGACTAGAGATATAGAAGAAGACACGTTGTGTCTTTTAAGTATGGTCCCCTAGGATTTGGGTCTTATTGACAATCTTCCACTCAAGACAGTAATAAAATTTTGATGTATGTGTATATAACTGTAGTTTATAAGCTAGTCACTATCATATGTCAGATGTCAATTGGTAAATTCTAAATTAACTAGAATGTAACTTTTTAAATCTTTCAACTAACTCTATAGCAACTGCTTTGTCTTCATGTACTCCAATTTTTATTGGAAATAGGTAGAGGAGTAAATATGAAATAAAATGTTATAAGCACAAAATCATTTTATGTCCCTTCCCTTCCTTCCTTTCCTTCCTTCCCATTTTACCTTTTTTATGTCATTGCCCAAGTTTTAAGAAGTCCTATACTCCAGTCCTCTGAGTGGATGGTGTCTTTTATTTTTTTCATTTCATTTGTGAGTTGGAAGCATGTAGAAACATTTGTTCTTCTTGTTTTTAAACTAACCTCCACACTTCATTTGGATTTCTCCTGTTCTTTTTTTTTTTTTTTTTTTTCATTAATATCCCCTATCTGTTGAACAGTTTAAGTCTGCAATGCCACATTTAGTTATCTAGTTGTCATGTTGCCTTAGTCTTGTCTGGTCAGTAATGATCTCTAAGTCTTTCCTCTATTTTTTTTTTTTATGACCTTCCTAGTTTTAAGGAGTGCTAGTCAGGGATTTTTGTAGAATTCCCTATAGTTTGGGACTGTCAGGTCATTTATGGCGTGTTTAGACTGATGTTATTTTCTCTGAGGAAGATCCCACATCCATGAAGTGCTCTTCCTGTAACTTCGTATAATGAGGCACATTTATCTTCCTGCCTTGCATTGGTGATATTAGTGTACATCACTTGGTAAGGGTAGTATTTGCTGAGTTTTCCACTGTTAAGTTTCTCATTTTCTCTTCATATCCTCTGTTTCTGGGAAGTAAGTCACTAAGTCTAGTTCACCTTCAAATATTGGGTGAGATAGGGCTCTTTTAGAACCATGGGATATACAGCTGGAGGAAAGAGAAAGGAGTGATGGGGGAAGACATGTCTAGGTTTGGGTCTTATTGACAATCTTCCACTCAAGACTAGAGATATAGAAGAAGACACGTTGTGTCTTTTAAGTAGGTGGACCATGACACGACAAACCCTTTTACCTGTGATTTTTCTTCATAGCTGGTAGTACCTCCATTAGATTCTGGGTACTATGACTAAGGACTGAGCTCATCAATAATAGCCACGGCTGGACTGACTGAGCATGACTTGCCAATGGTCTTTCACATTGTCACCACACCTGTCCGCAGTGTGTGAACGCTGCTGTGTTCTACCTGCTGGCTTACCATTGGCCAAAGCAAATCACATGACCAAGTCCAGACTTGATATTGGAGGCACCAAACAAGGGAGTGGATACCCAAAGGAGTGATTCATTGGAAATCTTTCGTGAAACAGTCTACCCATTTGCACAGCAATAACTAGTTAAATTGAAAGTAGAACCCACTTTAACCCTATTTCAGTACCAACTCCAATGTATTATGATGAAGTCAAGAAATATATTGTTGTTCTGTTACGTTAGGTAAAGCAGGAAATCCAATCCTTAGATTAGATTTTTAGTAACAATGACGTAAATTTTTTTGTTGAAACTTGTGAATGATTGGCAAATTCTGTGAACTCTATTCTTTCCTCAGCATTGTATTATTTTAAGTTACTGAAGAAGCAGAAGAGGGCTGGGATAGAAATCAGTTAGTCTGGGTACCATGTCTAGTTTTGACAACGGAAGTGAATAACCATCAGCCAACTATTGACCCTTTCTTGACCATAGTTTAATTATTTATAAAATGAAGACATTCAATGGCTTTTGTAAATTAGTTAGCTTTAGAAGGCCTGTGATATATTTCTTTATTTTTGACTCCCATCTTTTTCCTTTATCAACTGTTCTTGTTTAGCAAGACAAATTGGATGTATAAGTTTAGCTAGATCCAAGAAGCAAATGGTTAGCAGAGGCAGTTAGGTTGGTGGTTAACAACAAGCAGCCTTCATAGACAGAGACAGAAATGGGTTCAGATCCTGACTCTATCACATACAAACACTGAGGTCTCTGAGTTTGTCTGCAAGTGATAGTAGTCTTAGTTATCTCATAGAATTTTGAGGCTGAATTGTGTTAAACTGAGTCAGATGCAATACTCAGTAAGGCATGAGTCATATAATAAGTGCTCAATAAATGGTATCTGCCTCTGTCATTAGGGTAACTACTATTGATAGTAATAGCAAATCAGACAAATGCTTTATGCCATGATATATAAAATTATAATCCTCTGCTAAGCAATATATGCATGTAAGTGATCAGTGTTCAAAATGTCTGTCTTGTATCTGAGAATGTTTTATAAGCCAGACTTTGCTTCTGGGAGTTGTATTTGCAGAAATTTTTCAGTCCATTTTACAGATGATAAAACTGAAGAAAGGTCTTTTTATGACAAGTCTTGATTCTGTTGTAGGTATTCAGAGACAGAGTCAAGTTAGGACCAGTCATATTTCTGTCCCAAGTCTGAAGTTACATCCAGTGGTAGATTTTTTTGTTTGGATTTTGTTTTATTCCTCTTTCTTTCCTTCTTTTCTTCCTCCCTCCCTTCTTTCTGTATTTTCCTTTCTTTCCTTTCCATCCTCTCTTCCTCCCTCTCATCTTTTCAGAGTTGTCGAGCCTTCATTTACATAGGTCAGCACATAGACCTGACCTGTTTCCTCACTCAGTGATCTTTCCCTAGAGGTGGATTTTCCTGCTTTGAATTGTACACATTTTAGGGTTATTAATTTTATTTTCCTAACTATATTATATAGGATAAAGAAAGCATTTTTGATATCTTCATTTTTTCCAAGCATTTAATACAGAAATGTGAACAGAATATAGCCTCAAATAATTTTTTAATGTAGCCCAAAGAGATCTGAGCAAATAAATTCAGCCAAAATTCTGTGCTTCACATGATACAATGCATTTAATTTCTGGATGGGCCTTAATTATTTTCTCTTAACACCAGGGTTTTAAATTTCTATCTTTGAATGCATACTTTAATCACATGCATTGCCCATCTTTAATATCACTAAAGCTAATTTATTAATGCCAAAGCTATCTTTGCTCTATAATTATGGAAAAGAAAGTATGCCTACATTATATAAGATGGCAAAGTGAAGACAAATACTAAAATGTCTGATTTTGAGCCTATGATAAGGCCCAAAGTATATGGAAAAATCTTCATAAGCCATATAACAATGACAGTTATTGTAGGACAGGCTGTGTTGCACTGTTCTGCCATCCTTGGTTCTGAGATTGTCCTATTAATATTTTTATCGTATATTATTATATATCATCATCATTATTAAATTTTTGGTTTAACTTAGAAACACCTTCACCCTGCTCATTTCCAAAGTCATATCTTATTATTAATGAAGGGGGAAATATCTTTCTTTGGATATAAAGCCATTGGGAACTTCTTGCAAGACACGGAGGGCAGAATGAAACACTTTTGACACATTCTCCTTCTCTCTCTCATTTGCTTTCTGACAAATTGGAAAAAGAAAAAAAAAATAATGCCTTCCTCAGGAAACTGCTTCACTCTGTTGTTTTTGATTTTCCACATGAAAGGATTCTATTTAAACACAGGAGGGTCTAGGAAGGCTGACTTCTTGTTGAGCAAGTAGATTCATACTTTCTCCCTACAACTTGTAGCCTGATCTAAGGCAATTATTTTAGGAGTCAGCAAACTCCAGGATTCTGAAAACAAATAAATGCCTTTTAAAGTCAAGGCTAGGACTAAATATAGAACTAACAAAAAGAAGATATTTACTGCACACAATACCTCTCCACATAAGTGTGTATAAACTACACATATAGGTATAAAAGAGTAGCAGTGATGGAACCAGCCTGTCACGCCTCGGATGGACTGTGAGCTCTTGATGATACTGATCAGCCTTTGCCTTTTACACTGACATCAGAAACTCCGCCCTCCTTCCCCGAGCCCCCAGGCTGCTGGAATCTGTGTGACAGCACTGTAAGATTAACGTTAAGAAACACACAAAAGGCAGAAAACAAATAGCGCCGCTGCCGTCTTATTGGTTGGCGTCCTCCTGGGATGATCTGTAATCATTTCTTTAGCTTAGAAGCCAGCCTCATGGTCTTCAGAGTCGTGGTGAAGCCCCCAAGCTTGTGAGTCCCTTTTGTCCCTCCTATTGTTTATAAGCGTTGATTCATTTTGTCATCTATTTTAATAAAGATATTGGATTTGCTTTTCGGTCGTTGGTTTTTAATTTTGGAGAAAACAAAGCAGAGAAATGAAAAGAGAACAAACTCCCGCTCCTTAAGATTTATTTTTCAGGTCAACAGTGTTAAACTTCTTTCCACTCGACACTCGTAAGAAGCCTTAAAATAATAAATTATTGTCCTTTAAAAAAATATTCTCGCGTGTGATTGTGAAAGGATGCTAGAAGAAAATCATTATCATCTCCGTGTGCTCACAAAGAACACACAGGAATATATGCACACATAGTCAGAAAAGTAGTTCTTTAAGAATTTCATGCCATGAAAGATTTAATTAACCTTTTCAGTAGGAAACCACTTCTGCTCACTGCCTTTCAATATCCCCCCTTTTCTGTTTCCACCCCATGGTGCTCACATGTTCTTCCTTCCCTCTTCTTTTATCGCCCCCTCCCCACATCCTTTTGGCCCATTCTTTCATCAGTGATTCTGTTAAATCTGCCAGCTGGTGTTGGAATCACTTATTCCTCTCATTTTCCCACACCACCAACCTTACTTCCATCCTTCATCTTTTGCTATTACCTGCTTTACCGCATCCTCTATTTCTTCTCAATTTTTAATTGAAGAAGCCTTGTTGACCCAGAAGTATAAGGTCAGTTGAAATGTTTGACAGCCTACGAGGAATAGACCTCTGAAATATTATTTTTGCCACAGGGCATAGCAATTTATCATAAACGAATGTTATTTATGGACCTAAAACCAAAGGAAATCCACTGCAAAAACATATTATTGAATGGTGACATGAAATAATTTATACTTATAGTTATCTTCCTCATTTCACTATTATTTTATTTCATTTTGAGCTTTATATATTAAAAGAGACTCAGGAACACAGAAAGTATACACTTCTGCAAATATTGAGGAAGATATTTAAATTAGTAAATCAATGTTACATTTTTGATAGTTTGTTCATTCTCAAGAAAACTTTTAGAAATTATCTTCTTTGTTGTTGTTGATTTTAGCAGTTCCCACTGCATTTCTTCCTGTGTATTGTTAAAAAAAAAAAAAAGAATAAAAAAAAAGACTAAGAGCGTGTATTCATTGAGCCCTCTTGCTTTTAATGCCTAGACATGTTGGTTGCTAGGTAACAGAATACTACCAGAAAGCAGGGCCGATAGTGTGTATCTCTGATCTAGCAGAAAAACAAAAACCTGCACAGGAGAGAAGTTTTCTGCATTTTCTTGCACTTTTGCTGAACCAAATAGAATTATTACAGCATGACAAAATACCACTTAGCCTTATGGAACTTCCTGGCTCTTTCAGTTTAATTATTGCTGTAAAGAACTCGAGTGTGATTGTGAAAGGATGCTAGAAGAAAATCATTATCATCTCCGTGTGCTCACAAAGAACACACAGGAATATATGCACACATAGTCAGAAAAGTAGTTCTTTAAGAATTTCATGCCATGAAAGATTTAATTAACCTTTTCAGTAGGAAACCACTTCTGCTCACTGCCTTTCAATATCCCCCCTTTTCTGTTTCCACCCCATGGTGCTCACATGTTCTTCCTTCCCTCTTCTTTTATCGCCCCCTCCCCACATCCTTTTGGCCCATTCTTTCATCAGTGATTCTGTTAAATCTGCCAGCTGGTGTTGGAATCACTTATTCCTCTCATTTTCCCACACCACCAACCTTACTTCCATCCTTCATCTTTTGCTATTACCTGCTTTACCGCATCCTCTATTTCTTCTCAATTTTTAATTGAAGAAGCCTTGTTGACCCAGAAGTATAAGGTCAGTTGAAATGTTTGACAGCCTACGAGGAATAGACCTCTGAAATATTATTTTTGCCACAGGGCATAGCAATTTATCATAAACGAATGTTATTTATGGACCTAAAACCAAAGGAAATCCACTGCAAAAACATATTATTGAATGGTGACATGAAATAATTTATACTTATAGTTATCTTCCTCATTTCACTATTATTTTATTTCATTTTGAGCTTTATATATTAAAAGAGACTCAGGAACACAGAAAGTATACACTTCTGCAAATATTGAGGAAGATATTTAAATTAGTAAATCAATGTTACATTTTTGATAGTTTGTTCATTCTCAAGAAAACTTTTAGAAATTATCTTCTTTGTTGTTGTTGATTTTAGCTGTTCCCCACTGCATTTCTTCCTGTGTATTGTTAAAAAAAAAAATAAAAAGAATAAAAAAAAAGACTAAGAGCGTGTATTCATTGAGCCCTCTTGCTTTTAATGCCTAGACATGTTGGTTGCTAGGTAACAGAATACTACCAGAAAGCAGGGCCGATAGTGTGTATCTCTGATCTAGCAGAAAAACAAAAACCTGCACAGGAGAGAAGTTTTCTGCATTTTCTTGCACTTTTGCTGAACCAAATAGAATTATTACAGCATGACAAAATACCACTTAGCCTTATGGAACTTCCTGGCTCTTTCAGTTTAATTATTGCTGTAAAGAACCCATAAGTCTTGCTTGGCTATTTCTACAAGCTGGCATATTGGGTTTACTTCCCTGAAACAAAGCTTGGTCATCCAGGATCCCAATCCCTTTAGCTTTTCCTAAATTCATCTTACCAGCTACTTGAACTCTGAGATATTAGTTTCTAACATATTGCATTCAAACAGACTTCTAAAAAATGCTCATATCTTATATAAACAGTACTGTAGAATATAAATCAAATAATTTGGCAAAATTGCTTAGACTTCCACTACTATAAAAAATTACTCCTCAAAAACATAACTATTAATTAAAATAAGTGGGTTACATGCCAGTATTTAGCATTATGACCAAGTGAAAGAGATGGGATCATCCTTGAAATACTTCCTGAGTGACCACTACATGCTTAGATAAGGAGCCTTGGTATTACAATGAGGAAGCATCCTGTCCTCACATTACATTGAAAGAGAAATATACAGAGATAATCACATTGTGGGAAGCCTTGAAGTAGAGCAGAAGGAGTGTTTTGAGAAGACAGAGGAGGAAGCAACCAATTAAGCCGATGAGAATCAGGAGGCTTCAAGATGAGGTTCCCAGGAAGAGGAGGCGAGTGACCTTTCCTGGGTTTCCCAGTTAACTCTCACATATCCATCCATGAAAACCACTATTAAATAGTGGTTTGGACATCTCTGTCCAAATGGGTGTCCTTTATCATTGAGTCTTGCTGCTCCTTTCCTTCAGAGGGCTTATCTTGGTTTCAATTCTCTATTGAACAGTTTTGTGTAATATTTTAATAGACACTGCTACCTGTCTTCATCATTAGACTCTCAGTTCAGCAAGGAAGGGACATATTATACCACTGGAAGAATACAGTGCTCTGCACATAGCAAGAACTTAAACAATGCTGAATGAATGAGTGAATAGACTTGCAAATCATGTCATTTAACTGGCCCTCTTCCTTGCTTCCATAGTATGTTGACCAGCCTTCCATGCCATGTTGTTGATATTCCCAAAAGAAAGAAAATGTGCATCTTAGTATATACTACCTTTTCTACATTTACCACATATATTCTCTTATAAATCTAAATCTACCAGAAATATTCTGTAGCTTTAACCTTTGACCTAGTATATATAACACGAAGAGAAGCGCTTTTCAAAAAGCTTTTTTTTTTTCAGACTGCATCCAGTCTTAGTTGTGGCGTGTGAGGTCTTCATTGCCCCATGCAGGATCTTTCAGGGTGGCACACAGACCGTTAGTTGTGGTGTGTGAGCTCAGCTGGTTCTGTGGCGTGTAGGATCTCAGATCCCCAACCAGGGATTGAACTCAGGGACAGAATCCCCTGAATTGCAAGGTGGATTCTTAACCACTGGACCACCAGATAAATTCCTGAAGAGAAATGCTTTTAGATGAATTCTATCAACAGTTAAAAGGGAAGAAAAGTCACAAGTTTGTTCTGTTAATTGCTCAGTTGTGACTGACCCTTTGTGACCCATGGACTATAGACCACTTGGCTCCTCTGTCCAGAATACTGGAGTAGGTAGACATTTCCTTCTCCAGGGAACCTTCCCAACCCAGAGATCCAATGTGGGTCTATTGCATCACAGGTAGATTCTTTACCTCCTGAGTCACCAGGAACATTGACTAAATTACAGTGCCTGGAATCTTCCCTCAGTCCATTAATACATTATGATGGGAGTGGGAATGGGGATTTATGTTTACTAGTTACTTATATAAGATTTCATATTATCCTTTTCACATTTAATTTCTGCCACAACAAAAGGCTTAGGTATACTGTTCACCCCATTTTAGAAGGAGGCATACTGAGATTTAGGCAGTTAAATGGTATTCCTTCAGCTCACAGTAAAAAGTGGCAGAAGTGAATGTCAACCCCAGGTTAGTTTGGCCATAGAGCCATTTTCTTTCCATTATTCTTTCCTACCTGAATCCTGAGAATGTACTACTATATGCCAATTATTTTCAGGATTGAAAGTTTCCAGTCAGAGAGATGGTATGTCCTTTGCAAACAGAAGAATATTTCACTATTTGATTGATGTTAGTGAGATTATTTTCAGTAGTCATAACATTAGGCAAGTTTGTTTCAGAATTAGAAAACTTTTTGTTTATAAGGAGAGGGAAGAAAGTACTTTTGTTTGCTTTATTGAAACAGGGAGCCTTTCTGACTGGTCATCTTTGTCAACATATATGGAATAATGAGAAGTAGCTTGTAACTCTGACTCACTTTGGAGTGACCGTCTCATATGCATCCACAATGAAAACACTGAGTTGAATTAGAATCAAGTCTTTTTTTCAATATGTTTGTTCAACAGTGTGAGGAAACAGTGTTCATTTTCAACAAAAAGTAGGGGTAAGTGCCCCTTTCTTATACCTTCTAATAGGAAAACATATCTTTCAGGTTTAGGAGTGTCCTGCCTCTTAGAATAAAATGCTCTCGTGATGGCATTTTAATTATTTCAAGCCAAATTTTATCTTACTTCAATTCAGATGGTGAATAAATGTTTTCAATATGGTGTATGCTACAGGCTTTGAGAAACTGGTAACTTAATTTTCACTAAAAGCATTTAACTCTGTGAAAGGCCCCCCAAACTTGTTATTACTAACAGCACAGATAGAGAGGGCAATTTGCTAATGGGGTTTCCATTTGTGGCATTTATGGACGTTACCGAATTTACTCACCAAGGCACTTCCAAATATGAGCTAGTCAATGGGAATGAAACATCGATGGATTTTAATTCAATAAAAGAGCACATTACCTATTTAAACATAAATAAATTGAACATCCTATCAGAGTGACATTCACCCTATAGACCAGTTACTGGTGACGCAAAAGTGAGCAGAACAGCAGGAGCCAAGAATCTGGCTGTGAGGAAACATGTCATCTGCTGGGACAAATAAAGAGGAACTTAAAGGATTTGGAGGCAAATGCTTTCCAGGCTTAGGAACAAGACGATGCCGTGGAAGGAAGCCAGGCATATTCAGGGAACATGAAAGAAGGCTGTGGGCCTGGAGGACCAAGAGCAAGAGGAAATGCCATGAGGGCTGAGGCTGGAAAGGAAGAGGAGCTGGACTATGCAGGGCATTGCAGGAAATTGCTGTGGTCTGAATGTTTGTATCCCCCAAATTCATATGTTGAAACTCTAGTGCTCAATACGATGTCATTAGGAGTTTAGGCATTTGGGAGGTGCTTAGATTGTGAAAGTGGAGCCCTCATGAATGGTATTCATACCCTTATTAAAGAGACCCCTTCCTACCCACCCATCCAGAGCTCCCTAGTCCACTTTGACTGCGTGAGGACCCGGATTTCACAGCCTGCAACCCGGAAGAGGATTCTCACCAGAACTTGACTGTGTTGGAACTCTGATACCAGATTTCCCTCCTCCAGAACTGTAAAAAATACATTTCTGTTTACAAGGCAGCCAGTCTGTAGTTTTGTTTATGCTTCTGCTCCGTCATTTCAATAATGTCCAAATCTTTTGTGACCCCGTCGTCTGTAGCCCACCAGGCTTACGGGATTTTCCTGGCAAGAATACTGGAGTGGGTTGCCATGCCCTCCTCCAGGGAATCTTCCCTACCCAGGGATCCAACCCACATCTCCTGAGTCTCCTGCATTGTAGGCAGATTGTTTATTGCTGAGCCACCGGTGATAGAAGCCCAAATGGACTAAGATGGAATGTATGGACCTAGTTTTTCATTTCAAAAAAAAAAAAAAAAAAGCATTTGCTATGTGGTGCTATTCTGGGGATATAGAAGTCAACAAAACTGGAGAATCCCTGAGAAAACAAATAATTAACAGCTAAACCCTTGAAAAGAAACTGTGGCAGGTAGTAAGTGTTAGGAAGAAAACTAAAACAGGTGGGGGTATGAGGAGTGACCGGGGAGAAGAGTGCCTGGTTTATAGAGTGGTTGGGAGGATAAGGTGACCTTTGAAGAGAGATCTGAAGTTGGCCATGTTATAGATTTTAGGCTTTCTTCCTAAGAGTATGTGCTGAGTCCTTGAAGAATTTTAAGCAGAGAGGTGGCATGATGAGACACCACCCTGAAGGGATCAACCTGACTGTAGGGTGCAAAAAATAAGAGCAGGAAAGAGTAGAAGCCTGAGATCCATAAAAATTATGGCAGTTATCTAGGAGATGATGGCTCAGACTGTGTTGGTTTAGGGATGTTTCATCATTGAAGCCGGTTCTTAATTTCACATGGTCCTAGTGTTGTTTCTAAAAAGAATTCTGAACTGGGAAGAAAAAATAGTAATTCCAAGTTTCTATCTGTTTCACCTTAAGCCACTTATATATTTCATACTTTTGCTATCAAAGAAAGTCATTATTCCTGGGTTTTCTACCTCTTAAGCTTTTGTAAAGAATGGATATAGGATAAATATTTAAAATATATAAAGTGCTACATCATGTAAGGGTAAGCAGTTGGATGGATAAAATTGAAAATATAACCCGGAAGAGGATTCCTCACAGAACTCCTCCTTCCCCAGAACTGTAAAAATACATTTCTGTTTACAAGGCAGCCAGTCTGTAGTTTTGTTTATGCTTCTGCTCCGTCATTTCAATAATGTCCAAATCTTTTGTGACCCGTCGTCTGTAGCCCATCAGTCTTACGGGATTTTCCAGGCAAGAATACTGGAGTGGGTTGCCATATCCTCCTCCAGGGAATCTTCCCTACCCAGGGATCCAACCACATCTCCTGAGTCTCCTGCATTGTAGGCAGATTGTTTACTGCTGAGCCACCGGTGATAGAAGCCCAAATGGACAAAGATGGAATGTAGTGCACTAGTTTTCATTTCAAAAAAAAAAAAAAAAAAAAAGCATTTGCTATGTGGTGCTATTCTGGGGATATAGAAGTCAACAAAACTGGAGAATCCCTGAGAAAACAAATAATTAACAGCTAAACCCTTGAAAAGAAACTGTGGCAGGTAGTAAGTGTTAGGAAGAAAACTAAAACAGGTGGGGGTATGAGGAGTGACCGGGGAGAAGAGTGCCTGGTTTATAGAGTGGTTGGGAGGATAAGGTGACCTTTGAAGAGAGATCTGAAGTTGGCCATGTTATAGATTTTAGGCTTTCTTCCTAAGAGTATGTGCTGAGTCCTTGAAGAATTTTAAGCAGAGAGGTGGCATGATGAGACACCACCCTGAAGGGATCAACCTGACTGTAGGGTGCAAAAAATAAGAGCAGGAAAGAGTAGAAGCCTGAGATCCATAAAAATTATGGCAGTTATCTAGGAGATGATGGCTCAGACTGTGTTGGTTTAGGGATGTTTCATCATTGAAGCCGGTTCTTAATTTCACATGGTCCTAGTGTTGTTTCTAAAAAGAATTCTGAACTGGGAAGAAAAAATAGTAATTCCAAGTTTCTATCTGTTTCACCTTAAGCCACTTATATATTTCATACTTTTGCTATCAAAGAAAGTCATTATTCCTGGGTTTTCTACCTCTTAAGCTTTTGTAAAGAATGGATATAGGATAAATATTTAAAATATATAAAGTGCTACATCATGT